>OV815283.1:1200000-1875817 GCA_929108145.2 Limnephilus rhombicus | reverse complement strand
TAGAAGGTGGTGATCAGATCAGATATCAGAATTAAAATGATATGTTGTACGAATATATCAGTGTTTGCAACTTAATGTAATGTTTGTAGTGTAAAAGTTGTGTACGGTGTAAAAGGGGGGCAATATATAAATAGAACGCATCCCGGATGGTGGACCACTACTCACACGGAGACGATAGTTGCATAACGTAAACGCGGATTACTTACTGGACGCAATAATTATATATCATTTAGTTTATTCGCCGACATCTATGGTACAAGTACCTACTGCAGCGTGTTGATGTGCACTCGTGCAGTTGGAACTTTGGCCGGGGCACACGTACACTTCCGACCGCGTGCCTCGCCCCCAGGCTAAAGCGGCATGCGACCCTCCCGCCGAAACGCCGTGTCCGCCTGCCGGCCGACCCCTTGCGCTAAAAAGTCACCCCACTTCCGCGGGCAGGCCAAAGCGTCAGTTTTGACCATAGATTATAGAAATATTATAGAAGCTCCATACAACTGTGCCCTCACGACGGTGGATGTCTATGGTGTTCGCCAAGCAGCCCGCCGAAACGCCGTGTCCGCCTGCAGGCCGAACAGGTACACTATTTTGGGTAAAAAAGTCGCCACACTTCCGCGGGCAGGCGAAATCGTTGAAGGGGTGACCTTGGGCGACCCTCGCGCGGAAGTGTACGTGTAAACTGATTTTCAAGCGTTCGGAGCGAACTGTGGTGTGTCGCGGGACATGTCGTGCAGTTCAAAAGTTTTTGCTACAGTTTTGACCATAACTAAGATGATACCTATCACATGCTTGTCAGCTGTCACCTATCAAGTTTTGACAGTTTTAGCGGCGGTGACAAATTATTTATATGAATGAAATTGTAAACCAGTATTTTAATAAAAAATGACCATATTATCAGTGAGGCTACAAGCATATTATAATTATTTTGATAATGTTTAAAAGGGTGAAGTTAATTATTTTCATAAGTTAATTAATTATTTTCATTAGAATGATGCCACAAAGTGAATTTACAATAAATTGTAGAATAACTTAAGTGTACTTATTTTACAGTGTTGTATAAATTCAATTACAATGTAATTCTCATCCAAGACAGAAATATTTAGCAGTTTATTATGTGTACTGGCATTATTTAGCGTTGTTTTAACAACTGTGGTAGAGAGAGGTGCATAATTTGTTAGTATGAATATAAATGAAAAATTTTGGTTACCTTATAAAACATATTTTTATTTACATACTACTTACATTAAAAAACAGAAGAAATAAACTATAGCTGTGATTACTTATAAATTAAAGATTGTCTCGGTTATGCTAGGATTTGAAAAACAGATCATACGTTGATATTTTTTTTATACTAACTCCACACAGGAGGCCCTGAGGAAAATAATTTCTAAAAGATGCTGTGTGGAAGGTGTTTTTGAGGAGAGGAAGGACTGAACATGGGTCTTGAAGAGACCCAAGTTGTAGGAGGAGGAAGCACGGATGCTCGTTCCACCGCCGAGCTGTTGAACTCAAGAACCAGTCGGAAAAATGACCCGTTCTCGTGTGAAATGTCAGGACCGGTCAGTGGCTGAGTTGGCAATCCAACACGCGTCCCACCCGGGCATCGCGTGTTCAATTCTTCGGCTGGCTAAATCCCTCCTTCACGACACAAACAAAATTTTCGGCTGACTGTGTTGGTTGTAGGAGATTTTCAAACATTGTCAGGTTATTCGTAACTCGGGAATGTTTGACTTTCTTTAAAAAAAAAAAACATATCAACCTTGTACATAAAATATAAACTCTATTTTTTTAAAAAGAAAGACAAACATTCCCGGGTTACAAAAAACCTGACTATTTTGCTTGTGTCGTGATGGAGGACTTAGCCAGCTAAGGAATCGAACAATGGGACTCCTGGACGCGATGCCAACTCAGCCACTGGGTCGGTCATGACATTTGTCACAAGAGGAAGGGTCATTTCTCGTTCTTGAGTTCAACAGCTCGTCGGTGGACCGATTTGCCAGCCTCTGTATTTCCTCCCTACTTATCTCTTCAAGATTCCAAGCCAACTCAGTCACTGACCGGTCGTGGGAACTATGTTGGTGATGCATACAACTCAACTAGCACACTGCAATGATAACACCTCCCATATAAAAATTATAATCTTACTATGACGGGAACAGCACTTTCAAATAAATATACAAGGGCGGATTTAGGGGGGGGGGGGGCACGGGTGCCCCCCCAAACGGTATTTTTGTGTACTGTGGAGATTCCATCACAGTACAGAAAACTATCTTTATTAAACTTTTAATTTTTCTATTGTTTTAACACTTTCATAAACCTTCCTATACATACTTGAACTTGTTTATTTCTAACAGTAATTGTTGATTTTTTTGCCTGTCCGCCCATTGTGCCCCCCCCAGAAAAAAATCCCAGATCCGCCCTTGTAAATATATGTGTAATTTAATACCCCTAAAATTATGAAAAATTGACTACTTAATGGCCTGTATGTCGTAATATAAAATACATATCGATCATTCAGTTCATTGGTCAGACAACTCCGAAAAATCGATATTTAAGTTGAGTATGCAGTATTTGCAAAAGTGTACCCTCTATCTGGTACAATACTCAGTTTACTCATAAACACCACCAACATCTATTATAATGCACAAAAACTTGTAGTGAATTAAACAAAGGGTTGATGTTTTCTGGGTCGATAGCAGGATATTTCAAAATTTTCTTACTGATGTACCGGACCTGGACATTATGCCTCCCGGGGTTATTTTGTATTATTTTTAGTATGTAAAACACAGACAAGTGTAAATAATATTTGATTTATAGTGAACATTCAAATGTTCCTTTCCTCATTTTATCTCAAAACTTATTATTTGGAGATATCTTATTAATTAACTGGACGATCAGTATCTGTTCTAGATATTTTTTACACATTTGGAAAAAAAATAATATTCAGTTTGTACGAGTATTTTGGGCTCAAATACAAATTTAAAATTTGTTTGAAAAAGGCTGCGCAGCCGTTCCTCTTAAGGTTAAACGTCGCGTACGTTTTAATCTACGCATTCACAGATGGTGCCAATCAATTTATTTTAGGTTTTTAATACTTCTTGCACGTTTTGCTTTAAAATATTGAGGTGAATTAATTGTTTGCGACCGTACATATTTAATATGAATAAATAGTTTTGTCCATAAACAAACCCAAATCTTTCATGAAAGGCTGAAAAATACAATATTGGATTGAGTCACCGATACAAAATTGAATTTTTCAGCCTTTCTTGAAAGATTTGGGTTTGTTTATGGACAAAACTATTTATTTATATTCATATTAAATGTGTTCGGGCGCAAACAATTAATTTACCTTAATATTTTTAATCGTAACGTGCAAAAAGTATTAATAACCTAAAATAATTTAATTGGCGCCATTTGTGAATGCATAAAAATAAATTGTAGAAGACCTTGTGTGTATTTATTTACTGTAGTTGTATCAATTCAATCACAATATAATTCTCACCAAATAAATTTCCTTAAACTTAAAGAAATATTTAACAGCTTAGTAACTGGCACTATTTAGCGTTGTTTTAACAACTGTGGTAGAGAGAGATGCGTAATTTATTAGTGTGAAGATAAATGAAATATTTTTTTATAAAACATATTTTTATTTACATACCACATTAAAAAGTAGCAGAGATAATATAGCTATCATTACTTGTAAAATTAAAGGCTGTCTTAGTCATTTTATTTTTATTAAAGCTTTTATTCCAGCAGGACTGGGAGGATAGTGCAATCCCAGTCTGCCATATTACATAAACATATATATATTTAATATAATAAATTAAAAATCTAAAAGAAATAAAATGTGCTTACATATTAGGTCGGTTCCTAATTGATTAATGCTATGATTTGAAATTTTTTTGCTGGAGGTGAAACAAAGGTGCACCTTTCACATTGAACCTTTGTTTGCTTTGGAACACTTTGCACCTGTGGGAAATGTTCCAGCCAATGTACCTGATACCTTCCACGGGGCGCGGGTGGGACTAGCGTACCCTTCCTGGACCACTGGAACCCGCCTCCGCAGAGATGTCCACCTCTACGACGTGCACATGTATCCAGCAATTAACCAGATTAAATACAATTCTCAGGTAGAACCGAACAGATCATATATGATTTTTTTTTTTACATTAACTCCACGCGGGAGGCCCCGAGGAAAATAATATCTAAAAGATGCTGTGTGGAGGGTCTTTTAAAGGAGAAGAAGGAGCATGAGCGTAGCCAGGTTTTGATTTAGGGTGAGTAGGTAACAACTTATTCATGTAAAATAAAACAATAACTTTGTAAACACCACTTTTATTGTGATAAAAGTGGTGTTTACAAAGTTATTGTTTTATTTTAAATTAATAATGTCACATCACAAAGTATCCGCTTCATACGAACAAAAAAACTTATTCATGCTTAAGGCTTTATGAATGCAGATAATAAGAACTGAAAAAAGGAAAAACCATCCTATGAAGTGCTGTAAATTTGAAAATGCAACTCAGTGGACAATCCCGGAGCTCATGCATCAGCAGGCCAGGCATGGGGCAAACGCTCCACCTTGCCCTACCGTGCCTACGCCCATGGGAAGGAGTGACCATAGGTTTTGTCGACTGAGTCGTAGAAATGGCCCGTTCTCATGTGACAAATGGATTCTAGATCACTAGTAGGATATTTCAAAATGTCATAATAATAAATGTCATACTAATTAATAGACAGTCTCCCAGTGTTATTTTACATCATTTTAAGTATAAAACAGAGACAAGTGTAATTAATATTTGATTTATGGTGGACATTTGAATATATTTTCTCAAAACTTAGGATTTGGAGATGTCTGACTAAATCAACTGGACGATCAATATCTGGACTAGATATTTCATACACATTTGAATAAAAAAATATTACACAATGTCAGTGGAGACTTTGAAATTACGGTTTGGAGGGATACCCTTTATCAACTTTCTAACTACCTTCATCACCTTGCACCGCAGTGGGAGGGATGGATTCATACGACCGTCACTCCTGGACACACTTACCCCCAGATTCCTACCCACCCCTAATACCCTTTTCCTTCCCAGAACTTCCTCTCCTAAAAAGACACTCCTCCCAGCATCCCCAAAGATGAAATAGGCCCTGCGGGGAATTATTTTCCCCAGGGCCTCCTATGTGGAGCTAATGTAAAAAAAAACAATGTTTTCACTCATACCGTCATACCGGGCAGTCTTCTCACCCACATTACTGTTTTTGCCCATGTACATCTCAAAATCATAGACGAGCCCACCTACCTGGCTACTGGCCACTGGCCACACTGTGACTGGCTACCGCTCGGGAGAAGGCTTTGATGCCCCACTCGTGTGGCTTATTTTTTTATGTATTGCTTCAAATTACTTCTACCTTTGAACAGTATCATGAGCTCGTCTACAGAATTGAACTCCTCAGGTTCCACCTTGACCTTATTTTCATGCGGCGCATTTGACAACGGCCTTATTTTAAATAGTTTTTCGTAACCCTGGCATCCTCTCGGAATCAACGTGTTATTGTTGTTTAAATGAAAACACAACTGCAACTTAGTGAAACGATTTCTAGGCATGACATCTGCGATAAGAGATAGCCTTTTATCGTTTACCCAGTAAAGGTGGAATGCCGGATACTTGAGGATACCCATCATGATGTGCATTCTTAGAAATCAGTTCATTTCGTTGACTGAGGTGTTTACACTAATGCTATTTTTTGTACAGAATACAAATTTGTCTGCTCAACAATATTTTTTATAGTGTTTTCATCTATGAAACATAAAAAATATTGTAGACAGACATATTCAGTGGTGGGTTTGAAAAGGTCACATCACAGTGAGAGTCAACATGCTCGTAATCTTTCTTGATCCACCGTAGATCAGCTCTCCGTCCATGGGAAGTTGAGGCTTTACTGGGCTGTCCTAGGGGTACAGTGCAGGACTCTGACTTCCCCCCCTGTGGCTGCTGTCTCTCTTCCAAAGTCTATAAATGAAAAAATATTACTTCATAGTTTCATTTAAAACCCAGACATGTTCATCGTTTTATAATAACATCAAACGCAATAATCGCTAGCAATAAGAAATATGTAATGATAAGTACTTGATGGATTTCTACCAATGGATCCATTCCAAGAGGCTTGGCTTGGCTCCAATGCATCCCTCTGTAGGATTCTGGAAAACTTCTAAATATTCCACTGGCCAGCCCTCTTCGTCTTCTCCTCCGTCTGACTCCTAGCCTCCTTCCAGTATCATGGTGATCTAATCATGTAACAAATTTCTGATGTAATATAAAAATAAGTTAGATGTAATATATAAATAAGAAGTATTTAAAATAAATGAATATAGGTATATTGAAATAATCAAAATAATATCAAGTAAAACAAACACCAACGACCAATGTGCCAGCTCGGGAACATGAATATTTTTTCCAAAAACAAAATTAAAAACCAATGTTTTTGAATGGAAATCATATTTATCTATTAGATTAGACATGTAAAATAAAGTAATTATTAATTTCAACTTTATTTTTTACCTATGATGAAATCCATGTGAAATCCGAGATATGTCAGCTGTCAAGCGTCAAACAAGCGTTTCGAATTCGAAGACAGTAATATTTTGTGTTGCCAGTACGCGATTGTTATCTTTCTCAAGCTATACGCAAAATACGGGGCTATTTGTTTCATACATAAAAATGGATTGAAAAACTATTATACAGTGTAAAACATTTGATGTAAATTACTAAAATTCACAATTTGGGAAACTAAATGTAAACTACTAAGTGCTTTTTTTAAATGAAAACTTCGTCAGCACGGCAAGCTTCACAAGCCTACTTACAATCAATGCAAAAAAACAGTTTATATTCCTTTCTCAATAAATGAATTCAAAACTTACCCCAACATTAATATAATTATACACAACAAAAAAAGTAACAAAAAAGTCTGTAATAATTCATTTACCATATTAAACCATACAACTAAAATAAAGTACCTCGGTGTAATAGAGAACTCCAGTCCATTTAAAAAAAAAAATAATAATGAATAATGACCTTCTGACTTAAATAACTTCATATATTTTTTAGAGTTTGTTTTAATAGTTAAAAAAATTTTCAAAGTTTTAATTTTTCAAGATCCCCCGAAAAATACCGCACTTATAGTGAATCGTGTGACGTCATCACTGCTGAAAAGTTTTTCAACAGGTGTTCATTTTGTATGACGGTTATACAGAAGAAAGTATGGTACTATTCGATAAGTTAAAACATTATTTAGGTGGATTTATTTATTTATTATATTACTAGCTTTTTCCTGCGGCTTCGCGCGCATGGTGTTTTTTTTTTTTTTTTTTTCATTTACTAGATTCTTATGTATCTTGAGGAGATGAATCATTTAAATTTACTGAATTTAAAGTTAATGTTCTTTATACAAATAGAACGGCGTCATATGCGCCTTGCAATTTTTACCTCATGTGGGTATTTAAAAATAGTACCTGGCTATTATAGACTTAGAGGTCATGTATTTTGTCGGTAGGGAAAAATTGTTATGTAAAACCCCTACTAAAATTGCATGTTTTGCATAGCTCAACAAAGCAACCGGCATCAAGCAAGGGGAAATATATACATACGTGTGTGTTTGTGTTATGTTGGGAGTGGGAAGGAGTCGGTCATGTCCTTTTATTTGGAGCTCATCCGCATTTGCCTTTGGGAATAAGGAAACCATGAAAAACCTTATCCGGGAGGAGTCGGCCGACAGTCAACGTGAAACTGTGCGGCCTTCAGTGATTTCAGTAGATGAAATCCTGCATTTTGTGGTGATGGGTGTCTGTTTTTATGTGATATATACTTTATGGGAATTTTTAGGATAAGCTTACATACATATAGATAAAATAAATATTATTATATAAATATATACATAGATATATAGACATAAGTTGTGGGGAGGGGTCTGGTGATTGGGAATACCTACCGATCGCTCAGTCATCCGCGTCTGATTCAGGATTGTGCCAAATGTGATTAAGGTCCATCAGAATATGTTTGGGTAGTCTGTGTTTGTACCTGAAAGGGAGATCGCTAGGTGCATTGTATTGACCGATTTCTCTGATGAGTTTATTTTTACTATGTTGAAGTGACTTGTAAAATCGGTCGGTCAGTCTGTGTGTGTATTCAAATAAGGTCGGTATTTCTTCTCTTGCATGTAGTTTTTTCAAGTTTGTTCTGAGTCTTGTGTTGTACGTGATTTTAATGCAGAGATTTTGTAAAGTCTGTAGTTTTGTGTGGTCAGAGTGGGAGATGCTGCCCCACACGGGGATAGCATGAGTCAGTACCGGTCGAATGAGCGAGTAGTAGATCAGGAGTTTGGTTTTGGGAAGTAGCGGACTTCTTCTGTTGAAGATTGGCTTCATCGCGCCGACTGCCTTTCTGGCTTTTACGTGCATCTTGGCTACGTGAGATTTCCAGTTGAGACGTGAGTCCATTGTGAGGCCCAGGTAGACGACCTCATCTTTCCATTCTAGGACGTGTCCTCCCATTTCGATGTTGACGTCTGGTGTTCTTATTTTATTTTTCCTCGAGTACATAATGACTTCGGTCTTCGCCTCGTTTAGTTTGAGGCGCCATTTTCTGTAGAACTCTACGAGTGTGTCGAGCGCCCTCTGTAGGTATATGGCTGCCATGTCTGCTTGCGTCGAGGAAACGTAAAGTTTGATGTCGTCTGCATAGATGGAAAGGTTGCATCTCTCGTCATGGGGGATGTCGTGCGTGAAGATGTTGAAGAGGTGAGGTCCCAGTAGACTTCCCTGAGGCACGCCTTTTGGAATCTCACGTAGTGTCGACAGCGCGTTCCTGATGAAGACTTGGAAGGATCTGTTCTTGAGGTATTCTTGTATCACTCTCGTTAGGTATATGGGCGTGTTCAGTCTGTGTAGTTTGTGCAGGAGCCCTTTTATCCAAACGGTGTCAAATGCCTTTTCCAAGTCTAGCAATGCAGCGGCGGTGTAGCGATTTTCGTTGAATCTTCTCGCGATGAATTCCGCTACTCTGGTTAGCTGATGGGTGGTGGAATGCCTTTTCCTAAATCCGAATTGTTCGTCTGGTAAAGTGTCTTCGTGGTGTGGTAGAAGTCTGTTGAGAATCACCTGTTCAAATACCTTGCTCAGCGTGGAGAGTAGGCTAATCGGCCGATAGTTTGTCGGCTGCTTCTTGTCCTTGTTTGGCTTGGAAAAGGGCAGCACGGTCGCCGTTTTCCAGATCTCGGGGAAATGTCCGATGGTGAGGCAGGCATTGAACAGCTTGGTGATGAAGATGATGGCTTTCTGAGGTAGATGTTTCAGTAGGATGTTATGTATTTGATCGCTTCCCGGCGCCTTATTTGTTTTCAATCGTCTGATAATGACGGCTACTTCGCTCGGTGTGCTGAGGTGGATATCGGCGGCGTTCGTCTGCTCGGCTTGTTCGAGGTTTCTTAGAGACTCTTCTACTAGTCGATCCGTTTCCGGGTCCGATAGGCCGTCCGTGGCTGCGTAGGCTCTCTCGAATCCATCGGCGAGTGCGTTTGCTTTTTCTTCGAGTGAAAGTGCCAACCCTGATCCGTCTAGCTTCTCTAGCGGGGGAATCGCGTGATCCTCGTGTCTCAGCGCTTTTGCCATTTTCCATAGGCTGTTGTCCTTCGGCGTGAGTGACGTAACTTTCTTCGTCCAAAGTTCGCGTCTGAGGTCGGTGATCTCTTGCTTGATTTCCCGCTGTAGTGTGTTGTAGGCCGTTTTGAAGTAGCCGTCGCGCGTGTGATGGTAGATGCGTCGCAGGCGATTTTTCTCCTTAATGAGCGATAAGACGTGCTCGGGAAGCTTGATCGTGTATGTCTGTTCGTCCTTGAGGGGGATGAAAGTGTCTTGTGCAATTTGGATGATTTCGGTCAGAGTGCTTGCGGCTTCGTCGATCTCTTCCTTTGAGCGCAGAGTTGCCGACGTGAGATGTATCCGTTCGTTAATCTCTTTTTTGAATCCTTTCCAGTCGGCGTCCTTGTAGTTTCGCCGCTTTCTGGGGCTCCTTGAAGTCGTTCCTCCTATACTGAAGCTCACGGGCAGGTGGTCCGACGACAGTTCGTCCAGCGTGCGCAATGGCGAGATGGTCTTGGCGTTCTTCTCAAGTACGATATCCAGAGTACTTGGGTACATTGCGTGTGCTGAGTGGTAAGTCGGTTTGTCCGGCGCCATTATCGTGTAGTTGTGCGTCTGCATATGTGAAAAGAGCGTTTTCCCATTCGCGTTGCCTCTGTAGTTGTTCCAATAATTGTGCTTGGCGTTCAGATCTCCTCCTAGAATGACAATAGGGCGCAAATTAAGTAATTTATCGAGATCTTCTCTAACCAGTAGGTTGGGATGGTTGCAGTAGGCGGCGATGATGGTATGCGCTCTATCCTCTATGGTGACTTCGATAATCGTGGCTTCAGTATGCTTCAACTTCGGAGTAGGGATTCTTGTAGATGTAATGGTTTGACGAACGAATATGGCGGTGCCTCCGCCTGCGCCCTCTAGTCGGTCGTCTCGGTGTACTTCGAAGCCGGGCACTCTCAGGGGAATGTCGGGTTTGAGATGAGTTTCTGTAATGAGAAAAATGTCAATGTTAGTATTGTTTGCCAGAGCGAGCAATTCGTCAATTTTAAAACGGATGCTGTGGGCATTCCACAGGAGGACGTTCACCATCTGGGGATTAGACATTGATGGTGGACGTGATTAGATCCATCAGGATCCATGCCCTCTCCAACTCGTTGGATCCAGCTGCGGCCAACTGCGGTTGCACCCGTCTCAATCCCTGTAGCAGGGCCATCATCAGTTGTGCGTCTCCTGCGCCGGTGTATGCCTCTCCTGCGGGCTGCTGCGTGCGGGGCTGCGAGCGGGGCTGCTCCTCGCGCTGTTGGGGGCCTGAGGCTCCTCCGGCTACTTGGGCCCAGGTGCGTCCATCATTCCTCGTCGTCTGATGCGCATGAGGATGTGTCCTGCTTCCTGGCGCCTCTGTCCTGCTTCCTGGCGCCTCTGTCCTGCCTCCTGGCGCCTCCCGGCGGAGCTGTCGCTGGTGTTGTTGCAGTGAGGCGACGTATGCCACCCTCTTCGGGCAGCCCCTATAGTTGGCGGGATGGGGGCCTCCGCAGTTGCAGCACGCGGCGGGCTCATCCCTGGTGGTCTTGGGGCACTCGGCGGAGGCGTGCTCCACTAGGCATTTCACACACCTCGCGGTGTGTGAGCAGTTGCGGGACCCGTGCCCGAAGTTCTGGCAGCGGTAGCACTGTGTCCCGTGCTGCAAGTGGTTGCTGCGATGTTTTTGCAGGCGGATCCTGCAGTGGCATAGGTATTTGACGGCCGCCCTCAGCTGGCCCATGTTAACTTCCTTGTTGAAGTGTACCAAGTACATTGGGTACTCGGCCGTGGTGGTCGTCATCTTGGTGACCTTGACGGGGGCGAAGCCTTGGTTCGTAAGGTCTTCGGCTATTTCCTCCGTGGCCACGTTAGGCAGGCCCTTTATCACTGCCTTCTTCATTTTGTCTGCCTCCGCCGTGTAGGTATGGAAGCCGCGTGCTTCCGCTCGCAGCCCGTTGGTGAGGGCGCGGTGATCTGCCATGCTCTGCAGGAGGATGTTGACCTTTCCCCCTGGTCTGTACCGGATCTCGAAGCGCAGGTGCCCGATGTGGCCCTGCACCGCTGAGGTGACCTGTCCATGCGATAGGGTCCCCAGGGTCATCACGACTGGGGGGACGCGGTCCTTCCTGGCGGCGCCCGTGGTACCTGTGGAGGAAGTAAATGAATTATTATTTGCGCGTTTCGCCTGCGACGCGCCGCCGCCTTCGGATACTTCCCTCAAGTTGCCGAAGCGGTTGCCGACAACAACCGCCCGGGGTTCCTGCGGGGATCCTGGCCTCTTGATGGGGTTGGTCGGCCTCGTCCAACCTTCCTCCTCTCTTGTCATCTCCATGTCCTGATGGGGCTGGAATCTGGGGGGCGGAACGTAGCCTGAAGCTGGGCCTACTGGAGGGCGGCTGGGCCCGGCTGCGGTGGCGGTTTCGGGCATCTTCGGGGGCGGTAGGGGGATGGCTGCCGGCTTTGTCCTCGGGTCAGCGGGATGGGGCTGCAGTGGTTGGGAGTTGGGGACCTTGATGGTCCCAGTCTTTGTTCGGTAGGTGGTGATATCCTCTGGAATGGCAGAAAGGAGCCGCGCGGGAATCATCCGCACGGCAGGTGTCCTATATTTCCGCTTTAGGATTGCGGGGGTGTTCTTGGGGGCTTCTTCTCTCGGTGGGGCCAGGTCGTCCTTCTTGTTCTTCTTTGCCTTGAAAAAGGCAGTTGGCGGCGCGGTGGCCTAAGCAGTGAGCCGGTCGGGGTCCGGCCGGCTGACAAATAGCAGGTGTCTGGCCGTGTAAACACGAGCCAGACAGAGCGGTTCGGGAGCGAAAAAATCTGTTGTCACAGAAGCGACTGTCGCTGGCGGCAGTCACTGAGCCTAGTCTAGCGTCGGTCAATGTCGACTTTTTTGGTCCGCGCGCATGGTGTAAGGGGGGTACCCACTTCGTCTCTTCCACCTCCCCCTTCTCACCGCCCTCCCTCCCCCTCCCCCCCCCCCCCCCCTCCCCCCACCAATCGATGTATTGTAAACACTCGATGTATAGTAACGATTCATCGTATTGAACCGATGTATTGTTAATACTTCAATATCGAATATATATCGATGTGTTTTATTCGCAAATAATACGCAAACTATGAGATGAGACTACAAATATAAAACTTTTATTTTTTCTTTTATCAAGCTTAATTTACAGAAATCTATTTTCAATTAAATATTAAGATCAAAATATAAATAATAGTTTTTAAAAATTACGGTACCTAGAGTAGGTACCTTATTAAAGTTACTTACATGGTTATATTCAAATCATTTTATTAATTTATTCATATTATTATTAAATAAAAAGACGTTGTGAACCCGTAGTCCCGTACTAAAGTTCAAAATTTCAAGAACTACATTCCTGAATTCGGGATTTCACTCACGCGACCCATGCAAACAATAAACAAATCATATCCACTCAAAAGTAGATCATATGGCGACCGCTAAAATACAATGTAAATGTTCATATACAAAATAAATGTTCGATATGGTTTTTTGAGAAAACGGTGGAGGTATAAACGACCCAAAAAACCACGCATCTGGTAACACTGAATGGCAGATAAAGTAATTCTTGAATAAAATCAGTCAGCAAATAGCCATAAACAAACAAAAAAAGTCAAAGGCATCTCGCGCGGCATCCGCTCCAACCCTTACGTGTGAACGCTCAACGGGCCAAACGCTGATACGAACTGGCGAGTGACTGGAGCGTTTCGCCTGCGAGTCGATCGCGTTTACACGTACGTTTCCGCCAACGATTCGGAGCGAAGTGTGCTCAGACTCGCAGGCCAAACTCTGCGTGTAAACCCCGCTAATATATTGTTTAGGTCTTGTGAACATCTGAGAAATAGGAAATAAATAATTTTCCTTTATAAACTTTATCAATTAATGTTATATTAAAATATTAATTATAACATTTATTCATAATATCAACGGAAATATACAACAATGCTTCGTAAGTACGATCATCTATTTTGAAAAAATGCGTGTAAGTAATTATTTGGTGCCGTGCCTGTAATACGCTTTGTAAATGCTTATGAGTAAAGCGGGATCACAAATTGTACCATTCTTGACAACAAATTCGTTTATTTTTATTAAAATACAAAGATAACCCAAGAGCTAAGAATGCTTTGTCTCCGTTATATTCCATTTTATTTCAGCCGCGCAAAATTCACTGTCAACCATAAATAAACCAAACAAACTATCGAAAATCACATCTAGACATAGACAAATGCTTGCCAGAACGCTTGAAGACTATCAAGCGGCTTGACGGCCAGCACGTAAATTTATTTTCCGTTATTGTCTATGAATGCTTGCCTCAACAGCTTGATGCGCGCTTCAAGCCGTTGAGCCAAGCCTTAGTCTATGCCTAGAGGATTTTTCATTCGAGAGGTACTTGAACATATTACTCCTTTGTCTATGGCTTCTTGTCATTAGCGGGGTTTACACGCAGAGTTTGGCCTGCGAGTCTCAGCACACTTCGCTCCGAATCGTTGGCGGAAACGTACGTGTAAACGCGATCGACTCGCAGGCGAAACGCTCCAGTCACTCGCCAGTTCGTATCAGCGTTTGGCCCGTTGAGCGTTCACACGTAAGGGTTGGAGCGGGTGCCGCGCGAGATGTATTTGACTTTTTTTGTTTGTTTATGGCTATTTGCTGACTGATTTTATTCAAGAATTAATTTATCTGCCATTCAGTGTTACCAGATGCGTGGTTTTTTGGGTCGTTTATACCTCCACGGTTTTCTCAAAAAACCATATCGAACAAGACATTGTATTTTAGCGGTCGCCAAATGATCTACTTTTGAGTGGATATTATTTGTTTATTGTTTGCATGGGTCGCGTGAGTGAAATCCCGAATTCAGGAATGTAGTTCTCGAAATTTTGAACTTTAGTACGGGACTACGGGTTCACAACGTCGTTTTATTTAATAATAATATGAATAAATTAATAAAATGATTTGAATATAACCATGTAAGTAACTTTCGTAAGGCACCTACTCTAGGTACCGTAATTTTTTGTAATTATTATTGATATTTATATTTTAATCTTAATATTTAATTGAAAATAGATTTCTGTAAATTTATTTTGATAAAAGAAAAAATAAAAGTTTTATATGTGTAGTCTCATCTCATAGTTTGTGTATTATTTGCGAATAAAACACATCGATATATATTCGATTTTGAAGTATTAACAATACATCGGTTCAATACGATGAATCGTTACTATACATCGAGTGTTTACAATACAACGATATATATCGTCCATCCCCATAAGAAGGTCTTTTGACCTCTCCAGACAGAATCCCTCAACCCATCACCTCGAGAAATCCTGAATTATAGCTGAGCAGTGACCTTTTCAAAAACAGAATCAAAGAAAAAAATGTACATTGAAAAATATCTACTGATGAATAAATGTTCATATTATTATTATTATTATAAGTCCCAAATTCTGTTACAAACAAAATTAGTGTGTCAGCAATAATATGAAAACCGCTTGTTTTTTAAATGATGACATTTTACTGAAAAACTTAAAATTGCTGTAAATATTTACTGGTTGAAGATTAATATATATTCTAAAAGGCAATTAAATTCTCTAGACTTCTTTTAAATAAATTTCTTTCTTTGATGGATATTTTAGACGATATGAAGGAATTTTTGATGAAAAATGTGAAGTAAAATGATTTTTTTCGAAAATATCTACATTTGTGGAGCGTGTAACTCAAAAACAGCTAGGATTTCGAAAATTACGTATGGAATAAAAGTTGTAGATAATTTTATTAGCTTTTACTTAATATGAGAAAATTTTCCTCTGCGACGCCCCGTTTTCGGGATATAAGCGGAAACCCGAAAATTACGACCTTCTCCCCCGCCCTCCCCCCTCTAGCTCACCACCTAGATGTCAGGACTTTTAGTATGTTCACACCCTAAGCACCGTGAACAACTTTCTGAAGGAATCGCTTAGGTTCCTGCTCACGCACTCTACACCTCCTTTTGGACCATTCATTGACTGGACTAATAGTGAAATCAGTGGGGTAGCGTGGGGATGGGGGGGGGCGGCCCGCCCCGGGCGGCACTTTTAAGGGGGGCGGCAAATTTTCACAATAAATAATAATATTATCTTGGAAAATTTTAAACCATTTCAAATCATCATTTAAAAATGTTCTACGATACTTTCGTTTACGAATCCAACAATTGTTATTATTATTTATTAAAAATATCAATAATAATATTTTTTTAAGCTGCAAATTTCACAATTCACAGGAAAACCGTACGCATATTATGAGAGTAATATTAATTAAAGCTGATAACTCGCAAACAGATTCATTCTTAATTAAAACCAGAATTGTGTTCAGAATGAATTAACGAATTAATTTCATTTTTGTATTCATCTGCTGATACATTTCGAAAGAGACCGTTATTTTATTCGAAGTGCAGTTATAAAATTCTAGTTGCAGACTATGTATGTGCTGCCAATATCAAAGAGAAACCATTTTCATATTCTGAGTGTAGTTCCCGTCTAATCACAGAAGACACAAATTGTCCCACACATTTAATTTTAAAATAAAATTGTGAAATTATTTCCCACATATTTAATTAAAATAAATTTGTGATTGCGATAAATAGTTAAGATACAGTTTTATTACATTTAAAAAAAAGGAATCTGTATTTAAAATTTTAAGTTTATTCTATTAGGTACTTTAATTCGAATATTCGCAGGCGTGTATTTTTGAGCCAATCCACATTTTCAATATCAAAATTTTAATATTTAAAAACAATAATGTTCTAATTAGCACATCAGGAAAAATTATTATATCTAAATTTAAGAACAATTTTGTTTTCAATTTTGCAAAAGGATAAAAAAACAATAAAAAGGAACATTTAAAATACATGGGAAGAACCGGAAATTTCGTACACAAACATTGACAGGCAAAAGTTTACAGATATTTTTTCTAATTATTCGAAGGGTTAAACCAGTTTTCAGAATGTAATATTCCATTTGAGGATTCATCTGCTGACACGATTCAAAGCAAAATATTATCTTATTCGAAATTCAGTTATAAAATTCTAGTTGCAAACTCTGTATCCTGTACCTGCTGCCAGAATCAGAGAAAAACCATTATCATGTTCTGAGTGTACTTTTAATTCGCCGCATACAGACTTAATTCAAACCCATTTTGTGTTGAGAACGTAAATTTCCAGTTGTGGATTCATCTGTATGTTGACACATTTCAAAGGAAAACATCCTCTTATTTGAAGTTCAGTTATAATATTCTATTTGCAGACTATGTATGTGCTGCAAGAATTAAAGGATAACCATTTTCATCTTCTGAGTTTAGTTTAAATTCGCCAGCTACAGATTTAATTTAAACCAGTACAGAATGTAAAATTCCAGTTGGATTCATCTGCTGACACATTTCGAAGGAAAGCATTCTGTTATTCGATGTGCAGTAAAATTCTATTTGCAGACCATTTATTTAATACCAGAATCAAAGTAAAACCATTTTCATGTTCTGAGTGTAGATTTAATTCACCGCATTCAAACTGGTTTTGTGTTCAGAATGTAACGATAAATTGAATAACGAGTTGCAGATTCATCGTGCATCGAGTGAAGTTTTACATTTGAGTTACATAATGCTGTAAAATTCTGAGAAATTGTTTGTTTCGTGTGTAACTATTATTTGGGGACTCTAACGCAGTATCAATAAATCAACTTTGGAGTAGAATTTATAAACATGATTTTCGTTGAAAGAATACTCGTCAAATGTGATTTTTAAAAAATTTGAAGGAAGAAGTTGGGGGGGGGGGAATTTTCCTCCGCCCCGGGCGGCCGAAACCCACGCTACGCCACTGAGTGAAATACATATTTTAACAAATGTCTACGCCAATTAAGAGTGCTAGCTCTTGCGCTTGGCGTAGGAGTTATTTTATAGTTATTTCATAATTATTTCATTATTATTACATAATTTTACAAAGAGTGTACAATAAATATAATCTTACGTACTAGGATATTGTGACGTAATTTTAATATGGCATGAAATGAAGTTATAACATTTTGATTGATGATGTTATGGTTGTTATTTTTTTTAAAGAATAATTTGACATTTTTCTTGAATGATACGAAATCTGTTATTTTTTTTACTTCTTCGGGAAGACTATTCAAATATTTGATGTCTTTGTAAATATAATTATTGTACATTTGTTGTGTTGAAAATAGAGGAATTTGGATGTTAAATTTATGCCTTAATGATGAGATAAGTTAAAAAAATCTATTAAATTTTCTTTGAATATTATTTGTAATATTGAATCTTTTTTATGGAGGTCTTACATTTTGAAGAAAAATATGCTGAAGGGAATGTAGGTTGTCTTTTCAAAATTACTTAAAGAAATAATTTTTGTACCACTTTTACAGGACTTACAATTTTCTCCTATGCACTTCTCCATCCAATGATTCCATAATGAATTAGTGATTGGTGGGGGGAGGGAGGGCGGTGAGAGGGGGGAGGTGGAAGAGGCGAAGTGGGAACCCCCCTTACACCATGCGCGCTAAGCCGCAGGAAAAGCTAGTAATATAATAAATAAATAATTCCACCTAAATAATGTTCTAACTTATCGAATAGTACCATACTTTCTTCCGTATAACCGTCATACAAAATGAACACATGTTGAAAAACTTTTCAGGGGTGATGACGTCACACGATTCACTATAAGTGCGGTGTTTTTCAGGGGATCTTGAAAAATTAAAACTTTGAAAATTATTTTAACTATTAAAACAAACTCTAAAAAAATATATGAAGTTATTTAAGTCAGAAGGTCATTATTCATTTAAAAAATGGACTGGAGTTCTCTATTACAACGAGGTACTTTATTTTAGTTGTATGGTTTAATATGGTACATGACTTTTTTCTTACATTTTTTGTTTCTTACATATTAATGTTGGGGTAAGTTTTGAATTCATTTATTGAGAAAGGAATATAAACTGTTTTTTTATGCATTAATGGGCCGTTTTCGCACGATTTTGGCCGCTAGGTTCGCTAATAGTCCTACCGGTCCAACTATTTTATTTAACTGTCAGATCCCATACATTTTTTAGGCCGTTTGACGCATTTTAGTGTTTTTAAATATTATAATAATGCCGTCAACCTGTTGTAGTGTTCCAATGTGTAGAATAGGGTTGAGCACGAGTTTCCCAAAGATTGAAAGACTTGAAAGCGCAATGGATTCATTCAATTAGGTTCATTTCAAATGGGCACCGACTCCTGATTCTGTTGTCTGTAAAGCTCATTTCAGGGACACAGATTATGTATTCAATAATATCAACCATAACAGTAAGTACATGACTCATTCAATTAATATCTTACTATAATTGAATCCCCAATATAATACAGATACTACTTGTATAGTATAATGAACACGTAAAGAAACATTTGACATAGAATGCACAATATTTTATACACAATGTTTTGCCTTCTTTCGCAGTTGACATTATTTGACCAACGTACCTTTAAATACAAGTGTAGTCAACCACAACTAACAAATAATTATGGTAGACATAATATCTTATTTCCTTTTTTAATATTAAGTAAACATTTTCAATTATTGCAATAATTTTATTACACGGTTATCAAACTTTCTGGCACGAGATTTATAGGCGGGTGATTCTTCTTTGTTGGCAATCTAATTTGCTTGCATTTCTCGTCCCATGTATGTATATCTCGTGATTGTAATTTAATTTTCAGTAGGAGTGTTTTAAGAAAAAAATCTAAGATTATTATTTCTTAACGTAGACCGTTTTGTATTTTATATCATGTAAGTATGGAAGTTTGAGCCTAATTTTATTTTCAGATGTACTGTACAGGGGTAAAGAATTAAGAAACTGACAGGAAAGGCGTCTGATACGTGAAAAAATATATTTGAATTCTACAAAACCAAAACCAAGGGAAAGCTTATGGCGCAGAGTATGCCAGTCGAAGAATACCATCATCACTGCCATGGTTGCCTGGATGGAGTCCCCGCTGATGCCCTTCTGGAAATGGGAGCCTGTCAAATATCCCCCATGAACGGATATTTGCATATTTTTTTGGATTTATTATTATGTACTATATTTTTCATTTATTTTCTCTTCCATTCTGTGTATGAATGCATCGTTATTTTGTCAATGTTTGAACTATTTCAAAATATGGAATGTATTGCATTGCACAACATTCTGAAATAAATGATCATTATTATGATACGTTTAAAGATTTTCACGGCCAAAAGTATTTTCGTTATTTGTTTTTGGGGTATTATGCCGTGTTGTGCTACCTCCTTCTTTAGCCAACACTGTCCGAAAAGTTGGCTAAAGAAGGAGGTAGCGCAACACGGCATAACACCCCAAAAACAAATAACTAAAAGTTCATTATTATATCTCTTTTATTAAAATAAAGAGTGAGTATCGCTCCAGTTCTGTCATGGTTTTCTGCGGCCTTGCACGACATCTACTACCATGGTTAAAAAAGATTGTTGTTTAAATGTACTAAATAACACAAAATAATTTAACAAATATATAAATAAATAAAAAAAACTTTCTTTTATTTCTCGAGGTCAATATGAAAAGAACAAGATTACAGACATAATACAAATGTGTCATAAAACATTTACAAACATTTTACACATAGAAGAACATATCAGTACAACAAATAATTAACATTATGCTTAAATTATTTATTGTTTTGGCATTTTTTAATTTTTTTTTTACATCCTAATATTATATAGTTGTGGTAGCAACGGTCAACGCGTGAGCAACTTTGTGAACAGTCAACCTGTTAAAATAAAGAAAATAAGATTATCAAATTAAATATGCAACTAGTGTAGAAATCTCCCAACCTCCATACTATATAATATTAATTAACATTTATTTTTAGAATTTACTTGATAAAAAATTGATTTTTCCTATGCTAATATTTTATTTGTAAACATTCAATATAAATATAATCTATTTCACAGATGAGGGATATCAAAATACAATGGTGATAAGAGGTAATATAAGTAAACCTATTAAAACTTCTATTCAGCCGTGGTTTCGGGGAAATTTGGGTCCTTTTTGATGATGGAAGGTAGAGTCGTTCAGCCAGGAGGACTGGTTGAAGTCCCCCTCGCAGAGGTAGGACACGCGTGACCACTGCATGACCTGGAGCCCCACGGTAGTAGCGCAGTAGCTGGTGAAGAATTCCACGTGCTCCTCGAATGTGTGGCCTCGGATGGGCAGACGCTCCTTCGTCATGTGGTCAGATTCGTCTGAAAATTATAATTGAATAGTACAAGTAATCCGAGAGAAGACGACCAGTGCAATGCCCTAGACATAGTTAGGAGAAATTAAAGATTGTGCAAGCTTTGAGTGTTAAGCGATTAGATTTTTGCCTCGAGCTTTATGCTTTGAGATTTAAGCTTTGCTTTTACCTATGTCAAAAATAATGAAAAATTAAGAGTAACAAAACAGCAGCTTTTGAGTCTGGAGGAAATTGGTAACTGTCTGGTTATTCAGATCTAGGAAATACACGTAGCAGATAATGTTAATAAATTGATGAGATCCCTTTGGTATCGGTTCACCATCAAGAAATTCGCCGGACAAGAGCGGAACATCCATCCACAGTAGATGACAGCAGCATTCGACTTGTTCTCATGCAATATTTCCCTACATACTAGGAATATTTCCCTCTCCTCCCTTATTTAATAGTTGTCTTTTCAAGATCTTTATTAAAATTCCATTCTTTTAAGGCCCTTCCTTAAACAGCCGGTGAAAAACCACCATTTAGAAGCGATACATTGCTTGAAATGGCAATAGTTGTGTTAGGTGACCAGGTGTGAATAGCCAGGCATTTCCCAGCCTCCACATTTCCCATATTCTTTCCTCCCCCATTCAGTTCAGCTTCACAACATACCCTGATTGGGGGTGCCATAGAACCACTTACTTAAAATTAATCACATTTAAAAGACCGGTTAAATCCCCGGTTAAAGTATTAGAGGTATAATAAAATCCATATCTTACATTCAACGTATGGTTTGAAGGGCAGAACCAGCGCTACGATAAGGAGTCCATCGTCGTTGAGAGCCTGCTTAGTGTTGAGGCCGTTGAGCAGCATGGTCTGTGGCTCAGAGCAGCATCTTACTTTTTGTGCATTTTACTTACAAATCGAGCAAACTTGGATTGGCTAAACTTGTCGGAAAACAAATTGCAAATAGCTATCGAAATGACAGATCGTTCAAAGACGTCAGTGCATAAATAAACCAATCCTGCGTCAGTGTGTCAGTCCATAGATTTGGTTCACTGATTAGATGACAGGAGGACCGCTAAACACCGTGCTGCCATCTCGTGGGTATTTTGGAATTACTCAGAAAACGGCCCATTGTAAGTAGGCTTGTGAAGCTTGCCGTGCTGACGAAGTTTTCATTTCAAAAAAACACTTAGTAGTTTACATTTAGTTTCCAAAATTGTGAATTTTAGTAATTTACATCAAATGTTTTACACTGTATAATAGTTTTTCAATCCATTTTTATGTATGAAACAAATAGCCCCGTATTTTGCGTATAGCTTGAGAAAGATAACAATCGCGTACTGGCAACACAAAATATTACTGTCTTCGAATTCGAAACGCTTGTTTGACGCTTGACAGCTGACATATCTCGGATTTCACATGGATTTCACCATAGGTAAAAAATAAAGTTGAAAATAATAATTACTTTATTTTACATGTCTAATCTAATAGATAAATATGATTTCCATTTAAAAAACATTGGTTTTTAATTTTAACATTCATGTTCCCGAGCTGGCACATTGGTCGTTGGTGTTTGTTTTACTTGATATTATTTTGATTATTTCAATATACCTATATTCATTTATTTTAAATACTTCTTTATATTAAATACTAATTTATATATTACATCTAACTTATTTTTATATAACATCAGAAATTTGTTACATGATTAGATCACCATGATACTGGAAGGAGGCTAGGAGTCAGACGGAGGAGAAGACGAAGAGGGCTGGCCAGTGGAATATTTAGAAGTTTTCCAGAATCCTGCAGAGGGATGCATTGAGCCAAGCCTCTTGGAATGGATCCATTGGTAGAAATCCATCAAGTACTTTTATCATTACATATTTCTTATTGCTAGCGATTATTGCGTTTGATGTTATTATAAAACGATGAACATGTCTGGGTTTTAAATGAAACTATGAAGTAATATTTTTTCATTTATAGAGTTTGGAAGAGAGACAGCAGCCACAGGGCGGTGAGTCAGAGTCCTGCACTGTACCCCTAGGACAGCCCGGTAAAGCCTCAACTTCCCATGGACGGAGAGCTGATCTACGGTGTATCAAGAAAGATTACGAGCATGTTGACTCTCACTGTGATGTGACCTTTTCAAACCCACCACTGAATATGTCTGCCTACAATATTTTTTATGTTTCATAGATGAAAACACTATAAAAAATATTGTTGAGCAGACAAATTTGTATTCTGTACAAAAAATAGCATTAGCGTAAACATCTCAGTCAACGAAATGAACTGATTTCTAGGAATGCACATCATGATGGGTATCCTCAAGTATCCGGCATTCCACCTTTACTGGGTAAACGATACAAGACTATCTCTTATCGCAGTTGTCATGCCTAGAAATCGTTTCACTAAGTTGCGGTTGTGTTTTCATTTAAACAACAATAACACGTTGATTCCGAGAGGATGCCAGGGTTACGACAAACTATTCAAAATAAGGCCGTTGTTAAATGCCCCGCATGAAAATAAGGTCAAGGTGGAACCTGAGGAGTTCAATTCTGTAGACGAGCTCATGGTACTGTTCAAAGGTAGAAGTAATTTGAAGCAATACATAAAAAAATAAGTCACACGAGTGGGGCATCAAAGCCTTCTCCCGAGCGGTAGCCAGTCACAGTGTGGCCAGTGGGCAGTAGCCAGGTAGGTGGGCTCGTCTATGATTTTGAGATGTACATGGGCAGTAATGTGGGTGAGAAGACTGCCCGGTATAACGGTGGGGAAAATAATTCCCCGCAGGGCCTATTTCATCTTTGGGGATGCTGTGAGGAGTGTCTTTTTAGGAGAGGAAGTTCTGGGAAGGAAAGGGGTATTAGGGGTGGGTAGGAATCTGGGGGTAAGTGTGTCCAGGAGTGACGGTCGTATGAATCCATCCCTCCCACTGCGGTGCAAGGTGATGAAGGTAGTTAGAAAGTTGATAAAGGGTATCCCTCCAAACCGTAATTTCAAAGTCTCCACTGACATTGTGTAATATTTTTTTATTCAAATGTGTATTAAATATCTAGTCCAGATATTGATTGTCCAGTTGATTTAGTCAGACATCTCCAAATCCTAAGTTTTGAGAATATATATTCAAATGTCCACCATAAATCAAATATTAATTACACTTGTCTCTGTTTTAAATACTTAAAATGATGTAAAATAACACTGGGAGACTTAACGGTCTATTAGTATGACATTTTTAAATATCCTACTAGTGATCTAGAATCCATTTGTCACATGAGAACGGGCCATTTCTACGACTCGGTCTTGAGTTCGACAGCTAAGCTGTGGAATGATTTGCCGGCCTCTGTGTTTCCTCCCTCCTACAAGACCTATGTTCACTCCTTCCCATGGGCGTAGGCACGGTAGGGCAAGGTGGAGCGTTTGCCCCATGCCTGGCCTGCCGATGCATGAGCTCCTGGATTGTCCACTGAGTCGCATTTTCAAATTTACAGCACTTCATAGGATGGTTTTTCCTTTTTTCAGTTCTTATTATCTGCATTCATAAAGCCTTAAGCATGAATAAGTTGTTACCTACTCTAGATTTTTATTTTTTCCCCACCCTAAATCAAAACCTGGCTATGCTCATGCTCCTTCTTCTCCTCAAAAAGACCCTCCACACAGCATCTTTTAGATATTATTTTCCTCGGGGCCTCCCGTGTGGAGTTAATGTAAAAAAAATCATATATGATCTGTTCGGTTCTACTTGAGAGTTGTACTTAATCTGGTTAATTGCTGGATACATGTGCACGTCGTAGAGGTGGACCCCTCTGCGGAGGCGGGTTCCAGTGCTCCAGGAAGGGTACGCCAGTCCCACCCACGCCCCGTGGAAGGTATCAGGTACATTGGCTGGAACATTTCCCTCAGGTGCAAAGTGTTCCAAAGCAAACAAAGGTTCAATGTGAAAGGTGCACCTTTGTTTCACCTCCAGCAAAAAAATTTCAAATCATAGCATTAATCAATTAGGAACTGACCTAATATGTAAGCACATTTTATTTCTTTTAGATTTTTAATTTATTATATTATATATATATGTTTATGTAATATGGCAGACTCGGATTGCACTATCCTCCCAGTCCTGCTGGAATAAAAATAAAATGACTAAGACAGCCTTTAATTTTACAAGTAATGATACCTATATTATCTCTGCTACTTTTTAATGTGGTATGTAAATAAAAATATGTTTTATAAAAAAATATTTCATTTATCTTCATACTAATAAATTACGCACCTCTCTCTACCACAGTTGTTAAAACAACGCTAAATAGTGCCAGTTACTAAGCTGTTAAATATTTCTTTAAGTTTAAGGAAATTTATTTGGTGAGAATTATATTGTGATTGAATTGATATAACTACAATAAATAAATACACACAAGCTCTTCTACAATTTATTTTTACGCATTCACAAATGGCGCCAATCAAATTATTTTAGGTTATTAATACTTTTTGCACGTTACGATTTAAAATATTAAGGTAAATTAATTGTTTGCGCCCGAACACATTTAATATGAATATAAATAAATAGTTTTGTCCATAAACAAACCCAAATCTTTCAAGAAAGGCTGAAAAATTCAATTTTTTATCGGTGACTCAATCCAATATTGTATTTTTCAGCCTTTCATGAAAGATTTTGGTTTGTTTATGGACAAAAGTATTTATTCATATTAAATATGTACGGTCGCAAACAATTAATTCACCTCAATATTTTAAAGCAAAACGTGCAAAAAGTATTAAAAACCTAAAATAATTTGATTGGCGCCATCTGTGAATGCGTAGATTAAAACGTACGCGACGTTTAACCTTAAGAGGAAAGGCTGCGCAGCCTTTTTCAAACAAATTTTAAATTTGTATTTGAGCCCAAAATACTCGTACAAACTGAATATTATTTTTTATCCAAATGTGTAAAAAATATCTAGAACAGATACTGATCGTCCAGTTAATTAATAAGATATCTCCAAATGCTAAGTTTTGAGATAAAATGAGGAAAGGAACATTTGAATGTTCACTATAAATCAAATATTATTTACACTTGTCTGTGTTTTACATACTAAAAATAATACAAAATAACCCCGGGAGGCATAATGGTCCGGGTCCGGTACATTAGTAAGAAAATTTTGAAATATCCTACTATCGACCCAGAAAACATCAACACTTTGTTTAATTCACTACAAGTTTTTGTGCATTATAAATTATAATAGATGTTGGTGGTGTTTATGAGTAAACTGAGTATTGTACCAGATAGGGGGTACACTTTTGCAAATAACTGCATACTCAACTTAAATATCGATTTTTCGGAGTTGTCTGACCAATGAACTGAATGATCGATATGTATTTTATATTACGACATACAGGTCATTAATTAGTCAATTTTTCATAATTTTAGGGGTTTTAAATTACACATATATTTACAAGGGCGGATCCGGGATTTTTTTCTGAGGGGGGCACAATGGGCGGACGGGCAAAAAATCAACAATCAGTGTTAGGATTTTTTTTCTGGGGGGGGGGCACAAGGGGCGGACAGGCAAAAAATCAACAATTACTGTTAGAAATAAACAAGTTCAAGTATGTATAGGAAGGTTTATGAAAGTGTTAAAACAATAGAAAAAATTAATAAAGATAGTTTTCTGTACTGTGATGGAATCTCCACAGTACACAAAAATACCGTTTGGGGGGTCACCCGTGCCCCCCCCCCTAAATCCGCCCTTGTATATTTATTTGAAAGTGCTGTTCCCGTCATAGTAAAAGATTATAATTTTTATATGGGAGGTGTTATCATTGCAGTGTGCTAGTTGAGTTGTATGCATCACCAACATAGTTCCCACGACCGGTCAGTGACTGAGTTGGCTTGGAATCTTGAAGAGATAAGTAGGGATGAAATACAGAGGTTGGCAAATCGGTCCACCGACGAGCTGTTGAACTCAAGAACGAGAAATAGAAATGACCCTTCCTCATGTGACAAATTTCATGACCGACCTAGTGGCTGAGTTGGCCTCGCATCCAGGAGTCCCATTGTTTGATTCCTTGGCTGGCTAAGTCCTCCATCACGACACAAGCAAAATAGTCAGGTTTTTTGTAACCCGGGAATGTTTGTCTTTCTTTTTAAAAAAATAGTTTATATTTTATGTACAAGGTTGATGTTTTTTTTTTTTAAAGAAAGTCAAACATTCCCGAGTTACGAATAACCTGACAATGTTTGAAAATCTCCTACTACCAACACAGTCAGCCGAAAATTTTGTTTGTGTCGTGAAGGAGGACTTAGCCAGCCGAAGAATTGAACACGCAATGCCCGGGTGGGACGCGTGTTGGATTGCCAACTCAGCCACTGACCGGTCCTGACATTTCACACGAGAACGAGTCATTTTTCCGATTGGTTCTTGAGTTCAACAGCTCGGCGGTGGAACGAGCATCCGTGCTTCCTCCTCCTACAACTTGGGTCTCTTCAAGACCCATGTTCAGTACTTCCTCTCCTCAAAAAGACCTTCCACACAGCATCTTTTAGAAATTATTTTCCTCAGGGCCTCCTGTGTGGAGTTAGTATAAAAAAAATATCAACGTATGATCTGTTTTTCAAATCCTAGCATAACCGAGACAATCTTATTTATAAGTAATCACAGCTATAGTTTATTTCTTCTGTTTTTTAATGTAAGTAGTATGTAAATAAAAATATGTTTTATAAGGTAACCAAAATGTTTCATTTATATTCGTACTAACAAATTATGCACCTCTCTCTACCACAGTTGTTAAAACAACGCTAAATAATGCCAGTACACATAATAAACTGCTAAATATTTCTGTCTTGGATGAGAATTACATTGTAATTGAATTTATACAACACTGTAAAATAAGTACACTTAAGTTATTCTACAATTTATTGTAAATTCACTTGGTGGCATCATTCTAATGAAAATAATTAATTAACTTATGAAAATAATTAACTTCACCCTTTTAAACATTATCAAAATAGCCTCACTGATAATTTTTTATTAAAATACTGGTTTACAATTTCATTCGTATAAATAATTTGTCACCGCCGCTAAAACTGTCAAAACTTGATAGGTGACAGCTGACAAGCATGTGATTGGTGATAGGTATCATCTTAGTTATGGTCAAAACTGTAGCAAAAACTTTTGAACTGCACGACATGTCCCGCGACACACCACAGTTCGCTCCGAACGCTTGAAAATCAGTTTACACGTACACTTCCGCGCGAGGGTCGCCCAAGGTCACCCCTTCAACGATTTCGCCTGCCCGCGGAAGTGTGGCGAATTTTTTACCCAAAATAGTGTACCTGTTCGGCCTGCAGGCGGACACGGCGTTTCGGCGGGCTGCTTGGCGAACACCATAGACATCCACCGTCGTGAGGGCACAGTTGTATGGAGCTTCTATAATATTTCTATAATCTATGGTCAAAACTGACGCTTTGGCCTGCCCGCGGAAGTGGGGTGACTTTTTAGCGCAAGGGGTCGGCCGGCAGGCGGACACGGCGTTTCGGCGGGAGGGTCGCATGCCGCTTTAGCCTGGGGGCGAGGCACGCGGTCGGAAGTGTACGTGTGCCCCGGCCAATTTTCGGTAGTTGAAAGTGATTTTTGTGCGAGATGGAATCTAGTAAAGAAAAATAATTATTTGTTATGTTATAATAAATGTTATATATTAATATTTTAATATAACATTGACGTAATAACATTATTAAATTATATTTACATTAATTTAATAGAAAAATCCGATGGATTTCTACACATTAAACACAAAAACAATTAATACCTATTTTGTAATAATTTAATCTAATTTTTATAAGCGTTTTACGTGGTACGTAATATCTAAAATCACCACTCAGATACTTATTTGTCTATGATTTGTTGTCTACGCTCAAAAAATATAAATTCGCTTCAAGCGTTGCGCAATAACGTAGATTATTGCGCAATGCTTGGGTCAAGCGTCAAGCCACCTCTGGAGACGGTCAAAATGCGGTCAAAACTCTAGCCATAAACAAAAAACTACGTGATTGAGCCAAGCCGCTTGATAGTCTCGCTAGCCCTTAAGGCGCGGGCGTATCAAGACAATGGGCCGTTTTCTGAGTAATTCCAAAATACCCACGAGATGGCAGCACGGTGTTTAGCAGTCCTCCTGTCATCTAATCTGTGGACCAAATCTAAAGACTGATGCACTGACGTCCAACGTCTTTCAATGATTGATCTGTCATTTCGGTAGCTATTTGCAATTTGTTTTCCGACAAGTTTAGCCAAACCGAGTTTGCTCGATTTGTAAGTAAAATGCACAAAAAGTAAGATGCTGCTCTGAGCCACAGACCATGCTGCTCAACGACCTCAACGCTAAGCAGGCTCTCAACAACGATGGACTCCTTATCGTAGCGCTGGTTCTGCCCTTCAAACCATACGTTGAATGTAAGATATGGATTTTATTATACCTCTAATACTTTAACCAGGGATTTAACCGGTCTTTTAAATGTGATTAATTTTAAGTAAGTGGTACTATGGCACCCCTGATCAGGGTATGTTGTGAGGCTGAACTGAGTGGGGGAGGAAAGAATATGGGAAATGTGGAGGCTGGGAAATGCCTGGCTATTCACACTTGGTTACCCAACACAACTATTGCCATTTCAAGCAAAGTATCGCTTCTAAATGGTGGTTTTCACCTGCTGTTTAAGGAAAGGCCTTAAAAGAATGGATTTTTAATAAAGATCTTGAAAAGACCACTATTAAATAAGGGAGGAGAGGGAAATATTCCTAGTATGTAGGGAAATATTGCATGAGAACAAGTCGAATGCTGCTGTCATCTACTGTGGATGGATGTTCCGCTCT
The DNA here is from genome assembly GCA_929108145.2 of Limnephilus rhombicus. Classification (NCBI taxonomy): domain Eukaryota; kingdom Metazoa; phylum Arthropoda; class Insecta; order Trichoptera; family Limnephilidae; genus Limnephilus; species Limnephilus rhombicus. The sequence goes on along the minus strand of OV815283.1, from coordinate 1,846,041 downwards.
TGTCTGGCGAATTTCTTGCTAGTGAACCGATACCAAAGGGATCTCATCAATTTATTAACATTATCTGCTACGTGTATTGCCTAGATCTGAATAACCAGACAGTTACCAATTTCCTCCAGACTCAAAAGCTGCTGTTTTGTTACTCTTCATTTTTCATTATTTTTGACATAGGTAAAAGCAAAGCTTAAATCTCAAAGCATAAAGCTCGAGGCAAAAATCTAATCGCTTAACACTCAAGCTTAAACTCAAAGCTTGAAGCACAATCTTTAATTTCTCCCAACTATGTCTAGGGCATTGCACTGGTCGTCTTCTCTCGGATTCCTTGTACTATTCAATTATAATTTTCAGACGAATCTGACCACATGACGAAGGAGCGTCTGCCCATCCGAGGCCACACATTCGAGGAGCACGTGGAATCCTTCACCAGCTACTGCGCTACTACCGTGGGGCTCCAGGTCATGCAGTGGTCATGCGTGTCCTACCTCTGCGAGGGGGACTTCAACCAGTCCTACTACTGGCTGAACGACTATCTTCATCATCAAAAAGGACCCAAATTTCCCCTAAACCATGGCTGAATAGAAGTTTTAATAGGTTTACTTATATTACCTCTATCACCTTTGTATTGTGATATCCGTCATTTGTGAAATAGATTATATTTATTGAATGTTTACAAATAAAATATTAGCATAGGAAAAATCAATTTATTATCAAGTAAATTCTAAAAATAAATGTTAATTAATATTGTATACCTAGTATGGAGGTTGGGAGATTTCTACACTAGTTGCAAATTTAATTTGCTAATCTTATTTTCTTTATTTTAACAGGTTGACTGTTCACAAAGTTGCTCACGCGTTGACCGATGCTACCACAACTATATAATATTAGGATGTTAAAAAAAAATATGCCAAAACAATAAATAATTTATGCATAATGTTAATTATTTGTTGTATCTAGGTGTATAATGTTTGTAAATGTTTTACGACACATTTATATTATGTCTGTAATCTTGTTCTTTTCATATTGACCTCGAGAAATAAAAGAAAGTTTTTTTTTTATTTATTTATATATTTGTTAAATTATTTTGTGTTATTTAGTACAACTAAACAACAATCTTTTTTAACCATGGCAGTAGATGTCGTGCAAGGCCGCAGCAAACCATGTCAAAACTGGAGCGACACTCACACCCGTATTCAGAGTCGATCCTTTGGTTCAAGGAGCCTTCCTTTCCTCTAAGGAACGCCGTTTTGTTTTCAGAGACACATCTAAGGTCGGTGTGACGTCACTAAATAAGGTAGCTACCTTCCTTAAGATTTACAAAATTTTTGTATTCAGAGACGTCACTACGTAAGTCTCTACGACACGGCGCATGCGCATTCTTGCTTACTTTGATTTTTAGCTGTCAAAAGTCAAGGTTGGTGGTAAGGGTACCTTTAAACTTGCCAAGTCGGTGGTTTGTTCCCAATTGTTACTGTCGTAAACATAAAACAGTGGAGATGGATGTTATGCAAATGGATAATGAGTTTCTCGATTATGTCGTTGATCCATATCATACACGTGACGACATTGGCACGGGCGCTATGGGCAGCGTACGGCGATATTTACGCGATTTTGAAATTCCCTTTACAGTGACTGCCAATTTAAGGATCGTTATCGGTTGGAGAAAACAACTGTAATGCTTGTATTAATTCCTGTATTATTTCCAAATTACTCTTTAGTAAATAATAGAGGCTTGCCCATACCTCCTGTTAATCAGGTAGCTATCGCGCTGCGATTCTACACTACTGGTAATTATCAGGTAAATATGTACGTCTTTTTACTAGATATCTATTGTAAAATTCTGTTCTACTTTTGTGAAACTAAAATATTGCACTTTGTGAAAAGCTATGATGAAACTTGTTCTTTACATTATGTCAATACTAAATGAAAACATGAATGAAAAATTAACCAGATGCCCTTAGATGTATAATATATCTAGATCATCTTGTAATTATTTCCATTAACTATCTACATATATAATATATATGATTCCAGATTGTTGCGGGAGATCTTCACAAGCTGAGTCAACCAACCTCCAGCAGAGTGGTGCAAAAGATTTCCTCCGGATTGGCGCAACGGTTAACGGAATTTATTTATTTTCCTCAACGGCCCGAGGAATACGCTGAAAATCGAAAACTCTTTTATTCAAGAGCGCAATTTCCAGAAGTCGTCGGGCGCATAGATTGTACACACATTGCCATCAAGAGCCCAAGCCAAACAATAGGGGAATCTTTTCGCAACAGGAAAGGATGGTTCTCTTTGAATGTGCAAGCTGTTTCAGGTCCACGTTTGGAATTTTTGGACATCGTTGCCAGGTGGCCTGGTTCTACCCACGATTCCAGGATATTTCAAAACAGCACGTGCCGCCTAAAATTCAAGGAGAAAAGAATTACAGGCATTCTTCTCGGGGACAGCGGATATGGCCAGACGAATTATATGTTCACATCAGTGTTAAATCCTGCCAATGAAGCGCAGGAAAAATATAATAAGGCCCAAATTTTCTCACGGAATGTAGTCGAAAGATTATTTGGTGTATGGAAGAGGAGATTTCCTTGTCCGAGGAGGAAATTAGAAAATAAATTATCTAATACTACAAACATTATAGTTGCGTGTCCCATTTTGCATAACCTGTGTATATCTTCAAACGACCAGCATTTTGGGCGGTTTGAGGGTATAAATATACCTGTCAATTCGGTGGTACAGTCTGCTTCAGGCAGAACAATAAGAGATGCGTTTATCCAAAGACATTTTACGTGACATGTAAAGAACTTTGAAAGGTCACCATATATAATGAATAATGACATCATATTTTTGTAATATGTAATGAACTGTGAAAGGACACAATCTCTAACGTAATGAATAGTGAAGTCATATATTTTTGTAATGTGTAGTAATTGTGCTGTGTAATGGACTGTGAAAGGACATCATATCTAATGTAATGAATAGTGAAGTCATATTTTTGTAATATGTTATAATTGTGCTGTGTATTGAATTATGAACAGGCACAAGGATTTATCTTAAATATATACCTATGTATGTATAAATAATGTGTGTATCAAGGTAGTGTGAAACTCTGTCCATAATTAAAGAAATAACAGAATGGAAAATAAATAAAACATCTATTGGAGATTAATATTTTTTTTATTCAAGACTATTCGCCAGAGCTTTTTCTAGTTCTGCCTTTGCTTTTTTTAATTTGTAGTTCTAGAAGCTCGTTCTGCAGGCGGCTCCTTTCACCTGCTCCAGGGCAGTCTCCCTCTGTGCCCGGGCACTTGGCAGTCTCCAACCTTACTACGTGGATTTCTTCATCGTAAATAATTAAATTTCTATTTCTTCGGCAACGCACTTCGGCCTCGTCCCGAACCACCTGCCCACTAGATGGTACCAAGTCTGAAACAACACAAAGTTACAAGCCAATTAGTCAATAATGTAATTTTTTTTTTTTTCCATTAACTCCACACAGGAGGCTCTGAGGAAAATAACTTCCCTCAGGGCCTATGTCATCTTTGAAGATGCTGTGTGGAGGGTCTTTTTGAGGAAAGAAAGGAGTGAACACGGGTCTTGAAGAGACCCATGTTGTAGGAGGGAGGAAACACAGAGGCCGGCAAATCGTTCCACAGCCGAGCCGTTGAACTCAAGAACGAGTCATAGAAACGACCCGTTCTCATGTGACTAATGTCAACCGTGTACAAATGTTGGGCGCGTGTTTGGCGTGTTTCCCGACTATGCACCGGTGCCGAGGGGATAAATGACGCTTGTTCCTCGGAGCATCTTCCATTGTAATACCGGTAGAACAAGGACAGCATTCCCACCTGACGCCTGTGCTCTAAAGATTGCAGTCTGTCTGTTAAGATGGGAGAATCTATCAAACGGACCGCCCATTTCTGCACAGAGTCAAGGGTTTTTCAATAACAGGTTCAGGCCACTATGTGCCCGATGACTCTGAGATGTTTAGGTTTTCCAAGGAGAGGTTGTGTTTAGCATCTCTGTCACATGAGACGCTTATGGCGGAGAGCGTTAAGCTCTGCTCTCCAAAATTATATCCAATGGAAGACGCTCCGAGGAACTAGCGTCATCGATCCCCTCGGCACAGGTGCATTATCGGGAAACACGCGCCCAATGTATGTACACGAATGACATTTGTCATCAACAGCTCGGCTCTGGAACGATTTGCCGGCCTCTGTGTTTCCTCCCTCCTACAACATCAAGACTTCCTACCTCTTCAAGACCCATCTTCACTCCTTCCTTAAAAAGACCCCCCACACAGCATCTTCAACAGGGCCGCTCTTTAGGGTGGAGAACGAAAGGTTAAACTAAAGCTCTCCGAGCATTGTTTGACCCTATGAAGGGAATTGCAAGTATTCAAGTGCAAGATAAGTGCAAATAGAGATGTAAACATAGTCACCTCTTTCTTGGGAATAATACGTCTTGTCTTCGTCTTGAGCTGGGGGGTTGAACTTTCCTCCGGTGTTCTTGTTATATCTGAAAATTAATAACACTTTTTACAATATTTCTATCTCAAATATTAAGATTTAGCATGACAACTGATGAAATTATGTTCACACAACAATTTGTATTGAGTTCCTATAGAGAAATGCGAATGCTACCATCTAAATATAAATAAATACTCCACATTCATTTAAATTTAAAATTGCAAAGAATCAATTACATTATCAAAAACTAACCAAACACCGGCACTTCCATCGACTGGTCAGCCCATTTGTCTTCAACTTGCTCCTCTTCTCCTCGCAGAGCTCCATCTTCCTTTTTGTTTTTAAGTTGTCTCAACATTTCTTGAGCTGCGCTTGGTTCCTCTAAAATGAATTCAAGATAGTATTATAATAGTATTAAGGAGTCTGAACAATAGAAGAGTATGTATGTGAATGAAGAAGAGTAACCCTGAGGGGAAACGGCGTGATGGCTAGTTAAAATTTAAATTACAAACGATACAAACCTTTTGATTATCGCCGATTGAATTAAAATCATTGTCAACTTGGCCCACGCGTTTTTTCTTTTCACCAAGCTGCAGATGATTCGTCGAAATGCTGGCTACCGCGGGGTTGTCGTTATTTCTTGATCAAATCTAATAAGCACTGTTTTTCGCTTGGCGTAATCATAATCCGTGAATTCATTTTAAAACGAGATGCGTAGCGCTAGAACTTTGACAGGCCAACGACGCATAAATAAACAAAACTGACAGATGCCTGATAAATCCATGGATACGAACATAGAAAAACACACAAATTGTCCCGAAACGGGGCATGTTGTTTCCGTAGAAGCAGAACATCGGCAAGTTTCGGATGACGTCACACATTTATTTCGGCGTAGACAAAAGGTGTCTACCTTAGGAAAGGAAGCTCAAAGTGTGGACTCTGAATAGAAGCGTTAAAGGTAAGGACAGTTCTTACCTTTGCTAAGGTAAGGCCGACACTTGACTTAGACAAATTTAAGGATCGACTCTGAATACGGGTGTCACTCTTTATTTTAATAAAAGAAATATAATAATGATATAGTTATTTGTTTTTGGGGTGTTATGCCGTGTTGCGCTACCTCCTTCTTTAGCCAACTTTTCGGACAGCGTTGCAGTGTCCATCCTGATGATGGACACTTCAACTCTGTCCGAAACGTTGGCTAAAGAAGGAGGTAGCGCAACACGGCATAACACCCCAAAAACAAATAACGAAAATACTTTTCGCCGTGAAAATCTTAAAACGTATCATAATAGTGATCGTTTATTTCAGAATGTTGTGCAATGCAATACATTCCATATTTTGAAATAGTTCAAACATTGACAAAATAACAATGCATTCATACACAGAATGGAACAGAAAATAAATGAAAAATATGTATAGTATATAATAAATCCAAAAAAATATGCAAATATCCGTTCATGGGGGATATTTGACGGGCTCCCATTTCCATCAGCGGGGACTCCATCTCCATCCAGGTAACCATGGCAGTGATGATGGTATTCTTCGACTGGCGTAGTCTGCGCCATAAGCTTCCCTGCAGTGGAACAAAAGTTTATTCTAATATTTTTTTTTTTTTTTTGGCAATGTTTATTAAAAATACATATGAAGTTACAACAGTTACATAGTTACATAAGGTTAACAAAAAATAAAAATAAATTGCCTTTCCTCACCATAAAGAGACAATGCTCTTGTGTTTGGTGAGGGAGTTCTAGCTCAATTAGTAAATTAATGATCGTGTAAGTTAGTAATAACGGCTATTGTAAATAATAAGAAGGTTAAAAAATCTTGTATAATTTAAAAATAAAAATCCTGAAGAGTTTAAAAAAATCATAATATAAATTAAAAAATCATTATAAATGGAAGAATCATGTAAGTTTAATTATTGTAATAAGTAAGTAAAGGATACGTAAGAAAGAACGCAAGATTTATACAATAGTAGACTCAGAGATTTAGAAACTAAGAAATGAAAGAAAAAAGAAGGAATAAATGATTTATAAAATAGCAGACTTTAAGATACAAAGTAAACATATTTGGGACTTTTATAGTAGTTTCAGGTAATTTTTTAATTTCGGCTTAAATTCCTGCATATTTTTGATGGTTTTTAATTTTAATGGGAGGTTGTTATAATAGATTATGCCCAGATAAAGATAGGAATTTAATATAAACAGTTAACTTTTCCTTTTTATTATCTATCTGAGTGTCTGTATCTAGAGTCGGTGTGTCGCATGGAGTATCAAAAGGCAATATGACTTCCACTGCCACGTCTTCTAGATTCACAGGCAACACCGCTTCATCTTGTGGTTTTGTAGAATTCATATATATTTTTTCACGTATCAGACGCCTTTCCTGTCTGTTTCTTAATTCTAAATTACCTACTTCTACTTTTATCCAGGGAAATATTGAAGGAACTACACCTTTCAGTAGCTTTTGCCTGTACAGTATATCTGAAAATAAAATTAGGCTCAAACTTCCATACTTACATGATATAAAATACAAAATGGTCTACGTTAAGAAATAATAATAATAATTAGATTTTTTTCCTAAGACACTCTTACTGAAAATTAAATTACAATCACGAGATATACAGACATGGGACGAGAAATGCAAAGCAAATTAGATTGTCAACAAAGAAGAATCACCCGCCCGTAAATCTCGTGCCAGACAGTTTGATAACCATGTAATAAAATTATTGCAATAATTGAAAAGGTTTAATATAAAAAAGAAAATAAGATATTATGTCTACCATAATTATTTGTTATTTGTGATTGACTACACTTATATTTAAAGGTACGTTTGTCAAATAATGTCAACTGCGAAAGAAGGCCCTTGAGAAGGCCCAGCGCCCTTGAGATGATTTTTCATGAAAACGGCGCTTTATAAATCAGCCAAATATTATTATTATTATTAAGGCAAAACATTGTGTATAAAATTTTGTGCATTCTATGTCAAATGTTTCTTTACGTGTTCATTATACTATACAAGTACTCTCTGTATTATATTGGGGATTCAATTATAGTAAGATATTAATTGAACGAGTCATGTACTTACTGTTATGGTTAATATTATTGAATACATAATCTGTTTCCCTGAAATGAGCTTTACAGACAACAGAATCAGGATTCGGTGCCCATTTGAAATGAACCTAATTGAATGAATCCATTTCGCTTTCAAGTCTTTCAATCTTTGGGAAACTCGTACCCAACCCTATTCTAAACATTGGAACACTACAACAGGTTGACGGCATTATTATAATATTTAAAAACACTAAATTGCGTCAAACGGCCTAAAAAATGTATGGGATCTGACAGTTAAATAAAATAGTTGGACCGGTAGGACCATAAATGAACTAATACCTGGACTATTAGCGAACCTAGCGGTATATTAAAGATAAATATTATCTGAAATTCTAGAATTATAAAAATTAGAACTGTCCAGAACCTTCTAGACTCGACGAAACTCTCCGCCACTCATTTCTGAAAGCTTCTAGAACTTTCTCCTTCCAAACAATCCTAGAGCATTAGGGAGGCTTCCAGAACTATCCAGAACCTTCTAGACTCACCAACACACTCCATCGCTCCTTTCAGAACTTTCTAGAGCTTTATCGAGCCTTCTAGAACTTTCTGGACTCACCGACATACCCTGTCACTCCTTCTAGAACTTTCTACAGTTTTATCGAACCTTGTAGAACTTTTCGGAACCTTCTAGACACACCGACATACTCCGCCACTCCTTCCAAAATTTTCTATAGCTCTATCGATCCTTTTAGATCTTTTCGGAATTTTCCATATTCACTGACATACTCCGCCACACCTTTCAGAACTTTGTACAGCCCTATCGAACATTCCAGAACTTCCTACAGCTTTATGGAACCTTCTAGAATTTTTCGGGACCATCTAGACTCACCGACACACTCCTCCACTCTTATCAGAACTTTCTACAGGTTTACGGAACCTTCTAGAACTTCTATAGTTTTATCGAACCTTCTAGAACATTCCGGAAACTTCCTAACCCACCGACATATTCCACCATTCCTTTCAGAACTTTGTACAACTTTATCGAACCTTCTAGAACTTTCCGGAATCTTCTAGACTCACCGACATACTCCGTCACACCTTCCAGAACTTTCTACAGCTCTTTGGAACCTTCTAGAATTTTTCGGACCCTTCTAGACACACCGACACACTCCTCCACTCTTATCAGAACTTTCTACAGCTTTACGAAACCTTCTAGAACTTCAACAGTTTTATCGAACCTTTTAGAACATTCCGGAAACTTCCAAACCCACCGACATATTCCACCATTCCTTTCAGAACTTTGTACATTTTTATCGAACCTTCTAGAACTTTCCGGAACCTTCTAGACTCACAGACATACTCCGCTACACCTTCCAGAACTTTCTACAGGTTTATCGAACCTTCTAGACTCACCAACATACTCCGACACTCCTTCCAGAACTTTGTACATTCCTATCGAACCGTCTAGGTCGAGAACTTCCTACAGCTTTATTGAACCTTCTAGAATTTTTCGAGACCTTCTAGACACACCGACACACTCCTTCACTCCTATCAGAAGTTTCTACAGCTGTACGGAACCTTCTAAAACTTTCTACAGTTTTATCGAACCTTCTAGAACTTTCCGGAAACTTCTAAACCCACCGACGTATTCCACCATTCCTTTCAGAACTTTATACAGCTTTATCGACTTGAACTTTCCGGAACCTTCTAGGCTCGCTGACATACTCCTCCATTTCTTCCAGAACATTCCAGAGTCTTATCGAATTTTCTAGAAGTTTCCGGAATCTTCCAGACTCTTCTTGAAGTTTCTAGAGTCTTCTTAGAACTTTCAGCCCTTATATCTTCAAAAGCAAGCCCTTTTAGGTAAAAACCATGGAACTATGATTCTAATATCCATACTCTTAGGTAAAAACGAATACCCTTATTCCCTAGGGGGGATAGAGATCTACCATACCATATAACTCTTTTGATCGTACCGGCACTCGTTTCTGAGTTTTTGCGTTCCGCACGTGTTTTTGGACTTTCTTTTATAATACATATTGATTGTGCTTAGCGGACAAAGATCATATTCGTGAAGAACTAGATCTCCTTAGTAGTGCTCTTCAAGCAAACGGCTACTCCAAATATTTAATAAACAAATCCATAAACAAACGCAAAAAAAAATCTAATCCTGAAACGGAAACAGAACCCCTTTCTATAGCAATTCTCCCATACATCAAAGGCTCAACAGATAAAATAAGTCGAATCCTCAAAAGCAATAAAATCAAAACTATTTATAAATCGGAAAATAAAATCTCATCTCTGTTAAGAAGTCCGAAAGACCACATTCCACTTGAGTCACGCGGGATTTATAAAATACCTTGTGGGGCCTGTGAAAAGGTGTATATTGGTCGATGCAATAGAAAAATATCATGTAGAATTGCAGAACATAAAGTAGATGTCACTAATAAACGCTTAACTTCATCCTTAGTTCAACACGTTCTTAATGAAGGTCATAAAATAGACTTTAATAATACAACAACAATAGCTAGCATATACAATGAACCAAAAAGAATTTACCGCAAAGCAATTGAAATCTATAAACATAAAAATAATATGAACAACAGAAATGACTCAATAAGAATTCCCAACACCTGGAAAGTAATTATTGACGAAAATCCCCCAAAAACGGCATTTCCAAAATTATCAGAAGTACCCCTCAATTAGCCTAACCAATGTGCAATGGTCTCTACATGTAAACCGCCTGAGACGGCCGGTCCCGCCCCCTACCCCCAGAACCACCAATCACATTCAACCCGGGTACTCCGTTCTAGACATAAGAATTGATTTGCACTCACTTAAGTCTTAGATTCTGGACATCTGGACCAAACAGACATGCGAAAGCTATCAGTTTGAGACAAAAACTCAAGACATAAGGCCTCTGAAGATTGACAGTGAGATTTGTCCGAAACATCGGGAGTTAAAAAGTCCTTTTCAGGACTACGTTACGCGGGTAAACCGAGAAAGTTGTTTTACATATATATATATACTGAGGATAATAGAAGTAATACTCAGTCAGTGATGCCCAAAATATTCACAAGGAACTACGGAACTGCGTAAACATGCGGATGCCAGCTGTCAAGTTGACAGATCCAATACAAAGAAATGACACTTCGCGGCAGCTCTCATATTCAACTGACCCCCTCTCCTACTATAGGTAGAAATAATTTATAGCGTAGCGTGTCGGTACAGCGCTCGCGGTTAAACGGATAAGTAAAGGCTCGCGCTTTTACCTTTGTGTGTGACACTAGCTTATTTATGGTGGTATAATCTATCTATGCATTATGTCTAACTAAATTGTCTATTCCACCGCTTTTGACTTTTGACAGACGGTTCTGGAGGGATTGGTTTATTTATGGTTCTGGAGGTTTTCGGTTCTCGATCTCGTTTCTTGACGATCATTTCAAATACGGAAAAATGGCAGCGAGGTTGAGAAATGCCGCTAAAAACACTTTGCCATATTTCGGAATTCCATCAAGACCGAACTTTATGTTAATTGGACAATGTGTGCCTTGTGTCAAACAAAATGCCTCTAAAATAAGAGTAAAGCAGTTGAAAATGGATACAATGTTGACTATGGTAATATTCGGTTTTGACGTTCATAACCCCAAACAAGTCCTCGTTTATGCCATTACCACGCTATTGCGTAATCAAACTTCCTTCCATCGCTTTAATTAACGAATTATTTATTTTTTACATCTGAGTTTTACTATATTACCCATCGCTTTGCTCGTCAGTGGGAGGGATGGATTTACATGTCTGTCACTCCTGGCTGCACTGACCCCCAAATTCCTACCCACCACTCAAACCTTTTCCTCTCTTTAAAAAGACCCTCCACACTTATCTCCAAAGATGACATAGGCCCTGAGGTATTTTTCCTGAGTTTCCTGGGTAATTTTTCGGGATTAGTGTCCTTGGTTGATACGAATAATTTTTAGAAAAAAACTTTAGATTCGCCTTAATCACTATAAAAGGAAACTTTTTGCATCACGGGCGGCGGAAAATGATGCATTTTAATTTTCAATTGCGTAAAATTAAATTTCACTTCGCGAACCAATCCGGCGTCCATTTCGTCACTGTTATGTTGGTATCCCTGATACAAACAAGAGCTAGATATGACTATAGCCGAGTTCGTGGGATTACATGGTAAGGCGCGTAATTATGAAAAACAGAATTAATAATATAATGTAAAGGAACCTCTAATCAGAATCACTCAATTTACCGTTTCCTGTAATGTTAAAAAAATACTGCCAAGCAAACAGTCTTATATTATACCTACATCACAAAGCTTTATTTAATAAAATATGCTTATTCACCATGTCCCTATTTTCTGTACATTTTACTGAATTTACATAATTTCGTTTTCATTTTTAGTACTTCCGCGAAGATGAATACTTTTATGTGACTGATCCGGAAAAAAATTGCAAAGCAGGAGACATTGTTTTGATTCAAGAGCTCACCGAGAAAGTCACCAAACTGGTAACGCACAAGGTCTTGGAAATAGTACATAGATTTGGTGATATCACCGACCCCATCACAGGCAAAAAGGTGGTGGTGGGCAAGTACCGAGATGAAATAGCCCGAGATGTTGAGATGTACGGCAAAGTGGATTCTGCCTTTGACTACGACAAGGCCCCTCCCCGAGGCTGGCAGGAAGGAGTCAAGGACTTCACTAATAAAGAAACTTATATGAAATACCATGAATTCCCTGAAAATGATCCTTATGCTGTCTAGTTAGTGTCTTACTATTTTTATCTTGTTAATTTCTGTAGTTAATTAAATAGTTTGTTTAAGATTGGTAGAAATCATTTCTTATTATTATGTTGACTTGCTAAATGTGCCCTACAAGGTCAAGTTTGCCAAATATTACACAACATCACCAGCGGCACAGAATAGAGAACCCAAGAAATGTCTTATAGGCTTTTTTTATGATCCAAAAATTTGGCCAATAAGGGCTCTCAGGCTTTTCAATGTTTTTTTCCCAGTTTGCAGATATATATATATATATATATATATGTTTTCAGATATATTTCAAATGTGCTCTCTAAAATAAAATAAACATTACTCTTTCTAAATAATAAAATCTTAAAATCAAACTTGAAAAATACCAAAGTCTACTACATTTTTTATCCCAAATATAGAAAAAAATGGCAAAATCGATATTTCGAAAACGCTTTCTATTTTTTTAGAGAATTTGCAAGAAAAGTGTAGTAACTTCACTTGGCTGCAGTGCTGCCAGTGGCGTAGCTAGCGTGTAGGTGCCCCCCCTAGCTCTAGCTACGCCACTGAGTGTTGGCCACCTGTTGATGCAGAAAGTTACTACTGAAGCAGACTAGAAAATTTGAAAAATAATGCCAAATTCGAAATTTTCACTTAACTTCTACCGCCCTACACATATGAACGTACATGATACGTCCGCTATATTATCGCCTGAATACAACAAACCGTATCCCGAACGTTCAGGTAAAAAAATAACTACACCCGAAACCCACAAAACATTCATGATGTATAGATATACGCGTGATATATATGTCGCAGGCTGGTCATAAAATTAGGCAGATCATTCTTGATGCCTCAGGCACTTCACGATATGGCTAGGCGGATCGTGATCTGCCTTATTTTACGATCGGCCTACGACATACATCAAGTTTGTTCCTGCTCTATCGCGAAGCTATGGGACATAGAAAGGGTATTTTCATCCTATAATAAATAATAATAAATTTGGACAACTTATATAGCGCTGTTTATGCGAAAAATCGCCTCAAGAGCACTGTATACAAGTCATGGTGCTAGTCAGTGGTACTCTCTATGCAAGCGAAGCATTTAAAATAACTGGATGTTTTTTTACCTACTTTTTGAATAATAACCCGGCGAGTATGGGGCGGTTAAGTAGAAAAAATTAGGACGCATTAGTTTTTGACTGCACCTCGTATTTGAGTAAAACTGAGAACAATTATTATTTTTCTTTCTAACATTGAAAAAAATTACGGCTGGAGTTAGACACCAACTTGGTGACGGTGCATTTGCTGCGTAATCCTTTTAAAAGATGTCTTTGTGGGCATACAAACATCAAAATAATACTACAAACGAATAGTCATTTATGAACACCCCATTAGGCTTATATATACATAGTTATAATAATTAACAGATTTTTTTTAATGTGAATACCTCACGAGAGTCCCAGCTGCTCCTGTCTGGAGTCAGTGAGACTATGGCATCCCCAATTGAGTTAGGTTGTGAGGCTGAAGGCCGTGGGGAGGGGAAGGAGATGGGAAGAGGAAGGTGGGAAAGTGCCTGGCTTTTCAGATCTGGTCACCAAACATGGCCAAAGCCATTTCAAGCAACGTTTCAATTCCGAATGGTGGTCTTACTTCAGGTATGACACTGAGAGTATTTTCCACTCCGGAACGTGCCGCAAATGTACTATATATTATTTTTAATTAATTAATTGTGAAATAACACAAATCAATCAAATAAAATTTATTTACGCATGCCGTGATTCGATCCCGCGAACTTCGGATTGTGAGTCAAGAGCCTATCTCTAGACTACGGAGAAATTTGTGTTTTTAAATAAGTAATTAATTCACACCAACTGACATTAACACATGACAGGCATAGACAAGCCATTGAAAGCCATAGAAAATCACAGAAATTTGACAGCCGACAAAGCACGTGGAATGCCTTCCGACATCTGACAGATTTCATCTTTTTGTCTTAATTGTCTCATAACTCTGACTTCATACAGAATCATCCTTCCGATCAATTTTACAAATTACAAGAGGGTTCAGGAGTTCAAAATAAAACAATTTGCTTAATAATTGTTGTCAATTATAATTATTGCGGAAGAAAATAAAAATAATATTCCAATAATTAAAAACAAGAAAAGTTCAGGTCTTGATGCAAGTTTAAAACGGTATGAACTCTCGAGTCACAACGAACCATAGCACGGATCCACCAAATGGGTGCTTTCATTTTCATGTTGACAATATAAGTACACATACAAGAACCCACCCACTGAAGTAAAACATGCAATTAAATGAAATTTCAGGGGCGGGTGAGGTGTTGCCAACGTAAAGGAAAATAATAAAATGTTTGGAAACTGACAATCCCATAAATTACAAATCAAATGTGAGACCTTAACAAGTAATAAGGAATGTTCTCAATAATAATTACATTATTTATACTCCGACACTGGGCTTACAAAATACATAAGAAAATATTCATAACGACAAATGCATTACATCACAATCAAATTTTCCCATCAACTTCTTGTAAAATAAATTTAAAATTCATTTCTTTGACTGAATATTACAGTAAAATAATATATTTTTTAGGCAAATGACATAAGTTTCAATACAAGATTATAGAATAAAATCACGGACCAACAAACAAGACTCTTGAATCATGTTAAATCGTACAATCAAGGGTTTACAATACCAAAGTTGGGTCTTTATTTGTAGACAACAGAAATTAGTAAATGAATTTAGGTATCAAACCAAACAAGATAAAGTACATTTTAAATTATATTTACGTATAACGCAAATGGCACAGATACAAATATTGCGCCATATCCACAAAGTAACAAACAAAACACAAGGGATGTCCTGGAATGCTCAACTTGCTGCCTGCCTTGCGGCTCTCAAATCCCTGCACTGCAAGGAATGGCAGAAGACACCGGAGTGAGACAATCCAAGTGCTTGTAGATGATTTACACACCAAACACCAACCAACGGGCGAGTGTTCAATATGGTTAGCAGCAAGCTGTTTGCAGCAAGCTGACTGTTACACAAGCGTCTTACATAATGCTTTCTTGTCACCGACACACTAAATCAACAGTAAAATCGTTTTTAAATAAAATATTTCCATCATCATAGCGTACACTAGGCATATTGTAAAAAAAATAAATAACAATCTGTACAAACGCATGTATAAACATAGGTTTTAAGTATTTCTCTTTCTTAACTGTTAGTACCGAGTCAAATGTATATACATTAACACTAAACTTACACTTATTCCCTATCGCTAGAGCTAGAGCAGGTGGAAACATTGTTTTGTACTTTTAACTGTTGGAGTAACAGAAATATCCATACACACTCAACTTAACATGCCATTGCACACGCTCACTGTCTGAGGCAGGTCTTCTAGAGCTAGAGGGTTACAAATGAATACAATCAAAACCCCATTTAAGGTTTCCCAAATTATAACAAGTTTTTCGGTCCTTTGGAAAATCTTATACGAGATTTTGACATTATAAAGGTGGGTCCAAAGCTCAAACATTGGGCGCAATTTGCCGTGTCAGTCCCTCAAACATCACATCAACACTTTTTGTTTTCCGTTTCCTCCGTTTGTTGAAACACGGTTCAAAGATTGGGGTGAAGTTCACACGGTTCACACAATGTGACAAGTGGTCTGAGGTACGGACCTGTCCACGGATACGCAATGAACACTTGACGTTTTTGGCGTTTATATCAAAGTTAAAATGCGTTCTGATGACAAAAGAGATGCATCAGGGAGAAAACACAGATATTTTAATAGATATTTATTTATCAGGAAAGATTTCCGACTAATATCGATTATTGCATGACCTAAAGTTACTATTAAAAATTTGAGTGCGTAAATAATTACGTAGCATCAAAAATAGAATACCGATTTGAATTGGTCAGTTTCTCCCGTCCTTCTGAAACCGATTTATAAGTTAACCCTTCAAAAATTTGGCTTTTTTTCGGCTCGTCAAAATATTTTCGCTTTACAATAAAATGCAAATATTTGGAATATTTCTGAACACATTCAAAAACCAAAAACTGTGATGAAATACGCTTTCAAATTATAGAATTCGAAAAATATATATTTTTTTTAAATTATAAAATTTTTGCATACAAACATAAAAAAAGTTTTCAAAATGGGTCACCTTATGGTTTTTCTAACTAAAGTTACTGATAATAAAAAAAATAAAAACAGATGCACATTTTATTAGACAAATGTATAACAAACACATTATTGTAACCTCAATTTTTTGTCGCTCTATGAAATTTTTTTTTTAAATATTCCCGAAGTTTGAAATTCTTTTTTCAATTTGCGATTCAAAATTTTGTGTACATAAAAGTGTACATTTTATTTTGTTGGTGGCTATTTTTTAGATTGGAATATAAAGCATGATGTTTTTCCTTTCTAACACCGATTAGAACATATTTCTAACTATGATAGTAAAGGAGTTACGGCGTCTTATGTGAGACCTATGTGCGTTGGGACAAATCTGGTCTCCTGTGATTAAACGGGTTAATAGACTTTATTTACAAGTGAGTTCACAAAAGAAATAATCATCCATTACGGCAGTGTTTATTTACAATTTAAAATCATAATTATTAGGTCCGTCCGAGCAGTTGACATAATCCCAAAAACTTAACGTTTGACGTTTATCGTTTACATAAATGTTAAAATGCGTTCGATGAAGAAAATATGCTAGCAGGAAGAAAACACAGATATTTATTTATCAGTAAAGATTTCCGACTAATATCGATTATTGCAGGACCTAAAGTTGCCTTCTAAAAATTTCCAGTGGGTAAATATTTACATAGATGTCAAAAACAGAATAATTATATTAATATTTCGTATTATATTGTAATTTTATTATCAAATATATTTATTATTATATTCAGGTATAATAATATTTTAAACTCGTGATTACACTCGCTCATTGCACATAAGCACAAAAAGCCGTTCCGTTTATTCTACATACACGACCGTATCTCGAGGCTCTTGTCGAAAAATGAATTATTCCCTCCCTGCCGGCCCCCCGCCTGCCTTCCCGCTTCACCCGGGATGGAATGTTTAGGAAATGTTTTCCGTCGAACATGGGAAGCTCGAAACACAACAAAAATTGTCAATATTTATGACAAACATTGGATGTTGTTATGGGACTGTCAAGGCAAATGTCAAAGCTATGGACACGACTTAAGTTAAACATGAACTGAATTCATGTAGGTATGTACTAATACATATATAATAAATATATAAATGATGAGTTCGGGGACTCCATTCATGAAAAATGTGATTTCAAATTGTCTACGATGGAATATTACTCAGTAATGACGATTAGAATTACTAATATTGCTTAGAACCACTCACAATCTCCGCTACGGACGGACACAAAATATCAATTACTAGTATTATTTTGTGCTCCAAGAAGACATGTCATAGGGCACTTTTAAAATTCCTACGGCAACAGTCCAAAAAAAGCATAAAAGGCAAGTTCTTTATCACAATAATACACAGAGGCGCGTGTCCTTTGGGGGAAGTGCACCAAATTGCACCCCACAGTGTATAATCATTATTATACACGGTGGGGTTGCCTCTTGGGGGGGTGGGGTGTTTTAATTTAGGATAGGCAGTAGGAAAAGCAGCTAATTAATTGATATTAATTTACCATCTTTCTATAGCAACAGACTTGGAAAGTTTTCGCTAAGAACAACTAACGTTAGCTGCAGATGTTGGTTACAAACACCAATCAAATACTCATAATAGTTCATTGATTTATAATTATTATAAACCAATTAATTACTGGATATCCAAAACTTATTTTTTTGTACTGCACAATTGCCTGAAAAAAAACCAACATTTTGTCGTTTTACTTCATTACTAAAATTGCACTGATTAATAATACCCAACAGATGACACTGATAATGCATTTATGATTTTTACCAAAAGGCGTGACCTTTATCGACACTAACACAAAAGATTCCCTTGAAGGCGCATTGCACACTATTTAGTCAATATTTGAACATATCATGTGTGTCATTTTGCATACATATTTAGTTCCTGCTTTAGACGTGTTATATTGGGTTATTCTTAAAGGTGCTGCGATTCATAACTGGAACTTCAGGCATATTTTTGAAAAAGATTTATTTCTTGCAATAATTTTATACATTTTAATATTACTTGTATTTTTATGTCAGTAAGGGAGGTGTCAGAGAGTGCTTATGTGCTTATCATACATCTCCCCCATCCATATTAAAACAATAGCCGTAAGAATTATAAAAGCACCTGATTGTAGAAATTTTAAAAGCTATCAACAAGTAGTAAGAGGCGGATGTGTTAAGTATGTATTAGGTTATTTAACTCTCGGGTGTTGAGACTTGTTGCACTTTGTCCTCATTCTTTGGACAGCCTTGCAATGTCCATCAGCAGGGAGATGACCACATCGTGTCAACGAGGACGAAGTGCAACACTGTTTAAATATCCCAATTTGTGGTTCTAGATATTATTTTATTGGTGATAACTGTCTCTCTTTGTAATAACATAATTATTTGATGGAAATTGTTGTCAAAGGTGATGTGAGTTAATATTTAGTTAATACTGCCTTTATACTGAGTTTCCTGTAATTTCTATTTATTAGTTATGTGTAAAATTGTACAAAGGTACCAATTGAATTAATTACTTATTATCCGTCAAAATCCGCCCCATTCACACATACGCCTATAAATTATATCGTTCAATCTGTGCACTCACAAAACTCATAATTCCAATCATTATTCAAAGACGCTATGAGATACCTTATTACTAGCTCCTTGAGGTTATTTTTCACAAAAATGACGCTGCATGTGAAACCCTCTTAAGAAGTTTTCATGCTTAAGAAGTTTGGTTTGTTCGGTCCCTTGAATGGCCCAATTTATCCCATTTGTAGTATTTTTTCCAGTCCCTTGGAAAACTTTTAAAGAGAGTTTCACTGTAAATCATCCAAATATTATTATTATCTGATAAAAAGGAGTCCATCTAACCAAATGTCTTTATTTTAATTGACTCTGGGTTATGGGATTACATTCACTTTGCTTAAATAATTGGTTACACCAATCTCGATAATGACCGTTGGACACTCATCCGTTTCACAAATAGCCTAAGATTGTACAGCAACTTTTACTGATGCCAATTTTGCTTGCACTTACTTGCACTCCCAGGACTCTCACTCAAACTAACATCATAGCAAAGTGTACTTCATAACTCTACACATTACAATAGGGCATGAGACGGGAATCCAATAGGGTATTTCACGTACGAGGAATAATGTTTTAGCACTTTCATTCATTCATTATTTAATTAATAAAATGGTATTGCGCCATAGGTTCCGGTAATCCTGAAATTGTAACTATTATAAAATTTTAATTTTTAGTGCATTATTTAGCAATTTTAAACCAAATAATAATAAATTAATATGGGTATCAAACTATATATCTATAATCTTGTTTTTTCTTGATGCATTTGAATGAAAATATGTTTCATAATTTTATTATTCGGTGGTACATCCTCTCTGCACACCCTTATATTTTGTGCGAGTAGGTAAATCGTATTTTCCCTAAACCGACTGCATATTGTAAACAAGTATGTCGGGGCGCCACGGAACCTTAGGATCTGCCATGTATTTTACTGGTTCCTAGCAAAATCTATTACCAGGAGCCGGGGTCACCTAGAAAGGTTGGCAAACATCACATCCGTCTTCCGCACCAAAATATCCTTTCGATGGCGATTTAAAAAATGCATAATTT
The DNA here is from genome assembly GCA_929108145.2 of Limnephilus rhombicus. NCBI lineage: Eukaryota > Metazoa > Arthropoda > Insecta > Trichoptera > Limnephilidae > Limnephilus > Limnephilus rhombicus. The sequence goes on along the minus strand of OV815283.1, from coordinate 1,825,944 downwards.
AAACTGTAGAAAATGTATACATCAAAGTAAAAAGAAATTTAATGTACAGTTATTTTCGTAATTTAGGAATAAAAAAAAACCGGAAAATACCCTATTCTGTCCAGAAGTTCAATATCTGTACAATAGATGAATTCCATCTTCAGAGATGAACCGGTGGGCCCTTCCCTTGGGCTGACAGACGGGTCTCCACAGCGTAATAGTGTACGCAACGGGAGGTTGTTGGATTTGAATTCATGTGCTACCACTGCCAAGCTGGAGTTGAATGTTATGATGAATTTAATGGCTTTAAATCTGCTGTAAGATGAACAAAATGTCCACAGATGTGATGCACATTTTATTGTGTTAGTGCATGATTAATGTTAGGATAACAGATTTGAAGGGCTCTGGTAAAATGATTGTTACGCACAAACTAAACGGAAAAAGTTATTAGCTATGATTTATTTTAAGAATGGGTTAAGAGTTATCACAAGAGAAGATTAAAAAATAGATAAAACTAGACGGGGATCACTTTACAAGTAGTTTAGTTCAGTCATCGAGTCCCAGGAATTCTCTTTCCAGGGCGGCCCCCATGAGGTTCCACTGGCCGTCGTCCCCCTCGTCCGGGGGCTCTCGGGAGCCGCAGGTGTCCGAGTCCGAGGCGTCGGGGCCGTCCGACGGGAGCGCCTCGCCCCGCCTGAAGCGTGAAGATGGAGGCTCATCTTCTTCTCTTGGTTCTTCAGGGGCGCGTCTCTTCCAGCCTCGCGGATGGTCTAAGGAGGACAAAAGTATGTAATATGACAATGGGGGTAATAAAGTAAGTCAAGCACGCCTATGACCCATATAGCAGTTCCTAGAGTAGTGTGGAAGCTGGAACTAACTTCCAGAACATGTCATCCATGCATATCTAATTAAACTTCAATTGGATTCTTATTTGAAGAAAAGAAACTACGTATTATTTTAAGCAACTAAATTATCATTTTTTTTACATTAGTTCCACACAGGAGACCCCGAGGAAAATAATTCCCCTCAGGGCCTATGTTATCATTGGGGATGCTGTGTGGAAGGTCTTTTTAGGAAAAGAAAGAAGTTCAGAGAAGAAAAAAGATGAGGGGTGGGTAGGAATTTTGGGGTCAGTGTGTCCAGGAGTGACGGACATATGAATCTACGAGTATCCCTACCACTGCGGTGCAAGGTAATGTTCAGAGAGAGTCCTGCTGGAGAGGTCAAAAGATCTCCCTCAACCAGTTTCTCCCGATCCAACCTGCCATGCAATGTTGGGCAAACACATCTGTCGCCAAGATCCTGACATGATAAAAGCCTCCTAAATGGGGTTTTTAAACATTTTTTTTATTGCTTAAAAAAATTAAGCAAAAAATTACGATGATTACAGCATTTTTATTTTATTTTTATGTTGATGAATAAATTTTCTACAGCGAGTCAAAGTTTCTCATTTTTGAATTACCGCTAAAACTATATTTTGGGGCAGGGCTATCGTGTGACGTCATGAGCGTGGACTCACTGACAGTGTTTATTTATACTGGCCAAGCTGAGTGACGCTTGTGATGTCACAATACGATTTGCCAACCACGGGCCGTTTTGATTTTGTCAGTTTTAGATCGTTTTTAAAATCAATAATATTGAATGAAAACATAAAAAACAAACATTTTTAGAAGGATGATTAAAATTAGAAAAATGATCTTTAAATATTTGGTACATTTTCAACAGAATCTTTCGTTTGTGGAAATACCCCATTGCAATGGATAAACTTATTGTGAAATTACATATATCAGCAAAATGCCGCCTGCTCATTAAATAATAATGTGACTAATGTTTCCATTTGATTAAAATGACACCCAAAGTGAATTTGCAAAGATTCAACAAGTAATAATATAATATACCTCCAGACATGCTCTCCTCTGATTCACTCTCACTGGGAACTTCCCCTCTCAGCACCTTCTTCAGCTCTCTCTCCTGGGTGTCTTCTCCTTCCCCCACCTGGTCTGCGTTGAACACTTCCCCTTCCTCGTTCTCCGCATCCCCCTCTCCCCCGTCACTCTCGTCCGACTCGTTTATGATATCTTCAACCTGCGGAGGAGAGGAACAACACCAATTGATTACCAGAAAAATCTTGTAAACTAATCTTTAAATATTTTTGTTCGCTTTTGGGAACAACTCTTAAAGATCTAATAGAAATCGTTCTTTTTTAATACAATATTTACAATACACATGTGACACAGATTTGTTTGATAAAGCTACTCTAACACGAGTTACATACATATTATAGCGGGTAATGTGTGGCATTTAAATGCCTCTTGAATTCTTCAAGGCTACTGTTAAAGATGTCCACAGTTTTGGATGCGTTATTTAACAGAGCTATACCTCGTGTCATGCTATGCCGAGCCAGTATGTCCGTTCTGCTATGTGAGATACATAGAAGATCATAGTACCATCCCTGGCTGTAGTTGTTGTTAGTTGTAGTTGTAACAAATAGTTTAAGCCTACAACGTTCTGCAAATCTTGCACTAGGTAGTTTTAAGATAAAATGCTGGTACAAGCGATGTTCTAGCACAGCATAGCATGACAAGATAAATGGTGCTACTGAAATAAAATTTCTAATACAGTAAATATATTAAATTACTCTTAGGCTGGGGGCTGGGGTTAGACTCGTAATTGAAATTTACGGATTTCATAAGGTTTTGACAGGTCACTCACAGGAGCATTTACATATGCATCCGACTTGTGGTAATTAATGATCACGGAAGTTGTTCGGAAGTTCGACCCGTGTAAATGCTCATGCGACTGTTTACATCTGTAAATTTATTTGCGGTAAGATGGCTTCCTGCTAATGTCAACAACAACCTGCTACTCTCAAATTTATGCGATTTTGTCAATGAAGACGAAAAGGCCCCAATAAAGTGTTGAAATAGATTTTGGCTTTAACCTCTGATTTGCCGGAGACGCGCCGGTGCGCGCGTCGTCGTATGCGCATGCGCGAGAAAATAATTAGAAAATTTGAATAAAATTTTCAACCAAAACTTTTTGTCTGCGATTTTGGCCCTTCTATGTACAGAATTTGTATGAAGAACACGGTCAGAATCGCTTGCGCTAACATCATAGATGATATAGCCACTAGTTTCATTCACCTTGCAACCCCAGAATATTTTTAAAACGATTTCGTCTATGACATTGACCTGTCAGATTTTGCCGCGAATTTAACCGTCGCAATTTATGGGTGTTCCGCGACTAAAACATCGTAAAACCTATTAATTTACGTAATTAATGCAAGTAATGTTATTTTGGTACATAGTTTATTGTTCTAGGAACGTGTTTCAGTCAATAAAATATACAATAGCTCAAAATTAATCAACAAAACATTCAATTCAAAATTCAATAAGAAGGCTGGAAATTCGCGCGGGCGCGATTAGACCTGTCAAAAAACTTCCGAAAGAATAAGTTCTGTAACTTGCTATAAATTACGTCAAGTGACTTTTGGTGTCGTTTACATTGGTAATTTGGCCATAAATCGAGAAGAGCGGCCAAGAACGATTTACAGGAGAAAATTTACGAGTCTAATCCCAGCCTTATAATCTTAAGTAAAATAAATAAACATTACTTCTTTATCCATATCAGCTATATCATCACTGGAGAAGCTTAGCAAGGGGTTGATGGTGTCCATGAAGCGCCCACTGGGAGTCCTCTTGCGGGGCGCCCCGCCCACCTCCTGCAGCTGGTGCGGGGGCGAGGCACAGTGCGCGGGCGGCCGGCGCGCCGAGGCCCCCTTGCCCGAGCCCCGCAGCGGGAACAGGCGCTCCTCGCAGTGCGCCCAGCGCTCGGCGCAGGCCCACAGCCAGCCGGGGGTCACCAGCATGGGGGGCGTTCCCGATACACGGCCGCAGGCGTGGACTTTGGCGGTACCTTCAACCAAACATTACCTTATTTTTATTTGTGTAATCCATAATTATAACACTTATAAATTAAAGTCCTCTATACAGTCGAACTTGGTTATAACGATCATGGCTATAGCGAGATCATGGCTATAATGAGCAATTACCAAATGCTATTTTAGTTCAGACTTATTTTCATATAATTGTTGACTGTTATAACGAGGACGATTCACTGATATAACGTGCAAATAATTTTGTCAACACAATTTCTATATACATAAAAAGATGTCAACATAATTTGTAAAAGGTTAAATGGGTTTAAAAAAAAACAATAATTGGGAATTATTCTCATAGTAAGGTATAACTTTCAAAGGACCTTGGAGGGACATACGCCCGGCGTGCAACAGCGGCGGCTGGCGGGAATTTCCTATCCCGTTAGGGACAGATTCATATTTTTATGGCACTACCTGAGTAAGATTGTCGGCTATGTGAAACATTGTTACCCATCGGGCACCATGTAAAATTGTCATAAAATCTGCAAATTTGTTCACTTTTTACATCTTCTTTTGCATTGTGCCTCATCGTCAATTTTATTTTAAAAATCAATAAAAGTGTTTATGATGGTACCGAGTTACAAGTACCTACGTGGGGTAAATTTGTGATAGTGTTGCACAAACTAGCTTTGGGGGGGCTCTGTCTCTTTAAATTCAAGATTTCGCTTTCTGGGGATTTTTTTTCTGAGTGTTTTCCAATTTAGTTCCATTTAGGTCAAGCAGTGTAAATTGACAAAAACTCTATAAAAGTTGTTCTCAACTAGGGATTTAGGGTTTTTTCTCTATAACCAGGGGGACATCCTCATACAACAATGGCCCGCGGGCCGCACGAATCGGGTTGTGCATCACTAGGTTGTGACAACTATAATTTTAGTTGAAAATCAATAACAATCCCACCAGCTAATGATTTATAATAAGTGAGATTTTAAATGCGATACAATATGCAATCGATAAATAATTTTTAGTGATGTTTTTTTTAAAACCTTGAACCAGGTGATGTTAGATGTGTTACTTTTTGTGGAGGAAATTGGGAAGCATAAAACGAAATATTTAAAACAATAGTAGATTAAAACAATAATTTATTAATTAGTGTATTTTTCTTATAAATTTTTAAAATACATGTATAATACCTACTCGCATTTTCAAATATACTATACATTTACGATTATATTAGAGTAAAGGCAGGTAGGTAGGTACATACGACTTTCAAAAAACCTATTTTGGATATAAGGAGTAATGGCTATAAGGAGCAAATTTAGTCGGTCCCCTCGTGCTCATTATAACCAAGTTTGACTGTATATCATAAATTAAAGTCCTCCGCCGCATCTGTCTGTTCACGATAAACTCAAAAACTACTCAACGGATTTTCATGCAGTTTTCACCAATAGATAGAGTGATTCAAGAGGAAGGTTTAGGTATATGAGTCGTTCAATTTCTATATCCGCTATATCAACTTTCACTGATTCGGAGAAAACTGCAAAAAACTGTAACATCTCTAGAGTAAATAAAAATTTGCATTTTTTTTTATATAATGAATTGGAGTAAATACATTCAAAAGTGTTCATTTTTCAATGTCTGTCTAGAAATATTTAAGTAATTTGGATAAGTATAATGGATATAGTGGATTTTGATACTCAACTCGTGGTTTATATGGAATACTAGCTGACCCGGCCACGCGTTGCTGTAGCTAATAAATCACTTTGTAAAATCCAACCTTTGTAACCACCGCCGTCTTTGAGTTTATCGCGAAGAGACAGACAGATGCCGCGGAGGACTTTAATTTATAATACGTAGAGATGGTGTGAAAGATTATAATAATGTGAATGAAATGCTTGGGGTAACTAACATATTTAAGTTAAAACCCCTCCAAAGCCTGGGAAGAATACGGAAATTTCCTAATAAGCCCACTTTGAATTGAATGTTTTGTGGATTAATTTTGAGCTATCGTATATTTTATTGACCGAAACACATTCCTAGAACAATAAACTATGTACCAAAACAACATTACTTTCGTTAATTACGAAAATTGATAGGTTTTACGATGTTTTCGTCAAATAACATGCATCGACTTTGACCGAAAGAATCACGGCAAATCTGACATTTTGATGTCACAGATAAAAATTATTTTACAATATTCTGGGGTTGCAAGGTGAATGAAATTTTTACCCATCTTATAGGGGAATGTTGGCGCAAGCGATTCTGACGTTGTCCTTATACATATTTTGTACATAGAAGGGTCAAAATCGCAGAAAAACATATTTTTTTCACGCGCATGCGCAAAATTGCGCACATCCCCGCGCTTCGGCAAATAAAATATAAATTATTCTGAGTGACTAGACGCATTGCAGGTTTCGCTATGGTAAAGGGCGAGAATAGAGCAAGCGATTCTGACCTTGTTCTTCATACACTTTCTTTATACATAGGGGTCAAAATCGCGTGTATTTTTTTTTTTTTAAATTTCTCATGACCCACCGGTGCACGAGCGGCAGGGGCTGGGTTAATAAGGATTAATACTGTATCCGTCTAAATAACTTTCCAATTATCCCATTGTACGTGACCATTTTTTTAGAAGATAGAATGGGTATAGTAAGCTATCTGTAAAAGATTGATGTATGCCATTGCGGACTTTTTTGTAGATCTATAAAAGAGGAATATCCCAGCATGCATTGTTTTGTTATATCTCAAAGGCATTAATTAGGCAGTGTTTTTGATGAAATCACCCAGGCGGCTTGATTTTTGTTATGTTTCAACCAATTTACACAAACCCTTGACAAATTACATACCTAAACCTTCCTCACGAAACACTCTATCTATTGGTGAAAACCGCATGAAAATCCGTTCAGTAGTTTTCGAGTTTATCGCGAACAGACAGACAGACGGCGCGCGGGACTTTAATTTATAATATGTAGAGAAGATAGAGAAGACGTTAGCCAAGAAGTGTTTAGAGTCATTTCCCACCCCAGAAACTAATGAGCGTAATGGATCTGGTGGTGGGACCAATTGTGGCAATTTTACTTTACCACCAGCACAACATAATCCAGGTGATTCGCCGTTGTATTTTAACGCTTTACAACATTGAGAAATGATTGTCATTTCCCCGATTATCACGGATTTGTCGGCACAATAATCTACTTCCGGATCGTAGTGGAATGCTACTCGTTCCAGGTTCGCTCGATTTTATTGCGTCGTGCTCGTCGTGCTTGTTGTGCCCGAGCTCGTTCCATTCTAAGCCTGTCTACTTCACTGTAGAACGCAAATCTGCCATACCAATACGAATGTTATCATTATCTGTCTCTCGTTGGTCATCAGTGCGGTTTGCACGTGAGGTTGCTCGTCGCCCATTTGATTGACTTCGACGACCTATGTCAGCTCGTCTTTTCCTTGGCGTATTAAAACAGTAAATAAAGTTCTCACGCACTGACAAACTGATGATAGAAGATTTTAAATGGTAACAGAATGACAGGTAACGTTTGACAGGCGACTGAAATATGACAATCAGAATTCTTTTTTTTTGCATTCCAATTCTAAATTACGTTTTGCTTCTGAAAGTAGGTAGAACAGTAGAACTGTTTATATGAGAAAATGAAATTGTTGTTTTTACTATCTTCATCACAATTTTTCCATATTATTTCACGGTTTAAACCTTCCCTGAACTATGACAAACATTTCAAAACCAAAATCACCTAAATCTGCCCAGCCGTTCTCGAGTTTTAGCGAGACTAACGAACAGCAATTGATTTTTATATATAAGAAAGAATAGAGGCTTTTGAAACTAAACTGACCTGAGGGGCGTGTTTCTAAACCTGCCATCTTGGCAAAATAACTGCTTGTGATTGGTTGAATTCCGATATAGCGGGTTTTGATAGTAACTTCTTGAATGATATAGCGGGTTTTGTTTCTCACTAGCAGTTTTTAGATGGTTTTTGGTCGTGATAAAGGAGGTTTTGAAACTCAATTTTAGATTAGTCTTGTTCCTTGCAAAAATGTGAACAAGATGTCATACTCAGATCATTTTGTCAAAAAATCGGATATAGCGGGTATTGAAATTATAGGACTCATATAATTTGTCAAGGTTTTGACTAAATTGGTTGAAATATATAATATATGTATAAAGGAGAATGTCTGTATGTGGCAGACGAGCGGGCTGGCAAGCGGGCGATGTGGATTTGATTTGTATGCAAATGTACAGTTTTATGGCGAGGTCTAGACTTCAGCTAGTATTTTATATAATGTATGCCCAAGTAAAAAGCCTGGTGTCTAAAACGTGATGTTTATTTATTTTGAATAAATCTTTGAGAAAATTTGATTAGATTTTTTTGTTTCTGATAAGCAGATAAGGCTAAGTTGCCGTGTACTTCAGCGATGGGCCAAGATTTCGGGCTAAATAAATTGTAAAGTGTGCTCAAAATATGAATAAACATGGAATGAAAAGTTCACAGTTTTATTTAGTTCACCAATAAAATGCCCAAAAAAGCAAAAAAAAACGAGTGTGCTTTAGACCACACGACTGAAGTAAAACTACAAGACAAACCTCACCCCATGAACCCAGGTATCCCTGCTAAGTTACCAAACGTAGCAAACGGGGTGACCTATGACCTGGGGGTGAATTATATTGGGGTGAAGAAATATGACCATGGGGTGACCTACGACCTTGGGATGACCATCCTTATCCTTATCACTCCCCAAGTCAAGCGTGCGTAAAGGTCCGACCGTTCGCCTCACCATCGATCACCGTTCGCATCGATTACCGTTCGCATCACACTTTTCATAACATTCACCAGCTTACCCCCAAAGTCGAGCATGCGTAAAGAAGTTTTACTTCAAACAAATCACATTCACATGGGATGACTCCATTATAAATCAAAACCAAAATTTCATCTGAAATCATAAGTTTTGTAAGTAGGTAATTCGGTCTTGACACACACTTTTAGCCTCATTCACATTCATCCACACAGCATCCCAGATGACATAGGCCCTGAGGAAAATAATTTCCCTCCTCCACTCCTGTGCGGAGTTAATGTAAAAAATACATTGTCTCATACATACTCTTCTATTATTCTGACTCTTGCCCGTCTCAAGTATCTGATTCACTTTGATCATGCCATGTCTTCCTCGGGTGTCCCCGACTTCTTTTACCATTCACATTTGCATCACACGAGGGCTGTCCGTAAAATAAGGTCTCCAAGGTGCTGCAGTCACGAGGAACGATTTTATGCACAATCCTGCAACACTTGCATGTAGCCTGGTTTCCCTTTGCCAAATCCCCACCACCAGTCTCGACATGGCAGCCGTTCGCGATGGAACTTCCACTCGCCGCCAAGTGTGAGTTACGCTCTGTAATTCGTTTTTAAATTTTGTTTCGGCGAATCTGAATGACGCCACTGGGATTGTTCCTTTGTCTATGGTGTCGTGTGGTGTATCCGGGTCTCATCCCCAGCCATAATTGAGTCCAAGAATTCTTCGACATCGATGTCGTAGTACTCAAGGAATTCGCGGGCTGCTTCAACCCGTTTTGTTTGTGATCTTCGATGAGCATTTTGGGACCCAGCTTGAGCAGATTGTTACATAAATATTATGTGACTAGTGCAGTTCTTACCTATTTGGTTATTTTGTCTATGGTGTTTTTTTGGAGACTGGTAAATTTTTGGGGAAGAGAGATTGTTGTTTTTGTTTATGGTCTCTTCCTCCCGGTCAGCATGGACTAGCTGCGTCGGAAATTAGTCACTCACCATTATGGTGTTTTAATCACTTAAAATCATGTGAATCCAAGTTTATTTTATCTTAAAAAAGGCGCGGGGTGTTTTTCGTAACATGAGTAGTTCATTTACGTTATTATTTTAGTGGATGATTTGTGAATCCCACTTTTTACCGGTGATAGCGGTTGGCCATTTGTAGAAATGTTTTTGGAGTGAAATTATAAGTTATTGTTCCGGTTTTGTGGCTAGTATAATATGCCTTTATGACCCCGCGTCGCGAAGTCATGGATTACTGAATGATCTTCCGAAATTCTTAAGACTTGGAGACTGGTTGGGCCACGTGCCTTCGGATGGAGATTGTTGAGACAGCCTGAGGCTGGAGCCGCTCCTTGGAGATGTAGCGGCATTCCTCCCAAATAGAAGGAAGACCTAGGCTCCCCGGATTCCGCGCCGTTCCCGGTTGATGAGACTGGAAGTCTCGTCCCAGAACCGTTTCTCGCTACGAAGCAAGTTTGCGGTCGTCATCCGGTGTTATTTCCGTTAGTTAGATTAGCGTAACCAGGAGTCCATCTGGTATGTTTATGTTTTTGTATTCTTTTGTTACACTGGTATAAATTTAAGGCTAACCTTTCATTGGTATGAAATTTGCACTCTCATGTGTTGTTTTTTGTTGCCTACAATATAGTTTTGTAAAATTCATTTTCTTTTATTTTCTGATTTCCCACCTGCTTGACAGAAAACTACATTTCCCATTATCCTGAGCTCTGGTCTCTGCTCTGCCGTATAAAATTACACTACTCTTATATTATATACGTACATGCACTCGTTTCAAGACTTTGTGGTCTCCCAAATGTTTTCTCAAAATCTTGTCAAAAGTGGTCTTACTGACACACAAGGGATCATATCAAAGAGCTCCCGAATGGTAACCTGTCAATCTGCTATCATTATTTTTTCCACTTTAGCAATTTTTTCGTCTGAAACCAATGGCTTTACGGCAAGCTTTTAAATCCTCTGCACCATATGCGCACGTTTTCGCAGTTATACACTGTTTTCTGTACACTTAGCTGAGAATGAATTTCTAGCGGGGTTTAATTTTTTGCACAAAAAAACTAATTATAGAGCGTAATTCACACCTGACGGGTGCAGCGAGCGGCAGCTTTACCGCGAACGGCTGCCACGCCGAGACTAAGTGTCGCAGAGAGTGCAGCATGGTGGGGATTTGGCATAGGAAATACATGCTGGTGCTGCCGGATCTCAGGTAAAATTGTTCCTCGCGATTGCAGCACCTCGGAGACCTTATTTTACAGACAGCCCTCGTATATTCTTCTTACACTACTTTCTTTGTTCATTCGCTCAAGTGCCCAAACCATCTGAGGGTCCCTTTCTTAATCTTACTCATTACTAGTATCCGGCTGGTGGTGGCAAAACAAAAAATTCCAGAGACGCTCATTATTAGAGGCAAAACAATAAAATTATATTTATTTAACCGGTCAAATTTGTTTTGTGGGGCCAATAGACTTAGCTACAAAAGATCATTTGGTTTTGGCCTATTTCAGCACATTTCAGAAATATATGGAATGGAACTGGATCAGCCTTGTATTCTTTGCAGATCTTACATGGTTTTATGACACATACGCCTCAGTGATCTCATTTCTACAGCATCCAGTCTACTTTCACCCTTCTTCTGCCAGTTCCATGCCTCACTGCCATACATCAGGGTAAGTACCACCACTCCGAAGGCAGCTGAAGAGTATGTTTAAACTCACCAGGTCTAACAGCCACCAGATGAGTGGTGTTGGGTGTCAAGTCCTGAGTGACCTGAGCGCCCAGGCTCCTGGCCACCAGGTAGGCCCGCGAGTGCTCCAGCCGCTGGTACGTCGGCACCAGCCCCGAGAACACCAGACTGGTGCCGGCTAGAACTTGACCCTGGAACATCAGAACCAACCTTTAGTCCTTTATATTAGTTTACAACAACTTATAGGAAACAGTGTACTCCTCGTATCTGTCCTCTACTTTAAGCTGTGTCAGTAGAGGTCATCAGAAGGAAGTTGCTTTAGGGGTGTCATGTGACAGATCACTTAGTCTTAACAGTAATCGGTGTATCTTTCCACACCCCAATTGAATTTTTTATTTATTTTATTTTTTTAAAAGAAAGACAAACATTCCCGGGTTACGAATAACCCAACGATGTTTGAAAATCTCCTACTACCATCACAGAAAGCCGAAAATGTTGCTTGGTTTGTGATGGAGGACTTAGCCAGCCAAGGAATCGAACACGCGACGCTCGGGTGAGACCCAAGCGCTATGCCCACTCAACCACTGACCGGTTATATATTTACTATTCTTATACGACATTAACCATTCGAGAAAATTAAATTTGTTTTTATATAGTATTCACCACAACCCAACGATTTATTTATTTATTTATTTAAGGAACATAAACGGTCTTAGTAACATAATATACATAAGAGGATGACAAAAAATAGACCAATTATTATGTTCACAGATAGGTATTTAGAAACATAAAAGTAACCGACTGTATACCAGAATATTTAAGAAAAAAAAAACAGGACAAAGCAGAAATTAAAAAAAAAAATTATAATACAGGTGTAGATTCAACAAGCGATAAACCTAAATATAAAAACATAACAATAAAATAAATGCGATTATAACCATACTTAAATAGTCTGTGAAATAGGTATTTGGATTGGGACAGGGATAAGGGAAAGTTGCCACGCAGGTAATTTAAAAATATTAGGTACAATTAATGTAATCATCATGAATGTGTTATTCGCATCTAGAATGTGATACAATGAAATTCTATAGCGAAAATAACTAGCAGTGAATATGTCAGCAAGTTTTCTATACATGCAAAATTTAATGTTATAGTAGTTACATGCAGGCGCGGCCGGTGCCTCAAATTGTAGGTGGTTCACCAAGCCATTCATCAAAAACGTAAAGGTAGATATTATATTTTTTTTAAATCTAGACATCACGCATAATTTTACATTATTTACTATCTAAAAATATCATGTAACTGTAATAGTAAAAATATAGTGCGATGTAAAAACATGCTGATGTCTAGAGTTTTTAATATAGTATCCTATGCTAGCAAAGTCGTATTTTATCCAATCATAAAAATTCTGATAAAAATGCGTTTATGGGAATTGACCTGCCAGGTAAGTAGGTATGTTTTCTGTTTGTAAAATTAAATAATAAAAATACGTACAGCCTAGGAACTCATAATAAATTGTACAACGCAACATAACTAAAACAGCGCTCTAGAAATTATCCAATTATTATAGAATTATTCTGGTATCAATATTTTTAGAAGCATTTTACACTCCATTACATTCGATCAATAATGTCTCCATTACTATTGATATTACATCTATTAGAAGATTAGTGGAAAGGGTGGGTGTGACAATCAATTTAAAAATACTCAACCTTCTAATAATAATAATAATAATAATAATAATAATGCAATAATCCAATAAACACACAAGAAACATTTCACTCTGCGGCATGTTACTGACGTGTGACGTTCGCAATAGGTGACAAACAAATAATAAAGTCAAAAAGGTACATCCCAAGGGCTCGAACAAGATAATATCACACGAGACGCATAGCTGACCCTTTGACTAAAGGTTGCATTTTAGAGGAGACATATTATTACTTAATATTATCTTGTTCAAACCCTACTATCGCTGGAACCAAAGCTTCGGAATATTTCCGAAGAATGCCGAAGCTCTTCGGGTTGGCCGTGCAGCGCGCGGTCTGCCGATTTTTAGTATGACATGTTTTTGACGTTTTGGGATTTTTTACTACGAGCATCATTCAAATTACGGCGCGCTTAGCTCTGGCGCGCGGTTTGGCATGTACCTACCTCGGTTCTTCGCTCCTAGCGGGTAGCCGCGCGCCGTAACTGGCGGGCGGGAAAAACACGTTTATTTGGCCGTAATACATTGTAAATTGTTAGACAGGTAAATAATTGTAATTAAATTTAAAGATTGTGCTCAATTTAATAAATAAACACATTACGTAGAAATACGATGAGTTGTAAAATGATGTTCAATTTTTTTGGCGGTTCAGCGCACTATAACACGTTGGCGCCAGCCGCGCCTGGTTACATGTCCTTTGCATAAATTCATTTTGGTTGGAATTAGTGTTGCATCTATCAATGTAGAAAAGGGTATTTTGTCTGCTGTATCGAGTCGGCGCGTCTAAATTTATTTTATGTAAGTATAGCAGCCTCACAACATACCCCAATTGGGGATGCCATAGTCTCACTGGCTCCAGACGGGAGCAGTTGAGATTCTTGTGCGGTATTCACTGTAAAAAAAAAAAAAAAAATTGTCCAAAATGATGGCCTATTTGGTAATGGGACTCCGTAGAGAGAAGTTAAAATCAGTGTCAGTGATGTTTCAGGTGTAAAAAAAGTATGGATTTTATTATGTTATTGTTTTATTACATTACAAAAACATTGTTCAATGCATTTTGCACTAGCCTATATACATGTGAAACATGGTGTCACTACAGAACCAGCTCAATAGAACGACTCCGGATCCAATATAATGATGCTTGCAGAATTATATTTGGATACAGAAGATACAGCAGCGCATCTTCAATGTTTACGGAGCTAGGACTACACGGATTCGCTGGTCTGATGAGACACCGGGTCACTGGAGCCAGGATGCAGCTAATGGCTTCCGATAACACAGTGGTGATCGCAGCCTTCCAGCATCAAGCGCCACTCCTGAGCGAGCACTGGGCCCGAGCTCACTCCAGACCACGTCCTACATTATAATTGATTATTTATTTTATTTCTATTATCGCTTATGTTTTTTATTTATTTTTTTTTTTTTTCTTTTCTATTTACTTTTTTTTTTACTTTATCTGTTGTGTAAATATGTACAAGTTTATGGGACGTGTGGAATTGCACTATCCTCCCCACATCCTGGAATAAACATTATTATTATTATTATTACAAAAAATTGGTTTTCACTATGATACAAATTATTACAAAAAAAGATTTGCGCATCTCCAGTGCTAAAGTTTCCTTTCGATAAAATATTCATTATTTATGTGTTACACCGCTTATGGGAATATTTCTTATTCAAACAGTTAAATTTAGCTTTATCACGAAAAGTGAGTATTTATGTCGGGGGAGATGAAAAAACATGTAAAAATATGCATGTTACATTTTAATTATGTTAAAATTATTCACTACGAACTTCGCTACGCCATTTTTATACTACATTTCATAGACAATCAATCAATGCTGCCAATCGTAGAAAAAATATTATTGCCATATAAAACAATAATTTATTCATGTTATGAAGTGAATGCATTATTGACAAGTTTGTACCTGTATTTATAACAGCAGAACATGGAAAGAAAGGTATTTAGAATAATTACAAATACCCGTTAGACAAACCCTGCCTGCCAAACAAACCATTCAAAACCTGGGATTTATATCTAAATGACGATTACATGCAGCTTTCGTAGCTTGACTAGTAATAATTCGAAGTAGGTACTATTCTATCTATTAATTAAAAAAGGAATATTCCGTATTATCAGTGAGGTGGGCTTATACATTTTTACTAAATATTCTTCCACAAAAGACAATAAGATAAGAGATAAAAAGATGGGTAATACTTGTATCACGGCATTCAAGTAGAAGCGGCGCTAAAGGTAGAGCCATCCTTCCCGTCCAAATGTTTTGTTTCAAGGTTTTACTGGATAAAACAATTATTGAAAATGGAGTAGATTCGAGCTACCTAATAGATCAAAATCCTGGCCCATTGGTGGCCACTACATATTATTCCTGTGTTGATCAACGACCAGTTGTTACACGACCCGGGATAATCACCAACCACTGGTGATTGGGTTAAAAGTACCTGATAATCCATCATCTAATCACGGGAGCTGACTAAGCTGACAACACATCATTCAAATGGTCAATCTTTTTTGAAACGTGACCCAATCGATCATTGGTGGTTTGGGATCGGGTAAAAATGATTGGGTTGATTACGATCTACATAATATTACCATGTTGAATTGTACCTATAAATTCAAGAATAAAAAGGGTTACCTTGACTTGTGGAATGATAGACTTCAAATCTGGAACGGAGCCTGCTTCCATGGCATCATACACCTCATAGAAGAACTTGTGTATCCTTTTCAAGATATCCTCGAGGTAAAGAAGATAGTCATCTTTATCTTCCACTTCTATCATGCCATCTTCCGTTGTCTTCCACTTTGTATGAGGAACGACCGGTACGTCGCTCTCTCGCACCGTTACCTCTTTAGTTTTATCAATGTGGTTTATCTCCGCATCAAGCTCTATTGTTAGGACGCTGCTTAAATCGTTTTCCATACTATTCTCTTGGTTTAGTGATGTTATTTCTTCTATTTCTTTCTCTAGGACTTTTTCGGGGTCAATGTCTTCAAAGTTCATTTCACTCTCTGATAAAGCATTATTTTCTGGTAAAGGTTGGGTATCTGAAGATGACTTCTCTTGGTGCGAAGACTCGTTGACTAGAGTTGAATTGGTATCTAGAGTTAGCTCTTTATCTATGTTTATCTTGGTTTCCCATTCTAAGACGGTAACCGAGGCTGGGTCCTTTACCATGCTTGTATTAGTATCATTACCCGCTTCAACATTGCAATCTGCATTTGTATTGGTGTCAGATTTTACCTTTGCAATTGTCTCTATCTTATTGTCAGTGTCTACTTCAGTACCTGCTTCAGTCTTGTTATTTGCATCTATCTCAGCAGTACCTATTTCAACCTTGCTATCAGATTCTACCTTATCTACGTCCATTTTGTTAGGTGCATCTATCTCAACTATTGTGGTGTCTTCTTCTACTTTGATATCTGAATCTAGCTGAGTTTCCGCATAAAACTTGGTGCCAGGAACAATCTTGGAAATGCACTGCTCCATAAGTTCTGATGGAGTCTCGCTGATGGCAGTTTCAGTGGTGTCATTACTTTTCTCCTCATCGGTGTTGGCGGATTCCAAAAGGGGAAGGTCTTCAGTGGCACCATTTTTTATAGCGGGAAATTTTGATACTTTGTTCTTATCGTTTAACTCTGTGAACAAAAAATATATACGAGATTTATTTTAAATGTATTTAAACTTTTTATTAAAATTAAAATCAAGTTAAAACTTTCAAATTTGTCTCATTTTTGATTTGCTTTTCGTTCTCTGTGTAAAATGGATATTTAAAGTTTGAAATGTATTTTGCAAATATATAACAGTCATAGTAAAAGGTGGTGCACTCTATGGGAAGATGCTCTCATTGCTCTCAGTAATTTCAACATCCTTCAGCAGATGTCGTCAGTTCTACATTCTAAGGTGCTACTTAACTGACATCTGTTGAGACATGTCAGTTAAGTAGTACCTTACAAGATTTAACATTTATAACACAGAATTTTAAATAATAAAATTGACTGTACCGAACTTGTATCCCTAATTAATTACAACATATCTATAAGACGTACGTGCAATACAGCACTATTCCACACTCTTAATTACAAAACAAGTGCAGCAATTAACCGTGCTCTTCATACATTCAATTATATTTGCCTAAACTCTAACATGGACATTTTCTCTGATTCACTGACAAAATTTAAAACAAGTGCAGCAATTAATTGGCCAATTAACCGTGCTCTTCATACATTCAATAATATTTGCCTAAACTCTAACATGGACATTTTCTCTGATTCACTGACAAAATTTAAATGTCACCATGTGAATGATTTAAACTGTTTAATGTGCATACACACACACACATACTTCACACCTTTATCACCCCTTCTCACGACTACAAACATGCTCACACAAACACACACACACACACTCACACAAACACACCCTTGTTTGTCCAATCCCGATTTCGAGGACTTCAACTGACTACCCGAATTCGAGATCCTGTTATATTATATAAAGTAGACATGTATTCTACACTTATACGTGTACTCAAGTTGATCGTGATCGTTGCTGTCTATTCGGTTTCATCATACACCCGGTAAGCACCTAGAAAACGGTCCTCAAAAAACCGGAATACACACCCGGTAACTGAGGACTTCCCATATCCGAGGCCTGTCCACGTATTCAGGATTACACATACGTAAAATACACGGATCTCGGAAGGTCTTCGTTTTAGTGGTCTGTAGTTTTTGGAGGTCTTGGATCCTCGAAATAGTGTGGAACGAATTTCTTACACGTATCTTGGAAGCAGGCGCGGCTCGTCCTAACGTTCACTCGTGCGGTGAACAGGCAACAAAATTATACGCCTCATCGTATTCCTAAATATTTTATTTAAAATATAAATTTGCACAAAACTTAAAAGAAGGTTCAAAATAAAATTGAATTGCCTATCTAAATATATGAATTTGGTAAGAGATTACAAATCGAGGTAAGCTACGTTTATTTTTGTTATAAATGATATAGTTAGTTGTTAATTAATTGTTATCTATCTGTTTTCATAATTGTATTACTAAAAACAAAATCACCGATGTTTAACCTATATTGCATAATCATTTATTTTTCATTAAAAATCCGAATTCGAAATTATTGCAATGTTATTTGTTGTACTGAACTATCATTATCTTATTTTTTTATTATTATTATTTATAACCAAAAATTACACAAATTTTAACAACACAATGAATTAAAAGTAAAAGCAAATATTAGTATAAATTATTAATGCAAATGTTATAAATCACCTCCCTAGGCTGGGCCTGTTTCAAGGTGGTAGTAGTTATTATTAAGAGGATAGATTTACATTATGTATATTACATTTTTCGGCTAAAACGAAAAGGAGTCCACTCTCAATAATAATTATGGTTTGAAATAAAACCAGATCGGGACAGACATAATTACAGTTAAATTCCTGCCGAAAACGAGACCGGCTTCTTAAAAGTTCCATCCTTTTCAAATATATTTTAGTAGGTATATAATATGTACCTGTAGACCTGCAGCTGCGGAAAATTATTTTTAAATGTTTTCTTTCTTTTCTGCTGACAACCAAACTAGGTACTTCATTGGTTATTGGTTATTGGTGACGGAAAGAAGTTTATGATGTTCCAAGTGCATATTCAAGGATACCTAGCCACAAGCCACAATGTATATTATCTAGACTCTAGACCAACGATACTCAACCTTTTTTCTCTTCGGGCCACATACATGTATTTGTAAAGTTACGCGGGCCGCAACACTATACTGGTATGACGAAAAAAAATCATCAACCCCCACCCCCCCCCCCACCATTTTTTCGATTTAATTTTGAAGACACTCCGCCATTAATAATAATAATATTTGGATAATTTGTAGAGCGCTGTTTTTGTGAAAAATTACCTAATTATGCGTATTTATATTATAAGAAAATAGTACTTTATACGACAGCAAGAAATGCTTTTAAAATTAGTAGGTACCTGACTAACCATTGACATTAACCAGTTTTTATGTATTATAATTGATGTGGTTGTTTCTAGAAGTGGCACTTTTATTTATAAATTACTAGCTGGTACACGGCATGCGTTGCTATGCCGTTTAATAAGGAAATAGTTTCTCACTGCGTGTCCTTTACCATTCGTCTCTTTCCCCTTCCGCGTCCCCTTCCCCTCTCGCGTTCCCACTCCGCCTCCTCCACCTTCCTCTCCCCACTCCACTCCCCCCCCTTCCCCGTCCCGCGACTCCCCCTCCCAAGTTCACCTCCCCCCTCCCAGATTCCCCTCCCCTTTCCCTGGTTTCACTCCAACCCTCCCGCACTCCATACATTCAGTCCCGGTACATTCAGTTTTCAAATAGCTCGTGTGCCACCTATTCAATTTTTTTTATACAAATTTCATAACGTCAGAGCTCACCAGTGGTTTTATACAAACCTTGTCCTGACAATAACGAACACAAAAAAAGAATTATCCAATTTGGTGCAGTCGTTAGGAAGTTATGCGCTTAGCAACACATTCAGAGATTCATATTTATATTATAGATTTGCGCGCGTACTTGTGTGTCAAATATTTGTTTTTTGGGATTAAATCTAGCGTGTGTAAATAGCAACACTCTTACACATCTGCCCTGATGATGGACACGGTAACGCTGTCCGAAACGTTGGCTAAAGACGGAGGTAGCGCAACACGGCATAACACCCCAAAAACAAATAAAATAAAAAACCTTTTGGCCGTGAATATCTAAACAAGTATCTTACTCTAGTAGCAGATCGTGTGGACCATAATGACTAATGACAATCCTTTTCGGGTGTCACTATCTGTGGCCTGTTCGTCAAAGTCGAAACGAATCTCAAGATTATAAATCGAATCGAATCGAATATTCGAAATTTAGAATGATAGTTTTTTTTAAATCAAGTTCCTGATGGTAAAGTGGCTAGGGCCGCACACAAAAGCTTGGCGGGCCGCATGCGGCCCGCGGGCCGCAGGTTGAGTATCGTTGCTCTAGACCAACGATACTCAACCTGCGGCCCGCCAAGCTTTTGTGTGCGGCCCTAACCACTTTACCATCAGGAACTTGATTTAAAAAAAACTATCATTCTAAATTTCGAATATTCGATTCGATTTATAATCTTGAGATTCGTTTGGACTTTGAGGCACAGGCCACAGATAGTGACACCCGAAAAGGATTGTCATTATGGTCCACACCATCTGGTACAAGAGTAAGATACTTGTTTAGATATTCACGGCCAAAAGGTTTTCTTTTGTTATTTGTTTTTGGGGTGTTATGCCGTGTTGCGCTACCTCCGTCTTTAGCCAACGTTTCGGACAGCGTTACAGTGTCCATCATCAGGGCAGATGTGTAAGAGTGTTGCTATTTACACACGCTAGATTTAATCCCAAAAAACAAATATTTGACACACAAGTAAGCGCGCAAATCTATAATATAAATATGAATCTCTGAATGTGTTGCTAAGCGCATAACTTCCTAATGACTGCACCAAATTGGATAATTCTTTTTTTTTGTGTTCGTTATTGTCAGGACAAGGTTTGTATAAAACCACTGGTGAGCTCTGACGTTATGAAATTTGTATAAAAAAAATTGAATAGGTGGCACATGAGCTATTTGAAAACTGAATGTACCGGGACTGAATGTATGGAGTGCGGGAGGGTTGGAGTGAAACCAGGGAAAGGGGAGGGGAATCTGGGAGGGGGGAGGTGAACTCGGGAGGGGGAGTCGCGGGACGGGGAAGGGGGGGAGTGGAGTGGGGAGAGGGAAGGTGGAGGAGGCGGAGTGGGAACGCAGGAGGGGAAGGGGACGCGGGAGAGAAAGGGGAGGCGGAAGGGGAAAGAGACGAATGGTAAAGGACACGCAGTGAGAAACTATTTCCTTATTAAACGGCATAGCAACGCATGCCGTGTACCAGCTAGTAATTTATAAATAAAAGTGCCACTTCTAGAAACAACCGCATCAATTATAATACATAAAAACTGGTTAATGTCAATGGTTAGTCAGGTACCTACTAATTTTAAAGCATTTCTTGCTGTCGTATAAAGTACTATTTTCTTATAATATAAATACGCATAATTAGGTAATTTTTCACAAAAACAGCGCTCTACAAGTTATCCAAATATTATTATTATTAATGGCGAAGTGTCTTCAAAATTAAATCGAAAAAATGTTGGGGGGGGGGGTTGATGATTTTTTTTCGTCATACCAGTATAGTGTTGCGGCCCGCGTAACTTTACAAATACATGTATGTGGCCCGAAGAGAAAAAAGGTTGAGTATCGTTGCTCTAGACCAGGGGTCTCCAAACTTTCCAGCCTTAGGGCCATACTGATCACTCCAATAAGTACCAAGGGCCGAAACCATTTTAATTTACATGCAATTATCTATGATTTCTAGACCAGTCACCGAGTAGGGGAGGAGGTAGCCAACATTTAATGATAAATAAAAAATTGTTCTTCAAATATTACAAAATTTAATGCATATAAACTTTGATCATGTAGCTGTAGTATATGTGCTAGAATAAAATGCTAATCTCGAACATATTTAAAAAAAGCTATAAAAAGTGTTATTAAATCAAACTATCTTCCTTTACCTTAAATAAGGGCAACATGTATTTTTTGTTTTCAGGAAACAGAAATTTTTTGCCACCGCTTGACTTCTCTCAGTTTTTTTTGCTGTTTGCAACTTTTCGTTTCGTATTTTAAATAATTAATAAATAAATAAAAATAGTCGTAAGGAAGGGACGGCATGATGGAGAGGGCAAGATGGCATTACCCCGTCATGTCCCTAGGCCTTTTTCATATAATTTTTTTTAATATTTAAAAAACTATCATTTTGTATTTTTTGTCCAACTTATCACAACAATAAGCCATTAGCTGTCGCGGGCCTGATTGGTGACACTGTTCAATAGCTGTCGCGGGCCAGATTGATGACACTGGCGGGCCGGATTTGGCCCGCGGGCCATGGTTTGGAGACCCCTGCTCTAGACCCTCACAAATATACTACAAATCATTATTACTTTATTCAAATAATTAATCACATATTGAGGGTGAAGCATGAAATTTAATACATTTTATAATTTAACATTTACAAATATTTGAAAATTTTGATTATTTTTCTTCTGTTTTTCTGTTTTGACTGACAAAATTTGCTCTTTATAGCCGTTACTAGATCAGAAATACGTAGGTGTTTTAAACCTTACGTACTTATCTAGCGTATATCGTATACCTACACTAACTATCTATATATTCGCCAATGTATGATGTGTTTTCAAATTACAACAAAAAATTACGAAACATACCTAATTAAACATTTATTTTTAAAATATTGTAATAATGAAAGACTGTTTTAACCCCTCCGATTTTTCGAGAATATTCGCTTTTGGTGTCTCTAACAAAATGACATTTTACGAAAACTTTTTGTTATTACCGCTTCACAATTAAAGCTCTATAAATGAAACATTTTTGAACGTAGCCGAATAGTAAAAACTGTTTTAGAAAGGTTACAAAATAGGCTTTCAAATTATTATATTACAAATAAATATTAGCATTTATAAATATTAAAATTTAAAACGCAAACATTAAAAATACGTAAAAATGACTCACGTGATGTTTTTATGTGAAAACGGTACTAAAATCACAGAAATCACAGATTATGTAAACAAAAATACTTATTCTATTGTATATATGTGTAATAAACACTTTTGTCGCCTCACTTTTTTATCATTTCATATAAAAATATTTAATAAAAATTTAAAATGTGGAACGCAGTGTAGCAATTTTGCGCGGGTAAATATTTTTGTCAACTACACGACTGACAGCTGATTCCTGTTATGTATTTCCATAGACAACTTGATAGGGATGTGCAGCTTGATCTACTATCTACCTTTTACTTTTTGTTTTAGGGATGTAACTAAAACAATAACGGAATTAGAACGATTTCTATGGAAACACACGCGCTGACGTATAAACACGCTTATTGTACTTGACTGCTGTCCTATTTTTAACGCTTATATCTACTTACGTTGCGGAGGGGTTAAGGATTTGGTTTTCATGTTTAACAATGTTCTCCCCAAAGCAAGTACCTAGCTGGCATTTCAAACTCTTTTTTTGTTTTTGCGAACAAAATTGACAACGAGTACTAATAAAAAAGACACTGTAAAACCTTATTTTCATATTGTAGTATATGTAATTATCCATGTATTGGATCATTCGGAAACGTTCGGGTTCCGCCAAACGTTGACGAACGTCTCATGGGTCAGACAGCGGTCTCTCCCGTGGCAGCGCGGCAGAACCATTTCAGTAGCCTTAGTAATCACTCGTTACGTTAGACAATAATATAATACTATCGAATCCATTGTACATTACAATAAATAGACGAAAAGAACTTACGTGTACATCTCATTATTTGTGGGCTAGTAAGGCCACAATAAAAGAACATTACAATTGGCGCAGCCGTATAAAAGTACAATATTGGATTACCAAATTGGATTACAAAAAAATTACCAAAGCAGGGAGAGCTAAGTCACCCCGAGAAATTTTTCAAGGCTACCTACAGCCGAGGTGGAACATTGGAGGATCTTTTGGGTTTTGTCTGACCGAGAGAAAGGACCGGCAGAACAAACTGAGGATATCTCTGGCTATTCCTGGAGCCACAGTCAGAGTTCTGGAGTGCCATTCTAAGGGTACTCAGAAGCAAGAGGCAGTGGTCGTTTTGGGGCTCAACAGAGCCTTTCCACGAAGGTGAAGTTCCGAGGGAGTGCCGAAGGAAGGCATTCATACAAAGACAAATAGAGGAAGGAAGACAAGGACAAATAGAGGAAGGAAGACAACCTGGAGACGTTGCAACCGCAATTTCTAAGTTAGGTTATTTATTTCTTTCTTGTGGAGGATTTGTCTGGGTTTTGTAATTTTTTTTGGGGTAGTATTGTTGTCGTTCGCATAGCTTCGCGTGATAGTATTTTTTTTCCCTTTCGAGAAGATGGAATCGGCGAGAATTCCACCGTTCTCTCACATAAACGGAGATTGGGATGTATTCCAACTCAGATTAGAGCAGTTCCTCGTTTTGCATGATGACATTGCCGAGATCAAGAAAAAGGCTTATCTGATAAACTCGCTTGAAACGGAGACCTTGACTCTTCTGTCTAACTTATGTTTTCCGGTTCAAATCACAGATGTTACGTTTGAGAAATTAATTGAGTTGCTAAAGAAACATTGTGGTAAATGTAGATCACTTTTTCAAGAGCGGGAATTGTTTTTTCAAGCTAAACAGGATCATAACGAATCAATTAAGGATTTTGCAGCCAGACTATGTGGTCTCAGCACGTATTGTCAGTTTGGAACTAGGCTGGAGGATAATCTTGTAGACGTGTTTGCAATCGGTCTACTCCCGGGTCCAGTACGGGTAAAATTGTTTGTTGAAGGGCCTAAACAAAACTTTAATCAACTAGTTGAACTTGCAGTGACCGCGAAAGGTCCTGAAGTCGAGTCAGTCAAGATGAAGTTGGAAGTAAATGCGGTAAAGAGATTTGAGAAATCGTCTTCTCCGGCGCGAAAACATAGTTATCGGTCCGATAGTACCGATTCCCGTAGGTCAGATAAACAGGTTAAAACCGGTTCATCTCTAAAGAAGTGTAATATTTGTGGGAAATCAAATCATGACACTCGTAGCTGTAAATTTAAGCAGGCTAAATGTTAGTGCGGTAGGTTGGGTCATTTGCAAAGATTTTGTAAAAACGGGTCAGTAAAATCAGTTATGAATAGAGAACTCCAGTCCAATTTTTTTATTTTTTTTAATGAATAAAGACCTTCAAACTTAAATAACTGCATTTTTATTTTTATAGTTAGTTTTAATAGTTAAAATAATTGTCAAAGTTTTAATTTTTAAAGACTCCCAGAAACGCACCGTATCTATGGTGGTCTAATTTTTTTACTTTTTAAGTTGTCATTTTGAATCAGTGATGTTATGTCGAGGGAAATTTCCCTAGATCTAGGGGAGAAAAATATTTTTTAGGGATACGGGAAATCAGGACAAAATCTAGGGAAATTTCGAACTCTGGCCAAAATTTTATTACATATGACAGTATTACTGGTATTATTTATATATATACGTATATATATTTTTTGGAATTCCTATGAATCTTAATTATTTTTCATGTACTTACATGCCATGTTATTTTTAACACTGACAACTCAAAATGATATTAGGGAACGTACCCATACTACGTGACACGTTCGGGGGGGGGGGGGGGGGGGGTCTTCAAAATACCACGCTTGGTACAAATGAGCGGCGGGTTGCTTATGATTTTTATTTTGCAAAGTGTTTTTTTTTTTTAATTTGGAATTCAGTTTCTAATTCAGTGGTGAGTGTATTCGTACTTTTAAATTATTACTTCACGTAGCAAAAAGTGTTTTATTTGGAAAATCACGGTATTATTAGTATATTTACCAAGTTCCGATATCTTTCCAATTAATTATCATATTAATTAACATATAACAGGATTAGTGTTACACAATCAGGTGGCTACGTAGGTAATTGCGTAAATGTGAAATTCTAGGGAAATTTCACTTCTAACTGTTGGCAACACTGTGAAGAACACAGAATAATCATGGCGGATAATGACTTTTAGGTGTGAGGTGTGTTTTTTATTCAAGATTAACTGCTTTTAATATAGAAAAACATTGGTAAAATGTCCACATTTCACCGCTACTGTTATTGTATTTAATCAAAGTGCAATATAAAAACAATAAATCATCTCTTTCATTGCACATACATGTGACATCGTGTTTTGTGTCAGGTGTTACTTTGTCGGTACATTGTTTTATGTATAATACATACAGAAACACTGGTATTTATAATACACTGATCATGACGAGTGTGTAACAACTTGCATAAAAAGCCCTATACTAAAAACAATTTGAAAATACATAAAAACAAACGTTAAAATATGACACGACTTTAACCTCAAATAGACAACATTTATTGCAGATTGTCCGCAAATATAGCCCTTTTCGTAAATTGTTGAGGGCCTAAATTATGTTTCAATAAACACAATAACTATTATTTATCTAAATCTCTATAAACAGTATGAAAATAAACCAAAAACACGAAATGTTGAATTGCATAGGTACGTGTGCACTTCAAGTCATTTCAAATGTCAATACAATACAATACACAGGTGACAGGTTAACTGTGACGTCACGGTTAACCATTTCAGTAATGCCAACTTAACGCTGTGTTTTCCGAAGAGGTTTAAAAATGCACTTTTTAATATTTTTTTAAAAACTCTGCGTTTAATATTATGAAATAAAACTTATATATTCAGAATCAGCGTTTCTTGGTCTATATGAACATATTTTTTTAAAGCCATAATATTTTTCACTGGAGTTCCTTATTGTAATAATGAGAATATTGAGAATGTAGCTTTTGTTAAGGCAATCAAGGCACAACTGAAATTAAATGGGTCTTCGAAGCTATGATTGATTCAGGTTCATCGGTTTGTGTTATTCCAGAGACATTATTTTGTAAACATTTCAGAAATATAGAGTTGTCACCCGAAACACGAAAAATTTCAGGTTACGACGGGAATATGTTGAATGTTGTGGGTAATGCAAATTTCAAGGTCGAATACAATAATCTAGTTAGGTTAATAACCTTTATCATTGTAACAAACGGATCGGAACTGATTGTGGGAAGGGATTTCATGGAAACCTTTAACCTCAACATTATTTCAAAACAAAATTCTATCAATTCAGTTTCATCGGAAAAAGAGAAAATTGATAAAATTAAAAATAAATTTCCAGAAGTTTTTGACAGAAAACTAGGACGATTTAATAAATTCAAAGTGAATTTTAAAGTGAAGAAAGATGCGAATCCTTTTTTCTGTAATGCTAGACCGGTACCTTTCGCTATTAGAGATAAGATCGAATGTGAACTTAAATCAATGGTGAGGGATGGTATTATTTCGCCAGTGAAAAGCAGCGAGTATGCATCTCCTATCGTTCCGGTAGTAAAGAAAAACGGCGAGATTCATATTTGTGTAGATTATAAACGAAGTTTAAATCTTATTACAGAGTTAGAGAAATACCCGCTACCTAGTATAGAAGAGGTTATCCACAAGGTTAGTTCGGGAAAAGTTTTTGCAAAACTGGATTTAAAACAAGCTTATTCACAGTTAGAACTGCAGGATAGCTGTAAGAAATTTACAACGATTAATACACATTTAGGATTGTTTTTTTACAATAGAGTAGTGTTTGGGTTTAAATCTGCCCCAACAATTTTTGCTAGAACAATTGCGAGTTGTTTGCAAGGGTTAAAAGGCGTGGCATTTTACTTAAGATGATATTATCATCTCTAGGATCAACGAAAAGGATCTAATGTATAATATCATGGCAGTTTGTAAGCGATTACAAGATTGCGGATTATGTATCAATACGGAAAAATGTCAATTTTTTGTAAAAGAGTTTTTGGGGTACATCATTTCTGAAAACGGAATCCAACCTCAAACGGATAAATTAGTAGCCATTAAGAATGCACCTTATCCGACGGACGTTCATCAACTTAAAAGTTTACTAGGATTTTTCAGTTTTTACCGGAATTTTATACCTAATATGTCATCAATTCTAGAGCCACTTCATAATCTTTTAAAGAAAGATGTCAAATGGGTTTTTTCTAGAGAATGCGCTAACGCAGTAGATACGATAAAGAATTTGATGACTAAAAATTCGATTTTGACAAATTACATTCCTCACCTTCCGGTTAAACTTTTTACGGACGCGAGTACTTCCGGTCTAGGGTCGTATCTGGTTCATTCATTCGCAAACGGTACGTTGCGACCTATAGCATTTGCATCTAGAAGTTTAAATAGCGCGGAAAAGAAATATAGCATCTTAGATTTAGAGGCTTTAGCTATAGTGTTCGGTTTGAATAAATTTTTTCAATACTTACACGGCAGAGAATTCACGCTGTGTGTTGATAATCTGCCTCTGATGAGAATTCTCGGTGAACATAAGAATATCCCAGTACTAGCCGCAAACAGATTGCAAAGGTATGGAATAATTCTAGCAGGTTTTTCTTATAAAACGGAATTCGTAAGATCTTGCAAAAATCAAGCGGATTTCCTATCTCGACTGCCTTTAGAATCGTCAGTTGAGGAGTTCAGAGAAGATTACGGGTCTGATTTCGTAAGTTTTGTTAGCAATTGTGAGCATCTAGACGTTAATTCGATTATGGAAGCCACTAAAGTAGACGCTGTCATTCAAAGAGTAATGACTTGTTTAAGGCGGGGGTGGCCCAAACGGATTAAACGCGAGGAGGATTTATGGAAATACTGGATAAAAAGGAACGAACTTTCGATTGTTAAGGATTGTTTATTTTGGCAACATAGAATTATTGTTCCAAGTTCGTTGCATAAAAAAGTGTTAGAGCTCGTGCACCGTTCACACTTAGGTATTGTAAAGATGAAAGGGTTAGCAAAAGGTTATTTTTGGTGGACGTCACTGAGCAAAGACTTAGAGAAAATTGTTCAGGAATGTCCAGAATGCGCGTCGACGAAACAATCTTCTCCAAAGAGTCAATTATCGGTATGGCCTAATTCTGGGAAGGTCTGGAGTAGGTTGCACCTGAATTACAGTGGGCCGCTGGCAGGGAAAATGTTTTTGGTCGTCTGCGATTCATTCACTAAATGGGTCGACTGTATTAAAGTTCAAAGGGCAGATTCAGCTAATACTATATTTGAATTGAGAAAATTATTTGCAAATTTTGCTACCCTGAACTCATAGTGTCAGATAACGGAACATCTTTTACGAGCGAGATTTTCCAACGATTCCTTCGGGAAAACAATATCAAATTCATGTCATCCCCAGTTATGCACCCAAAAAGCAACGGTGTCGCTGAAAACTCAGTGAAAACTACTAAGAATTAATTTTCTTAAAAAACTTATGGTAGGAAATAAATTTCAGGATGATTACAAGGATAAATTGTTACATTTTTTGTCCGATTATAGAAATACTCCACATTGTACGACGGGAGTCGAGCCAGCAGTTTTACTGTTTGGTAGGAAACTTAGATCTACTTTTGACAGTCTCATTCCGAAAGAGAATGAACGGGTTGTGTCAAAACAACATGATTTGGCGAATAAAAATATTGAGTCCAATCAACGTAAACAGACTAAGTATTATGGTGGTGTAAAAACAAGAAATTTTATTGTGGGACAAAAATGTTTAGTTAAAGATTTCAGGAAAAATAATAAATTTACATGGGTAAAGGGAATAGTTACACATAAAATAGGAAAAAAAAATTATATTTGGTTAAAACTTGTGATTCTCAGTTAATTTAGAAACGTCATGTGGACCAGATGAGAAACTTGTCAGTGAGTTGGAGCGATGTTGAGTCAGATTTGCCAGATTCCGCGTCTGATGATACGAGGAATGAGCATTCTGAGAAAGAGTTGTCCAGTCTGTGGAGTGAGTTAACGGTGTTTTCTCCTGATTTCAGATTAGCGGAGGGAGGAGAGAGGTCACCGGAGGTCGCAGACACGGCAATACCCGATGCAAGGCAGGAGCCGGCAATACCCAGTACTTCGCATAGTCCATGGTCAGGGAGACTCCGTCCAAGATAGTTAGATAGTTCCCCACAAGGAAGGAACGGAAAGCCTTCTGATTTATAATTTTGTGTATAAAATATTTATAATTATGTCTATATAATAAGAACGTGTGAATAATGAATATAATATTTATAATGTATATGAAATATTTAGAGTCCTGAAATACTTAAAATATATATGAAATATTTGAAAAATGTAGATTGTAGCGACTGATTACAGGGGGAAGGATGTAGTATATGTAATTATCCATGTATTGGATCATTCGGAAACGTTCGGGTTCCGCCGAACGTTGACGAACATCTCATGGGTCAGACAGCGGTCTCTCCCGTGGCAGCGCGGCAGAACCATTTCAGTAGCCTTAGTAATCACTCGCTACGTTAGACAATAATATAAAACTATCGAATCCATTGTACATTACAATAAATAGACGAAAAGAACTTACGTGTACATCTCATTATTTGTGGGCTAGTAAGGCCACAATAAAAGAACATTACACATATTATGACTTAAATTTAACATGGCATCTTTATACAGTTCCCAATAGTAATGGGCAGAGATGTTTCACAGGAGCGGTCAAGTTATGTAGTGTCATAAATATTTTGTCCTTAACGGGATTTAAAGAAATTTTCGCTGGCTGGATCACCGCCACCTTTGCCTTTATTACTTATTTCGAGAACAGAACAGACCCCACGATGCATTTAGAAATTGTGTTGAAAATATTATTTGTTTGTTATATCAATGAAGCAACCTCGTTATAACCGCACACGGTCCAACGAAGATAAACCCGAACTAAAATATCATTGAGTAATTGATTAAAAACAATAACTTTGTAAAACATCACTTTTATTGTATACAATAATACTACATGTTTCGTGCACGATGTCCACTTCTTCAGGTTTATTAGCAATATTGTTCAATACTTTTATTATATACAATAATACTACATGTGTACAACGAAACATGTAGTGCGAAACAAGCAAAGGTGCGCTGCAGAAATAGCTCCAATTTTGACGAAGCTTTTTAAACTGTCCCTGAAGACTGGCTCTGTGCCCTCTGGTTGGAAAAAAGCGGTTATCCATCCTATTCCAAAGAAGGGTGACCGCTCCAACCCGGCCAACTACCGCCCCATAGCGATCACATCAGTTCTGTCTAAGGTGATGGAACGTGTGATCAACGACAAACTGCTCACATACCTCGAGAAGAACAAAATTATTAACGACCGTCAATACGGATTCCGGCGGAACCGCTCGTGCGGTGATCTTCTCGCGTATGTGACGCATGTTTGGGGGCGATGCCTGGAACGTTTCGGTGAGACCCAAACGGTTGCACTGGACATATCCAAGGCCTTTGACCGGGTTTGGCACCGAGGACTTGTCAACAAACTGCATTCTTACGGACTTCCCGCATCCTTGTGTACGTGGATTGCCGACTTCTTGAGGGAGAGGTCGATTCAGACGGTAGTCGATGGTTTCACCTCTTCCTCTCACTCGATAAATGCCGGCGTCCCGCAGGGATCGGTTCTGTCTCCAACTCTGTTTTTGTTGCACATCAACGACCTTTTGTCATGTGCACCAATTCACTGTTACGCGGATGACAGTACAGTTCATGATAGCTTTTTGTTTGACAAGCCCCCAAAGGGCTCACAAACTCCAACAGCTCGTAAGGCTTTGAAGCAAAGAATGGACGGTTACCTCGAGAGTGTTTTCTCTTGGGGTAAAAATAATCTCGTTGAATTTAATGTTTCAAAGACCCAATCTTGTCTGATTACGTCTAAAAGGGATCGCAATGAAAATCTAGTCTCTTTCAACGGAAGCAATCTTCCGAACAGGCCCTCCATTGATATGCTTGGTGTAACCCTAAGTGACCAGCTCAGGTATGGGGGCTCCATCGAAGCCAGAGTAAAGTTAGCCTCCCAAAAACTGGGCGTACTGTACAGGGCCCGCAGATACTTTAAAAGTACACAACTGCTAACCCTGTACAAATCGCAAGTGCGCCCCACGGTTGAATTTGGCAGCCACCTCTGGTCTGGAGCTCCAAAATACCTGAAAAATACCCTCGACTCTGTGCAGAAACGGGCGGTCCGTTTGATAGATTCTCCCATCTTAACAGACGGATTGCAATCTTTAGAGCACAGGCGTCGGGTGGGAATGCTATCCTTGTTCTACCGGTATTACAATGGAAGATGCTCCGAGGAACTAGCATCATTGATCCCTTCGGCACCGGTGCATAGTCGGGAAACACGCCAAACGCGTGCCCAACATTTGTACACAGTTGACATTTGTCACATGAGAACGGGTCGTTTCTTCGACTCGTTCTTGTGTTCAACAGCTCGGCTGTGGAATGATTTGCCGGCCTCTGTGTTTCCTCCTTCCTACAACATGGGTCTCTTCAAGACCAATGTTCATTCCTTCCTCTCCTCAAAAAGACCCTCCACACAGCATCCCAGATGACATAGGCCCTGAGGGAAATTATTTTCCTCAGGGCCTCCTGTGTGGAGTTAATGTAAAAAAAAAAAAAAAAAAAAAAAAAAAGTATTATTGTATTTGACAAAAGTGATGTTTTACAAAGTTATTGTTTTTAATCAATTCAAATAACGTCATCGCAAAATTACCTTCAGGAAGAAATTTTCTTCCAAAAATTAAAAATTGAGTAATTGCTCAATATAACCGTGAACTCACTTATTCGTGATCGTTATAACCAAGTTCGATTGGATAGTTCCAAGTTCCATATTTGGGAAAAAAGGCATAGTTTGTTTTATCAATTACATATAACCGATTCTCCAATCCTGCATACAATATAAATTATGCATAGGTACAATATAAAATATTTGTGTTTTTTTTTTAAATTTTACAGACCTTTACGATTTAAAACTAATCGGAATGGAAGACGACATTATTCCCAATACTGAGAGCAGTTCGAATGGATCTGAAGTAATCAAAATAATGAAGCCGATTACAGTAGATGAGAAAACATGTTTGGATATGAATTATGAAAGCTGTACTTCACCTGAACCATTTTCAGATAGTGGCTCTG
This sequence comes from Limnephilus rhombicus, assembly GCA_929108145.2. NCBI lineage: Eukaryota > Metazoa > Arthropoda > Insecta > Trichoptera > Limnephilidae > Limnephilus > Limnephilus rhombicus. The sequence continues at coordinate 1,793,232 of OV815283.1, read as the reverse complement.
ACTATGAACCGAGCAGCTCTGGTGAAGAACCACTCCAAAAAATTAGAAAAGTAGGCAATACTGCACTGAATGAAAAAGGTGACGAACACATTGAAATGTCTCCTGCTACAATACCAGAAGACTTGCCTCAGAAAATTATTGATTATACTAATGGCACGGAAAAAAACAGACTCGTGTGACATTTTGATGACAAGAAATGTTTAGGGTCAACGGAAAAGGGAGAAGAAACATTACTGTATATTTTGCAATACATTGGTGTCCAAATTACCGCGACATTTGGAAGCAAAACATTAAGAAGAGAGAGAAGTAATAGAGTTTCTTAATACACCTAAAAATTCCGTGGAGAGAAAAAGACTCATAGAAACTCTAAGACAACTAGGCAATTATTCGCATAATTCCAAGGTAATAAAAACTGGCACTGATTCAATAATTGAACCAGAGACAATTAGAATTGTTTTCTCCATGCGGGTCTTGCATGGGGTTGTACCTGAAGAAAGATCTGTACTTGCATTTCAGGAAATATAATACTGGTGTGCATAGCGGGCCTTCGCGCAAGTGTGCAGCACCATTCCCGGCAGGGGACGGGGGCCTCCCAAGGATTGCAAGACAACGTCCTGCCGACCATGAACCAAGACAAAATATACAATGTGATTCGAAATGATCACTTAATATTGAAATTTGGTTCTAGTCTGTACAGTCGCCACAGTGCATACCCCCATTTAATATCTTACATAACGCAAAGAATGCACCAACTTGGACGTCTGGTTTTAAATCTACGGGATATTAACCTTTTAACCGCTAAAAAAATATACCTAAGCAGTCGCCCCCACGCGGCACTTTCTTTTTCAAATGTCATTTTTACATAAACCCTTTTAAAAAACAAAATCATTGTCTGGATTAATCGTAAAAACATTAATAAATCTTGATAACATCATCCTCCAATATCGAAGTATCAATAAACATTCATTTGAGATCAACTGAAATGAAGATAACGTTATAATTGCGTTAACCTTTCCGGGAGTATGGACGGACTTAAACGTCAACGCGCGCTTTCGCCAAAGGAGTATGGACGTCCATAGCCGTCAAGCATCGCAAGCTTAAATTTGGCCCCTATATGCTGTAAATATGCATCGTCCTGCCATCTGTGAACCTATTCCAATAACTTTACAATAAACAGAAATCTTCAACCGTTGATTTGGGCGCCCAAGTGTTTTGACGTTATTCTTGCGGATTTCTAATAGTTTGTTGGTATATCTGTGCAAAAGTGATTGAATTTGATGTTTTTGTGTATTTAGTGTGATTATAAGTTCATAGCAAAGTGTATAACATTGCATCAACATATAATTTCCAGTGTCGAGACTTCTAACCTTTTTTGTGATCAAACCACGTGGCGAACAGTATCAAATATATTTTTTTATAGTATATCTGAGCATAAGTGATTGAATTTGAGGTTTTTGTGTTTTAAGTGTGATTATAAGTTCAAATCAAAGTGCATAACATAGTGTCAAATTATAATTTCCGTAGTTTTTAAACTTTTAACCTTTAATTGACCCAACCGCGTGTAAAAGAGTATGAAAATAACTTTTTTGTGGTTTTGTGAAAACTAAAGCATTTTGATAGACGTGTTTAATCCTTTTTTCATTATTATTGGTGTTTTGTGTTTGTAAGTGAGAAATTGCATTCTTTTTTGGTGATTTTCTGAAAATTATTTGATTAAATCACACTATCGAAAACTTTAAAAATCATATTCAACGAAACAGTATTAATTGAATATTTCTTTTATGTACATAATTTTAAGTTTTCTGCATACACATTTCAATGATAATTGTGTTACATATACATTTTTTTACAGTTTTGTTCATGTGCCAATGGTTTGTGATTCCTGAAAAACGATTCCGGATTTTTTGCGATAAAAGCTGAAAATGGTAAGTACGATTTTTTTACCCATTTTTGGATCATTGACACTGTCATAAAGCACATATTTAATAATAAAAGAAATATTAATTTAAATTTAAAAAAACTCACTCCCCAAAGCACGGCCAGCGTTTCGTAACTTACTCCCGGAAAGGTTAATATAAACCCGCCGTGAATATCAACAAACAAAGCAATCTCTAACATGGCCGCTTCTAGCAACGAATGACGTAACATATAGATACCTACTTACTCGTGTAGTGAAATAAGAGACGCGTCACGAAGGGCCACTGCGCCGATGCTCTATTTTTATTAATTGTTTGTGTTCAATTCGTAGAACTCCATTTAATTTTTTGTTTTTTTTTTTTTTTTTTAATTTAATTAAAATTTAATTTGATAATGTTATAATGTTTGCAAAACCATTTTCAAACTGTTAACTGAAACAGCTGTAACAAAAATACACACTAAAATACTTGCAGAGCTTGATAATAATGTTATCAATTTTAATTTTATCGAATTTTAAAAGATGCTGTGGTTTTAGTTTATAGATACTTATTTTTCTATAGTTAACATTTTATTGAAATTTATGTTGTGAAATTATTTTATATTGTTTTCACTGATAAATTTGCATTAATAAGGTCGACATTTTACGGCAGTAAATCGCCGTAAAACTTTGATTTATGCGGTTGATATCGACCTAATTCGTATTATTATTTTATAAATCTAAATTGGTTTGCACCGGAATGCCGTATTTTTACGAATTTACTTCGATTATATGGATTTAAAGAGCCGGCTGCGGCGGAAATCGGCCACAAATTTCTATTTTAGAGGAAATTTACCATATTTTTACTCGAAATATCTGAATTCACAGGGCCGGCATCTGTGGAAACGGCCACAAATGTTTGATTTACACAGAAATGGTGGGTATTTTTACGAATACTATGAAAATCTGAATTAGAATGGCCGCCTGCAACGGAAATCTGCTGCAAAATTTCGATTTACGCGGAAATATCGTATTTTCTGTGAATTTATTTCTGTGAATCAAACGGGTATATAAATTTACGCAGAAATATTTTGTATATTTACGAATTTACTTCGAATTCCCGAATTAGAATGGCCGCCTGCAACGGAAATCCAGTGCGATATTTCGATTTTAGCGGAAATATGGTATTTTTGTGAATTTATTTTAAATAGGTATCTAAATTTAGTGGGGCGGCCGAGATGGGATTCGGTTGCGAAATTTTGATTTATGTGGAAATGTATTGTATTTTTACAAATTTACTACGAATATCTAAATTTCAAGAACCGGTCACGGCGGCAATCAACCGCAAAAATTTGATTTACGCAGAAAATATGCGGTATTTTTGCGAATTTATTACGAATAAACAAAAACAATATCTGTATCGTCATCAGTCATCACTTACTAACATTGCTTCAATATCAATTTCAGATAGGCCACGTGTCAACAATTTGAGTGTTGTTAAAAAAAAAAGTTTTATAATTCATACGTAAACACAGAAAACAAGATGTTTTTAAAATTGAATTAGTCAATTTTTAAATAATACAACAATTAAATAATTATGTACACAAAAATAAAGTAGATTTCAAAGTGGATATCGACGCACAAGTATTATTACGAATACGGTACGGGGTCCGCTCGAAAGAGACAATCAGATTCGCGCGCATTTTCAAAACTGTGACTGGCGGCTGGGGCCGCGCTCTCGTTTTTATTCATTTACCAAGATAAACAATGAAGTAGTTGATAAAAATTCTCAGAGAGGTCGCACCACAAATGAATATTCTTATTTTTAATATAAATTTCGATCGCATACGGCATTCATGTGCTTAGAAAACGAAGTCGAAACTTGAAAATGACTGAAGTCAGCCGCCGCGCGGTGTGAGCCACTTGATGAAATGACTTAGGTCAGCCGCCGCGGTGAAAAGATTAATAAGGAAATTATCTACTTAGAAGACATGATCCAGCCCAAATTTTATAACACCTTCATACCAGCCGTAAAGACTGTAGCCTTATTTAACAAGGACACTAACAAGTATGGCATACCAAGTCTAGTCTTAAAACTTCAGACGTCCGTTAAATGCTGTGCGGACATACTCAAATCCCAGTACATAATGACAGGAGAAATAACTTGTCGTAAGACAGTTGACGATTTTGTCAAATTGATAGGCATGAATTTCACGAACGAAGTGTCTACTCATGCCCTGAACACGTCCTATTCCCAGAAATGGAATAAGCCGGTCATATTGCCCTTGGCTAAAGACATTAAGACGTTAACGGAGTATTTAAAACTAAAAGCACTACAAGTTGTCAGCGGAATAAAGGTCGCTTGTGACCCTTCTCTATGGATCAAGTTGAGTGAAATCACGTTGACTCAAACATTGCTTTTTAATCGCCGCCGGCCAGGAGAGGTCGACAGGATATATTTAAAAACATATGAGTTACGTGATCAAACCGCGATGAATGAAGAAGTACTCAACACTCTTAGTGAACTTGAAAAAAAAATCGCTAGCAACTTGAGTCGATTTGAAACAAGAGGGAAAAGAGGAAGAAAGGTTCCTATTTTACTCACCAACGATCTTAAACTACAAATTGATTTGCTTTGCGAAAAGAGGTCGTCTGTGGGAATTTTAGATAGAAAGGTATACTTATTTACTAAAATAAATTCGTTATGTTCTTGAGATCAGACACATCATTACGACAATTCGCTTTGGAATGTGGTGCTAAAGATCCCAAAGCTCTGACATCCACAAAATTACGGAAGCAAGTGGCAACTGCATCTAAGCTATTGAACCTCAAAAATAACGAAATGGACCAACTGGCAACATACATGGGCCATGACATTCGGGTTCATAGAGAGTTTTACCGTCTTCCTGAAAGTACCATACAATTGAGCAAGGTGAGTAAACTCTTGCTGGCCATGGATGGCGGAAAGTTGGCCGAAAATAAAGGCAAAAATCTAGATACTATCGAGCTTCAAGAAAAATCCGTGTCCGCGAAAATATTACCATCTTCGGTATCCATTCCTCCGATTCCCAATGGTACAAACGTGGAAAATGAAGATAGGGATTCAGATGACCACGGAGTAAGTACGGATGAGATTCCAACAATAAATGCACATGTCACAAGGAAAAAGAAAATAACAGCAAGGAAAATGTAGACTTCTGCTGAGAAGGATGCCGTATAAAGCAAAATGGCTGTCTTCTGGATAAGAAAAAAAATTCCAAACAAAAAAGAGTGCGAAGAATGTTTGACCAAAGAACCAGATTTAACCCGCCCCTTGCCGATCATACACCGGTGATAATAGTATGAAAAAAAAAAAAAAAAAAACTTTTGAACGCGATTTTGACCCTAATGTATAAAGAAAGTGTATGAAGAATAAGGCCAAAATCGCTTGCTCTATTCTCTCCCTTTACCATAGCGAAGCCTGCAATGTTCCTAGTCGCTTGGAATAATTTATAAAAAATAATCTATGGGGACCCGGTGTCACCTTTCAACGGCTTTTTCGGGCGTTCGGATTGTGCGACATTTTGTGCGTTCCAGTCTACGGTGAAAACTCTGTAAACTCAAGATTTTAACAAAAAAACGTAAGTAATGATGTTATTATACATACTTTATTGTCATACGCATGTGTTTCGGTAAAAATAATATACGATATGTCAAAATAAACCGACGAAATAAGACATCAAAGTGATAGCATGTTTTGGTTTGAAATATTTTGCGTTTAGTATTTCAGTTTGTTAGTGATAATATCATTTATTTGGCAATATTTAGTATTTCATTTTGTAGAAAAATCAATCGAAATTATATATCAAAGTCTTTGTTTTGTTCGCATTTCGTTTAGAATTTACAAAAAATAAAATTCCTGGCCGGGACGCCAACATATTTACGCGGGTAAAAAGCGTCACCTTTCTAGAACAATATTTACGTCAATATTCGATAATATTATAAAGTTTCTTCGTAATTATTTAGAGAAATCTATCGGGATTATGTTTCAAAGCCTTTGTTTCGTAAATATTTAGCCGAAATATTATAAATAAATGCATTCTCAACGCCTGTCGTACTCACGCACACATTGATATTTCTTTACATGTGTGTGTGAGGCCTCCTGCTGTCATTTTTCGAACATTTGATTTTGTCAGTGCTTCCATCTGTTGGTCCGATCCGAGAAACGCAATTTCGTATGAAACAGTACAGGATGGCGTGAAACTTTATTATTTATTATTTTTCAATGTTTTATGAAAAATAGTAATGAATATCAAAAAAAATTGATCAGATAGGGTGTGCTAAAAATTTTTTTTTGTTTATTTTTATATTACGGAAAAAACTTTTCTGCAAAATTATAAATACAAGCGTTTTGATGATTATATTATGTGATGGTGATAATCATGATTGAAGAAGAAGATAATAATAATCTAAAGGAAAATATGAAAGAGAACAAGACACATTCTTTCATATTTTCGTTTGGATTATTATTTTTATCTTCTTCTTCAATGATATATGTATTACATTGATGGGAATAACCTTCAAAAGTTATAAAAAGAGAGTTTTCTTATAAAATTGAATAAACATGATTGTTTGTATTGTTGTAGAATGGCCGAGCAGTTTGATTTTGCCGAGCAGCACGACCTTGAGGGCACCGGAGAAGAACAAGCGGTCCTCGCGACGGTATGTTGTCTATTAGTATGAGTTCATCCTTTCATCCAAAATTGAAAGACATAGTGTAACAATAAATATTTATAGTTTCAGATGCCGGGTTTGAAGCGAAGGAGGGACGACGGCGAGACTGGGAGCGTGTCGCCATTTGTTGTGTTTATATGTTTTTGTTATTTATGGTTTTTTTTTCGATGTAACATTTGAATAAAAAAATTTACTGAAACAAGTGCATTGTGTATCTTTGCGTTGGTATGTTTTTGTTATTATAAATAATTATATTTTGTTATTTTAAAAATGTATATTTTGTTATTATAAAAATGTATATTTTGTTATTATAAAAATGGATATTTTGTTATTATAAAAATGTATGTTGTGTATTTTCATTGTATGTGAAATTGAAATAAATATAATTAAAAAATATTATTATTTTTATTTTCATGTTTTTTGTGCCACTTTGTACCTTTGAAGCTCATCTGTATAGGGAGCGGCGGCCATGTTGGATTACACCAATGTCAAAACATGGCTAAAGTTGGTAAAGTATACTGTACATTCTTTCATTGTTTTTGATATAAATTCATTGTGGAAAAAATAAGTTTGAGATATCATCAGAAAGATCGTTTTATCTACATTATTTTCATGTAATTTTCAAAATATTTCGCAAATGAAATGTCCTAAATATTCAGTTCGTAAGATTCTCCTAGAAATGTCAAATTTTTTACGTCATAATGACTAATTATATTTTTAGCATTATTTGTTTACGGGTTTCTATTACAAAATAATATTATTAGTAACAACAATTGTATAAACTATCAAAATATGAAAGAATTGTTATCATAAACTGAAGAAATCAGACCCAAAAAAAATGCGAAAGTGCACACTTGGTTTTCGAATTTTTCTTGAAAAGATGAAAATATTTTACTTTTTCAAAGAAGTACCAATGTCATAACTTCTTCAAAAACACCTCTGGATTATTTTTTTTCACGTGGGGTGTTTATTCAGGTTTGTGTAGAAATAAAAAAAAAACAGTTCATTTTTGTATAAATATATTTTTTTACCATTTGTTTCCGGAATGGGAAAATTTTTACATAATTTTTTTTGTTAAAGTTAGCTATTCTAGGAAAACTTGTAATGATATTATAATGTAATAAATATGAATAATAAGATACATTATCTGGCAAACAGAATTAAAAAAAAAAAAAATAAATAAACATTTTTTATACCGATTATAAGCAAAAGTGTCAGGGAGGAAATTTCTGCGTGATTTTTCCAAATAGCCTGGCCTTCAAGGGGTTTTAAGACTCAGAACATGGAAAAACATTCAATTTTATGTGCACAACATCATAAAAAAGAACGCCAAGAAATAAACTATAAAGGATCATGCCTGGAAGGAAAGAATATCGGTTCAATAATTTTAATTATAATTGTCTTTGTTGTCTTAATTTTTATGCCAGACTACCTAAAAAACCATAATTTTTTTTAAACGATTTTGTTTGTTTTATTTGATGATAATGTTACTCTGCGTTTGGTAATTTTTTCAGCATTTTTTTCCGACTCTTCAAGATCCGCATTAATAAAACCCTTCCTATAGCTCCTCCTTAACCCGCTTGACAACATCACCCATCCAGGTGGCAATATTCTTCCCTTGTCCTTAATTCAGACAAAGGCGTTTTTGTGAGGTGTAGGTAATAGGGTCAGAATGCGGATTAACGAAGAATGGAGTGAAAGAAGAATATTTGACGCGAATTAATCAAATACTCGAGCAGGTGTCCTAATTACTTATTAACCCGTCTGCTTGTTTAGGATTAAATACATCCCAAAACATGTAATCGCGTTATACTTTCATAAGACCAAAAACGTCCTGAGCGACCTTACATTTTAAAAGCTATATATCTCTTTTCCTCTCACGCAAAAATATGTATTTTTTCTGTTAACCAGAAAGAGAACAAAATAATGCTTCTTATTACCTTTAAAATATTAAAGCTATCTTGCATAGATATTTTATAATCTCGATCCAAAGTGACGGTTTCAGAATTTTCGCAAGAAACTGAGGCTTCCGAATTGTGAGGTGCGAATATATTGGACCAAGCAGACGGGTTAAATATTACAATACCGTACAGCGAATTAAACAGTATTACAGAACATAAGTTCATAATACCAACTAAACGCAATATTGAATTTTGTTTCAACTGTCAAAAACTGAACTCCTTGTCGGCACTATCTTAATAGTGCAATGCTTATTATATTCACATGCACGTAGGAATTTCAAACGACGGGTCCTCGGTTTAGGGCGTAGGTGAGATTTCTCGACACTCGAGCTTGCAGCGCCTCCTGGTGTTCACATTCCGGTGATCGGCACCATTTAACACGAAACCGAGGACTTTGAGAGAGTCCTCGGTTTGGGGTCTGTGTGTGATTTCCAGCATTAGCGGCGCCGCCCTGGTGGTCACACACCCGTACTAGTGAAACACTAGCGAAATTAAACACGATATTTTTCACCGCGAAAATGAGGACTCTCTCCGATTGGCCCAAAATATCGACAGTTGACCAATCAGAACGCATAGATTATAGGTACATATTCAGGATGTCCTCGGATTCGTGTGAGTCCTCAGATTCTGGGTCTAAAGGCCTGTGAAGGTCCTCGAATAAAGGTGCATACCAACTCACACAGTACACTATGCACATCACCGGGTAATTACTAATTATGCACACCACAAGTAAGACATTACAAAGAAACATATCATAGGTAGCCAAAATGAAATATTACTTAATATCTGTAAATTATTTCATCACTGTAACCAGTGTATTGGTTTTTCATATAATACAAAATAAAAAATCTATCATCGTTACTGTCTAACGCATGAACAGTGGATTTATGAATTTGTGTACATGAGGGAGTACGGCTATTACCCGTGGCTCCATCCTACCGACTTTCTTTTGGGTATGCTCGGAATAGTACTGTATTAAAATATAACTAGCCGTTGGAAACAATAGTTATATTATTTCAACGTCCAACGCTGTTGAAAATAATTAGCGCCAACAGTTGAAATATAATACCTACATGCGAATATTATTCAACGCAGTCAACGATTCAACTACCTAATAAATAAAAAGGGTTAAGAGTTTGTACTTCGTGAACAACATTACTCGATATTTTAAATGGTCTTTTGGTTATGTACGTACCTACTGCACGTTTTTTTTATTTTCCCATCCAATACGGCCGATACCCAGCGCCATGGAACAATCAAATTTATCAACGACAAGCAAAAAAATAACCTATTGATAATTGTCAATGTTTTGTACCTATTGTTTTCAACGGTATTGGAATGATTAAGTCAAAAGGGTCAAGAGATCACACTTCGTGAACGATATTATACCCAATTACACAAGGTCTTTTGGTAATGTACATACCTACTGCACGTTTTATTTTATTTTCCCATCCAATACGGCCGATACCCAGCGCCATGGAACAATCAAATTTATCAACGACAAGCAAAAAAATAACCTATTGATAATTGTCAATGTTTTGTACCTATTGTTTTCAACGGTATTGGAATGATTAAGTCAAAAGGGTCAAGAGATCACACTTCGTGAACGATATTATACCCAATTACACAAGGTCTTTTGGTAATGTACATACCTACTGCACGTTTTATTTTATTTTCCCATCCAATACGGCCGATACTCAGCGCCAAGCAACAAGCGAATTTATCAGTGACAAGCAAAATATATCTTCAACAGGATAATATTTTCAACACCGAAACCAACGTCTTCCAACAGTTTCAACTTTCAACGTTATTATAGGATTATTATTACGTGTGTGTCGCGTGGGGCATAGAGATAATAATAATTAATAATACATCAATGATTCGGGGAACCACCCGTTAAAAGGGATTCCTTAATACGATTTTGATATATTTTTTGTTAGTATCGTGTCGATCTCCTATTATAGTTGCGTCAACGTCGACGTTATTTTCAACAGTTGAAAATTGCCAACGATAACGACGTTGGCGTTGGATAGAATTATCGTCAACGCCCAGTACTAGCTCGGAATGAACCAGTATGAATCAGTATGTCAGAAGGGATGTACAATGTACACCTTGCGACGCATTTCTTCAGATTGATTCGCGGATGGTTTGAAAACTCAGCTATCTTGGAGAACATTCATTTCTATGTTCCCGATGGTTATCTTCGCCATCGACAGCATAGGCTGTTCTATCTTCCGGCCTGCAGGACTAACTTGCCAATGGTCATGCCGGTCGGGAGAGCAATCTTGCTGTTGAACAGAATTAATTCGGATATCAACATATTTAGCGTCAGTGAAGCTGCCTTTAAAAGGCAAGCTCAATTGATGCTCATATAGTTTTTTTTTGCCTACCATTTATATTTATGTTTAATGTAATACTGTTACAAATATATTTTAAAAACGCATTGAAATTTTAAATTTTGTAATGTTTTTGAAAGAATAAAAATGAATTGAATTGAAAATTGAATTGAACAGTTACGATAATAGCCGAAAGCATCAGTGTCGTAAGTCCAGCTGCAGAATAACTTAGAGCCTCCTGTAGATGGCTAAGGATGCCTGGTCCAGTTAAATATTCATTGTAAACATAATTATAAAGCAATGTAATCTCAATGAACCTCTATCTTATTTGGAAGTTTCCCAACGCAATTCAAGTAATCTTAACACTAGGATTAACCCCTCAAGTTTATTTGTTCGGTTTTCAGAACCACTCATATAAGTTTCATAGAAATCATGGAGTCTCCCTTACAACGATGGTTAGAAATATGATCTTATTATTAGAAACTAGCTGGTTCCCGGCATGCGTTGCTATGCCATTTAAAAAAGAAATTGTTTCTCCCTGCGTGTCCTTTCCCATTTGTCACGGTCCCCTTTCGCCTCCCCTTCCTCTCCCGCGTCCCCTTCCCCTCTCGCGTTCCCACTCCGCCTCCTCAACCTTCCCTCACCCTACTCCACTCCCCCTTTCACCCGTCCCGCGAACCACCCTCCCGAGTTCCTCCCTGCTACCTCCACGCTCCCACATTCCATACATTCAGTCCCGGTATATTCAGTTTTAAAACAGCTCACGTGCCACCTATTGCGCCCCCTAATTTTTTTATACAAATTTCATAATGCCACAGCTCACCAATAGTTTTATACAAACCTTGTCCTGACAATAACAAAAACAAATTTGATAAAAAAAATTATCCAATTTGGTGCAGTCGTTCGGAAGTTATGCGCGTACATACATTTCGGGGATTAATTTTTATTTACAGAGAAGAGAAGAAGATTATTAGAAAGAGAAAATACCACGCTTTGTATTCAAATCTAAAAGTTAACCGCAAAATAATTAAAATGTACACCTTCATGAATTCAAAGATTACGACCCAAGCAAATTTGAAAGCAATTATGAAACTGAAAATTTTTTAATTAATTATTTTTACATGAAATGGCAAAAAAGTGAGTTGACGATAACGTTTATAATACATTTATTTGCCTAATAAATTATGTATGTGTTTTTATTTTTTTTCATTATCTGTTATTTTAATTAGATAAAAGTAAGGCGAGCCACTTCTTAATGCATGTAAAATTTTAATATTTCAAAAATTATGTTTATTTCGAATTATAAAATTTGAAAGCATGTTTCATCACCTTTCCAAACATTTTAGTTTTCGGATACATTCAGAAATATTCCTCTGACAAAATACGGCCCGGTCTGAGGGGTTAACCGGTCAAAGGCCATGACATTTAGCGGAAATTCGCGGAACTTCGCAAAAAAACACTAAAAAACCACCACTTTGAATTTTTTAATTGAATGTTTTGTTGATAAATTTTGAGCTATTGTATATTTTATTAACTGAAACACGTTCACATCACAATAAACTATCTACGAAAACCACATTACTTGCATTTATTACGTAAATTAATAGGTTTTATGATCGTTTTATTCGCGATACACGCATTAATTGCGACCGTTAAATTCGCGGCAAATTCTGACAGCCGATTGTCACAGAAGAAATCGTTTTAAAAATATTCCAGGGTGACAAGGTGAATGAAACTTATAGCGTCTCCGAGAGTAATGATGGCGCAAGCGATTCTGACACTGTTCTTCATACAAATTGTGTACATAGAAGGGCCAAAATCGTAGACCAAAAGTTTTTTGTCGGAAGTATTATTCAAATATTTGAATTATTTTCTCGCGCATGCGCATATGACGCGCGCGCCGGCGCGTCTCCGGCCTGTCTCCAGAGGTTAAAGAATGCTACATTTGATTCGCTATATAACATGCATGCATACATCTTCATATTCTCGGGAAATCAATTTTTATTGATTTATTTTAATTTGGGAGGAGGGTTTGGGTATCGCAGCCCCGGGAACCATTTATTAGATAACCAACACCTCTGCCAAGGGTCACCCCAAGTGTGTGACTTAGCAGTGGTGCCCGGGTTCATGGGGTGAGTTTGGGTATCGCAGCCCCGGGAACCATTTATTAGATAACCAACACCTCTGCCAAGGGTCACCCCAAGTGTGTGACTTAGCAGTGGTGCCCGGGTTCATGGGGTGAGTTTGTCCGGGTCTTGGCGGCAGTAAGTAATGCATCTGTGAGTGTGGTTGAGGGAGACCCTTTGATCTCTCCAGCCGTATTCTCTCGGACCACAAAGACCATCCCCAAAGAAGACATAGGCCCTGAGGGGAATTATTTTCCTGAGTTCTTTTCCCACACCTGTTACACATATAATAAAAGTATTTTGATTATCACAACTAATCAAATACATCTGTTGTAAGTAAGAGTGGAATTATTAACCACAATATACAACATAATATACCTTCAATATCAATATGCATGCCCTGGCCCTCTTTATCGCTGTCAGTCTTGCCCAGTCCTGGTGGCGCGTGAATGTCCCCCGTGTGCTCGAAGAAGTGGTACGGGCGCACCTGGATCAGGTTGGGGGCGCGGTTCCACACATCCTCACGGTCATCGATGATGCAGACCAGATTGTCACCGCACGGGAATAGCGCCCTGGAAATTACAATAAGGAACTCCAGTGAAAAATATTATCGCTTTAAAAAAATATGTTCATACAGAACAATAAACGCTGATTCAGAATACATAAGTTTTATTTCATAATATTAAACGTAGAGTTCTTAAAAAATTATTAAAAAGTGCATTTTTTAACATCTCGTTAAAATACACTGTAAAGTTGGTACCACTGAATGGTTAACGCTGACGTCACGCTTCACCAGTCATTGTATCACATTGTATTGAAATCAATTGAAATGTAGGTATGGCACAAGCCATCAGTATTAACAACATTTCATGTTTTTCTTTATTTCATACTTTTTATAGAGATTTAGTTGTTGTGTTAATTGAAACGATATTTATGCCTTAATAATTCAGTATCAAAAATAGAGGTACCTCTATTAGTTTATCTCAATTATTTAAAATATTCAAAAACTACTGCACAAAAAAAATAGTAATGCTTCTTCTAGGGAGAATACTTCGAACAACGGAATTTCAAAATGGCGGTAGTTGATCAGCTGATTTCCCGATCCTATACTAATTTTTCAGGAGTGATGACGTCACACGATTTACCATATTTCCGGTGGTTTTCGGGGGGTCTTGAAAAATTAAAACTTTGACAATTATTTTAACTATTAAAACTAACTATAAAAATAAAAATGCAGTTATTTAAGTTAGAAGGTCATTATTTATAAAAAAAAATAAAAAAAATTGGACTGGAGTTCTCTATTGTTATGAACTTCATCATCCCAAAATGCCTAAAAAAATTTAGACACATATTTTTTTTACATTTGTCCCACACAGGAGGCCCTAAGGAGAATAATATCCCTCGGGGCCTATGCCATATTTGGGAAAGGAAGGAGAGGAAGTTCTGGGAAGGAAAAGTAATCTGAGGGTCACAGGTGTGTCCAGAAGTAATCAACATATATATACAGTCCCTGGCCAAATTATTAGACGCACTGTATTTTTTTGTAATTTTATGTTTCTTAAGAGTTTTTATGCAATAATGGTATATTTAAACTACAATATTATTGATTTTTATTTAAAAGAATTGTTGTAGACTACATATTTGTATTTATTTTTAACATTTGGCAACACTGTGTTGACAAAGTGATACATGAACGTAAACAAGTACAAACCTGTATCAGTCGCGATCGGAATCGAGTCAGGTACGTACGTGTTTCTGTAGCTCTATGAACTGTGGTTGTTTGTTTAACAGTTTTATACTACTCAGTTATTAGTTTATTTTGTATGCAGTGTTTTAAAAAAGTAATTGGACTATTTTCATTATGGGCAGAAAGACGATCTAACATTAATTTCACTTTTCTTTAAAACATAATAAACTTATGATTTTCTAAATTAATGCTGTTTTATTTATGTCAAATAAATCGTTAATTGATTGGATAATATAAAAATAAAAAAAATAAAAAATCAATCTAAAATAATAAAACGGTACAATATCACCCGGTAATTAATATTTTACATGAAATCTTGCAGTGCGTCTAATAATTTGGCCAGGGACTGTAGGTGGGAAAATCATTAAGTTCGCAGATAACACCGTCATATTATTTGAAGGAGAGGATTGGAAAGAAACACACCACCTTGCGAACATCGGTATTAACATAGTTAAATAGTGGCTGGACAGTAATTTGCTTACATTAAACATATCAAAAACCAAATACCTAACATTCAGCACTACTATTGTAGGACAACCCAAAACACTTCACCACCTCATAATACATAAAATTAATTGTAGCCTCGGAAATAATAACTCTCCATGTAAATGTGAAACTCTTGAGTGTGTTAAATTTATCAAATATCTAGGCGTTATAGTTGACAATAACCTAAAATGGAAATACCAAATAAAAAAGGAAACAAAAAGAGTGCGTACACTTATTCATATATTTATTTCATTGCGGGAAATTTTAAAAACACACTACTTAAAAAATATATACTACGGGCTATGCAACTCGATCATAACCTATATAACCAACGATCATAACCGGATGTATTGGGTGCAGGGAAAACAATATTAAACTCGCTACTGAAGGCACAGAAATCTATTTTACGTGTTATAATGAAGAAACCTTTCAGATATTCGAGCGACGCTCTCTTCAGGGAATTTAATGTACTAGATGTTCGACAGTGTTACATTAAAAAGATAATAATTTATGCTCATAAAAATAAATATAAAATGAAAAAAGTCGAACACAAACATCAAACCAGAAGTAAGGGCAGAAATGACCTTTCTATTTCAACAAGCAACACAGCAGCTTATCAAATGATATTCTCATACCTGGGACCGAAATTATATAACAAAATCCCTTCACAACTAAAACTGTGTGAAGTGTCAACCTTCGGTAAAAAAAAAAATAACAAAATGGTTACAAGATTTAGGCGGGACAGAGTCAGAAATATTATTAAAAAATGTTATTTGATAATTATGTATTACGAGCACCTTATATATTTCTTTTGTTTCCAAAATTTTCCTTTTCTTTTATTTTTCTTTTACTTACTGTTTTTCGAATACATTTTTTCTTGTTAATTAATTGATTCTAGAACCTATTATTCCACTGTATAATTATGTAAATGCAAATTGTGAAGCTTAACTTTACTTAATACTTTATGAATGGTAATGTACCTACCAACCTAATATGAATATGTCAATTTCACTGTCCTAGAACGGGAGACCTTCCTAGTTGGACAGTCAAAGCTTCCTTACACTGAATGTATTTTATAACAAATAAAATATATTTAAAAAAATAAATAAAATAAAAAAAAGTGACGGATGTATGAATCCATTCCTCTCCCTGTGGTGAGGTCAAAAGGTCTCCCTCAACCAGCCCCTCCAGATCCGGCCCGCCACGCAGTAGGTTGGCCGACGCATCCACTGCCAAAACCTAGACAAACCTCACCCCTGCAAAATCACTAAACGTAGCAAACCACTCGGGATGACCTATGGCAGGGGTGTCGGTTATCCATACAAAGGTTCCCGGGGCGACGGTACCCATACCTGGCTCCCAAATTGTGGGTGAATAAAGTGTTTATTGTCCTATTTGATAGCCTCTGTGGTAGAGGAGCATGAGCAAGTAAATTTTATTTGTTTTTTTTTACAATTTATTAATTAAAAGTAATTTGTAGGATATTTGCGACTTTTTCCAGAGTGGAAAATATTCTCAGTATCGCCCTGGTGAAAGACCACTAGATCTGAATTGCCAGATGCTTTCACACCAGTACTTCCTTCCCCTCCCCACTACCTTCAACCTCACAACACACCACAATTGGGGATACCAAAGTCTCACTGGCTCTAGCAGTTGACAATCTTGTGCGGTATAAAGGTGCGATTCCGTGCCACGCGGCAGTCGGCAGACGGCAACAGCAGACGGCGACTGCAGTGCCGCCGACGGCAGATGGCACTACTTAACTCTATGCACTTGTATTGGACCGTTTCCGACACACCACTACATGTGCCGCGCGGCACTTGCCGTCGATGACTGACGCGTGGCGGCAGACGGCACTCGGGTGCAAACATAGTACTGCCGTCGACTTCAGACACAATGGACGTGTTGACAGACGGAGAAAGCGAGAGTCTTATTAATTTGGTGTCTAAAAATCCGTGCTTATTTGATTGCAAGAATGTTCATTATAAAGATCAAAGGATAAGAGAAAACGTTTGGAAAGAAATCGCTCAAGATCTCAATTTTATTTAAACGACAATTACTTCTGAAAATGTCTTCACTCTCATTTAGATGTCTTTTTATCAAAGTTTCATAAGCGCCTTCTTCCAATCTATTTAAGTACATTGGCAGTATAGGCTTTCTACTTGAATAATAATACAATAATAAATCATCGTCGTCTTCTTCTTCTTGCAATAACACTTGCAGCATTTTATTATTCATAATTTTAAATGGAAGACACAACCGTCGGCAGTACGCAGCGGACGCAACTGCAGTGCCGTCAATGCTGTCGACTTTGGAACCTGCGCGTTAGTGCCGCCTGCCGTCGGCGGCACTGCAGTCGCCGTCTGCTGTTGCCGTCTGCCGACTGCCGCGTGGCACGGAATCGCACCTTAAGATTTGACGAGTAAAACGTTTACCCGGTAAAATTATTTGGAAGTATAGATTTTTGGAAAAAACAAGAACGGGGAAAGTGTTCATTTTCTGGTTGAAAGCCTTCCGAACCGTGAAGTGCACTATTAGCTTGGAAGTGAAAGAAAGCAAATCACCTTAGATTGGGTGTCTTAGACTGTATATCGAAGCACTCGTCCCGGGAGAGTATGCGGTGCGAGAAGAGGTGCTGCGCGGGGTCGAGGAGACGCGCCACCTTGTGTGCGTAGGCGCGCGCCCCGAAGGTGCAAATGTGCAGCTCAAACAGGGGTGCCACGGCCAGCAGGAAGGACGCCGTGCCGGGCCGCAGTCTCGAGTGGTACCACCGGCCCCAACCGCGCAGTTGGAAGTGGTACACGTCCTGCAAATACAAACATTTTAAACATACATGTACTGACCGGGGGTGTTGTGCGGATGAAAAAAAAACAACGCATTCCATCACCTTTCAAAAACAGTTTTTAGTTTTCAGATAAGTTCTGAAATATAAAATTTATTTGGATTTTATTGCAAAACGGAAACATTCTGACCTTCTGACAGAATATGCCCGAGGCCTGAGGTATTGATATTAAAAGCTCCAGTTTTCACTAAATTTGGTTCAAGAAACTATGTAAGATCATATTTTTTGGGGTAAGTTTTATTAAAACATTTTTGTAGTCAGGCTGTGGTACTCGACACCATACTAATAGTGATTTAACTTCTCGAGTGCCGTCATATCCAATTAAAAAATCATTTCTCTCAACTGTTCTGGGGAAACTATTTATGGTAGATTAAACACAATTTACAAAAATATTTTTAAAAAAAAGTTATTGTAAAAAAAGAATCAGCGGGCAGATGGGGAAAATTTAGCTTTGGCACTCTAAGAAACAATACTCCAATTTTTGCCTTTTACCACCGAAAACAGAGTTCCAGAACTAAAAGTTGCGTGGCAAATGTTATAGGTTATCAGTTCCCAGTATCTGGAAATGCTTGATCACACAATACCTGGATACGCCAGTATCTGGATATGCTTGGTCACACAATATCTGGATATGCTTGATCACACAATATCTGGATATGCCAGTATCTGGATATGCTCGGTCACACAATATCTGGATATGCTTGATCACACAATATTAAGTCTTATTATTATTAGAGGAGTGATTCTGTATCTTTAGTGAATATGGAAAAGATTCTATACGGAATCGACTGACAAATTTGTGTGATTTTCTATGACTTTCGATTGCTTTTTCTATGGGTGATGTGATCCAATATCATATGTCAGCTGTCGCATATTTAAGTTTAGAACACAAATTACTGTAAGTATACATGATTTTTTTATTCATTTAATGTACACTTTAAGTTGTTTACCATAGATTTGACACAAAATTTCGTTTCAACCTAAATATGCTTGAATTACTTACTTTACCTAAACTAAGAACCTATTTTGTGCAAATGTCAAATCCATGGTATACCTATAACTTTAAACTTAGGGAACGTACCCATACCCACCCAACGTGACCCGTCTTCAAAATTCCACGCTTGGTACAAATGAGTGGCGGGGGGCTTACGTTTTTGTTATAAGAAACGGGGGGCTTACATTGTTTGTTATAAGAAACACAGAAGAGATGAGTTGTTCTTAGTCACCTTGATGTTGGCGGGAATGTTGTCATTGGTGGTGTGCACTAGAGTCTGGTCCAGGTCTACCAGCAGCACCAGCTTCCTGTCTCTCAACAGGCGCTCGCTGTCTTCACGGCCCAGTCGCTGGGCCTCCTCCTCGCTGACCTGCATTCAACAATACTTAGTAATTTCTCTGTCATTCTTCCTACAGCCATTACAGGGTTGGAGCGCCGGAGAAGCTAGTATGTTTACCTTTAGCTCGGGTACGCTGTGCACCATGGGCACGGAGGCAGTGGAGTTGGGTGCAATGGTGAGGTCGCAGCGGAGATCAGCCCCGCACTCAGCGCACATGTCCTTCATGACGGTGGGGTGGGAGCACTCCTCCAGTTCCACCAACTTACAACTGAAACAACATACTTTTGTTAAAAGGGTAAAAACACTTTTTAATAACAATTAGGTAACATATTTTTTGAAGACTTGGAGGTGTGTATTCAGCGTAGGGAGCGTGGTGAACCCGTCGCTCAGGGAGTGGAAACACGAACCTGCAATAGTCATCCCAGAATTGCTAAGCTGTGAGCTACCTAGTACTAGTGCTCATGCTGAATGTCCTACTAAACTAGGGACCTTTTGGGAACCCAGGAGTGGTGAGGCCACCTCTGTGGACCTCCTTCCTGGGGCCTGTAGGAGGAACCAAGAGGAGCTGAGGCAACCTCCATCAACTCTTCCCTTGTGGGGCCTTCAGGGAACCAAGGGGAAGGGCACTCTTCCAGCGAAGCGCCTTTGGGAAACCAAGGGGGAGTGAAGTGGAGAGATGATGTCCTCTTCCCATGTGGGGCCTTCAGAGAACCAGTTAGGAGTAAAGAGGAGAAATAAGCCATCTCTGTGAACTCTTCCCTTGTGGGGCCTTTAGGGAACAAAGGGGAGGTGGACTCTCCATCGTGGAGCCTTCGGGGAACTAAGGAGTGGAGAGGAGAGATGAAGCCCTCTTCCCTCGTGGAGCCTTCAGGAAACCAAGGAGGAGTGAAGAGGAGAAACGAGACCTGGGAAGACACATTGTCGAACCAGAAGATATAGCTTCATTTCCAATGACAATCCTGGTGAACTTTATAAAAGGGACTGGGTTACTGTCAAGAGAATGAGGTGAGATAGCACAATGGGCCTAAGTACTCAAGGGAACTATATATGTGTAAACCATCTCCGTTCTTAAAAAAAAATGGAGGTGTGTAAATAGAAAATTCAAGACCCCGGCTGAAAAAATTAGCTGATTAAATAAATGCATTGAATTCCCACTTCGGCGTTGTGGGTTTTCCTCTGCTAGCTAAGTCTCATCACCACAAAAGCAACATTTTCTGCTTATAATGATTGTAGTAGGACTTTTTCAAATATTTTCGGGTTAACCGGTAAAGTGTGTTTCTTTTTTTTAAATAATATAAAGAAAGCTTCAAACCTCACGCCATTTTCAGCAGCAAAAAAAGACAGGGCGGTGGTGTACCTACACTACTGAAACATGAGTCGTGTGCTGTGCTATGAGACAGTTACACGGGAAATCATATAATTTGATGGAAATGATGGACACTGTAACTGTCCGAAACGTTGGCTAAAGAAGTAAAAACTCTTTCACAAAAAAATATTGGTAAATATCGGTTCGGACTGGCCACGCTTATTACGAATAATTTTTAGAAAAAAACTTTAGATTCACCTTAATTACTATAAAAGGAAACTTTTTGGCTTTGGGGCGGCGGAAAATAATGCATTTTAATTTTCAATTGCATAAAACCAAAATTCACTTCGCGAACTGACACAGAGAAAATCCGCGGCCGTATCTGCCACAGTTATGTTGGTATCCTTGATAAATTAACAAGAGCTAATACGACTGTAGCCGACTTCGTGGGATAAGGCGCGTAATTATGAAATTTGTCTAGCGGGCTTGTTTGTGTAACATGGTTTGTGATACAAAAGAAAGTGCCCCTTTATAACGCCTACTCGCGTCAAGGCAAGAAAAACATCCCAGTTTTCAAGTAGTTTAGCGGCTACGCTAGGTTTGTGTAACATGGTTTATGATTCTGGCGTTAATTTATCAAGGATACCAACACAACAGTGACAGGTACGGCAGCGGATTTTCGCTGTGTCGGTTCGCGAAGTGAATTTTGGTTTTATGCAATTGAAAATTAAAATGCATTATTTTCCACCGCCCCAAAGCCAAAAAGTTTCCGGTAAATATTTGGAACAAACGTCAACGGTTATGTAACGGGATTGTGTATGTTATCTTTGCTTTAAAAAACAGCCTACGTTTTTGAATGGTTTGTCTGGCAAAGCAAGGTTTGTGTAGCGGGCTTGTGTATATTATCTTAATTTTAAAAGTTTTATAAAAAAAAAGTGCTAACCGTTGACGTTTGTTCCGAACTGCAAACAGAGTGATTTGACAGAGTGAAAGCAAATTTTCAATTTACGTAAATAAAATTAAAAATGTAACATTTTCAACCTCCCCGAATGCAAATAGTTGTCTTTTATGGTAATTACGAAGAATCTAAAAGTTTTATCGAAAAAAAGTGCGTATTAACTGTTGACGTTTGTTCCGAACAATTACCAAGTTTCCTTTTATAGTAATTAAGGCGAATCTAAAGTTTTTTTCTAAAAATTATTCGTAATGAGGGTGGCCTGTCGGATAATGTTCAGGCCGGTTTTAAAGTTTGGCGTACCTATACTATAATACCTACTCAGCTCAACGAAAAAAAAATATTGGCTGGGAGGTACCTAAAAGCCCGCCAAAATTTTTAAATGATATTATTTGTGGTAGGCAATAATGCACTATAATAAATAATAAGCAATAATGCACTATAATAAGCAATTATGCACTAAAAATATTTTGGTAAATATTTACCAACATTTTATCAAAATTGAATAAAGCCTGACAAAGAGTTCACGAAACAAGCATGTCAAGAAGTCATTAAAAGTTATGAAAAAAAAATAAAAATTGGTTAGATAGGTTACGTTAGGTTAGGTTATGGGGTATTTTTCAATTATTATTTTGCATGGCTTTGACTTTTTAGTAGGTTTTTAGTCGAGTTGATTCTGAGTTGTCATGGAACCGTCAACTTTAGTATACAAATAATAGTACTCGTGTAGATAAAATGTACTGGTTCACTGGATATCATGAGTATTACAGCATCAACTCATGCTGCAATGTGTTGATAAACATAATCTAAACATCTAGTCCATCTGCTGTCTCATACTGTTTTATGATCTCGTACAAAATTAACGTTCAATACAATACAATCAAACATTTTATGACGTCACTCACCCAGGCTGTACAATTTCCCCCTCCACCGCCGCCAAGGACTTAACTGTCCCCGCTTCGGTGGCCTTAAATTTGCGTAATTCTGACACATTTTCACTTTCGTCGTTGTATAATAGAATAATCTGTCCGATAGATACGAAAACGTCTTTCCTAATTTTCCATTTCACTATTTTTAATGATTTTCCCGGCGGAACCGATATCACCACAGTTTTGTCGGCCATTTTGGACGGAAGTTGCGTTTCGGTAGTTTAAAAAACGTCTCGCTATTGGGCGAAGGCGGAAAATAATTCCCGCCTTCTTCAAACCGGCCAATAGGATTGACTCGAATCGACGCACAACACAAGCACTTCCTCCTATTTGCATCACGTTGTAATGACAGTCAGTGTTGCCATTTGCGTGGTTTATACCATGTTTTTTTGGGTCATTTTTACAAAAAACCATGCGAACATGGCATGGTTTTTTACCGGTCACCAAAAATATGTAAATGATTTTTTTTATTAGCAAGGGCCGCGTTCGAGAAATCCCTAATTCAGGGTTGGTAGTTCTTGAAATATATGTAGAGCTTCAAACGCAGATGATGCGAAACAAATCAATGGTAATAATAGAGTAATCCATGAATCTGGGAAATAATCAAGACCAAAACGTTATTTTTGGACATCGACATCCATCATAAACTGTGTTTTTTTACCGTTTTTACCATCAATGTACAAAGTAACGCCTGAACACAAAATACGATGTCATGTGTATTTGCAATGAAAGAGATGATTTATTGTTTTTATATTGCACTTTGATTAAATACAATAACAGTAGCGGTGAAATGTGGACATTTTACCAATGTTTTTCTATATTAAAAGCAGTTAATCTTGAATAAAAAAACGCCTCAATTTCTCACACAAAAGTCATCGAGCCATCTTATATTTTATTCCGCCATTTTCTTACATTCAAAATCAGGGATGCTCTGCCCTCACACTGAATCAGAAACTGAATTCCAAATAACAAAAACACTTTGCAAAATAAAAATCAACCGCAATCACCGAAAAAACGGAACTTAAAACATAAATAATTTTTTTTTCAGAGGTCTAGAACACCCTTGAAGGGTGAAAGCCAGAAATAATTGAAACCCCCCCCCCCCCCCACCGTGACCAAAAACCTAAGCAACCCGCCGCTCATTTGTACCAAGCGTGGTATTTTGAATATAATTTTGAGTTGTCAGTGTTAAAAATAACATTGCATGTAAGTGCATGAACAATAATTAAGATTCATAGGAATTCCAAAAAATATATATACGTATATATATATATAAATAATACCAGTAATATTGTCATATGTAATAAAAAAATTGCCAGAGCTCGAAATTTCCCTAGATTTTGTCCTGATTTCCCTTATCCCTAAAAAATATTTTTCTCCCCTAGATCTAGGGAAATTTCCCTCGACATAACATCACTGATTCAAAATGACAACTTAAAAAGTAAAAAACTATCGGTGGGTGAAGACGTCACACAATCCACCATAGATACGGTGCGTTTCTGGGAGCCTTGAAAAATTAAAACTTTGACAATTATTTTAACTATTAAAACTAACTATAAAAATAAAAATGCAGTTATTTAAGTTTGAAGGTCCTTATTCATTAAAAAAAATTGGGAATAAATTCGGTGTTTGGGCTAAATTCCTAAAAAATAAAACTAGTTATTTTTATACTAATTTGGGGTCGGGGAATCCGAATCTGAAAGAATTAGGCGGCGGCAAGCAATATTAACTGAATTACAGGACTTTAAAAAATTTTATACACATACAGGAAAATAGCCATTTTGGAAGCATTTTGATTCCTAGAAAATCAAACTAGTTATTTTTATACTAACTATGGGCCGGGGAATCCGAATCTGATAGAATTAGGCGGCGGCAAGCAATATTAACTGAATTAAACGACTTATAAAGGGGCACAAACCATATTACACAAACCTAGCGTTAGGTTAGGTTAGGGACGCGAGCAGACGGTATAAAGGGGCTGGAGTTTTACCGCTTAGCTGGACTCTTATATGATCCGCGTATCCGACAGGAACCCTTCGAGACAAGGATACGACGGACGAAGAAGACTTGGTCGATTTATAAGGTATGTTTTTCTGCTGTTATCTATTTTCATATTGATATAGGGATAAATATTTTTGAGAACTGGTAACACTGCCGGCACATGTTTTTGTATATTTCTTGTTTTTCTATGATCTTTGTACTTGTGTGTCAAAATACTTCCGAAATGATTATTTTCATGTGTGTGTGTATAGAAAATTTTAAAGTCGTTTAATTCAGTTAATATTGCTTGCCGCCGCCTAATTCTATCAGATTCGGATTCCCCGGCCCATAGTTAGTATAAAAATAACTAGTTTGATTTTCTAGGAATCAAAATGCTTCCAAAATGGCTATTTTCCTGTATGTGTATAAAATTTTTTAAAGTCCTGTAATTCAGTTAATATTGCTTGCCGCCGCCTAATTCTTTCAGATTCGGATTCCCCGACCCCAAATTAGTATAAAAATAACTAGTTTTATTTTTTAGGAATTTAGCCCAAACACCGAACTTTAGCCAAAAATTGGACTGGAGTTCTCTATTGGAAGCGAGACGGCCCGGCAGAAGGGAAATAATAATAATACGGGACTCGGTCGCTCCGAACTCTACGTGCTTATGAGAACTGTCACCGCGCCGCGCCGTTTCCTTTGCAATTTGGCCAACTTATAAGCGCCGTTTACACGCACACTTTGGAGCTACCGAGTCCCGCGCCACTTCAGGCCGCCGCGCAGAAAAGTAAAGACTGATAGGTTTACAGCGCAGTGTGAGAATTTTCTGCGCGGCGGCCTGAAGTGGCGCGGGACTCGGTCGCTCCGAAGCATAAATAAACCGGTATCTAAAAGTGGGCGAGATCAGATATTTGTTTCAAATCATTATAGGGAACACTTCTAGATTTTCTATTGAATGTCTAGAGGTCATATAAATACAGGAATCTGGTCACGATAAAATAGAATAGGGGTAAAACAGAACATGTGAAAATAAAACAGAGCAGTAAGGAAAAAGCAAACCCAACATTCATACACAGGATGTTTCAGCATTGATAAAACCATAGGGGCCAGAGGATTAATACGCACTTTTTTTGATAAAACTTTTAGATTCTTCTTAATTACCATAAAATACAATTATTTGCATTGGGGGAAGTTGAAAATGTTACATTTTTAATTTTATTTACGTAAATTAAAAATTTGCTTTCACACTGTCAAATCACTCTGTTTGCAGTTCGGAACAAACGTCAATGCACTTTTTTTGATAAAACTTTTAAAATTAAGATAATATACACAAGCCCGCTACACAAACCCTACTTCACCAGACAAACCATTCACAAACGTAGGCTGTTTTTTAAAGTAAAGATAACACACACAATCCCGTTACATAACCGTTGACGTTTGTTCCGAATATTTACCGCTTTTTGTTTCTTATTTTTAAAGATGGATATTTCTCTACAAAGATTGTTAATATTTCAAAGACAAAAAAAATTACATACGTTGAATAGCCAGGTAACTTTCCGGATCCTAATCCAATTGAAAATCGGTGGGCTATAGTTAAAGCAAGACAAGCACAACCAAAAGAAAGCTGACTGCGGCAGTAATTTAGAGACACGCAAATATCAGAAAATTGTAAAAAAAATTGTTGATTCTATGCCAAACCGTGTACAAGAAGTTATAAAAGTTAAGGCAGGACACACTTCGTATTAAAAAAAATTAATTGTAATTGTTTCTCTATTTTTTTCTTTAATAAAGAATATATATTATTTTTTCTAATTCTACACTTGTGTTCACATTAATTCGGACAGTACTGTGATACACCCGCGCCTTATGGCGGGTTCAAACTAAAACTATAAACTTAAAATTAAGGAGGAACAAATTAAAAAAGCTACTGATTTAAGAAACGATACATTTATTCTAGTAGGACACAAAAGGCGGGTGTTAATTATTAATCTAGTGTTAGTCTTAAAACTACTTAATTGATTAGTCTCAAAATTAGAAAGTCTGTTTCCTTAATTCTACGGAAAAGTCTTTATGTAATTGTTCAGAATCTAATCACTTCGGTGGTTAAAATAAATAAAATGTTCATTCACTTCCCTTTGGTTGCTGATGATGGAGTCTCCGCGTAAGCACACAGTCACTAGGCACTTTAAACTTAGTTATCTATTTTTTCACTTGTTATTGCACAGGTAGGAAGTTGTGAAAGTCTTTGTAGTGAAAATTGGTGCAAAGTGGAAATCGCACAAATCCTTGGTCGGAATTTTCGCGGTCACTTGGTTAGACTTCCTGGTAGAAGTTCGCGAACGTATCGGCGGTTCCTGGTTGGAATCCGCGAGCGTGTCTGTTAATTTCCCTGGTCGGGAACTTGCGCAGGTCGCGGGCAGTTTGGAGAGCGTTTGCAAGGCCCTGGCCGGGTTGCAAAACACTAGTGTTATTTTTTTATCCATGGTCGGGACACTCCGTTGGTAGAGTGGATTACCAACCCCTGAGCCGGGCAAATGGTGACTGATTTCGTGTTGAGAATTCTCTCGTCGCTTCAAGGATTGAACCTAATTCACAGCCTTGAAACATTCCCATCGGCCGCAGCGGCTTCGTGAGCCAAAGAAAAAGGTTTATTGCCTTCGGCCGACGCGGCGATATTGGGTTTTATTTTATTGTTTTGTGTGTCCCTGCCGACAATAAGTTCCAACTTTCCAAATTTTATGAGGGTCCTTAATTGCTTTTGCCGTTCTGTATTCGCCGCTAGCTGCAAATTTTGTTATTATATTATCCTCCGTAAAAATAATTTTATCTCATCCTTCGTTGCTTTCTAAAACTATATGACTATTTCCGGTACTTTGACTGACTAAGCTCTTTGTGTTTACCGCCTACTCCCATGCTAGCGACCTTATTGTAGATGGTGCACATTTGTTCAGTTCCGTGAATTTTTGACATTAAAATACCTAAAGGTGTATCAACTGTATGAGTCGATGTGTGAGTGTGAATGAGGCAAAGAGTGTGTGCCAAGACCAAGTTGTTTGACGGTCCGTCCTATCGGCCTACCCCTGTGGGGAAACGGCGTGAAGTTTAGTTAGTTTTTCTTGTATTTCCTGTTTTTAATAAAATACTATAAGGTTTAATTGAGGTTTTCATTTTTCTGTTGAAACCAGATAAATGTCAAAGTCGATACTATCGTAGGAAAGCTAAATCTTATTTGAAATTGTTCTTCCCCTTTTGAAGGGATTGAAATTTCAAGTAATTTTAGGTTATTTTTACGACAGTTGGTTTCTTCGTAGGGCATCGGGTTTCAATCTGACAAAGCTCTGTCCGGAGAAAATGAGCAGTAAAGAAAAGTAAGCTCATTTTCTCAAGGCAGCGATCTGTCAGATCCAGCTCTGTTGCTCTGGGGAACATTTTGACATTTATTTTATTTTTAAAATAATATTTTAGGCTAATAAATTGGGTAGGTACTGAAAGATTATTATATAGTCTATGGTCGAGCCTTTTATTTTGTTTCCTCTATCCCCTTGTCGATGGTATGTGTGACGACAGAGTCGCATATCGAATAAAAAGTCGTCAAATAGAGGTATGTATATGGTCAAGTAGCGTTGACACTTGGTCCATAGAAAAACCACGAAGTTATCAATCTAATGACTTGTTTATTTATGACCAGGGAGGTATAACTCCGATCAAAATTTTCAACCAACACAAAAGATAGATAATATGTATATGTATAGACTGTGTGACGACAGAGTTGCACAGTCCATCCAGTGATGCCAATGGAAAAACTTTGAATTTAAGCTTTTGACAGCTGGGTGAAATAAAATATCAAAATGGTTGCTCGATTGCTCTCAACGGTTTATTTAAATGCGACGGGAATTCAAAATTTGCTTCCTAAACAAGTGAAATAGAATTGAATACGTTTATTATCCAATTTTGAGAACTCGTGCATATGTTTGTGGCTACTAGTATCGCAAAACGTCCCATTTCGCGATATGATTATGCTCGTTAAAACCATTATAACCTGCAAACAAAAAGGTACAAACATTTATATGAAACATTTCTGCATTTATCTTGTTATGTTTTTATCTGTCGGTCGGCTTGATGTATCTCATGAGATGTTTTCTTTAATATTTTCAGCTCGAAACACCAAATCCTACCCTTACAGCTGACAGGCCGGTGGAGATTACTGGTGTCATTCCCCTAGAGAAGAGAGCACGTTCCACGAACGACGGCCTGCGCCTACTGATCTCTGGGTTTGTTTGCATTTTACCTTATCATAATAATACATATAAAAGCATTAATTTAGCACCTTAATAATGACATATGATTGTTGTAGGTATGTGGGACAGTAACGTTGTGGTGTCATGTCAGGAGATGGGGCTGACGTGTTCCACCACTCTCTTGCACCGCTGTTCTTGAGCGAACATAAGAAGGAGGAAGAGTACTCCATGGACTGGACCAGGATGCAGCAGGAGCAATATATTCTCAGTACGCTTAGCTTTTCTAGATTTGTTCTATTTTTATCGTTAAAGAGAGTACGAACACACTGTGCAATATAGTTGTGAACTTGGAGCAGGTGGATGAGTTTGTATATCGTGGGAAGTATGTGTATGAGAGACGGGAAGGCTGATAGAGATATTGAAAGAAGGGTAAATGTAGGTAATTCTATTAATGGAGGACTGAATGCTGTTGGCGCTAACAAAAACTGTCTAAAGAAGTGAAACTAGCAGTCCACAACGGAATGCTGGTACCTACCCTGATGTATGGCAGTGAGGCATGGAACTGGCAGAGGAAAGTGGACTGAATGCTGTAGAAATGACACCCCTGAGGATGTGTGGTAAAACTACGTATGATACTGTATATTTTCTGCCTGTACAGAGTATAAATAATATAATTTGTACATTTTATATGCAGCAAAGCGTTCATCGGTCAAATCGTTGTACGTATAGGTAGTTTCATATCAATGATCGATGAACTGGTGGATGCAAGTTTTATCCATAAGTTGTTATAATGGATTGTCTACTTTGTAGTTGGAATTAGATTGCAGAAATATAAGTTTGTGCAGAGCACCTTTGAGGTATTTTTTTACAAAAAATGGCGCTATACAAATCATCCAAATATTATTATTTATGATCAAGCAGTGCAATGCAAGGCTTATCATAATGAGTAAGATTGAAAGGGACCCTCAGATGGTTTGGGCATGTAGAGCGAATGAACGAAGCGTGGGGTGTAAGTAGAATATATGACGCAGATGTGAGTAGTAGATGAAGTCAGGGACGCCAGAGGAAAACCTGACACGATCAAGGGAATCCGATACTTGCATCGGGCCACATCAAGAGTCAGAAATAGTATGTACGAGTCAATGTGTGAGTGTGAATGAGGCAAAGAGTGTGTGCCAAGACCAAGTTGTTTGACGGTCCGTCCTATCGGCCTACCCTTGCGGAGAAACGGCGTGATGTTTAGTTAGTTTTTTTTTTGTATTTCCTGTTTTTAATAAAATACTAAAACGTTTAATTGAGTTTTTCATTTTTCTTTTGAAACCAGAGAAATGTCAAAGTCGATACTATCGTAGGAAAGCTAAATCTTATTTGAAATTGTTCTTCCCCTTTTGAAGGGATTGAAATTTTGAAGTAATTTTAGGTTATTTTTACGACAGTTGGTTTCTTCGCAGGGCAACGGGTTTCAATCTGACAAAGCTCTGTCCGGAGAAAATGAGCAGTAAAAAAAAAATAAGCTCATTTTCTCAAGGCAGCGATCTGTCAGATCCAGCTCTGTTCCCTGGGGAACATTTTGACATTTAATTTTATTTTTAAAATAACATTTTAGGCTAATAAATTGGGTAGGTACTGAAAGATAATTATATTGTCTATGGTCGAGCCTTTTATTTTGTTTCCTCTATCCCCTTGTCTATGGTATGTGTGACGACAGAGTTTTTTTTTTTTTTTTTAATTGTTTATTTGGCTTTCACCCATTAAGGGTGATCTTGGCCATTTATTAAAGTAAGTTACACATTTTTAAAATTATTTACATTTCCAGTTTTTTTGTAAATTAGTTACATTATCAATTTTTTAAAATTATTTACATTTTCAGATTTTTTAAAATTAGGTACATTATCAGTTTTTTAAAATTAGTTACATTTTCATATTTTTTTAAAATTAGTTACTATTTCAGTTTTTTACATGGAATAGATAAATTATATTAGCAAATACTTATAGACAATGGGCCAAGACAAATATTCATAAGATTATACAAGTTGTACTAACATACAGAGTTGGTATTAGTAGTAATTAGAAAATTGTAGAGTAGGAAGATGTACAGGTTCCCAAAAATAGGAACCTATATAACTGTACACACAGAGTAACACACAGAGTTGGCATTAATAATAATTACAAAATTGAAGAGTAGGAAGATGTACAGGTTCCCAAAAATAGTAACCTGTACATATTCCATACTTCCATTTTCATCCAGAGTAACACACAGAGTTGGTATTAATAGTCATTACAAAATTGTAGAGTAGGAAGATGTACAGATTCCCAAAAAAAGGAACCTGTACAACTGTACATAATAACACAGCTAGAAACAAATGTATACGTATGCAAGAGAGAGAAATCTGATTGATGCTTAAATGTTGAGGCCATTTTTGTAAATAAATTTTGCTAACAAATAGTGAATTTCAGGAGAGTTGAGACTAAGAAGGCAGAGACGACAGAGTTGCGCATATCGAATAAAAAGTCGTTAAATATAGGTATGTATATGTCAAATAGCGTTGACACTTGGTCCATAGAAAAACCACGAAGTTATCAACAGGGGCGTATATCTCTTTACTAACCTTGTAACTCCAAAAAACATCGGGATGCATAGATGAACTGAATTGTAGATAGTAAACGGAAATGACAAAAATACGCCATTGAACCAGTATATCCGGTTCGTGGGTTTATGATTATTGTTTGCAACTGTCAGTAAATTGTCGCGTTATACCAATACGTAAATATTTTGAATTTAAAATGTTTCTTGCCAAAGCGCTTCGACGAAATTTGAAAAAGCCGTGCTGCGTTAAAGGCTGTGCTGACAGATATTCTATTCGACATAGATATCCCAACTACATAATTAAAGAAAGTCAGTTTCGTGAGTGGTCCTGGAGAATAGAATCGATTTTATTACAAATCCGATGCTAGCAAAAGGAACTTCAGTTTGTGGGTCTCATTTTACAATACGTAATAAACACACGGTAAACGGCGCAATAGAAAAATGTGCTTTGCCAACACTACATCTTCCCGGCATTAGAAAATTCACAGATTTACCCAAGCCAACTGAAAAAAGGAAAAGGACAGTCAAGTGGAAGTTATGGCGACAAAAATGCAGGTGATAATCTTTCATCCGTTATTACAACGTTGTTTTTATGTTACATTTTGTCGTTGTTTGCCTAAAACTGAATTTATTTCTCATTGTAGACTCCAACTCGACAAATCGCACAGCATTAAGTATTATGATGCCAAGGGACCACGATTGCGTCAAACATCAAAAAGGTATGTAATCTCAAATTGCAACATCATTTATTTTTATATTTATTCAGATTTAATCGGCTTACTCCATGTAGTTTGCTCAGGACAAAGCTGTGAAAATTAGTTATATTTCTTGAAAGGGAAAAATCAAGTAGTTTTTGTTCCCAAATTTTAGTTAACACATTAAATATATTTATTTCAGATTAAAACGTCAACGCAGGTACCAGCAGTGAGATTGTTCCTGCCGAAGGGGTCCCAGGAGTTAACGAAGGTATGTACATTTAGTAAACTTAGGCACACTGAATTATAGGACGGTATGAGTAAATGAGCTTGCACCATTTCCAATGCCTTTAGGCGTCTACAGTACCTACCTGACCCGGGTTTTTGCTGCTAGGTAAGGAACAAACATACCTGAACGAAGAAAGTAATGTAAAAAGAATATATGACGCAAATGTGAATGGTAGAAGTTGGGGATGCCCGAGGAAGACATGGCACGATCAAGTGAATCAGATACTTGACGCGGGCCATGTCAAAAGTAAGAATAATAGAAGAGTATGTATGAGACGAAGTATGAATGTGAGTGAGGCAAAGAGTGTGTGCTGAGACCGAGTTGTTTGGCGGTCCGTCCTCTCTGCCTACCCCTGCGGAGAAAAGGCGTGATGGTTAGTTAGTTACATATGGCGTGCCCCAGACGTTCGCTATTTGGATAATATTTTGTTTTAAGAATCCAAAAAGTTTATTACAAAGCTCCTGAATATTTTTTGAAAGGGAAAAGTATTCTACTTTTTATTTCCAAACTTTGGTTAATGTGTTAAATATATTTATTTCAGATCAAAATGTCAACGCAGGCACCAGCAGTGAGATTGTTCCTGCCAAAGGGGTCCCAGGAGTTAACGAAGGTATGTACATTTAGTAAACAAGTTGTTTAGGAGTATACATCAGTTGTTCACGAGTATAATAATAAGCGTTTAGTATATGTATAACGTAATAAACTGAACATTAACATTTATCATTACTCATTATTTTATTTTCTTATAGTATGTATCTGTATGAAATTAGCTTTAGTTAATATAATAAACCCTGATGAAGCTTGAGCTAAGCGAAATTAAATATTAATAATAAAATGTGGTGTATTACAGAGTGTATTTTATAATTTAATATATTTTATTTTCGTTGAAAGGGAATAGTAATTCTACATTATGTTCATCTGATTTTTTCTACCATTCCTTCAAGAACTAAGATACATATTATTTTTTCAGATATAAGCACTCCTGTGAGACCCGGCAGTAGTCATGCAGTTGCAACTCGCAACGCAACACACCAAAATGAACATTTTAAGTGTAAGCATATTTTTAGCTTTTTGTTTGTAGATCATGATTTGGTATATTTTGTTATGAAAAATGTAATCATTTTTTTTCAAATATTGTCTTTCCAGGTAATAAGAAGAGCATCTTAACTTATGTGGGACAGATGGCAGCCCAGACTCCGAAGAAGAAAAAGGGCAGTATGGAAATTTTGAAGACCAGGCGTCGGCTGAAATACGTCCAGCGTATGTATGCCTGGACATTGGAGGTCCAGAGTCATTTTAATAAAAAGTAGATTCTTTATAAACAAAAATTACAGTCTTGACGTGTACGGTGAAGGAGGAAACTATCTGTTTCCTTAGAACGCTATGGGAAAATGGTGGGCAACCTCCAATGTTTACATATTTTTGTATAAAGCTTTTTGTGTTTACATATTTTGACCGTGTATCAACTGAGGAGATGACTCCGAAGGCAGCCACTGCATAACCCTCCCGCACCTCCCCCGTTGCCATGACCAGGCCTGAAGATTGACCGTAGCGGACCAGTGTCCTTACACCCTGCCTCTGGTGACCCGATGCACACTTTTTTCCCTAGAGTCTTCAGGTTTCTTTCCCCCTTCATCCCAACATTCTCTTCGAGGTCTTACCGGGAAGCCGGCTTAGGGGTGCTGATGCCGAGTCTTGCTTGCGACTGGACTGATAGCTCCGCTCATCCTCGGCGGGACTGCCTGAACTCTTCTTCCTTTATATTAATAAACTTTTATTTCAGATACATCAAGTGGCGGAGATGAGACGTGATACAGTGAAATAAATAATTAACAACATGTACGCACTCGCATACTGCCTGCTAACAATGTATGTCTGGTCATTGGAGGTCTGAAGTCATTTTATTAAAAAGTAGATTCTTTATAAACAAAAATTAGAGTCTTGACGTGTACGGTGAAGGAGGAACCCATCTGTTTCCTTTGAACGCTGTGGGAAAGTGGTGGGCAAACTCCAACGTTTACATGTTTTTGTATAAAGCTTTTTGTTTTTTAATTTTTTGTGTACTGTTTTTGTGCTTGTAATTTGTGCTATTATTTTGTGTGTATTCGCATTAATTGTACATTTTATATAAAAGTTTATAGAGTTATCGTATTAAGCCAAATAATGTATTAATGGATATTCCATTGGATATATGAACAATTATATAATACTTGTCGTATTAATATTGTTAATTATATTAACAAAAATAATATGACAAGTCGTCGAGGTAGGTACATTGTTCTTGTCATATTATTACTGTTAATTATATGACGGGTTCAATGTACCCCGAGGATAAGCTGTAATACAGGCGTGAATACGTTATGGCCCGATCAACATTAGTTTCTGACTCACGCTCAATCTATCGGTGGAACCGACTCTGCATTTTTATCTCTGTGTTGTTTATCCTGTCTTTTTGAAAATAAAAAAAAATATTTAAAACATGCACCTGTGAGTTTTTCATTTTTCTAATTTTTCATCTCCTCGGGATAACTCTGTGTTGTTTATCCTGTCTTTTTGAAAATAAAAAAAAATATTTAAAACATGCACCTGTGAGTTTTTCATTTTTCTAATTTTTCATCTCCTCGGGATAACAGGTTTCCATCTGACAAAGCTCCCTCCTGAGAAAATGAGCTGTAAAAACCTATGTTAATCTCATTTCCTCGGAACCATCTTTGTCACATGGAACCTTGTTGTCCTGGGGAAAGGTTTTTTCATGTTTCTGCTTTTCAATTTTTTTTTTTAATAATTTATTGGGCTAATAAAGTAGGGCGAGTATATTGTCTATGGCAGGCCTTGTACCATTGTCTATGACAAATGGCCTTAAACTCCCTTCTACCAAGATCGGGATTGTTTTTCCGTGGTGAAGTTGGTGTCGACATTTGTCCCATAGAAAAGGCCCGAAGATATCGATCTAGGGATTGGTATATTTATGGTTATCAATCTAATGACTGGTTTATGACTGAGCGTGACCGAGCGCTTGCCGCTTGTGGCCAAATTATCCGACCTCGCCGGATCGGTGGCAAGCTCTTGCAAGCCTACGCAAACGCGCGCTCCAGACGTTGGGACTTGTGGACGCTTGCCGAGGCGCCGAGGCTCGCCAAGCATTTGGACTCGGCTTTATAATGGTTTTCACAAGCATAATCATATCGCGAAATGAGACGTTTTGCGATTTGCGATACTAGTAGCCACAAACATATGCACGAGTTCTCAAAATTGGATAATAAACGTATTCAATTCTATTTCACTTGTTTAGGAAGCAAATTTTGAATTCGCGTCGCATGTAAATAAACCGTTGAGAGCAATGGAGCAACCATTTTATATTATTTCACCCAGCTGTCAAAAGCTTAAATTCAAAGTTTTCCCATTGGCATCACTGGGGATGGACTGTGCGACCAGTGTTGCCAACAGTTATACCAGCTTTTCACCAGACTCACCCTTTAAATCCACCAGAAAACCACTGAAAAATATAGTCCTACACTCACACCCGCTAAATTTTTCACTAAAATAAAGTTTAATGAAAGAAAATAAGTTAAGAAATTATTAGTTGCTTTTATTATTAAAAAAATAATAATTAGTAACCAACATACCATTTGTAGGTACAATCAACAAAAATTATTCAATAACGACTAATTCTAAATTAAATCGTCTTCTTCAGACAAATCATTTTTGCCTGCACCATAATCGTCGGTTTCAGATTGATATGACTCTTTGGCAAGAGCGGATCCAGGATTTTTTTCTGGGAGGGGCACAATCTCCACAAAAATACCTACTTGCGGGGGGGGGGGGGGGGGGCCGGGCCCCCCCCTCCGCCTCTCCCCCCTTACTCTGCTCTTTGGTACCGATTTAATTTACAATAGCTTCTGGAATTTCAAAATCATTGCAGCAGTTACCTTCCCACCCAAACCACAGCGTACTCTCAATATAGCAGTTAAAAGATTTAACTTCATTTCATTTCCCTGTTTGTTTTTTATTATATTCATACTACCGAATAGTACCTCAACATCCCCATCAGGGGGGTATAACTCCGAACTTTTTCGTGTCGATCACGTGGTGTGTGACGTATGATTAATGACCATATCATTTTATTGGTCCAAATTTCCATAGAAAAACTGTTTAGAACTGAGTAGTATTTCTAGTAGGATTCTATGGTATTATATGTCAAAATAGCACATTGTCCCGAACAACATCGAAGTAAATATTTTGAAAAAATGCTTCCTAAATTTCGTTGCAGTGTTGAAGGCTGTGAGGATAGTGTTTCAGTTCGACACAGAGTACCAAGCTGCAAAACTAATGAGAGTCGTTATCGGGAATGGGCGTGGAGAATCGGCAGATCAGACTTCATTGCTTACCCGATTTTGAGAAGTTGTGGGTATGTATGTGGTTCCCATTTCGCTAAGAAATGCAAAAATTCCAATGGCACGTTAAAAAAAGACGCTTTGCCGACCCTTAATCTTCCTGGAATCGGAAAACATGGGGGTTTACCCAAAGAAAAGGTAAACGTACGTAGGAGACTACATGTTCTACCTAGAGTGTTGTCCAGCACGAATCGTGCTGTCCAAGACCACAACTACAGTTTAAAAGGTGGAGAGATAGATGTTGATTCACCGAGTCTTTATTATTATAAAGATATTCAATACATTTATTATTTCTTCAAACACAGTAATTCCATTATTATTAAGATATTTAAAATGACAGGCGTATCCGAGACGCGCGATCGTTCTTCCTTTATTTTCTCTTTTATACTCTGCACTGGTAGGATATAGTTCATTGGATGAGGCTGGGTAATATAATGAATTTATTTATTTCAGAACCAAACGTGTTCCCCCCTGGGCCGAGCACCGAGTCTTTTGCTGCCAAAAAAGTATTGGAAGATTATGGAGGTATACATCTTTATTTATATTTCATTAGGAAATAATATTCTATGTTTTGTTTGCGAACTTTGGTTAATGTGATGAATATATTTATTTCAGAACCAAACGTGTTCCCCCCTGAACCGAGCACCATGCCTCTTGCTGTCAAAAAAGTAGTGGAAGATTATGGAGGTATACATCTGTATTTATATTTCATTTAAGGAAATAATATTCTATGTTTTGTTTGCGAACTTTGGTTAATGTGATGAATATATTTATTTCAGAACCAAACGTGTTCCCCCCTGAACCGAGCTCCATGCCTCTTGCTGCCAAAAAAGTAGTGGGAGATTATGGAGGTATACATCTGTATTTATATTTCATTAGGAAATAATATTCTATGTTTTGTTTGCGAACTTTGGTTAATGTGATGAATATATTTATTTCAGAACCAAACGTGTTCCCCCCTGAACCGAGCACCATGCCTCTTGCTGCCAAAAAAGTAGTGGAAGATTATGGAGGTATACATCTGTATTTATATTTCATTAAAGGAAATAATATTCTATGTTTTGTTTGCGAACTTTGGTTAATGTGATGAATATATTTATTTCGGAACTAAACATGTTCCCCCCTGGACCCAGCAGCAATTCAGCTTCACGTAAAAATAAAGGTTCTCGAAGTAAGCATATTTATAGCTTTTTATTTGATCAGCGTTGTTCGGTACCTTTGGTTTTGAATCATGTAATCATTGGCCTGAAATATTGTGTTTTCTAGATATTCAGAGTCGCTCAATCTCTTCTTTTACTGGGCCAATCGCTACGCTATCTCCAAGAAAGAAGAAAATGCGGTTGGAGATGATGGTGATAAGGCGACAACTTAGATACGCACAAAAGAAAAATAGTACACTCAAGAAACGCCTCGCTATTGAAACGCGCTTTAGGAAGGGTACCTGCTTGGAAGATGCTCTTTCAATTCTAAATCCGGTGTCGAAGATACACACGCGCGGATAAGTCTTTGGCACTTGCTGTCTATAAGGAAGGGCCAAAATGTTATCGATTACTCTCAAAAATGTTTGCTTTACCATCACCTCTAACTTTAAAAAAAGAATTGTCCTTAATATCTCTTAAACCGGGAATTAACCAACATTTATTTAACTTTTTGAAAAAGAAAGCAGATTCTATGGATGACATAAACAAATTCTGCATTTTAATGTTTGATGAGATGAGTATTTTTCCACACATAAATTTCAACG
Source organism: Limnephilus rhombicus (assembly GCA_929108145.2). Taxonomy (NCBI): domain Eukaryota; kingdom Metazoa; phylum Arthropoda; class Insecta; order Trichoptera; family Limnephilidae; genus Limnephilus; species Limnephilus rhombicus. The sequence continues at coordinate 1,754,676 of OV815283.1, read as the reverse complement.
TACATAGTGGAATCATTGAAGGGTTAGAGGATAAAGGTGATGCAAGAAGAAAAAAAATTGCTGATCATGCTCTAGTTTTAATGATTAAAGGCCTGACCGTTCCTTATAAGCAGCCAGTTTTTTTTTCGTTTTCAGAAAGTGGAACTAATTATTTTGACTTGAAAGAAATTCTTCTAACTGTTTTAGGCAAATTGTTCGATTGTGGTTTCAAGCCCGTTGCAACTGTGTGTGACCAAGGCACCGTTAACAGTAGGGTGGTGAAAGCCTTGCTTGAAGACACTCGAACAAGTTGCCTAAGGATAAAACAGAATATAGGGGTGGATACTTTATGGTAAATGGAAACATGATTTTTCCCTTCTTTGACGCACCCCACCTTTTGAAGTGTGTTCGTAACAACCTTTTAGATAAGGATTTGACATTTTATGAGAACGGTATCAAAAAGTTAGCTTCATGGGACAACTTGGTGCAGGCTTACAGATTCATACCAACTGAGCAATTCAAGAGGATGGTAAAAATAACGGATAGCGGATAGATAGATAATTCAATTCTATTGTAGGAAAGCACAATCATATTTTAGTTCTATATTCTTGTATTTCCTGTTTTTGAAGTGAAAACTTATTTAGCACCGTTGTGATTTGAAACTCAATAAAATGAAAAATAGCGACACTGAAAAGAGACAAACACATAATACTATAAGATTTAGCCTGTGAGAGAATGAGATAGAATGAAAACTTACCGCATTGGCCGCTTTGATTATGAGCTCACTTTTCATGGCTCCTGTTGATTGAGATAGTTTATCGTTATGTGTGCCACCCACCTGTGCCAAAACAGAACGGTTATTGTTAATTTTGTTCTCCTGGCATTGATTTGTGTATACTGTATATTCTTTGTTTCTTATTATTTTATCAATATTTTGTAAGGACTCGTAAGGAACATTATAGAATTACTTTTAAGTTGATTATATTTAAGCGCACTTGAAGTGAAATAACACAATACTGCGCTATACAAATATTATGTTATTATTATTTGTGCGGTGCTTCGTAGCCTCCCCACTCTTGTCTACTCTAGTTTTCTGAAGGTTTCACTTGTACCGTGTGTGAATTGCACACTCTGTTATTACATTATCTTCAGACCTCTGCAGCCATACTCTGTCGACCCATCCCCTTCACAGATAGACTCATACATCCATCACTCTTGAACATATTGACTCCCAGATTCCTAACTACCGCTCTGTACATTTTTCCTTCTCAAAACTTCCTCCTTTTCCTTCCCCTAAAAAGACTCCACACTGCATCCCTAAAGATGACAGGCCCTGAGAGATTTTTTCCTCAAGGCCTCCCGTGTGGGCTAATAAAAAAAAATCTATCCTAAATTCCTTTTTTATTGTTCATATTTTTATATTAAAGGTTAAAAACCTTCCCATTCCAGGTGAATTACTAAGATATTGTAATCAGTTCTTTCTAAATGAGGTTGCGCATGATTGTATTTCCGTTTTTTTGTATTTGTATTTTATTTTAATAAAATGGTACATGCAATTATGAGTTTTTCATTTTATTTTTAAAATAATTTTTAGGCTGATAAATTGGGTAGGGATTTATATTGTTTATGGAAGTATCTTTTTTTTTACTTTTCTATATTCTTGTCGATGGTATGTGACGTCAGAGTAATAAAATTTTCATTTTGACAGTTAAAATAGTGTTGAAATGGTATATTTATGTGTTGAAACCAGTTGGGAACAAAAAGCCGGAAGATATCGATCTAGGTATTAGTTCATTTATGATCCCCATCATAAATAAACCAATGATCCCCATGTACAAAGACACTGCGTATCTTTTTAGTAGATCAGTGTTGCCTACACAGTAAACGTAAATTCCATTTAAAATTAAATAAAGTAGAAAAAAGAAGTATGCAAACGATTAAACATACAAGTGGCTTAGTGGCTGAGTGTTTGTAGTTTTAGTAACGAAACAAAAAATTTCGAAACCACTAGAAAAATCCACCAGCCACTAAAAGAACTATTTAGCCACTAAATGAAGTATGAGAATCACCAGTTTTAGTGGAAAATCCACTAAGTTGGCAACACTGTGTGCGACTCTGTCGTCACACAGTCTATAGTCTACACATAAATACATATACATATTATCTATCTTTTGTGTTGGTTGAAAATTTTGATCGGAGTTATACCCCGAAGTGTGCGTGTAAACGGCGCTTGATATAAAAATAACTCTATACCAACATTATGATTGGTTATTACAGGATTGGTTTATTCAGGGGCGTAAAACTTGGCTTTAACCTTGAAACTGACAGGAGTGAACCAAATTCTTATAGATAAAGCTGAATTTTATTATAGATAGGTCTAACTTTAAACGTCAAATTGCGTCATGCGATTATCAAACGAATTTGAATTTGTGTTGTTGACATCGCCATGGGCATATTTCATTTAAAAATCGTTTACAGGAATTCCAGAGGTGGAAAAATGTTTCGGCTAAAGTTCGGTGTTTGGGTTAAATTCCTAAAAAATAAAACTAGTTATTTTTATACTAATTTGGGGTCGGGGAATCCGAATCTGAAAGAATTAGGCGGCGGCAAGCAATATTAACTGAATTAAACGACTTTAAAAAATTTTATACACATACAGGAAAATAGCCATTTTGGAAGCATTTTGATTCCTAGAAAATCAAACTAGTTATTTTTATACTAACTATGGGCCGGGGAATCCGAATCTGAAAGAATTAGGCGGCGGCAAGCAATATTAACTTAATTACACGACTTAAAAATTTTCTATACACACACACATGAAAATAATCATTCCGGAAGTATTTTGACACATGTAGTACAAAGATCATAGAAAAACACGATAACATAGATGTTTTTACCACACAAAATTAAGTGTTGCCATTAAGCAGTAATATTTATAACATAAAATAACATGTTTACATTTTAAGTACTTATTTTTTATAATTGATTCTCAAATATTTTAGGAAGGTACACCAGCTAGTATTGTGGAGTTTTTATGCCTTGACGCGAGTAGGCGTTATAAAGGGGCACGTTCTTTTGTATCACAAACCATGTTACATAAACCCGGCGTAGCTGCTAAACTACTTGAAAACAGGGATGTTTTTTTGCCGTGACGCGAGCAGGCGGTATAAAGGGGCACAAACCATGTTACACAAACCTAGCGTAGCCGCTAAACTACTCGAAAACAGGGATGTTTTTTTGCCGTGACGCGAGCAGGCGGTATAAAGGGGCACAAACCATGTTACACAAACCTAGCGTTAGGTTAGGGACGCGAGCAGGCGGTATAAAGGGGCACAAACCATGTTACACAAACCTAGCGTAGCCGCTAAACTACTTGAAAACAGGGATGTTTTTTTGCCGTGACGCGAGCAGGCGGTATAAAGGGGCACAAACCATGTTACACAAACCTAGCGTTAGGTTAGGTTAGGTTAGGTTAGGTTAGGGACGCGAGCAGGCGGTATAAAGGGGCACAAACCATGTTACACAAACCTAACGTTAGGTTAGGTTAGGTTACGCATTTTTAAGACTACGAATTTTCATACTTTTGGTTTAAGAATACGCCGTTGAGATAGTCGTAATTCATCAGGTTAATGTGTTATGTGAAGAATTATCGTGTCGGAAATTATTGATATAGGGATAAATATTTTTGAGAGCTGGTAACACTGCCGGCACATGTTTTTGTATATTTCTTGTTTTTCTATGATCTTTGTACTGCGTGTGTCAAAATACTTCCGAAATGATTATTTTCATGTGTGTGTGTATAGAAAATTTTAACGTCGTTTAATTCAGTTAATATTGCTTGCCGCCGCCTAATTCTTTCAGATTCGGATTCCCCGGCCCATAGTTAGTATAAAAATAACTAGTTTGATTTTCTAGGAATCAAAATGCTTCCAAAATGGCTCTTTTCCTGTATGTGTATAAAAATTTTTAAAGTCGTGTAATTCTGTTAATATTGCTTGCCGCCGCCTAATTCTTTCAGATTCGGATTCCCCGACCCCAAATTAGTATAAAAATAACTAGTTTTATTTTTTAGGAATTTAACCCAAACACCGAATTTATTCCAATGTTTCAAATGTGTCCGCAATTGATCCAGAAATCAGGTAATTACATGAGACATTAACATTCAGCTTAATTTATCTGTAAATCTATTTGAGGTTAAATGACATATTGATAAAATATTCTTTCAATTTTACTTTAATAAGTATAATTGTAATACGTACGCCTCGTACGTCATACATATGTCTGTTAATGTTATATTATCGTTAACACAAGCTTATGGGTCCGAGTGGTTAATGTTTCACAAATATTGTTTCAGAAAATGTTCCAGACTTTGAATGATTTTGGAGCTTTACGTTAGGAACACCTTATAACATTGTTTGGCAGACCATAACACCGTTAATGGCAGGTAAAATTAATAATGCTACTAATTTATATGTTCATATGAACAGAAGTGAGAATACTTTTCCCTTGTGATAAACAAAGTATGTCATCACAAGGGAAAAATACTGTATATTCTGTTCACAAACTTTGTTTAATGTGATATATTTTTTTCAGAACACATGATGCGGTTTTTACCGTGAGATGGCTGAAATGGGTCCCCGATGAAGGTATAGGTACTCTGTTTAATTTCGGTTGAAAGGAAATTTAGAATATGTAGATTTTTTATTTCATTCTACAAGAACTGTACGGTGACTGCTGGAAAGGAAAAATGGATAAAACGCTATATAGATTGGACATTGAAGATGAACGTATATAAACAAACAATACAGCTATTGTTTATGTTGATCTTTAATGTCACAGCTGTATGACGCTTTAGCCATGTTTCCTTTCCATTCCTTTGTCGATATTCTTTTTCAAACCATTTTTCAATTCATCGAATTCACCGAACCAGTGTTTTTGTGTGCTATTATCGATTGTCTTTCTGAAAATAAAAAGAATTTAAACATGTACCCCCGAGTTATCATTTTTCAAGCAGAAAAATGTAAATTCGTTGTAGAAAACCAATCATTATTTGAAAATGTTTTCCTTTTATAAGGAGTTCATATTTCAAGTATTTTAGGTTTTTTACAAACGCTTGAATTTTTGATTTCCTCAGGATAACAGGTTTCCATCTGACAAAGCTCCTTGCTGAGGAAATGAGCTTTAAAAATTATGTAAAGCTCATTCCCTCAGGCTTTGTCAGATGGAAGGTTGTTTTCTTGGGGAAACTAAAACATTTTTCTGCTTTCAAGCATTTTTATTTTTAAATAATTTATTTGGCTAATGAATTAATAAAGTAGGTCCAATGCGATTATATTGTCTATGGTGGCAAATGGCCTTGAACTTCCTCTATGTTATTAAGACAATAGTCTTTGGTGGACCATTTTATTTTTGGTTAAGTTGGTGACAGTGATGACGAAATTTCTAGTATGGAGAAGGCCCGAAGATATCGATCTAGGGATTGGTTTATTTATGGTTATTACTGATTGGTTTATTTATGGTTATTACATACAACATTGGCAACATTACCATGTGGTTATTTATGCCAATGATATTTGAAAATAAAAAATAACCGAATTCCCTTGTTGCCTTGTTTTCGTCGAAGTACGTCGGAGTGTCGGAGTTTCAGTTGCGACTTCTCTTGTTTTGGTTTATTTCCACGAGAGTTTTGAATTTCGGTCCGCTGTTGCACGGCGCATTTGTTTACTTTTATCAAGAGTACACAAAACTTAGATTTTTTAACAAATTGCTCTATAAATTACCTACAATGACTTCGCAAGCTCATTCAAGCCTCAGGAGAAGTTTGTGCACCCGCCTTACAAGAGCTTCGATCGTCAGTCAATATTCCATCGACTTGAATTATGGAGACACCGTTAACAACCAAGAAGTGGACGAGAGCGACCAGGATGATGCTTTACAAAGTAAGAATTTGTTTTACATTGTTTACATCGATTTCTATATTATTTACTCAAATTATGTTTTTCACTTTCTGCATAGTCATAAAATGTTAAATCGACACGCCGGAGAAACGCACATATCGATGGTGGATTTATTTATGGTGGAATTTCCCCTGGCGTTGCGTATTTGTGGCAAAATAGTTGACATACCTACAGACAAACATGAAAATACAGGCCAGTATGGAGCCAAATAGCAAACACAAATATGTTTCCTGTAGCAAATATAAAGTATTCAGAGAGCAATCTGATAGCAGTAGTATAAACGTTTTTACACTCGCAGCGGGATTTTATTATAAAAACATAATTAGACGCAAGCTTCTTGTGATAAATACAATGTAGGTAGTTAAAAAAGAAAATGGTGGATGCTGACTGTGCATGGCATAGCGCCTCACTGTGTAGTTCCATGGAATCAAATGAATTTATAGGAATGTAAAATCAATTAAACAATCTTCCTAGATTTATATCTTGTGATAATTGAATATTTTCATATTCTTACAGTTCTTCTGAAGAAACCCCAATCGCAAATATGTCGAGTTTCTCCATTGCATGGCTTGGAGTACAATGCCGTGAGGTTGAAGCAGTATGCTTTGAAGATAAAACAGTTTCTCGCCAACAACATCAAGACCGCCACAAACGTGAAATATTCTGCAGAGATCTGCGTTATCCACAACCTCAAGCTGGAAGTTAACCACGATGATGCATTGAAGGTATACAAAACGGTTCCATGCCAGAATTCCATGTCAGAATCAACTCAACTCGACGCCTCTTTGAAAAGTCATTAACACCTAATGTAATAGGTATAAATATCCATATAAAACTGCATCAGAGCACTCTAGCGGTCAGAACGGTCTCTATCAGTCATTTTGAGATTATTTTGTCTTCAAAAAGTTTCTTTAAAATCCGAAAGATGCCACTAGAAAAATAAATATTTATATTTATTTCAACATGTATTGTCACACATACTATCACCGAGTGGTCACTGATCACGTCACAGCAGGATTCGGGCAGCTAGGGTAGCTACCAAATGCTACAGCGCACGTGTCCTACTACCTGAACTCCATGAAGTTATATTTTATCGTTAATTTTATCACCATAGCAAAACTTGGGCGTGGTGGTCCTTTGCAACGACATGTATTTTATATATTTTAGCGGCAGGGAGGAAAGGCCGGAGGGGGCACAGAAAAATACAAAAAGATAACGGTCACAAATGGTACTTTTTCTGTGTCTTTTTCTCTTTCATATTTTCGTTGTAAGGGTGTTGTTTGTCCGGGTCTTGGCGACGGATGCGTCTGCATACCCGCCTCCCAAATTATACCTTGACCGTTTTTCAGATTAAAAAAACATGTCTCCCGTCTGGAGTCAGTGAGACTATGGCATCCCCAATGTTGTGAGGCTGAAGGTAGCGGGAAGGGGAAGGAGAAGGAGATGGGGAAGAGGAAGGTGGGGAAGTACCTGACTATTCAGATCTGGTCACCAAACACGTCTAAGGCCATTTCAAGTAACACTTCAATTCTGTTCGGTGGTCTTACACCAGGGCGATACTGGTAACTTCCACTCTGGAACGTGCCGTAAATATGGTATTAGTCTTCAGCACATTTGACGTAGGTCAATACATCAAATACATCAAAATTCCTTTTTTTTACAACACAAACAAATATCACTGAGAATTCTCTTTTTGATAAACGCAGTCTTAGACTCAAGCATTTGAAAGCTCACGACCACGTGGCAATGGCATCATTTGTGCACGGTATGGTACCTAAATGACCCTGTTGAAAGAACACGTTTCCGAATTCAGATTGTTATATAACTAACTAACCATCACGCCGTTTCCCCGCAGGGGTAGGCAGAGAGGACTGACCGCCAAACAACTCGGTCTTGGCACACACTCTTTGCCTCACTCACATTCATACATCGTCTCATACATTCTCTTCTATTATTCTGACTTTTGACATGGCCCGACTCAAGTATCTGATTCACTTGATCGTGCCATGTCTTCCTCGGGCGTCCCCGACTTCTACCATTTACATTCGCGTCGTATATTCTTACACTACTTTCTTCGTTCATTCGCTCTACATGCCCAAACCATCTGAGGGTCCCTTTCTTAATTTTACTCATTATGCTTACATCAGCCTTTCATTCTTTGCGGATATCCACATTTCTCATAGACCCCATAAATATATATATATAGTTATATATATAGACCTCATAAATACATAGCGATAGGTCTACATAACTAAAATAAATAAAATAAATAAAGTAACTTTTTTTTTATTGTGGATACCCCATTAGGGGCCATCTATTAATTACCTCACATGAATTTTAAGATTTTTGACCCCCCCCCCCCCCCCCCCCGTCTCTGTCACGCATTGTCACATTTGACGGTCGGCGTTGTCTAGCGGTCAGGCTCTTGACTCGCAATCTGAAAGTCGCAGGTTCGAATCCCGGCATGGAAAATTCATTTTATTTGTTTAATTTGTGTTATTTCAAAACTAATTCAGTGAAAATAATACATAGTATATTTGCCGCGCGTTCCAGAGTGGATGATACTCTCAGTATCGACCTGGTGTAAGACCGCCATTCAGAATTGAAACGTTGCTCGAAATGGCTTTTAGCCGTGTTCGCTGACCAGATCTGAATAGCTAGGTACTTACCCACCTTCCTCTTCCCCATCTCCTTCCCCTCCCTGCTACCTTCAGCCTCACAACATACCCCAATTGGGGATGCCATAATCTCACTGGCTCCAGACGGGAGCAGACTCAATTGCGGTATTCATAAAAAAAAAAAATGTGGGACCCCCTCCCCCCTCTAGTGTGACGTCACAAACAAGTCACCAAACGTAGCGAACCTCTTGTTGCTGGTTATCCAATAAATTTGGGAGGTGGGTGTGGTTGCCGCTGCCCCGGCACCATTTATTGGATAACCAACACCTCTGCCATAAGTCACCCCAAGTCCCAACTGCTCCCGTCTGGAGCCAATGAGACTATGGAATCCCCAAATTGGGGTATATTGTGAGGCTGAAGGTAGTGGGGAGGGGAAGGAGATGGGGAAGCGGAAGGTGGGGAATTTAGCTAGCTATTTAGATCTGGTCACCAAACACGGCTAAAACCATTTCAAGTAATGTTTCAATTCTGTTTGGTGGTCTTACACCAGGGCGATACTGAGAGTAACTACGTACTACGTCCTGTTCTTCACTATTTTTATAATACCAAAGCAAATAAAATTAAGAGGAAATGTAAATAAATTTAACTCTAATTTACCGACATATGTGATTGATTCAATTTAAAAAAAATGTTTTAAACATAATGTAGGTACATACAAATAAGGATTGTATTAGGACAATAGGTACCCAACCTATTTGATAAAAATGGACCTATTTGATAAAACCACAAACAAAAATATAAATATCAGTCCACAAAAAACTTTTTTTTCTATAATCCATCTATTTAAAAATGTCTTTTGAAACCTACAAAAAACACCTTTTATTTTTCTGTTGAATTCGTTGGAATTAATTGTTAGCACGGAGTTATGTGTTAAGACAGAGATCCTATAACTAGTGATTTATTATCGTTTATGATGGTCAAACACCATTGACCATGCACAACTATTCTCAAATGGTGAAACACCATGCACAAATCATACCATAAAATGAATAGGTACAATGGTTGATGGTTGAAACTGTCTCTCCAAAAATGAACATAATAATATCTTAGGTTCTCACCGCGATTGATTACTGCCATCTTTTGAAATAATTTGAAAAAAGCTTTTAGTTTCAAATCTAACCGTAAACAGAAAGATAAATGGGCGCCACACGACAGAGGGCTTTTGCTAGTAATTAAAGTTCCCGGTTTTCATTGTTAAATTGAAGTTTAAAATTATAAAATTGTCTTTAAAAAATGGAAAAATATAATACCTACAATTTATCGTAACGTTTTTTTAAATAAACGAATCCAAAGATTTGTTATCAGCGTTTAAAAATACATGAAAATCGGTGTTTTTGAAAAAATTTAACTAAAAACATATTAATTTATTTTCTTTTAATTTCTTTACGTGGTTTTAAAGAAAACCCCTGAAGGTATACTTTGAGGATATTCAGCAATTAAAAATATTTTTTAAAACATACGAAAAACGGTCAGAATAAGGTCGTATTTCTGATTTGGTTTTGATAAATGCTAAGCCTATGTTAATTTAAAAAATATAAAAAATATATTTTTCTTATTAAAAACATTATGTTTATCGATTTGCGTGATAATATAATCATTATTTCAAATTAAAAAATGATTACACTTGGCCTTAAAAGCTAAAGAAAATAATAATTTAAAAATAGCCCCCAACCTAAAATAACCTATTTAATAAGGGTCGACCGAGATCTCGGCATTCTCGGCTACAAATTCTACCGAGAACTCTGTCTCGGTTCTCAGCCAAAAATCGCCGAGATTCTCGGCCAAAACTGAGGCCGTTGTAAGTAGGTACGGTAAAGGATAATGGGATTCAAATCTACCGCGCGTGTCCACATTCGTCACTTGGTGTCAGTGCAGTGGCGTAGCGAGGGTGGGGCGGCGGGGGCGGTCTGCCCCGGGTGCCACCCGATAGGGGGGTGACACTCGACCGTGGAAAAAATTTACAAAGGATATTGTCACCAAAGTATTGCATACATGAACACGGTCTGTTATTTTCTTTCATATGTTCCCCGTAGAGTGCCCCGAATTTTGTGTCTAGGTCTTTTTATAGGCGAACATAGCCTATATTTGTGGAGAAATCTGAATCTCTAGCCCCCCCGAAATTAGCGATTTGAATTTTTTCTCTAAAAGAAGTTACGTTCGATTGAAAGTTTGTGCTGTAAAAAACTATCCAATCCTTTTGTTTGAATTATTCAAAAATGGTCCGTGCCTAAATAATAAATGATTTTTTTTTTTTTAATGTCATGTCGAGGCTTCTGACTCACACAATGTTGTCATTTTTTGCCTCATCTGTTTTTAAATTATAATATTATCATTATAATCTCTAATGATCTTTAAAAGGTACTTAGAGTCCTTTTATATTCATTTCGTATAAAAAATCACTTTCAAATATTTTCGGGTAAAGTTCGGTTTATGGGCCAAATTCCTAAAAAATAAAACTAGTTATTTTTATACTAATTTGGGGTCGGGGAATCCGAATCTGAAAGAATTAGGCGGCGGCAAGCAATATTAACTGAATTACAGGACTTTAAAAATTTTTATACACATACAGGAAAATAGCCATTTTAGAAGCATTTTGATTCCTAGAAAATCAAACTAGTTATTTTTATACTAACTATGGGCCGGGGAATCCGAATCTGAAAGAATTAGGCGGCGGCAAGCAATATTAACTTAATTACACGACTTAAAAATTTTCTATACACACACACATGAAAAATAATCATTCCGGAAGTATTTTGACACATGTAGTACAAAGATCATAGAAAAACACGATAACATAGATGTTTTTACCACACAAAATTAAGTGTTGCCATTAAGCAGTAATATTTATAACGTAAAATAACATGTTTATATTTTAAGTACTTATTTTTTATAATTGATTCTCAAATATTTTAGGGAGGTACACCAACTAGTATTGTAGAGTTTTTATGCCTTGACGCGAGTAGGCGTTATAAAGGGGCACGTTCTTTTGTATCACAAACCATGTTACATAAACCCGGCGTAGCTGCTAAACTACTTGAAAACAGGGATGTTTTTTTGCCGTGACGCGAGCAGGCGGTATAAAGGGGCACAAACCATGTTACACAAACCTAGCGTAGCCGCTAAACTACTCGAAAACAGGGATGTTTTTTTGCCGTGACGCGAGCAGGCGGTATAAAGGGGCACAAACCATGTTACACAAACCTAGCGTAGCCGCTAAACTACTCGAAAACAGGGATGTTTTTTTGCCGTGACGCGAGCAGGCGGTATAAAGGGGCACAAACCATGTTACACAAACCTAGCGTAGCCGCTAAACTACTCGAAAACAGGGATGTTTTTTTGCCGTGACGCGAGCAGGCGGTATAAAGGGGCACAAACCATGATACACAAACCTAGCGTAGCCGCTAAACTACTTGAAAACAGGGATGTTTTTTTGCCGTGACGCGAGCAGGCGGTATAAAGGGGCACAAACCATGTTACACAAACCTAGCGTAGCCGCTAAACTACTCGAAAACAGGGATGTTTTTTTGCCGTGACGCGAGCAGGCGGTATAAAGGGGCACAAACCATGTTACACAAACCTAGCGTAGCCGCTAAACTACTCGAAAACAGGGATGTTTTTTTGCCGTGACGCGAGCAGACGGTATAAAGGGGCACAAACCATGATACACAAACCTAGCGTAGCCGCTAAACTACTTGAAAACAGGGATGTTTTTTTGCCGTGACGCGAGCAGGCGGTATAAAGGGGCACAAACCATGTTACACAAACCTAGCGTTAGGTTAGGGACGCGAGCAGGCGGTATAAAGGGGCACAAACCATGTTACACAAACCTAGCGTAGCCGCTAAACTACTTGAAAACAGGGATGTTTTTTTGCCGTGACGCGAGCAGGCGGTATAAAGGGGCACAAACCATGTTACACAAACCTAGCGTTAGGTTAGGTTAGGTTAGGGACGCGAGCAGGCGGTATAAAGGGGCACAAACCATGTTACACAAACCTAACGTTAGGTTAGGTTAGGTTACGCATTTTTAAGACTACGAATTTTCATACTTTTGGTTTAAGAATACGCCGTTGAGATAGTCGTAATTCATCAGGTTAATGTGTTATGTGAAGAATTATCGTGTCGGAAATTATTGATATAGAGATAAATATTTTTGAGAGCTGGTAACACTGCCGGCACATGTTTTTGTATATTTCTTGTTTTTCTATGATCTTTGTACTGCGTGTGTCAAAATACTTCCGAAATGATTATTTTCATGTGTGTGTGTATAGAAAATTTTAACGTCGTTTAATTCAGTTAATATTGCTTGCCGCCGCCTAATTCTTTCAGATTCGGATTCCCCGACCCCAAATTAGTATAAAAATAACTAGTTTTATTTTTTAGGAATTTCGCCCATAAACCGAACTTAAGCCATATTTTCCAGTTTACATGATCTAATAAATTTCATTGTGACCTCAGACTAAACAAAATTGGAGCGGTGCGACCCGAGACGCCACTTGAAGCTCAAGATAAGATATATTTATTGTTCAATAACCCCCATTTTTTGTCAAACAAATTTATTGCTTTCAGGTTTATTCGATTTTGTTTATTGACAAGTTCATTCCTTTTGAATCATTTCAATATTATTTCGTGAATGTACCTACGTCACAGTTAAATGAGTTAAGGGGTGTTCAGACACGGCTATGAAATGTAAAGGATCAATCCCTTCAGACCGTTCACACCTAGGCTGTGTGAGCGCAGATCGGCCATGGGCGGTACACATCTTACGCCGTAGCCCCTCCTGAGACGATACGCGAAAAGTTGAGCGCCCCCTTCTCCAACGAAAACGGGGTCATTTTAATATTTTAATTACGGAGCTGCCTGGACCGGTGGATGATAGATATCATGTTGACAGATTCAGTACAGAAGGTGTACATTCCGTGGCCGCTCGCTGACTCATCTGATCCCCACTCCTACCATAGAAAGAGATATCTGATAGCGTGAACTGTGCTAGACATGGGCGCTTGCGGTTCAACAGATGTCTGCTCGCGGTTAGTAGCCGTGTCTGAACACCCCTTAAAGAATACGATTGAAGCAGTTATTGATTTTGACTAACAAATTCTTTAATTTTTTAATTGAATGAGGACAACTTTGGGGTCAGAAGGGGATATTGGCACCTCTCGGACTCTCCTTTATTTAATTTGTTTATGTGCGGTTGGAATAAGCCGCTACTACATTCTTGTTTTTCAAATAACTATTGTTTTGTTCAAGCTATTTTTCTGAAAATTATCATAGACGCGCGTAATAATCAATAATTATCAGCTAAATTTCGCGAAATAATCTTACGTCTATCGGGAACGAAGTTACGCTCAATTTTACTTACATATTTCAAAACTTACGTGTTCTTTGTGTGATGTTGTAAACAGACAGTTTTCGACATCTCAAGTGGTGTTAACCAACCATTTAAGGAAACTAAGGAATGCATCACAACAATAAGATAAGATACTCGTATATTCTCTTATTTATTGGTTGAAGAGTTTTGTTGATGGGGTGAAGATTTTTTATTTTCATAATACACTGACCTCGCAATAGCGATCTCAAAACATCATTTATAACAGAGAGCTGTTTTAAAGATATTTTTCTGAATTGTTTGTTTTTTTCCAGTCCGTCTTTACTTATTAACATTTCAGAGAAGTGTCTTTTTGTTCGTACATGGAATTTGTGTATAGATAAAGAATTTTAATTTCTTTGTGATGTTTTTTTTTTTTTTTTTTTTTGATTTAAATTTTTTTTTATATTTCACGGAAACTGGAAGAAGAAATTGGATTATTTCAGAAGCCATTACCACTGGGTAAAAGTAATGAGAATGTGAAAGGGTGGGAGTGGGGTGGGGTTGCGTGGCGGAACAAACTGGCTAGTTCCAATCCAAAGCTAGATCCAAGAAGAGTACAGAAGAGCCAAGAATGGGCGGTAAGAAGTAAGAAGACTCAAAAAGAGTCAATAAGAACCAAGAGGAGAAAAGGCGAGTAAAGAAGAGCCAATGGAGACAAGGCATGCGGAAGGGGTCCCAGGGGGAGGGGGAGATGTAAGCAGAGTCAGGAGTCACTAGAAGTGACAAGTAGAAGATAAGAAGAGACAAGAAGAACCAAGAAGAGACGAGAAGATCCCGGAAGAGACAAGAAGAAGCAAGAAGAGAGAAGAAGAGCCGAGAAAAGAGGAGAAGATTCAAGAAGAGGCAAGAGAGTGATGAGAAGATCTCCGAAGAGACAAGATGACACAAGAAGAAGCAAGAAGAGATAAGAAAAGCCAAGAAGAGCCGAGAAGATTCAAGAAGAGGCAAGAAGGGACAGAATACCAGAAGAGTCAAGAAGAAGCGAGAAGATCCAAGAAGCAAGAAGAGACTAGAAGATCCGTCGCAAGAAGAAACAAGATGAGACAACAAAAGCCAAAGCGGCAAGAAGAGCCAAGAAACAAGAAGAGACAAGAAGAAACAAGAAAAAAAGAGAGAAGATCCATGAAGATGCAAGTGACAACAAGAGTCAAGAAGATCCAAAAGAGCCGAGAAGAGGCAAGAAGAAGGAAGATGCATGGAAAGGGGGGAAAAAACAATGCTCAATCCTTTCCTTTATTCCTGCCCATCCTTAATTACAGTCGATTAAACTCCAACCTCCTTCCCAACCTCCAAATTGGCAATAAAATGTTTCTTAAGGTGCGATTCCGTGCCACGCGACAGTCGGCAGACGGCAACAGCAGACGGCGACTGCAGTGCCGCCGACGGCAGGCGGCACTAACGCGCAGGTTCCAAAGTCGACGGCATTGACGGCACTGCAGTTGCGTCCGCTGCGTACTGCCGACGGTTGTGTCTTCCATTTAAAATTATGAATAATAAAATGCTGCAAGTGTTATTGCAAGAAGAAGAAGACGACGATGATTTATTATTGTACTATTATTCAAGTAGAAAGCCTATACTGCCAATGTACTTAAATAGATTGGAAGAAGGCGCTTATGAAACTTTGATAAAAAGACATCTAAATGAGAGTGAAGACATTTTCAGAAGTAATTGTCGTTTAAATAAAATTGAGATCTTGAGCGATTTCTTTCCAAACGTTTTATCTTATCCTTTGATCTTTATAATGAACATTCTTGCAATCAAATAAGTACGGATTTTTAGACACCAAATTAATTAATCTGCGATAGATTGCCCGGAATTACTTGAAAGAATTCAATTAAGAGTGCCCACCAGACAAACTAGACTAAATCATACACTTAACACACCTCGATGCAATACTAACTCTAAACAAAACACATTCATTAACCGCGTTTCACACTTTTTTAACAATTCATACAATGAATTCGACTTATTCAACACAGCACCCCAAATTCTAAAAAAATAAACAATAAATAACTTCTAAACATATACAAACTATTATACTCCTATACAAATAACTTATTCACTCCCAGATTAGATCCGTCCCCTTCCCCTCCCGCCCACCATCCCATCCCAATAAGCTATTATAACTATTATAACTTTTATAACTTTTATAACTTTTTAATCTCTCTAATTAATACACACCAGTGAAAACCTATTATTGGTTCAATAACATATACCTATGTAAATACACCTAAGTAAATAATGTAACTGTTGGTTTTCCAAATAAAAAAAAAAAAAGTAAAATAAGACTCTCGCTTTCTCCGTCTGTCAACACGTCCATTGTGTCTGAAGTCGACGGCAGTACGGCAGTACTATGTTTGCACCCGAGTGCCGTCTGCCGCCACGCGTCAGTCATCGACGGCAAGTGCCGCGCGGCACTTGTAGTGGTGTGTCGGAAACGGTCCAATACAAGTGCATAGAGTTAAGTAGTGCCGTCTGCCGTCGGCGGCACTGCAGTCGCCGTCTGCTGTTGCCGTCTGCCGACTGTCGCGTGGCACGGAATCGCACCTTTATGTTTTTTCCCTGATATTTGTGTTCCGAGTTTTGGATGCTGCCAGCCGCCATTTAATTTCTTCAAAATTGCGAGTGGTTCTAGGCTTTTGGTAGTGACACTGAACGTCCCTGATTGCTTTGAGGACTATCATACCAAATTATTTTATTAGTTATTAGTATAAATGTATGTAAAAAACGAAAATTATTATTGTTTGATTTATGAATATTATGTTTTTAGGTAACTTTTTGAATTTTTATGTGGGAAAAAACTTACGAAAAAATAGAAGGTTACATTTGTATCCTTATTTACACATATTTTAATATTTTTTAAAATTATATTTTACTGTTTTTCTTTACCTTAATCGAATATGTAAGTAAATTTTTAAAAATTAATTCATTTGAATATATCGTCGCCCGAGTTCTTAATTGTGCAAACGACCATTTTATGGAAAATGAGTTTTAAATGCAGTAATGTTAAGGATAAAATTTCGCATCATTAGATAAATAAAAAATAGTTTTACGAGCCATATACAATTAATTACAAGCTTTTTAAAATGTCAATGTCCACAACAATATTCAAAAAGTGAGTTCTTAATTGGTCAAACTCGTTCTTAGTTCAATCTCATTTGCCGCGAAATAAAATTTGCGGGCTAGATTAGTCAAACTCCACCAATCGACCAATCACAGCACGCCGATTCACGATACCGCGCCGCCATGTTCTTTGCTTACTTCTCACTGTTTTTGTTATTGTGACATGTTATGCGGAAGCAAAAAGCATTTAATTGTATTACAAGGGAGTTTTTGAATAACGAAATTACAACAAAATGTCTAAAACTATTGACAAAAGATCATACATACGCAGCAGTATAGAAATAGAGCGGTTAGTATTACTTTTAAGTATCTTTATCAATGACGTTTCAGTTTTGTTTTATAAGTGGCAAGGAACTTTGTAATACAGCGTGTTCATCAGTTTTGTTGACTGCCATTTCATGTTAAAGTTAGAAATTGTCAGTTTATCCGTATTCGTATGAAGCCTTTGTTTGACATTTAAGAATGAGTCCAGTCATTAGGTAGTTTGTTGATATAAATTCTGATGCAGTTCTGATTTTTTCCTCGTTTATGTGTTGTGGGGTGCTGATTACGAATCCGAGTTTCGCCAACAAAATATGGTTGGGATTTGAGTTTTAGCTGAAGAACATGAAAAAAGAATAGTTTCCAGGATTTTTATTATAACTCAAAAACTATTGACTCTGTGAAAAATATTTTTACAACTAAAATAATTAGCATAAAGTTTTATACAATTTTGCTATGTATAATTTTTTTCGCCACGCGTGCTGTTTAGAGGCAATTGCTAGTTGAATTTTGACCAAAGTTTTTTTTTGTCATGTGTATTATCGATTCTAACTTACAAATGTTGTGATTTTGGCTGTATTTATATATTAATCATTATAAAATGTTATGTTTTTTAAATGGTACTTAGTTCTTTATGTAAGAATTCACTTTAAAAGATTTTCCAATATACACGATCTAACAAATTTCATGATTCTTGATAAGGCATGGAACTCAACAAATGGCTTGATAAAGCATAGAATTAACATTTTTATATCAACTTAACAGATTTTTACCCCCCTCCCCCTTCCCCCCTTCCGCTTAACTTTGTAAAATACGCAAATTTTTCAAACTACTCGCGAGCGGCCTAATATATATTTTTTTAAATAAATATCATGAATTCAGAGCTCACCATTATACATAGAAACCTTCGCGGTTTCAGCAAAACAACTAACCAAAGTTTTACCACAACAACTAACCAAAGTTTCATCACAATCGGTTAAATTGTGTAGGAAATAATAAGATAATTTTAATGCTAATTTCATAAAACCAGAGTTCACCATTACATATGGAGACCTTCACTCACCAAAGGTTCACCGGAATCTCAGAGAATAATAAGGTAATTTTAATGCAAATTACATAACGCCAGAGCTCACCATTATATATAGAAACTTTCGCAGGCGTGCTCACAATATCTCACCAAAGTTTCATCGCAATCGGATGAATGGTATAGGAAATAAGGGATGCAAATTTCACAACGCCAGAACTCACCATAATATATAGAAACCTTAGCGGGCGTGCGTAAAACAACTCACGAAAGTTTCATCGGAATCGGAAGAATGGAATAGAAAATAATAAGGGAATTTATGTGCAAATTTGCCTAAAGCTCACCTTTATATGTAGAAACCTTTGTGTGTATGCGCACAACAACTCACCAAAGTTTCATTACAAACGGTTCAATAGTACAGGAAATAATAATGGAATTTTAAGCAAATTTCATAACCCCAGATCTGACCTTCGCTGCCGTTCGTACAAAAACTCACCAAGGTTTCACCGGAAGCGCAGAAAATAATAAGGTATTTTTTATGAAAATTACATAACGCCAGAGCTCATCATTATATATAGAAATTTTCGCAGGCGTGCGCACAATACCTCACCAAAGTTTCATCGCAATCGCATGAATAGTTTAGGAAATAATTAAGGAATTTAATTGCAAATTTAATAACACCAGAACTCACTATTATATATTGAAACCTTCGCGGGCATGCGTACAACATCTCACGAAAGTATCATCGGAATCGGATGAATGTACAGAAAATCATAAGGGAATATGTGTGCAAATTTCATGAAGCCAGAGCTCACCATTATACATATAAATCTTAGCATGCACGCGCACAATAACTACCCAAAGTTTCATCACAATCGGTTAAATGGTATAGGAAATAATGAGGGACAGACTTAGTTAGTTAGTTAAAATAAGTTTTTATAAATATATCCCACCACGAATTGTCGATATCCAAAATAGATAAATATATTGAAAATAAACTCACCCTGTACATAACTGGAGATGGTCGTTTGCACAATTAAGGACAGAAAATCTTTATGCAGAAGTTGCTCTATCTCCGTTTGAGTGTGGTTAATCTCCTTATGAATAATTTTGATTTTGCATTCTTGCTCAATCTCCATTTTAAAATTAAAAATAAAGTATCAAAAACGATAATAAGTCACCTTATTAAGAATTATTTCGACATATGAGACCTTTACCTTTACGTAAATCGCTTCGTCTTAAACACCTATCATAATGTTTCATTGAAATAATCAAAGAAAACCTCCTCCTGTAAAATTCGCAAATGGTAGTTTGGACAATTAAGAACTCGGGCGACGATATGGTAAAGTTATAATAGATTTAGCACACCAATGCAGGTTTTCAATTTTTGGTACAAAATTAATTCAGTGGTGAAGGCCAAATTTTTTGCTTATTAATTCTGTAGCCAATGGGTTAAAACAAATGATTATTGCATTCTTAAATATACTATATTATGCAAAAATAGCATATTTTAATTTTTTTTCTTAATTTATCTATTCTCGGCTCTCGGTCTCGGCCGAGATTTTAATTTATTCTCGGTCTTGGCCGAGAACGAAAAACCTGTCTCGGCCGACCCTTACTATTTAACCAATTTTTTTGTATACATATATACATATATATCACTTTTAATGACTTTTCAAAGGAGGTTCTGAGTTGTCCGGTCACCATGCAAAAGTTATGTAGGAAAATAATAAAGACAAATAGTACGAGACCAAGTATAGAAGGTATAAAATTATGATCAATTCCAGATAGTAGTTTGGGGCTCTTCCCCCGATAGCGACACAGCAGACAAGCTTCTCTACCACGGCGTGCTGTTCTCGTGGGGGGCGATGCCGCATCGAGAAGTCAGAGTGGCATACCTGCCTCTGCTACTGGACTGCGGCAAGGCAAGCGTGTGCGTGGCTGTGAGGCGTACGCTCTGCAAGTTGTTTGACTGCCTTGTCACGCCCCTAACATTTACACAGGTAATTCCTTGAATTAATTGAGATGTATTTTCCAGATAGTTGCCTGATTGTATATTTAATTGTGTGGTGTGTTTCAGAGTCATCTGCTGCTATTTAGCGCCCTGTTGAGCTCTTTCCCCCCGATAGAGGGGGCCCGCTTGGTGTCCTATGAGTACAAGGTGCCGCACACAAGACTGCCCACTACCCTGGATTTCTCCATGGAAATTGACGACGTGCACTATTTTTGGAAACAGTGAGTAGTTTACATTTTTTAAATTTTTTTTTTTTAAATGAATACCGCACAAGAGTCCCAACTGCTCCCGTCTGAAGCCAGTGAGACTATGGCATCCCCAATTGGGGTATGTTGTGAGGCTGAGAGTAGTGGGGAGGGGAAGGATATAGGGAAGAGGAAGGTGGGGAAATACCTGGCTATTCAGATCTGGTCACCAAACATGTCTAATGCTATTTCACGCAATGTTTCAATTCTGAATTGAAGGTATTGGGGAGGGGAAGAGGAAGGTGGGGAAATGCCTGGCTATTCAGATCTGGTCACCAAACACGGCTAATGCCATTTCAAGCAACGTTTCAATTCTGAATGGTGGTCTTACACCAGGACGATACTGAGAGTATCTTCCACTTTGAAACCTGCCGCAAATATACTATATGTTATTTTAAATGAGTAAATTGTGAAACAACACAAATTAATCAAATAAAATTTATTTGCTACGCCGGCATGCGATCCCGCAACCTTCGGTGTGTGAGTCAAGACCCTTACTACGCCGGCCGTTTACAACGATCTTGTATTTTTGATCTCGTATGAGTAAATGACAGTAGTACAAGTTCCAGGATGCACAAGTGCTGGGCGATGTTGGGTGTCAAATTAACTCCACACGCACAGGAGGTCCTGAGTAGAGATGGGTAAGTTCTGCATTTTGCCGGAGGCTTCCGAGACATGCTTCATTTTAAAAGTACTTGAGTCCTTGGAGCAGGTTCCGGGAGCCACTCCCGACTCGCGAATCGCTCGGACCGAGACGCATGAGTTCAAACGGAGCCGAAGCTCGGTGCCAGAGCGTGCAAAAGAACTCAAACGCGCGATTACTGCTCGCGACTCGCGAGCGGCTCGGACCGATACGCACGAGTTCAAACGGAGCCGTACCTCGGTGCCAGAGCGCGCAAAAGAACTCGAATGCGCGACCCGCTCCCGTCTCGCGAGTTGCTCGGACTGAGACGCAGGGTTCTACCAGAGCCGCAGCCCGCGAAAGAACTCAAATGCGCGACCCGCTACCGCCTCGCGAGTGCCTGAGACGGAAAGAACTCAGTTGGCTCTTGAACTCGAACGCGCGATCTGCTCTTGACCGTGGCTCGGAATGTACATTTTGGCGAAGTTCAACGAAATTCATTCGTGGGATGTGTTTTCGGAGGGTAACTGGAGATTTGAAGACTGGAGATTAGATTTATTGAATGATTAGATGGATTAGTGTGTGTCAGTGGATATTATTATTTAACTAATTAAGGCATCTGATATTGAACAAAAAATAAAACTTCCACTCACCGTAAAGTTTGCAAACAAAAATACATATTTTTTTAAATCACTCAAATAATGTATTGCTAGATTGAATTACCAGTGCATGACAGTGGATATTATGATTTATCTAGTTAACTGATCGGTACGGAAAAGAAACCCAAAAACAACATAAAGTTCGTAAACAGAATCGACCACTAGAAAAACAAAGGCTGCTTTGATGGGTCACCAGGACTTACAGTTCACTAGTACCAGGAGAACTCGCGTCTCGCGAGTGGAGCGGAGCGCGAACACGGTCATGCCGGCCGGTGGAGGCATTCGGGTTCCTACTACTCACTAGTACCAGGAGAACTCACGACTCGCGAGTTGAGCGGAGCGTGAACACGGGGACGCCGGCCGGTGGAGGCATTTGGTTTGGGTCCAAGCCCGAGTTCCGCGACCGGGTTCTCTTGGAGTAGTCGATTTTAAAAAGGAGTAGGAACCGCTTCCCGCAAAGGACTTGAGTACAAGAGCCCATTCAAGCTGAACCGACACATCGCTAGTCCCGAGGAAAATAATTTCCCTCAGCGCCATTTCATCTTTTAAGATGGTGTGTGGAGGTTGTTTTTGAGGAAAGAAGGGAGTGAACACGGGTCTTGAAGAGATATATCGACGGCAGAAAGGCTAATTGACGTAACCAACATTTTGTCGATTTTCACTTTTTGATGCCATTTTACTTGAAAAAAAAAAGTGCGTCGATCTGTGTACTCGGAAGTTTTCAAATTATGAAAATTTGAAAGTTTACCCCCTTAAAATACCTACTGTATTTCGCGGAAGTCCAATCAAAAATTGACGTAAGTGATGGAAAATCCGACGTTTTTTAATAAAATGCGGGTTACTCCCTTGAACCCGGGCATATCCAATGTTTTAGTTTTTATTTACTATGAAAAATTATATGGTTACGTCAAATAGCCTTTCCGTGTTTTAGGAAACATTTTCGCTTACGGCAAACGGCTGACTAAAGTTTTAAGTTTTATTTGGTTACATTAATCCTAAAGTTGTGCCGCATCGAAAGTTTTTAGTAACATAATATTGTAAGTTTAAAAACTTTATTAAAAGTTGAATACTACCACAGATTTGAAGACTTTTATTTTGTGGAGAACGTTACACTGTTTTAATCGAAAATGCATTACACTCAAACATCGTGTTATTGCATCCTGCTTCGGCGTTCAGACGTAAATTTGTGGGTGAATATTTGTGCTCATGGTCATTGTGAATGGTTTCATACGATAGGGGTCGATTAGTAAACGACATAAAAAGAACGCATAATGAGTACATAAAAAATAAAATAAACTCAGAAGAATGGGATCCCAAAAAAATTTGGAAAAGCATAAAAGAATTACTACATGGCGAAAACAAAGACAACATAAAAATTGTAAACTTTACAAAAGAGATAAACGAAGAAAACATGGCTAATAACTTTAATAAATATTTTATTGAAAGTATCATTCAAATTAACAAATTAATACCCAACATTGCTGTTAACCCCACAAATGACAATATCGACCCAAACAAAGAATCATTGGTCTTCAGAAAAATAAATGCAGAATATTTATTTAACATTTTAAACAAAATAAAATCAAAGAATAGTTCAGATGGATTAACTATTAGTAAAATAAGAGATGCTTTTCCAGTAATTGGATCTACTCTATTAAATATTATCAATGAGACGATTGAAGAACAATCATACACGGATTTACCACACATACACCTCAAGGATCTCATTTCTACTTGTGTCCTTCCTCTGCCAGTTAGTTGCCTATGTGTAGTAATTGTCAACAATTTTATGCTTGTTCGATCACCCATATCGCTCGATGGGTATAGGGTGGTTCGTATTTAATGTTGCTCAAAAATTTTATTCTTGTATAGCTTTATATTATACCTATTAGTTCTCACAAACACTGGCGCGGAAATAAAGTAAACAAATATTCAGATGACGAGACCCCTAAAATTAATATTTGTGGAGAAATCTCATCCTCTAATATTACGTCTGGGGAACGTGGTGTGAAAACATATGAAAGCTGTTGTTCAAAACTGTTGCGTGTTGAAGCTACATTTCCATTTTTTTTTTTTTTTAAAAGAAAAACAAACATTCCCGGGTTACGAATAACCCAACAATGTTTGAAAATCTCCTTCTACCACCACAGAAAGCCGAAAATGTTGCTTGTGTTGTGATGGAGGATTTAGCCAGCCGAGGAATCGAACACGCGACGCTCGGGTGGGACCCAAGCGCTATGCCCACTCAACCACTGACCAGTCACTCCTTCTACGAGTACATCCGACCATCCAATTACCACAACCGAAACAGCAGCCACGATAGACGTAAACTGGCCTGCTCTGGACCCCGATTTAGAAAACCATAATCTTATTAAAGAGGTGATGGCGCACAGTGATGATAAGGAAGATTCAATAAAGGGCAATAGAATTGTGGACATTCAGCACGTCCTGAAGTGGGCGTTCACTATGTCACAGCATTACTTGAAATGCACGTTTTCCAAAATTGAATTGGTCAAAGAATTGCGTACTGGGTTTCATTCTATTTTCTTTTTCAAATGTAATATGCGTGACACCACATGGAAGCAAACCTCAGAACCCGAACCGGAAAAACTTATCAATAAGTCTTTTGTGTGGGGTACGCTTACAAGTGGCAGCTATTACACCCAAGCTGCTCAAATTCTTAGTGCCATGGATGTCCCAGTAATGTCCAGGTACACGTTTAGTAAAATAGAGAGAAATTTGGGCAAATTGTGGGAGGGGCATCTCGCAGAACAAATGCGTGAGGCTGGAAAAACGGAAAAAGAAATTGCTATAAAAAAAGGAAATGTAAATGCAGACGGGATTCCATTCATAACGGTTTACGTTGATGGAGGCTGGTCCAAAAGGTCGTATGGCCATAACTATAATGCTGCATCCGGAATGGTGAGAAGAACATTTTTTCTGTAATTTCGATACTTAATTTTATCTATTAAGCTATTACTACTTATTTATTTGCGTGAAATGATTGCTTTTAACTTTTTACAGGCGTGTATCATCGGGAAGGAGACCCAAAAGTG
Organism: Limnephilus rhombicus; assembly: GCA_929108145.2. NCBI lineage: Eukaryota > Metazoa > Arthropoda > Insecta > Trichoptera > Limnephilidae > Limnephilus > Limnephilus rhombicus. The sequence continues at coordinate 1,729,690 of OV815283.1, read as the reverse complement.
CCTATACTTGGGTATAAGAAATAAATACTGTTCCATGTGTCATTATTATGACAAAAAAAATATCACTCCAAAAGAACACGACTGTTATCGAAACTACTCGGGGGCTTCCACCGCAATGGAAACCGACATAGTTGTCGAAGGATTTAGGCGAAGTCAAGAATTGCATGGTTTGCAATACTTATCATATATTGGGGATGGTGATTCCTCTGTTTTTCCAAATCTTCGTAAAAATGTCACTTACGGCGATAAAATTAAAAAAATTGAATGTAAAAATCATGTGGTGAAGAACTATACGAAGGCTCTGTACAAGGTAACTAAAAACCACAAAGATAATTTCGAGACCCATTTCTATTACGATATAATAATTTGAATAATAATGTGTTTTTATAGATTCTAGCTAATACTAAACTTCCATTAACGGGAAGGAAATTATTGAAACCTCGGCTACGTAAGTTAAGTGTGTTAGCAAGAAAAATTATAATAAAGAATCACCAAAGCCCGCAAATGATGCGAAAAGATCTCAGGAAAGGTGTTGTTCGAATCTTTGGCGAGCATAGTGACTGTGCTTCTTATTACTGTAGGTGGCAAAAGGCAAAGGAAGATGGTAATACTGCTAGTATCAAGGAAGATACAAATCTTTTGCCGGTGATAAAAAAAGAGGCCGTAGTCTGGAGTCAAATTTGCGCAGCCAATGAGGCCATAATAATGAAATCGGATAGGCTCTCGACCGAAACAACGAACATTGCCGAAAATTTAATGAGTCTGCTGGCGAAATTTAATTGTGGAAAGAGAATTTGTTTGACAAAAAGCGGATCTTTCCAACGCAGAGCTCAACTTGCAGGTATTTATGTACTTTTATCTTTATAAATGAAAATCCATTGCAAAGATGCTATTACTAAATAGTTCACTTTATTATTACAGGCCTTGCGCAATCCTGCGGAAGCAAGTGGCAAACACAGGCCTGGAAAAGAGCCACCTTACGAAGCCCTGGCCTAAATTTTAAAAAGCATCTGCAGTGGTTAGAAAAATCTCGAATTCGGCAGAAAAGCTATGTTCGTCGAAGGTTATTTAAAAAACCTGTTGCAAATGCTGACAAGGATTACGGTCCAAAAGCGACAAACCCTCCTCCTCAAATGAACGAGGCGGAATTAAAAGAAGAGTGCGAAGCGAAGTTGAAAACATTCCGGGTAATTATTGTCTTGTTTAGCACTAGTAAATCATAAAATTTTTTCATAACTAGATCTGGCCGTATTTTTTCATTATAATAAACAGACATACTTATTTTATCCCATTATTATATTTCCAAAAAGAGCACACGTAAAAATGAAGTCCGAGACAAGGGGTGGTTGCTCTCATTATTAATTTGCTTATAAATATATGTAAAGGAAATATATTCCCTTTAAATTTGAATCCTATAATGTCAATTAGAATGCAATCATCGATTGTCATTTGTTTTGTTATTCTATTATTTGATTGTTAGAAAAAACCATTCAAAGTGATATTAATAAACATAAATGTCGTTTCTTAGTTAAAAAAAACTTTGCAACACAAGTGTTTTATTTAGAAATTAATAAAAAGGAATTAAACCTATCAACATATTATAAAACGACATTTCGTTTTAAACCAAAAATGGAGAAAATTCAATTCGAATTTACGCTATTACCTGGATGCGATGGCAGATCAAATATTATTAGCATTACAAAAATAGTCACAAGTGATGGAAAAGTGTTTACAATACCAGAAATGCTACGATCCGCCAGCTATCACGAGGAGATAATGAAAACTAGTGCTTTTGGAAAAATAAAAAATAGTTTGAAAAAAAGATACCAGGTTAGAAGAGTCTGGTTAACCATGACAGAAGAACTAAAAAAAACATATGTAGACGAAGATGGAAACCTACAGTTTGGAGACCAATACCTCGAAGAATTGGACGAAAAAAGTTTACAAGTACATCAAAAAGAAGATGCATTAGGAAAATTAATTGAAAAGTTAATGGAAGATAAGCAACAGAGCTTAAAAAACATTGCTGAGAAGTTTGTTATAGAAAAATTCTGCACTAAAAATACAAATGCAAGCCAGTGGATGGAAGTGTTTGAAAAAGAATGTTTGCGGTTTGATGTGACCATGGATGGAAAAAAAATAGAAATACTCAGATTGTTCATGGATAAATCTTGTATAGACTGGTACAGTTCCATGATTATAAAACTAACAATGAACTCAGAGTGGTCAACATGGAAAAACAAATTCTGTGAATCATTTGCAAACAAAGGATGGAACCCTGTCACATACGCACTATCATTTAGATACAAAGATGGTTCTCTGTTGGATTATGCTATGAGAAAAGAAAAACTTCTATTGGATGTGAGAAGATCAATTGACACCGGTACTTTGATAGATCTTGTTGCTTCCGGACTACCAGAATTCATACTTAACAAGATCGATAGAGAAGGATTACAAGATACTGTAGATTTGTTTAATGAAGTAAACAAGTATGAACATATGGTCAACAAAAAAAGATTTATGAATAAGAAAACATTTGGAAATGCAGAACATAATAAAAATGGGGGTAAAAATCCATGTAAAATTTGTGAAAAATTGAATAAGGGCATTCGTTACCACCCTGAAGCTACATGCTGGTTCAAAACAAAAGAGGATGAAAAATTTAAGAGAAATGCCATTAAACATGTAAACAATTCAGTGATAGAAACTGAATTAAATGAAAATGATCAAAAAAACTAATAGTAACACCATTAATAAAAGTCAAACTATTACTAAATGATAAATTAAAAATATACGGAATTTATGATTCAGGTTCAAATGTTTCTCTAATTAATTCTAAATTATTGAAACTAAAAGGAAAAGGAAACAATTTGAATGAAGCAAATTTAGTAACGATTAATGGTGTTAAAAAGACGAGTGGTTTGACAACGTTAAACATAAAAATTTTTGAATTGGAGAATAAAGTTGATGTGTACATTATTGATGAACACAATTTCAAGTATGATTTTTTGATTGGATTAGACATGATAAAAGACTTCAAACTTATCCAAAGTGAAGACTTACAAATATCACAGAAACTCTGCCTAAATAATACAAATAAAAAAGAAAAATATTCTACAGATATGAAAACGAATACTAAATTTAATCATATAGAAAAACACAGAATTAATTTTAACGAACATGTTAAAGAAGAAGATTTTAAAATAACAATGAATCATTTAAATAATGATCAAAAAACAGAAATAAATGAACTAATAGACAAATACACATCAGTGTTCGCGAAGAGTAAATATGATGTTGGCACTGTCAATGGATATGAAGCGAAGATAGACTTATTAGTGGATAAATATTGTAGTAAGAGGCCTTACAGATGCAGTGTAGAAGATAAAAAGGAAATAGAAGAGCAAATAGCAAAATTATTAGACAATAAACTGATAGAAGAGTCGTACAGTCCATTTGCTGCACCGGTCACTCTAGCATTTAAAAAAGAAGAAAACAAAAGATCCAGATTATGCATAGACTTCAGAGACTTAAATAAAATAGTAATACCTCAAGCTCAACCATTTCCATTGATTGAAGACCTAATGACAAAGACCAGAAATTGCAAATTTTTTTCAACGCTGGATATAAACTCAGCCTTTTGGTCTATTCCATTGCGGATTGAAGACAAAAAAAAAAACAGGATTTGTAACACAGGAGGGACATTATCAATGGACCTGCCTGCCTTTTGGATTGAAGACTTCTCCGGCAATTTTTCAGAGGATATTAAGCAATATATTGAGAAAATATAAACTAAACGAATTTGCTGTCAATTACATAGATGACATTCTTATTTTTTCAAAAACTTTTGCTGAACACATTGATCATCTGACAAAGCTGCTGAATGCAATCAAAACAGAAGGTTTTAGATTAAAATTTACAAAATGCACATTTGCATCAGATATGGTAAAATATCTGGGTCATATAATTCAGAATAATTCAGTCAAGCCAGTAAAGGATAATTTGATTTCAATAAAGAATTTTCCTATTCCAAAAACACAAAAGAATGTGGGACAATTTCTAGGAAAAATCAACTTTTATCATGAGTACATTCCGAAGAGTGCAATAATACTAGATCCTTTGCATAATTTATTAAGGAAAAATCAAAAGTTTATTTGGACTGATAAATGCCAAAATGCTTTTGAAACGATGAAAAACCTAATATGCTCACAACCGATCTTGGAAATTTTTGATCAAGATTTACCAATTAATATATATACAGATGCTTCTCTAGAGGGTGTTGGAGCTATTTTAAAACAGACACAATCTGATGGAAAAGAAAAACCTGTTGCTTACTTTTCGAAAAAATTAAACAGCGCAGAGAAAAAGAAAAAAGCAATTTACTTAGAATGCTTAGCTATAAAAGAGGCAGTGAGATACTGGCAATACTGGTTGATAGGAAAACCATTTACAGTTTATTCAGATCACAAACCGCTGGAAAATATGAATATCAAATCTAGAACCGATGAAGAGCTTGGTGACTTAACATATTACTTATCCCAATATGATTTTCAAATTAAATATTCTCCAGGAAAGTACAATATTGAAGCTGATTGTCTAAGCAGAAACCCAGTCTTAGAACCAGATGAGAACCAAGATGAGCAATTAAAAGTTGTCAACTTAATAAAATTAGAAGATATCTTAAAAGATCAGGTCAAAAATGAGAAGATACAGTGCAGAAAAGATAAATTGATATCGAAGAATAATGTTTATTACAAGAAAGTAAAAAAAAAAAGAAAAAATAATTCTATCAGAAAAATTCAGCATAGATTTTATCAAAAATGTTCACACAGACCTAGGTCACATAGGAATTAATCAAATGCAAAAAATGATAAGCTCATGGTACACATCAGAAAACATGACAAACAATATAAAGAGAACTTGCGAAAGTTGTGCAGTATGTTTAAAGAACAAATCAAGAGGTCAAAATAAATATGGATTGATGTCCTACTTGGGTCCCGCAACAAAACCTTTTGAAATATGTTCTATTGATACGATAGGTGGTTTTGGGGGTTCACGGTCAACAAAGAGATACTTGCACCTGCTATCAGATCATTTCACGAGGTTTGCATATATTTTGACGTCAAAAACTCAAAATACCAACGATTTCATCAAACTCTTAAACTCCACAGAAACTAATGACATTGGCATGATACTATCAGACCAATATCCGGGTCTTAATTCTAGAGAATTCAAAAAATTTTTGGATGAAAAAAATATTCCAATCATTTTTACTGCAGTAAACTCGCCTTTCTCAAATGGATTAAATGAAAGATTAAATCAAACGCTAGTCAATAAAATTAGATGCAAAATCAACGAAAATGACTTAAAAGTGGCTTGGACAACTATAGCCCGTAATTGTGTAAAAAACTATAATGAAACGGAGCACACTGTCACTGGTTATGCGCCTCAGTACCTACTTAACGGCACAGATGTTACGATTTTGCCAAATGAGTTAAAACTTAAGAAGACTGACATCGATTTGATTCAAGACAGAAAAAAAGCTCTGGAAAATACTATAAAGTCACATAATTACAACAAGATGATTTACGATAAAACCAGGAGACATATTAACTTCAAAGTTGGTGATACTGTTTTTGTGGAGAATGGAAACAAACTTAACAGGAAGAAGCTCGACGAATTGAGAATCGGACCCTACAAAATAATAGAAAAATTATCAAACTCAATTTACAAGATAAATACTGGTCGAAAAAAATTAGAATCAAATTTTTTCCACATCTCGAAATTAATTCCAGCACCTGCATTGATGAACCATGAAGAGGATATCGAAGATGAATGAAAATTTTTGCAATAATTTTCTTTCCCGCGGGGGGGGGGAGATGTAAAGGAAATATATTCCCTTTAAATTTGAATCCTATAATGTCAATTAGAATGCAATCATCGATTGTCATTTGTTTTGTTATTCTATTATTTGATTGTTAGAAAAAACCATTCAAAGTGATATTAATAAACATAAATGTCGTTTCTTAGTTAAAAAAAACTTTGCAACACAAGTGTTTTATTTAGAAATTAATAAAAAGGAATTAAACCTATCAACATATTATATATATATTCTTTTTTTTTCAGCTAAGTGCAGAAGAAATACTTTCTGTCGAATCAAACACAAGAGAGCAATTCGACAGTGAACTTTACAGAACACTACGGTCGAATCATCTTACAGCATCACTTTTTGGAATGGTAGCTAACTTAGGGTCATTTGATAATTATTTTCAAGTATATGTAATATAATCTACATATAAGTAATATTTCACTGGTGCATTTCTAATTCTTACAGATATGTAAAAGAAAACCAACAACACCATGCCACAATCACGTTATCACAAATCAAATTAAAAAATGGTTAAAATACTGTATTTTGTATTTCAAATACATGACTTGAAAGTATTTTGTATTTCGTATTTTAAATACATGCGAAAAAGTATTTTGTAATTTGTATTTCAATGATAATAATTATTGTATTGTATTTCAATTAAGATATTTGTACAAAAAAAGTTTTATTTTCAATCCTCATCTCTCTTAACATGACATGTTTATCATTTGTGAAAATAAAATATATTTAAAAAAATACAAAAAGTTTTGTTTATATGAAAAATGACTTCATATGCACACTGTAGGCACTGTCCTTGTCACTCAAATATCACGGCAGTGCAGGATGATGACACGAAAATAACATCACAATGTCTACCTATATTATTATGTATTTAAATATATTATAATAAAACGAATATAAAACTTTATTCCACTTAATTTTATTCGACCGTAACCGGTTTCAGCTCGTCAAAGCCATCTTCAGACTGGTACAAATATTTCCTAGTCTACGGTTTATATACACAACATATTGGGGAGGGGGAGAGGGGTGGTCTACAAGGATTTTAATCAATTACAATAATTTGGTGCTAAGAAAATGACTTAGCATCAAATATAATTATTGGTCTACAAGGTCATATATGTGGTCTACAAGGATTTTAATCAATTACAATAATTTGGTGCTAAGAAAATGACTTAGCATCAAATATAATTATTGTAATTGATTAAAATCCTTGTAGACCACCCCTCTCCCCCTCCCCAATATGTTGTGTATATAAACCGTAGACTAGGAAATATTTGTACCAGTCTGAAGATGGCTTTGACGAGCTGAAACCGGTTACGGTCGAATAAAATTAAGTGGAATAAAGTTTTATATTTGTTTTATTATAATATATTATAATGGAATTCCACCATGAATTATCACTCTCAAAAATAGAAATATTATGTATTTTGTTGTAAAAGGGAAGCAAAACAGATCCTGACTTGAGCACCTGACAAATTTATTTCCCCATCTGACAATTCTAACCACTTCGTTGGTTTGATAAATGCACCCCACAGAAATACAAGAAAAAATGTAACTTTTTGACTAATTCACACAATATCTGCGAGCAAACAAATGAGATAATGCGTAAGTAGGTACTACATCGCTTGGCATCGACACGCTCCACACGACATTGCCTGCAGAGAGCATGGGTTGCTAGCGCTGTCTCGTTTGTTAAAGAGCCGCTAGAATGAGATGCATGCAGGGACTCTATGCCGCGTCGAGAGGAGAGCCCTTAGCTATTTAGCAAAAGCGGCCTCTGATAAAAGGGTCCAGTTAACGCCAGCTCCCGGCACACATGCAGTTATTCATAGCTGGCTCCTTTTATCAATCTCCCCACGCGTTGACTGAATTGCCCGATTTAAACAAACCTCTTTCTTCCGTCTCTCTTCAACCCGTGCGAAATATCATATAATATTTGACATTCACTCTTTTTCGCAAATGTGTTTCTGTACCAACGCGCGCGGAGCTATGAGAAAAGTCTTTTGAACGTATTTTTTGCAATGAAATTGTGTATTTTTCAGCCGTTTTCTTCTTTTATGAAATTATAGGTACCAAAAAAAATTTATACAGATTAATATTGCTTATAAACGGCCGCAAATCAATAATTCATCTCAATATTAAAAAGCATAACGTGTTAAAAGTGTTTTATTAGACGATATTGAAAATAGCACCATCTATCGATGAAAAGTTTCTAAAAATATTTAAGGAATACCCTTAAATAGAAGCTTCTTTTCCATGCACCATGATTGGCTGGGTCAATTTACGAAATGTCACAATATTATGTTTATGTCTCTTTACGCGCCATATAATAAACGAGATGGCACTATATCGTCTAATAAAAATGTTTTCGGATTCTGAGGACAGTATTGGGTCATTGCCGTGAGGGAGAGAGCTTGATGAAATTGTGCGTCTGAAAGAGATGGTTTGATAAAAGTAGGTTGATTTTGCGTATTGTACGCTTGTCGCATGAAATAATTTACTATATTAAATAATGTAATTTGACTCTCAAACTCGTGAAATGAACATTTTCGTATTTAATCTGATATTGTATCGTAATATCAATTTTTTAAATGACCTTCCACTTCTGGACCCCTAGAATCGTCTCTGCATACAAGTCCAACTCATGGTAAATAATGCACATGTAAGTTGTTCAGGAGTTTAACTTAGGGGGCATACATTAATTACGTGAGCTCAAAAAAAGGGGGGGGTCCAGTAAAATCTCACCAAATCTTGAACAGTTTTTTTTTCATGATCATATGCGGGGGGGCGTAATGGGATAGCATCTGGGGCGGCACCCCAGATACACCAATTATCTCACGTGAGGGTAAGGGGGGGGGGGGACTAAATTGGAAAATAAACTGCTCACTTATTAATTAATGTATGCCACCTTAGGAGCGTAACTTCTTGCAAAATTGCCAAATTACTACTTACGACTACATCGCAACCTACTTGGGGGGCATTCATTAATTACGTGAGCTCAAAAGGGAGGGGGGGGGGGGGGTCCAGCAAAATCTCACGTTTCTTGAAAAGAATATACAAAGAGGCCCAAATTTATCTCACCAAGGGGAGGGGGTCTAGATTGGAAGAAAAATTGCTCACGTAATTAACCTTTCCTGGTCTGTAATGCGTAAATACTACACATTGCTTATAATAACTTTTATATCTCTATAAATATAATGAATTCTGGATTCAGATTTTAGGTATTCCTCCGTTATACATTTACACACTGAATTAAAAAATAGTATTTTAAATAATTAGCAAATTTAATTCAAAATCAGAGATATTTTGTTAAATATCGGGAATAAACCACAAATACAATCAACCGTGTGCCAGTGTGGACCGTGATACGCGAAGAGTGTGCGGGGGGAGATGACACGCTGTGTGACGTCTCGCTCTACTTTGCTATACGGGAACACGAGAAACAGAGACCGCCGTGTTGTGTTTCGGCCGTCGATACCTACGACCGCGTAGTAGCTAAACATACAAAGCTGTATGTATGTATTGGGTAGCAGCCAGCGCCCAGCGCCTCAGTCGTTCGCGGGCAATCCTTTGAGATGGTCTCCTCGCCCGTTTTTTGAGCAACGGACGATGGTTTTTTCATGTTTTCAGCAATTAAATTACAATTATTATCACTTGTAACAAAAATGAAATGTATGAATGTTCATATATTTCCGATATAAAATCGATGATTTTAACACGTGAATTGATTACACAGCACCGGAGCGCGCGTATTTTTTTAGCACAGTAAGGGAAAGGTTAATATATGCCCTCGAACGACTACTTCCTAACCTACTTATGAGTACTTCAACGGCTATCTTCCAATAGATTTTTATTTCCTGACACATGTCACCCCAATGTACTGCTGTGTGGAGGGTATTTTAAGAAAAGGAAGGAGAGGAAGATCTGGGAATGAAATGGGTATGAGGGGTGGGTAGGAATCTGAGGGTCAGTGTATCCAGGAGTGACGGACGTATGAATTCATTCCTCCCACGGCGGTGAAGTCAATTTTCCAAGAGAGTACGGCTGAAGAAGTCAAAGGAACTCCCTCAACCACTCTCCCGATCCAGCCTGCCATGCAGGTGGTGGGCAGACACATCCGCCGCAAAGACACGGACAAACCTCACCTCATGAACCCGGGCACCCCTGCTAAGTCACCAAACATAGTGAACCCCTAGGGGTGACCTATAGCAGTGGTGTTGGTTATCCAATAAATGGTTCCCGTGGCGGCGGTACCCAAACCCGCCTTCCAAATTGAAACATAAATGAGTTTCTTCTTCAAACACTTCTTCTTCAAACAATTTTATTACATTATTAAAAAAAATAATAATAACCTTGTTCACATTGTTCCGAACACTACTGTAGACTGTAGCAAAATGTTACGGCCATCTTGAATATGCGAAATTCGAAAGACAGAGAGACATTTCTTCGTTCATCTCTCTTTCGCGTGTTTATTGAACCAGCAAGGTGAGAGAGAGAGCTATAATTTTGCAAGACTGCCAACGATATTAACTATGAATATTTTGCTAACAGCTGTTTTTAACCATGCTGCGACGGAATATTTTATTTTCACACCGAATTAAATGACAGGTGATTTCAAAATAATGCTTCAAATCCGGATTTGTTTGTTTGTTTTTCTTTTAAATAGTTTTTATTAGTTAGGTACTTTGATTGTCACTAATAATTTACAAAAATTTGACCAAAAAAAAAATCAACTTCCGACTCGATTTACTCGAAAACGAAAGCTCAAATCAAAAAAAGTTATACCACAAAATCGACTCCAAATGTGATGTAGATTTCCCAGTTTCCCGCTTGTACTACGAGTTTCCGGACACCGTGTATATTATCATGTTAATTTAAGTACCTTTATGATTGTAATAAATAAAATTAAAAAAAATGTCATCGATGCAACTAACATAAACCAATTCAAAGCTCTATTGGATCCATATTTGGAGAGAAGAAAGGATTAACTTAGTTAAAAATTAAAATTTACTGTCAAACTATTGTGAAATTAGATATGAGCGCATCAGCAGAATGTCGGCTGCTCATTATATAATAATAATAATAACAAGGACAGCGACAGCATACCTAACCTGACACCTATGCTCTAAAGATTGCAATCCGCTTGTTGAAATTGGGGAAACCAAACTGACCGCCATTTTCTGCACAGAGAAAAGGTTTTATTTTTCAGGTATTTTGGAGCTCCAGACCAGAGGTGGCCACCAAATTCAACAGTGGGGCTCACTTGGGATTTGTACAGGATTAACAGTTGGACCCTGAAGTGATGACGTGTTTGGTCTGCCTATCACTGTAGGACACTTTGTTTGCATCCTTCTATCGACTAGTTGTCCACCCAACAAAGTAGTAAGTTGGCAATGATTTGCTTACAGATGTTTTGCTGGCGACCAAGACTCCTCCACCCACGATGAGCAGAGCGGCCAGCGCCTCTACTCCCTCTTCCAATCGCACATCTTGGAGCACCTGGGGCTCGACGTTGCCGCCATGGAGCTATCCCGCCTGGTGTTCCCTGGCCTGGTGCTCAGCAGCTCTGGAACCCTGAACATGCGTGAGCCCGAGGCAGCCAAGATGGCGCTGCGGGTGCTCGGCCAGATGGCTACCCTGCTCCGGGACAGCGTGCCCAAACTGGCTGCTGATTACGACTGACTCCAGATACTATTATTTAGTGTGGGAGGTATGCTCTCTTTTTAAAATCATGTCAAATTCATCTTATTTTTATTATCCTATTATTATTCTTTATTAATTCTATTATTCATCTTTATTAATTCTATTACAATTGGTGATGTGCTATGCCTGTCTCACTAGGAACTCCTGTGTTGAGAGCAGACACAGTTTATAACGTAAGCAGTTTATAACAAATATACAAATAACACAATGTTACATTTAAAAAAGAGACAATCGGCATTGTATCATTCGAATATACTTGTAAGTGGATGTGCATTTTATAATATAAGCAGTTTATAACAAAAATACAAATAACACAATATTATGTTTAAAATAAGAGACAATCAACCTTGTACTATTGGAAATGGAGATGCAGTTTATTATATAATCAGTTTATAACAAAAATACAGATAACAACACAAAGTTACTTTTAAAATAAAAGGCAATCAGCATTGAAGTACTTTTGGAAATGCATACTTATAAATTGGTTTTTATAAAATCTTTCATGTTAGAACTGTCTTGGCTGTTGATCCAAGACTCGTGCACTGTGTAGCTTTCTTGCAAAGTAACTAAAATATCTTTTGTTTTAGCCAAAGGGATAGGCGATTATGACCTTTGGTTTTGGTATCTCCTATCTAATATCAAAGTTGCCTACAATATAACCTCTTGGGGTATTCGAGGCCACTTTTAATTTTTTTTTTCTTGTTGTATTGTTATATCAAAAATGTGGTTGTTGTGCAAGTAAAATGAATTAAATAATAAGGATGAAAATATTATCTAACATTAAAAATAACAAAAAAACAAAAGTGTTATGAATTTAAACAAATCTAATCTTTCCGGTTGTCACAGCCGAAGCAATCAGAATGAGCTCAGTTACCGCAGCTTCTGCAGCAATACCACTGTAGATTATTTAAATTAATTACTTAAAACCACTTAATAGTAATCATAAACTAATTCAAAATTTAGGCATATTCGAGTTGTCAAAGAATTTATATATAAAAATGCAAAAATCAGTCATTTTAAATACATGTACGATTACAAAAGATTTTTTCAATATTTATATTGAGAGATCAGTAGAATTTATAGGTCCAATTAGGAGTTCCACCGAGCCGAACCCTCCGATATGAAAATGTCTGGAGTCAGTGAATTATTTTTCCAATTGGTCTCTTTGACATGTTGTATTATTTTGTATTTATTATACTTACATAGTGCAAGTGCATAAAGTGGATTGACTAGGTGATCATTTGTGGAAAAGTGCGTATGTATTCTCATCCGCGTTGACCCAATCATCTTCAGCGCACACCGGAAGACTTGAAAATGGTCATTTCCCTCATAATGTCAAGAAGCCTGTAATTCATTAGTTGCCCCTGCCCCTATGCGTACGCTTTGGAGCCACCTTTTATTGCCACAGGCCATTTCAATACATACTCTGAAACGTACCTGTTCCTCCTTTCAGTCTGCCGTGTGCATTGAGTCAGTGCTTGTACATGCGGTACATTTTTATATCTGCTTGTGAGCATTAGTACCGCGCACCGCGTTTTAGGTAACTTTTTACAAATGAAATGATACGAAAATAAGTTGGTTTTTGAAAAATTCCTGATAGAAAATAAATCTTGGCAATGAAACTAGTATCGATGGAATATGCTTGGAGCTGCTTATGTGCTTTGTGCACACGTGTTTCAACCAGGGTTGCCAAGTCTTTTCCAAATACATACTGAACAGTGAGCAAAAAAAAAAGTTTTAATCGTTTATTTATATTATTAACCACTCGGCAACGTAAGCAGTTATACACGTTAATATGACAATAGCAGTCGAGTACAATAAGCGTGTTTTCACATCAACGCGTATGTTTCCATAGAAATCGTTATAACTCCGTTATTGTTCTAGTGACATCCCAAAAACAAAAAGTAAAAGGTCGATAATGAATAAAGCTGCACATCACTATACAAGTTGTCCATAGAAATACATAAAAAGACCTATTCTGTCAGACATTGACACATATTTTACCTGCTAAATCGCCTATGGGCCACTAGAAATTGTTAATTTTTAATAAATATTCTTGTATGAAATGATAAAGAAGTGAGGTGACTGAATTGTTTATTATATATTTATACAATAGAATAAGTATTGTTTTTTTACATCATCCGTGATTTTAGTATCCGTTTTCACATAAAAACTACAAGTGAGTCATTTTTACATTTTTTTGGTGTTTGCATTCTAAATTTTCATATTTACAAATATTAATATTTATTTGTAATATAACAATTTGAAAGCTTATTTCGTAACCTTTCAAAAACAGTTTTTAGTATTCAGCTACATTCTGAAATGTTTCATTTATAGAGCTTTAATTGTGAAGCGGTAATAACACAAGTTTTGGTAAAACTGGCATTTCGTTTAAGACGTTGTAATGTACATAGTTCTGGGGAACCATTTACTAGTATTTTATATAGGTAGAGCAAGCGAATCTCCTCAGGATTGTGGATGGACATACGGGATTCTCCCCAGCATGATTAGCTTTTCTTTTTTATATAGGTAGAGCAAGCGAATCTCCTCAGGATTGTGGATGGACATACGGGATTCTCCCCAGCATGATTAGCTTTTCTTTTTTATATAGGTAGAGCAAGCGAATCTCCTCAGGATTGTGGATGGACATACGGGATTCTCCCCAGCATGATTAGCTTTTCTTTTTTATATAGGTAGAGCAAGCGAATCTCCTCAGGGTTGTGGATGGACATACGGGATTCTCCCCAGCATGATTAGCTTTTCTTTTTTTAAATAAACAGTACTTTTCCATATAACAAAACTAAACATATATTTCAGAAACATATAACCAGGGGTTTCAATTACCCCCAAATAACACCGGTAAGGGCGACAAATCAACTAAAAATAAATAGCTTACCTGTTGGACCAAGTCATGTTTCCTAAAATATTACTAACACTCGAGAACACCTTAATGAACTGCAGCCGCGAAATCGTGGGGAAGTATCCGAGGGAACCGCATCCGAGGAATGCATACGAGGATCGCAACCGTGTGACGCAACCGCAAATCGCCAACTCATTCTCCACCGACTCAGTTAGCCGGGCAGCAGGTTCCACCTGATGACCAGGATTCCGGCTGAAGGCACCAAGGAATTCTGGAAATTTGCCAAGTTCAAGGCGTGAGCTCCGTCAAAGGCTTTCTGCCAGGAATTCGCCACAACTACAGCAAGTAGAGGCCAGACAAGGCCATAAAGGTGTTCCGTCGTGTTTTACGTCACCGTACGACATAGGATTACGTGGATATCCTTCAATGCAAACATGGCGAAGCACATGTAGTTCTCACACCGACGGCCGATAACGCCCGCTTAATTACTTCGGGTCGCGTTTATCAAACATCATACTTTTAACTTTTGAACCTCTCCTCACTGACGCCAAACATATCAATCTCGGAGGAGATTTGGTTCAGGAGCAATATACTCCTTCCTACCGGGAGAACCATTGGCAGGTTAGTTCTACAGGCAGGAAGATAGAATAATCTATGCTGGCGTTGTCTAAGATAGTCATCCGGAACATAGAGACTCACGCGCACCAGAATGGCTGAATTCTCAATATAGCCACGCAGCAGTCTGAATAAGTGGGTAGCAGCGTACCCCTCCCTTCTGAGCTGCAGGGAGTGGAGTCCCAGCATGCCCAGAAGAAAGTTCGTCGGGTAGAGCCATGGATAGTGGCCGTACTCCCTCATGTAGAGAAATCTTAGAAACTTTTTTTGAACCCTTTCCAACATGAGGGAGCATCCCACCTCATGAGGATTCCAGATAAGCGAACCACTCTCCAGCCTACTGCGGACTAGGGAGAAGTATAAAATCCTCAGAGCACGGGTATCCCGAAAAAATCTGATGGTTCGGAGAACAAACCCTAACATTTTTAAGGCCGACTGGCAAACCCCTTCGATATGAGGACGAAATGTCAGCTTATTTTCATACATAATCCCAAGATCCTTTATATTCGAAACTCGGTTGAGATTATGACCGAGCATAGTGTACCTGTGGTAGGTGAGACTAAATGCTCTGGTAAAAGTCAGAACAACGCCTTTCGAGACATTGAAATGAAGCTGGTTTTGTTGACTCCATTCTGAAATGTTATCAACATCAGCTTGAAGGCGCAGGCAGTCCTCAATATTTCTTATTAGAAGAAATAATTTTAGATCGTCAGCGAACAACAGAAAGCGAGAAAAACGAATGACTCCAGCAATGTCATTAATGAAAATAGAAAAGAGAAGAGGCCCTAAGATCGATCCTTGGGGAACCCCTGAAAAAACAAGAAACACAGCAGATTGGAAGATTCCGGGGGTGACAAATTGCTTCCTGTTCTTGAGGTAACTTATGAAAAAATTTAACATCCGAAGGGAAAAACCTATTTGGGCAAGTTTTATGAGTAAGATATCATGATTCACAGTATCAAAGGCTTTGGAGAAGTCGTGATATGAACAGTCTACTTGGTATCCACTGTCTAGGCTAGCAACATAGTCGGTGAAAACCATCAGATTGGTTTCAGTGGATCTTCCTTTCCTGAAACCATGCTGTTCTGGGATAATGTATGCGTCTATCTGAGGCAGAATGAGTTTATAAATTAATTTTTCAAATAGTTTAGCAGGAGCTGATAGTATGGCAACTGGTCGATAGTTTTCGATTAACTTTCTAGAACCATTCTTAAAAATAGGACATATGTTGGAAGTTTTCCATACTTCAGGAAAAGTGGAAGTACTAATAGCTAAGTTAAAGATAAAACATAATGGTGTTTTTAGGAACTCGGCGCACCCTTTAATAAAAAATACGGGAACGAAGTCTGGTCCGATAGAGTGGGAGTTCTTCATGAGTTTTATGGCACTCATCACGTCAGATTCGGTAAATAAACCTAAATCGACGTTAGTAGCTCCTCTGGTATTAAATGTGGCCGCATTATTAATGTCTAGTAGTGGAGGGTCTTTATTGTAGACCGATAGAAAATGATCAGCAAATGCGTTAGCCACACCCAAGCCACGAAATTCCTGATTACCTTTCATCATGGTGTCTTCAAGACCACCATCCTTCCGAAGGGATTTTATGTAGTGCCAAAACATCTTGGGATCATGTGTGATGTTTTCCTCGATTGTAGACAAGTAGGCTCGATAGGCCACTCGAATCTCGCGCCTAACTAACGCTCGGTAAAAACTAAACAGATCGTATTCACCCTGAAGGCCTCCAGCTTTCCAACGCTTATGATGGGCGTGTTTGATCTCTATATTCGAGATGACTTCTCTCGAGAACCATTTTGGATATTTGCGACCACCACTGCCTGCAAACTTTTTGGGAAAACAAGAATCAAATACGTCATAAATACAACTGTAAAAATATTGCAACGCCTCATCTACTGTACAGAAAGTGCTGAGGTTTTGCCAGTTCATCCGGCTCATTGATTCCTACAAGTTGATGACATTTCCCTTGTTGAAATTCCATCCCTTTGAAGTGTCACGTTCAAGGGTTGGGACTCTATTACTTTTTAAAGGTTTTCTCATCAGGCTGCACTGAAATTCAATAGCCGGATGAAAACTGTCCTCGGGTACAAGTGGAAATTCACAGCGTCTTACCTCAAGATTGGCATTACACAGAACAAAGTCGAGGATTCTGGAATTGGAATTCAGAATGTCATTACACTGTGAGAGACCAAAGGCCGTGCACAGATAGTCTAAATCTGATTCAACCATAGAAACTTCACGAGCGGAATGTAAATTAAAATCTCCCAGTATGACGACATTCTTTTGACCAAATTCATCGAAATTAGAATGCATCCTGTCAAAAAATTGCTTGAATACTTCCCACCTACTGCTAGGCGGGAAATAAACTACACAAAAGAATGTGACAGTCAGTTTGCAAGATACTTTTACCCATAAATCCTCTTGCTCAGTTTCTAGGGTGTGGATGCGCTCGATCTTTAACCCATCATCACCTTTGAAGGCAAGAAGACAACCGCCACCCTGCCTGTGACCACTGCCATTGTCACGATCTCTTCTAAAAACTAAGAAATCACCACCAAAAAGTTCAGAGGTCAAAACACCAGCATTTAGCCATGTCTCGGTCAGCGCTATGATATCACAGTCACCGGCCGCAACATTATTGTAAAAATGCGAGCATTTCGTTTTCAATCCTCTGACATTCTGGTAGTAAATGAACTTTTTATTGCGCGAGTTTAGTCAGCTACTGCCGACCGCAATCGCTGGAAGGCGAGGCGCCGCCACCCTAACTACCCATTCCTTAATGAATGTGCGGCGCGGCCAGTGTTTTGCTTTTAGAACTTCGGCAACCGCCGGCTGAGGCATGCCAATCTTAAATGAGGAGTACTCACCCCGAGTTTTAATTTTTACAACCTTATATGACGGGGCGCTATATAGTGACGTTAAGTAACGCGACATGTCATCGCAAGAAGTATCAGGATGGAATGGGTAACAGTGAAAGAAATTCATTACTGCTGGTTCCTTTTCACTCTTTTGATTGCCCCTTACGGTGACAGGCCGCTTGCGTGTTACTTTTGTCCATTGGTCAGATGGACCTTGAGGTTTTAATATGTTGGTATTAGTCGTATTATCACTATTATCCGTCGTGGCAGGAGCGGCGGGTTTGGCCGCAGGAGACGTTTTCAATGAATCCGCGGCAATGGCCGATGGTGCTGATGATGAAATAACGATTTTTTGCTGCACCTCGATCTGTGGTTCGACTGATGATGTTGACGGTAAAGGGCTGGGTTTAGGTTTGGCCTTAGTACTTTTGACAGTTTCAGTTGTAACTTCTGACTTGGCTTTTGATTCCTTTGCCTGCGACCGAGTAATTATTGCTCGCGGTAATTCACTTTGCGAAACCGGAGCGGGGTGCTCGAGGGGCGGCGGCAAGGGGGGCAGGGGCAAGCCGGCCGTGGTGAGAATTGTAGATGCAATAGTGTTAGTATTGGCTGCACTCACAGTTGTTTCGGTTGTTTCTGTAGTGGGAGTGCTGCGGTGGGCACGGCGCGGGCGCGGGGAAGCGGGTCGCACTGAATTTTGGGAATCAGTGTCTTGCTACCGTGCTTCGTTACGTAGATACTAGGATCAAAATTTGACTTACTACCGACTAGTAGTATTGTCTTAATTTCTTTCACTTCGTGTGTTAAGCTGTCCACTTTAGTACTTAACACTTTCACTATGTTAGTGAGCAGTTGAAGCTCATTAGCGAATTCACTTAAATCACTCATCTTATATTAAAGTAATATAACCCGAGTAAAGATTCAAAACAAACGGCGCGCGGCGAAATACGTGTGTTCAGCCGGCAAGGTAGTTCTGTTCTGTTAAGATATAAATATAAGGGATTATCCCATGTTAAAAACTTGCAAAAACTAACACCTATGTGACGAGTCAAATATCCGTCGTGCTCCCGTAACGGTGGATATTCAAAAAGTACCCGAAACTAGAAACTAACATTGCCACACGCAAAAAATAAAGCCAACGGCGATTCAACAAATAACGTGAGCGGCCAGGTGAAAGTTAATTCAGTCACGAGAATAATTATTCGAATTTAATGATTATTATCGTGACAACGTAAAAAGTGAATATTCGCGATAGATCGGAGTGGTTAACTTAAATTACCAAGTACCATTGCACAAGCCCAACTAGCTAACCTAACTTATAAAAATTATATTTTTTCTCACTAATGCACGCTTCCAGCAATGTCTTATTTGCTTTAACTGCCCCATGCATTTCGCGACATGTCAGACTGAAATTACATTGTATACATAATTCAGCCTTCACCATGTCCACACTTAATTTATTACGGCTGTCCGTCCACAAATGGTTCATATGGCTAAATACTCTTTCCACATAAGCATTACTACATGGTACTGCCATTATCGTTTTAATTACCTTTTTCAAGTTGAGGCTTACTTCTGCCTTTAGAAACATCTTCCTCGAAAACGTAGTGTTGGATGAAGAAGCTTGGTTTTTTTATTTTTTATTTTTTTTAGTAACTATATAATATTTTTTACATTTTTATATGAAACATGTTAGTTAGATGTATATATAAAATATATTCGTAGTCCTCCTCACTAGGAGATCCTGTGCTGAGGGGGACTATGCTTTGGATAAGTTTTTCAGCGACTTCTATGGTTTTACTTCATTGGATAAGGTTTTCCAGAAACTTCTATGATGTTTTAAGTATACTAGTAAGTTCATTTTCCGATAGATTCTTCAGCCAACATTTAATGTCCTTAATGTAGCTATTTTTTATTTTTATTTGTTTGATACTAAGTGGGAGTTTGTTATATAACTTTACTGCTAAAAATGCAGAACTTCTTTGACCAAATGAAGAGTTACACTTTGGTATATTAAGTATGTCTGTTTGTTTAGCTCTGGTTTTATGAGCGTGTGAGGTGTCTGCCTCTGAATCATTTTTGTGATGATGTACTAGAATGTTTTTGGCATAGATTTTCTGTATGCTTGGAACATCAAACTGTTTAAAAATTTCTGCTGTTGACGTCCTTATGGGGACCTTTAGAATGGTCTTTATAATGCAATTCTGAGTTATCTTAAGTTGTTTTAAGTGATTAGATGCTGCTGAGCCCCATCCTATTACTCCATATTCCAATCGAGAGTGGCATAAAGCATAATATACTCTCTTTAGATCCCTCATCGACAAGATGTTTCTTAATTTTTTGAAGAAGTAGATGAGTTTTGTTAGCTTTTTTGAGGTAAGCTCAATGTGTGAATTCCACTGTAGATTTTCATCAATTTCAATCCCAAGATATTTAATACTTTTGGTTTGGGTTATAGACGGGCAGGAACATTGTGGAAAAGTATTTTGACATTCATGTAATTTGAGGGTATGCACATTCATTGGTTGTCCTCTTTTGTTTTTGGAGAAAGTTAGATATTTAGTTTTACTAACATTTAATGTAAGGGAGTTTACTTTTAGCCAGTTTTGAAGTACAGCCAGGCCATGTTCCGCCTCCTTGTAGGTTCTTGTCCAATCTTGTTTGTGGAATATAATAACAGTGTCATCTGCAAAGCTCATTATGTTTCCATTAATGGGAAGATTCATAAGGTCATTTATATATATCAGAAATAGTATAGGTCCTAATACGCTTCCCTGGGGGACCCCGAATTTAATTGGAAGAGATTTGCTCTTTCTTTTACCAATTTGTACAATTTGTTCTCTTCCAGTTAAATAACTTCTAAGTAGGTTTAGAGTTGTTTCGGTTATTCCATTTTTTTTTAGTTTTAAGTACAGTATTTCATGATCAATTGTATCGAAAGCTTTTTGAAGATCAATGAAAACAGCTAACCATTTTTTGCCTTCATCCAGTTTTCTAATAATTGTATTAGTTACATTAGCTATAGCGTCACCAGTACCCAGGTTTTTTCTAAAGCCATACTGCGTAGGTGATAATATTTTATTGGTATACAAAAATGTAAGAACTTGTTTTTTTATTACTTTTTCCAATATTTTCGACAGAGGAGT
This sequence comes from Limnephilus rhombicus, assembly GCA_929108145.2. Taxonomy (NCBI): domain Eukaryota; kingdom Metazoa; phylum Arthropoda; class Insecta; order Trichoptera; family Limnephilidae; genus Limnephilus; species Limnephilus rhombicus. The sequence continues at coordinate 1,708,603 of OV815283.1, read as the reverse complement.
TAAAATACTAATTGGTCGATAATTTTAAATATCATTTTTGGGACCATTTTTATATAATATTGCTTCCAAGGTTTTTGTAGAACGCGAATCTCTTTGTACAAAGCATCTTTATCAATGTCATCTTCAACATCTACAGCTTTTGATGCTTAACCGGTCAAAGGCCATGCCATTTCGCGGAAATTCGCGGAACTTCGCAAAAAAACACTAAAAAACCACCACTTTGAATTTTGAATTGAATGTTTTGTTGATAAATTTTGAGCTATTGTATATTTTATTAACTGAAACACGTTCACAACACAATAAACTATCTACCAAAACCACATTACTTGCATTTATTACATAAATTAATAGGTTTTATGATTTTTTATTCGCGATACACGCATTAATTGCGACCATTAAATTCGCGGCAAATTCTGACAGCCGATTGTCATAGAAGAAATCGTTTTAAAAATATTCCAGGGTGACAAGGTGAATGAAACTTGTAGCGTCTCCGAGAGTAATGATGGCGCAAGCGATTCTGACACTGTTCTTCATACAAATTGTGTACATAGAAGGGCCAAAATCGCAGACCAAAAGTTTTTTGTCGGAAGTATTATTCAAACATTTGAATTATTTTCTCGCGCATGCGCATATGACGCGCGCGCCGGCGCGTCTCCGGCCTGTCACCGGTTAAGTTTTCTGAAATTATCCAATTTTCTGCGTAATTTTCTTAATTTTCCTTTCCGTAATAACCTTGTACAAAGTGTAAGAAAGCTTAAAGAAAATGAATGAAATAGGTAAAGTCGTTCTGAAGTTATGGCGTTACCAAGGGAATCAAGGATTCATTTTTGTATGTACACATAGATGACATTTGTATAGTGCAGTTTCGTGTTATTTCTCTTCAAATGCGCTCTACAGTAATTAACTTAAAACTAATCTAGTATTCAGTCAAATTATTCCTATAGTGCTTGATCTAATACAATGATACAAAAATGTACAATACAAAGCAATGACAAGTATAATATAATTTGATACAAAATGTACAATAACAGTGCTATCTTAGCACAGGACAATAATAATAACTAGCATGACATAAAAAAATGTACAGTACATAATAAAGCAATGATAGAAGAACTACAAATAATCTCAGAAAATTGGATAATTTCAGAAAACTTAAGCATCAAAAGCTGTAGATGTTGAAGACGACATTTATAAAGATGCTTTGTACAAAGAGATTCGCGTTCTACAAAAACCTTGGAAGCAATAAAAAAACCAAGCTTCTTCATCCAATACTACATTTTCGAGGAAGACAGAAGGCAGAAGTAAGCCTCAACTTGAAAAAGGTAATTAAAACGATAATGGCAGTAGTATGTAGTAATGCTTATGTGGAAAGAGTATTTAGCCATATGAAACATTAATTGCTTTGTAACATCGCTGGGCATATATCGAACATTTGGTGCGTGCTCCCTTCTATAATGAGATATTGTCAGATTGAATGACTCAATATGAGCATGGATCGCTGTTCGGTCAACTTTGTTGATCGTTGGATGGGATCCTCTTTTGTCAGCATATGGTATGAGTGGTGTTGCTTCTGTTTTTGTGAAAAGTCTATGAATTACTGAGTCGTTTTTTGCATGAAATCCTAGAGTAGTTAAAAAAAAAATCTTGCACACGGGTTGTCGCTCACCAACAGCATCAGGCAAAAAATATTTAATAGACATATTTCTTCCTACTTCCCCAATCATGTTTGTCCTTTGTTTAATCATATTGCGATTACAAAATCCCAATAAAAAGGAGTGCTGCTCACACCAATTCATTGTTGAAATGTATTGATGATGAATTTCAACTCTCCTTTCTTACTAATTTTGTTAATGCACTTGTATCTGCATTTATTTTCATCACACGGATTGCAAAGAGGATGCTTATCCATCCTTCGTTGCTTTGCCAGGTTTTCTTTATCCTGAGCTGACAGGGTTTTGGGTTTCCTCTTCCTGATTTGGCCTTTTTTGGTGAAGGAAGTATTTGGTGACAAATAAAACCCATTAACTTCTACAGTGATTTCTTCAATCTGTAAACAATAAAGACATAATTAGATATATATGAATGAACACTGAACCCATGCGATTAATAAATGTATTAAGTGCAATGAAAAACACTTAAAATGAAGCCAATTTAACTTTTTTTTTTTTTTTTTTTTGTTCATATGAAGCGGATACTTTGTGATGTGACATTATTAATTTAAAATAAAACAATAACTTTGTAAACACCACTTTTATTTTTATACTTTATGCCGACCGGGTTTCGCTACAACCGTAGCTTCATCAGGGCAGTATAATACTCTACTTGTAATTTAACTACCTGTGGCAATTGAGATGAAACGTCTGACATTAACAACTCATGGTTTGAGATATGATCACCTCCGGAGACATAACTCTGTTCCATGGAACAACCTGGGCTTTGTTCATCAGATTGGATCTCAATAATCTGTAAATAATAAAGACAATTAGATATATGAATAATGAACACCGACCATATGCGATTGATAAATGTATTAAATGCAATGAAAAACACTTAAAATGAAGCCAATTCAACTACCTGTGGCAACTGAGGTGAAACGTCTGACATTAACAACTCATGGTTTGAGATATGATCGCCTCCGGAGACATCACGCTGTTCCATGGAACAACCTGGGCTTTGTTCATCAGATTGGATCTCAATAATCTGTAAATAATAAAGACAATTAGATATATGAATAATGAACACCGACCATATGCGATTGATAAATGTATTAAATGCAATGAAAAACACTTAAAATGAAGCCAATTCAACTACCTGTGGCAACTGAGGTGAAACGTCTGACATTAACAACTCATGGTTTGAGATATGATCACCTCCGGAGACATCACTCTGTTCCATCAAACAACCTGGGTTTTGTGCATCAGATTGGATCTCAATAATCTGTAAATAATAAAGACAATTAGATATATGAATAATGCACACTGAACGCATGCTAATGATTAATGATAATTGCATTAAATGAATGAAAAGCACTTAAACTGAAACCGATTTAGTTAACTGTGGTAACTGCGGTGGAATGTCTTATGATAAAGTGTGGTTTAAAATTATATTTATATCTTTGCAGACATTGTCTGTTTAGTAAAACAATATGGATTATGTTAATCTATCAATCTGTATCTCAGGAATCAATAAATGTTTATTAATAAATACACAATAAATGTATGAACGAACATGACATTATTATATGGTGAAAAGCACTTAAAATGAAGCTGATATGATTCATAAATAATGTCTACTAAGAATACATTTTGTGGGATGTGTATTAAGTAAATTAGAAAATGTAAATTTGATGGTTAATGATTTATGGATGAGTCCCCATTTTTTTAAGATCACTTTCGTGTTTTATATGGATGGTTTTTTCCCCGGGTCCTTTACGTACAAGTAGTCTGCTCGCTTTAAACCACACGAATTGGAAAAGAGTTTCTTTGGCAGTTTGTTTGGTTTTCCACAATAGTTCCTTAAAGTAAGGTGAAAGCACTTCACTGATGTAAATCGGCGAACTCAAGTTAAGTGTTTTGGCCGCACTTTTTACTGAGAGAATCGAATCCCTAGTTTTAGGGTTGTGAAAAGAGATATGTAGTTTGTCCGGGGTGTTGCGTCTGCGGTCTTGGGTCCTGGTCACCATACGAATGTCCTGTTGTAGCAGGGGCAAGCCCAGCGAGCTGGCTACCCATAGTACAGCTTCCGTAGGTTGTTCGCCCGGCTGCAGCTCCACTCCCGCCATCTCCACACTGTCAGATAACTTCTCTTGCTCGAGTTCTGCAAGTCTACACTCAAGGCTAGAAATTCTAATGTTATTTTTATCATTCACCTCACGTAAAAACTTGGTTTCTTTATGCAGATCCTGCATTTGTTTGAAGCTCGACACAAGGTTTTCATACTGGTTACAGATGAATTCGCTGCTTTTCTTTTAAGTCTCTTATTTCTTCTTCAAACATTTTTTTCATTTCAGTAATTTTGCTGTCAAAATGTTTAGTGATTCGTTCGAATAAGACATCAGTTTCTGAACCGGACTTCGAGGACGGTGAGCTCGATCGGCTTTTGCATTTCGGACAGTTCCAAGTTGATTATATTAAACGCAGAGTTTTTAAAAAATTATTAAAAAGTGCATTTTTAAACCTCTCCTCAAAACACAGCGTCAAGTTGGCATTACTGAAATGGTTAACGGTGACGTCACTGTTAACCTGCTAACCAATTCACCGAAGTGTATCAAGATGTATTGACATTTGAAATCTTACGCCTTACGCCACGAAAGACACGCACGCCATTCAACATTTCGTGTTTTTTTTGGTTATTTTCATACTGTTAAAAGAGATTTAGATAAATATTAGTTATTGTGTTTATTGGAAACAATATTTAGGCTCTCAACAATTGAAATTATGACGGAAAAGGGCTATATTTGAGGTTAAGCATAGTCATAAATAGGTCATATGTCATATTTGACATTTGGTTTACGATACATCGGTCGTATTTTCGAATTGTTTTTAGTATCAAGGGCTTTTTATTCAAGTTATTACACAATCGTCATGATCAGTATATTATAAATACCAGTGTTTCTGTATGTGTTATACATAAAACAATGTACAGTCACGCCTGAACACAAAATTCGAGGCTTACAATGTCACTTGTATTTGCAATGAAAAAAATGATTTATTGTTTTTATATTGCACTTTGTTAAAATACAATAACAGTAGCGGTGAAATGTGGACATTTTACCAATGTTTTTCTATGTTAAAAGCAGTTAATCTTGAATAAAAAACACACCTCACACCTAAAAGTCATCCCAAAGCATTCCGCCATTGATTCTTCTGGATTCTTCATTCAAACAGGGATGTTCTGCCCAAAAAAATTATTTCTCTAGATCTCGAAGTGAAATTTCCCTAGAATTTCACATTTACGCAATTACCTACGTAGCCACCTGATTGCGTAACACTAATCCTGTTATATGTTAATTAATATGATTAATTAATTGGGAAGATATCGGAATTTGGTAAATGTACTTATAATACTGTGCTTTTCCAAATAAAACACTTTTTGCTACGTGAAATAATAATTTAAAAGTACGAATACACTCACCACTGAATTCCAAATAAAAAAAAACACTTTGCACAATAAAAATCAACAGCAATCACCGATAAAACGGAACTTAAAAAATTTTTTTTTTTTTCAGAGGTCCCATTTATCTTTTTAGATACATAATATCATTTTGAGTTGTCAGTCTTAAAAATAGCATTGCATGTAAGTACATGAACAATAATTAAGATTTATAGGAATTCCAAAAAATATATATACGTATATAAAAATATACATATAAAATATATATAAAAAATATATAAATAATACCAGTAATATTGTCATATGTAATAAAAAATTTGCCAGAGTTCGAAATTTCCCTAGATTTTGGCCTGATTTCCCTTTTCCCTAAAAAATATTTTTCTCCCCTAGATTTAGGGAAATTTCCCTAGACATAACATCACATTCAAAATGACAACTTGAAAGTAAATAAACTATCGGTGGGTGAAGAAGTCACACAATCCACCATAGATACGGTGTTTTTCGTGGGGTCTTGAAAAATTAAAACTTTGACAATTATTTTAACTATTAAAACTAACTATAAAAATAAAAGTGCAGTTATTTAAGTTTGAAGGTCTTAAAAAAAATTGGACTGGAGTTCTCTATTGTTGATCACTGTTATGTTGTGTAGTGTTCCATTTCAAATTCCCCAAGTTTTCTTCACAAAATTCTGAAAAAAAAAAAAATATATAAATAAATTAAAAAAGTTATTAAACATTCAAACCATGTCGGTAGTTTTGCGCCACCCTGTATTTGTAATTAATGAAATCAGTATTTTTCTCGCATTCATGATTGTAGATTGAACGTACGCAATTTGTAGCGCGGATCTAGTGCTGTTGCTAAAATAAATTTTTCGTCATTCTCTAAACAATCAAATCTATCATTGATTCCGGCTATCAAATTCAGTACAAAAGTATTATATTCTGGGCTATAATTATCCTCCGTGGCCGTGGTGTACTGATCCTTGATCCGTTCTCACAAACTGTTGATCAGCGGTACAGCGTCGGACAAGCAGGCAGACTCTTCACTTATAGACTTTGTAGCTTCTTCAAAATAATTTAAGGCTGAGACAACCTGTTCCATAAGTACCCACTCTTCTGTAGTCAATTCAGTTTTACATTTCACATGAGGTAAAGATGCTTGAACTGCAACTCGTTGCTCAAGAAATCTTCTAAGAGCTTAATGGTGCGTTGAAACCCCTGCTTATTTACTATATCGAACGGTTCCATATCTACACATATTTGTTCAGCTATCGTTTGCGTGATCGCTTTTGCTCTGGGGTCATCAGTATCATACATAACATTTTTGTCCAAAATGCGTTCTAAAGTTACTTGTTTTTTAGGTGGTGGACCGGTCTCGGTTTTCGAGGTAGATGGGTCGTTTTCCAACTTCTTTTCATGATAACGCTTCACGTGTGTCCACATATTAGTTGTCGTGAAGCCCTTCGATGAAACTGCCTTACTTACCATGAGAAATGCTGACATTGCAGTATAAACAAGTTGCTTTAGTGTCATCATCCTATTTTATTTGAAAATGTTTCCAGATAGAACTTATTATTTTATAGAAAATAAAACAGAGAGAATCACAAACGAATAGCGGCGATGTCACGTAATTCAAGCACGAAACATGACATCTCTCAACCAAAGCTTAGCAAACACTGGGGCGGGGGAGTAGGCTGCAGTGTTGCCAACAGCGCTTGGCCTAATATCGCCGTTTCTCATACATAAAGTAGCCTAATGTAGCCGAATTTTAGTTGCAGTAGCCTAAAGTAGCCCAAACGCCAAAATATCAATTTAAATAAAATGTAAAAATATATATGCCATTTTGACCCTTATGTATAAAGAAACTGTATCAAGAACAAAGTCAGAATCGCTTGCAATTCTTACTGTATATCGCAAAGTCGTATTCTTGATACTGCCAAAAGTTTCATTCACTTGGCAGCACCAGTATGTTTTTAAATTAATTATCTATGGAATATGAATGTCAATTGAACTGTCAAAGCATGTCAAAGTCAGTTCAACTATCGGTCACAAAAACTTTAAAAAAACCTGTCAATTCATCAAATAAACACAAGTAATGTTGTTTTTATCGATAGTTTATTGTTCAAGGAATGTGTTTTGGTACATAAAATAAACGATAGTTCAAAATAAATGCACAAAATATTACTTCAAAAGTATTCTTTCCGAGATTTTATACGAAATGCTAGGATGTATGCTGGCATACAAGAGGAAGAAAGTAAAGTGTAATAGCATTTAAAAAAAAAATTAAGGAATCGCATGCCACTACGTACATATGAATGTAAGAGGTATGTGTTGCAAAAACTTTCAACCAAGCAATCACATAGTTAGTTATGTACTGGTAGAGAAATGTACGACTCCAGTGTATCTTGCGCCAGATCCAATACTACTGACGACGGCGAAAGTCTTGTTGATGCCTTATTAATTATTCCAATTCGTCTTCTGCTAGCAATAATATTGGAGTTTTACCTACCATTAAAACTCTTATTATGTTGCCTTCCTTATCCAGAATATTCCTTAGTGAGATGGCATCTCTGTTTCTATCCGATTTCGGCCATTCTTCTCCTTTTACCTTCTTAAATATTCAAATTTCGCGCCATTCGGCGTGCGAATTTGTCCCTCTGTGAATTCAATCACTGCCACCAACAGCTAGGCGAGCGTCGACGTGATGCCATTTTCTTCAATTGTAGTCTCACCAGACAGGGGATGAGGAATATTCTGGATAAGGAAGGCAACATAATAAGAGTTTTAATGGTAGGTAAAACTCCAATATTATGTAGTGCCGTTCCTTATCCAGAATATTCCTTAGTGAGAATTGTCTGCTATCGTCTGGTGGCACAGTTGATGTCAATTGTGATCACCTTCATTTAGAAGTACCGGTTGGAGGTCAGCCCTCACACCGATTGCTTCTCCTTCTGACTCCAGAAATGGAGGAACTTTGGGGGTCTGCCCCCCTCAGATGAATGATTGGTCTAAACAGGTTTGTCAAGAATGATTTCAAGTAGAAGTGCCAGTTAGAGTTAGAGGTCTGCCCTCACACCGATTGCTTATTCTTCGGACTCCAGAGATGGAGGAACTTTGGGGGTCTGTCCCCCTCAGGTGAATGGTTGGTCTACACAGGATTGTCGAGGATGGCGAAAGACTGGCCTAAAGCAGTTTGTTGAGGGTGACTTCATGTAGAAACGCCGGTTAGAGGTCTGCCTTCACACCGGTCTCTTCTTCTGACTCCAGAAATGGAGGACCTTTGGAGGTCTGCTCCCTTTTCAGGTATGACGAAGTCCCCAGCTCCTTTATTGAATATTGGACTGTTTTATTTCTTTTTTATATTATTATTCTAAGGTATTTTCACTTTGCCAATCAACCTTTTCCAAAAATTTTCTCTATTGGATAAATAACTTTTCAAACCAACGAAGTGAAGCCACTGCTGATCTGGTCCTCTTCGCAGAGGCCTCAATACCAGCATAAGTATTGGTATTAAGTATTGTCTTGACCAATCTGCCAATCAAATTGTTATAGAAGCTGCTTTTGTTGGACCCATGGGTAAAAACGGATTTGTCAATTTCGGGTGTGTGCCTTGTGGCGAAATTTTTCAATCCCACCGGAGTGGGTCTGCACTGGTGGTCTCAACCAAAATGGAATAAAAATCGCAATGGCGATAGCCATTGAGGATTTTTAGGTGAAAAAATGGGGGCATTTGCGCCATTGTTCTAAAGAACTTAGAAATTGTCCTCCCTGAAATCGCCTGGGCTGATTGTCAATTTTTTCAGGGGCGACAGTGTGAGGTTTGCCCGTGCACTGTCGGTCTCCAAAAATTCCGTCCTCTGCTGGCAGAGGAGGAACTGATGATGACCAGAATGATGACCGGGGTCTGCCCACCGGTACTGAAATGGAAATTGGGTGGAACCCAGATTTCCTGCGGAAGCACGTTGAGTTTGCATGACTGCCCGTGTTTCGTTTTTCTACCCTGACATATATTCGTTAATTTTAGGGTTTGCGAAAACTAAGCCCTGAAGGCTTTGTTCGCCCCATTAAGTCTCTGCAACTGGGAGACAAGCTTGTTATCCACTGGAGTTTTGCACATCTCCAGGATGCGTTCGCGTCAATGTCTCTCTTTCTCTATCGGACCATCCTTGCAATCTAACATCTGAGTACCAATTTTCCACACTTGCAGCTCCAGTTTAAATATTTGCGGTGAGAGCCTGTGGTGGTGACTATTAGTATCTGCGTAGATATATATGGTTTCCTAGCAAAGATAAGACTTAATACTCTCTGTTTCAAGTCTGGTAGTAGTATTTTCTTCCATTTGGGAGCTACTAGCTCAGGTAATTTCCTGTGGAGCTGTTCAGATGAGCAAGCACTCGGGGAATTAGACAAAACACTCATGCCAGAGGAAAGTGCCAAGGTCTGCTATAAACATTATGAAATATCGCCGCTTTGTCTTCCCTGTCTATGGACACATATTTCCACCACATGAGCCATGTGAGGCAAACAGGTCCACAGTGGGTCTGCCCCATTTGTGAAATATATTTTCTGTTGCAGGAGGTAGAAGGTGCAACTCCAGAAAACGGATTCCTCGGGACAAGTGGTCCGCAAGGTCATTGTACCGACCCATAAATGTGTAGTGTGGTGTTGTAGTATAGACTATATTAGAACAGTAGAACTCCTCAAACATCTTTTCTGGTTTTTCAAGGCATTTAGTATAGCAACATCTCTTTCAGGTTTCTGTGCCAATCCTGCTGTCCCCTGGTCCAATTCCCCGTAATCACCATCGACTCGTATCATCGGTCGAGAGGAAATGATAGACAGCGGGGACGTGTAGTAGCATATAGACCTTTACTTTCTGCGCCCATCATGATATGTCTTTCATTTCTATTTGTGTCTGCTGGTTGATGCCTTTTTTCAAATTGACGGTCCAACCGAGGTCTCCTAGTAGGTTCAAAAATGGATTTGTTTTGACCTTCAGAATTTCCCTGTCCTGGTGGGCCAGAAGGAAATCGTCCAGGTATACACACAATGGCCCTCACATTTTGATGGCGTAAGGTCTCCGCAACCCAATTGGTCACCTTGGCAAAGGCTTGTGGAGCACTGCTCAAGCCCTGGGGAAGACATGTCATTTGCAATGACTACTTTGTACAAAATCCTGAGAAAATGATGGTGAGATTCTGCGACTGGGATGTGGACATATGCGTGCAATATTTCTATTTTTTGTCATCCAGTTCGGGAATTTACCGATGCAGCATTAAAGAAAAAAAAAAAAAAAAAAGGTTGAGGATAGGTCTGTTGTTGCTGTCCCTTTTTGGACCAGGAACATTTGGGAAAGAAAACCGGAGTTGTTGACTGCCGGCTCCAATATATTTAGTTTTTTGGATGATTTCTATTTCCTTTGTCATTGCTGGGGTAATCTTTGTCACAAATATTTTTAAAATTAGGGCAGTTGGGCATAATAATAGAAGCTTTGTAAAGAAGAGGATTCTGTATCCCCTATAATTTTCAGAACAACTTTGGGAGCATTTAGAGCTGCGCATTTGTTTTTGTAATTCAGCAATTGCGCCGCCCGAAACTTTGGTGGCCTCAAGTCATGCACTGCTGTAGTAACATCGGTTAGAGGTCTGCCCTCACACCGGTCGCTTGCTACTATCTTTTCCCCCCCTTTAAACTCCAGAGGTGGAGGGCTTGGGATACCTTTGGGGGTCTGCCCCCCTCAGGCGAAAGGGTTCTCAGGACGGGAAAAATTTTTTGAGATGGAAAGAAATCTCGGCCCTGAAAGTGGTTTTGATACCTTTTTTGTAACGCTCCCCTCTTTTGGTGGACCTATAGCAGTGATGGCCAATTCTGTACTCCTCCCAAATTCTGCAATTGGGTAGAGAGGGCTTCCTTATTGAAGAGATGTGAGGAAGTAGGAAAGATCTGCATCAGTACTTTATTGTCCGATTTTCCACATGTGATCTGCAGCTGGTCATCAGACCATTTTTGTAAGTTATTCTGACCTCCAAACAACTCGTTAACTTTCTCGTACTTTCTGGGGAGACATCCTGTGCCTCGAAACCCCATTCGACTAATTGCTGCAGCTGCACCCTATCATTGAGAGCTGCATGCGTTATATCGGTGAAGAGTGACATATTGAAAAAACCCAGAATCATATGGCTGCAACCTAAAGTTCACCTCGAGCTCTTTAAAACCCGGATTGGTAAGGTGGCCCTTAATGACCTTGTTTATCTTACATTGGTCCAATATTTTTGATTAAACCGTCAAAGGCGCTCTAACACTTTGAGTCTGTCCCGAGTAGGGACAGGCTTAAGGGTTCTCTAAGAGAAATGGTGGGGCCCGGCATTTGTAAAATACGAGGATTACGCCCGGCTACTATTGAGCAGTCGTTCTCAGTTTCTGCGATAGACATATCCTCGGAGGTGCATTCTCTGCGAATCTTGACCTCTGTTCTTGCAAAACAAAATCTTGTAGTCTGCCTACTTGTTCTGTTAATTTTTTAATATAACGTGCCATTCCTTTCTCTCGCCTTCTGGAAATAGAGCTGTCGGAACTTGGTGAGCGCCGGCGGTGCCTTCATCTTTTTCGTTTATTGAAACAGTCGGAACTCAAATTATTTCGTTTCATTTTTCGTCTTTTGCCACGTTTTATACTCGCGAATGCGGGAATCTCAACCGCTTCTAGAGACGACATTATCCGACATTGTGTAAAATTCTTTTGAAGGAACAAAATTTCGTTTTTGTGTATATTGATTTACACTCGCGTATAATCGATTTACGATCTCAACCGCTTCGAGATACACAATATTATCCGTCATTGCGTGGGTAATAATTACGTAAAAGCCTTTTGAAGAAGGAACAAAATTTCGTTTTTGTTTATATTGATTTACACTCACGTACGCGAGAATCTCAACCGCTACGAGATACATAATATTATCTGTCATTACGTAGTTAACTCCTTGAGGTACGAACTTTTTTTTCTTATTTTTTACCTTTTTTTTTTTTTAATCAATTGATGTAACTTATAATAACGAGGAAAAAATATTTAAAAAAAAATTGGACTGAAGGCTTTTCAGGAATGAGGTGGTAAAAATTTTATACCACAGTACACATGGGAAAAAAATATTAGGTTCAAATCAAAAGTTTATTAGAAATAAAAAAAGGCCATTTTATATGACTAATTGTGGAAATTTTCAAAACAGTTTTTATCTTTTTTTACACAAAGGGGTACTTTGCAAACACAACATATCCAGTTGGAACGTATGGGCCTGTCTTTTGTACTACAATTCGCACAACGACGTGAAGTAGTATGTTCTGGCCGGTGGGCGCTATTTTTCAGACGTATTTCAGGGTCCACGTAGGCTTATGTCTCTTAATTTCCACCACCTCCGATGTGGACCCATGCTTTTTGGTGCATTTCAGCTCCTCTTCAGCCAAAAGTCCTCTGTAAACTTGCCTCCTGAAATCTTTGAGCCTCAATGGATTGTCTTTGTCAGCCTTACCCAACTTGCAGAGCTCTGTGTAAACAATGTAAGAATTTACAATTGTTGCATCTAAAAAGTGGAAAAATAAACGATGCCACCATTTTTTAGACTTTCTGTTTATCGAGTAAACCGCCTTCTTTTGATCAAACTTGTCCACATAATTCATGCAGTTGTTATAATTATTTAGAGCCAACGGACATGGCACCCTTGTGATCTCACCAGTTTTCTCTTTACGGTTGACATGCATGGCATCCTTTGGGTTGTGAAAGTTTGAAAGGAGGTGTACAGCTCTTCTATCTCTCCATTTTATCATGGAAATTCCTGTATCACTTACGTACCAGCCATATTCACCTCTTTTTAGGTTTTTATCATCCTTCATCTTAGGCAAATATTTTCTGGTTAATTGGACAGTTCCACATGAGCGAATATTCATATCTTTCAGCTGTTTTTGTAGGGGGTAGCAATTAAAATAATTATCAAAGTAAACTGTGTAGTTACGACCTTGAATAGATTGACAAAAATTTAAGACAACTCTTGGCCCTAAGTTAGACTCAGCGTAATCACCAAATTTTTCCTGTGTATATTTCAAATTTTAAGTTGTATCCATTTTCTGCACACATCATCCAGATCTTATAGCCTCTTTTAATGGGTTTTTTGGGCATGTATTGCTTCAATGTGCTACGGCCTTTGAATTTGACCATGCTCTCGTCAATTGCCAAAGTAGGTGATGGCTTGTAATTTCGATCAAAGGTGTCTGACAAGCAGTTCAACAAAGGCCTTATTTTATATAATTTATCGAAATTAAGTTGACCTCTAGCAGGCATCAATGAATTGTCGTTGAGATGAAGGTTTGACAACAGCCAGCCAAACCTATGGACTGTCATAAATCTTGAAATATAGGGGTCGTGTAAATCAGGGGACGATGACCAATAGTCTCTATAACTGGGGGATTTTTTAATTCCCATTACTAAATTTAGTGCAATGAATTTTTTTAATTTCCTGAACGGTTGTGGGTTGGTGATTTTTCCCGACTTGTTGTGCGTATAGATTGGTCTGGAAGCAGATATTTTCAATCAAACTAGGAGTCCAAAATTTCAGAAAAATTTCCAAAGGTGTGGGATTTTCCATCGTAAGAAAGTCATTATGTAGTCCTGTTTCTTCACGGAATTCACCAGGGAGGGCGGTATTGAACGTACGGCTCCATTTAGGCACGACTATAATCGCAGGTATGACAGGTGTAGATGCAGTTGTGCCTGGAACAGCAGCGGTGGTTGACAAAACGGACATTGAGATATTAGGACTATACTGGGCAGATGGAGAAGACGATACTGGTCGGTTACGCGTACGCGAAAGATGAACATCAAAAGTAGATGGTGATTGTGAACCAGAAGGGCTGGATGTGCCTGCTATAGGGTGATCGAGTGTGGTAGATGAAGAAGACGCCGGGATTTGATTCCTCACACAAGATAGAGGCAGTTCATCATCATCATCGTCCGAAGAGGCGCTAACTGTGACATTTGCTAGATGCTCCTCCTGTAGATCCTCTTCCTCATTGTCTGAGCACCCATAACAACTGTCATCATCAGAAGGTATCTCTTCTAAAAGTATTCCTGCGATTTCTTCTTGGCGAAGACCTTTCTTCGGCATGGTGTATCTGTAAAATTATAAAATCAGAATAACCATGTTGTAAGACTAAAAAAATTACCTCAAGTACGGTGGTCGAAAAGCAAAACCACCAAAAAATTTCGATTTTACAAAAAAATACTATATTTATAGACATTTCTTATTGATAATTCAACAAATGAAATACAAGGGCACTAGAATTCATAAGAAATGGACAGAAATTCGAAATACATACCGTTATATTTCACTTTAAAGTCGGAGATCACAAAAAACCACAATTCGCTGGCAATTGTCAAACACATAACCAAACCGTGCAAAGCCACCTATTATCGCTATTGGAAACTAAATAGTAGAGAATCTATGTCTCACATGGCATTTAAAAAACTTGTCAATAGATGGCCGTTTTAGCATAATTATTTATTTTCAAGGTGGCCGAATTTTGAAACCACAGTACTTCAAAGAGTTAATAATTGCGTAAAATTCTATTGGAGAAGAAAGAAATTTTATAGTTTTTAGTTTATATTGAAACTAACAACCGTTCGGAATAGAAACTAGACGTCAATTGAAGAAAATGGCGTCGCGTCGACGCTCGCGTTCGCCTAGCTGTTGGTGGCAGTGATTGAATTCACAGAGGGACAAATTCGCACGCCGAATGGCGCGAAATTTGAATATTTAAGAAGGTAAAAGGAGAAGAATGGTTGAAATCGGATAGAAACAGAGATGCCATCTCACTAAGGAATATTCTGGATAAGGAACGGCACTACATAATAAGGCACCAACAAGACTTTCGCCGTCGTCAGTAGTATTGGATGTAGTTGCTGTGCTACTACTGGCGCAAGATCCACCGTCGGAGTCGTACATTTTTCTACCAGCGTGTAAACTAACCATGTGATTGCTTGGTTGAAAGTTGTTGCAACACATACCTCTTACATTCATATGTAGGTAGTGGCATGCGATTCCTTAATTTTGTTTTAATAGTCCCCATTATGCTGAAAATTCTTTCAACGACAACATTACTCAAAAGGTAATGATAGGCATCATATTGAAAACTCTGCTAGATCTTTAAACATCGGGTTTCCACCAGCATTCTTCATTTGTAGCACTTGTATCCAGAAATTTACGATGTCATTATGAGAAGCAGCTGTTTCGATTATCTCCTCAATGCTCATCGTACTTAATACACGCCATTGATTCATAACAGCTTCTCGATCAATATTGGGTTGACCTAACTGCCAGGGAAAATCTTCAATGTTGGGTTTGCTGGTTGAGAGCCATACGTGGCTTGGTGCAAAGAGTTTCCACCACTGACACATTAAGTGGCAACCCGTCAACTAATTCTCTCACTAAGCGTATGAGAAAAGCAGTGCATCGTTGTTTAACTTCTTTGGCTTTGTCGGCAGAAACAGTCTTTATGCCAGTAAACTATTGAAATTTTCTCCAAAATCGACTGAATCTAGTGGAAGCACTGAATTTTCAAATGGAGCGTCGGCTTTTTCTAAAGCTCGCTTAACAGCTGCAATATCTGCTTCATGAAGCATTGTTAGTGAGGCATTTTCAGACTGACTTCTCAGAAATATTAGTTTGAAAACACGTCTTGCAGTGGAAACTAGGAGAAGCCAGAGGTCACTGTATATTTTATCACTTGCTTGAAATATAACATTCACATTTGTTACTTATTTTAATATCGGAGACAGAAACATACATGGCATCAAGCTCCCTTGCTGTATAACATCTTTCTGATGATTTTACCATGTTTAACACTCCAATACATGCGCCCCCTAGTGAGACATAAATACACGCGTGTCATCTGTCAGATGACTGTTCACTTATTTGTCAAAAGTGAATAGTATAATTGTTTTTTCGCAATTTTGCAGGAATAATGGTGCATAGATAAATGAAAAAGTTCATAAATGTTCATAAATTTGTATTTGAAAAAAATTATGTGTATATAAATCTTCAAAAATGTTAAATTTTTGTTGCCACGGTAGCTTAGTTTCAATTTTATTCCTTATTACTGGCTTGCAAAAGGTAAATCAACTAGTAAACCTAGGAACACAACTCTTATCAGTCTTGTAAGATAGTTTGAGAGAACATAATAATAATGTAAAATGTATGAACACATTGACAATTGAGCCTCATTTCTAGAACTTGGAAAGTTACTCAAACAAATGGAAATGACCAATAAAAAAAAAATACTAAAAAAACCAAGAACCCTTTGCTTTTAAAAAATTAAACACTTAAATGAAAAATTATTAATAAAAATTAATTAATATTAATTATTAATGTAATTAATTAATTAATTAAAATTATTAAAAACAATTAAAAATTATTTTCACTGTGAATCACTTTCATTACCCACACCCACGTTACATCCATCAGCACAAGAAAAGGCACAGTGTTGCAGACATAAATATTGGCCACATTCCTTGCAAGAATATTTGGTGTATCATTTTGTTTTATTTTCCAAACAAAATTCGCAGCGCTGGCGTCCACCAGCATCAGTAGCTGCTGAGTTGCTTGAAGCTCGTGGTAGTATTTGATCATTGGGAAGGAGTTCTCGAAGACGTGAGGTCATGGTGCGTGGCAAATTGCTGAGCTGCACTCGCATAATCAACTGATCTCTGATGAGTTCATTCCCCAGTTCACGAAGGAAAAGTCGGTGAGTTGGCACGTTTTGTCCGTTCCCCAGATTGATGACTTGGCTGTTGATACCAGCCACATTTAAAATTGCGTAAAATACAACCATTGGCCACCTTCTTGTACCTCTTTGGACATTGTAGGCACCGGACATTTTATCCACCATGTCTACACCAATTTTATGGTGATTATAATACGTAATCACCTCAGGTTTTCTTTTCTCTCCACTTTCTTCGTCGATTGCTCCATCCGTATGCATGCTAGATATCAAAAGCACATTCTTTTTCTTTTTCTTATTTTGAGGTACATATGAAACCATAGTTCCATTTTTACTGAATGCAAAAATACTTGAGTACGCTTCTCTATTTTTCAAATCTTTCATCTCTTTTGGGATTTGCCATTTGTTTTTTTTGAGAGTCCCCACGTACAGGTTTATTGCTGACTTGGAAAGGGCCCTCAGGTTGCTTGCCTGCGTAGATCTCCATGTTACACGTGTAAAAAACGCCAGAATCTACGGCTGCAAAAATTTTGATGCCGTATTTTGCAGGTTTAGAGGGAATGTATTGAACGAAGTTGCATCTACCCCTAAAGCTCTCCAGCTTCTCGTCAATGGTGACATCTTAACACACCTGACAGTTCTTGACAAATTTTTCAAAAATGTCTCTGATTGGGGCGAGTCGATCTTGTACTTTTCGCTCTGCTCTGGTTTGCCTGTCATCGAATCTTACAGCCATAAGTAGGAAACGGAATCTGTTGATACCCATGGTGAGGCGGAATATCTCAATTCCAAAACCATTACTAGCCCATAAGTCTGCCAGGTTCAGCTTCCCGGATTTATGTATCCCAGTTATGTAGAGTAGGCCAATAAATGCTTTGATCTCTGTTTTGTTTGTCTTCTTAGCGTCTCTAGGTCGTGAATAATTGTGTTGGACGACCTCGATATATTGGTTTGTGAAAGATACAATAATTTCCAACATGCTGTCGTCAAATAAGCAAGCCCATGATTCGAAAAATTTTTCTGTGCCCTTTCCTTGGCCGATCGGGCCAGGGAGTCTTTTCAGTAAGTTGTGGGTCCCTCTCTTCTTACTGGGGAATGGAGTTTTTTTTTCCATGTAATTGAATCAATTACCTTTTTTCCCTTCTTAAGGTGACAAACAAAAACAGGCTCAGTGTCATCACAGTCAGTCGATGCTTCTGAATCACTTTGACTTGTATCTGAGTTCTCTTCCCGTTCTTCAATCTCTTCTTCTGCATCAGTGTCAAATTCCTCTTCAGGAACTTCAGCAACAAGGTTTGAGGGCCCTGGAGCTGGAGATCCAGGGTCATCTTCTTGAAAGTGTTCATCATCACTCAGGTCGCAGCCATCAAGAAGAAGTTGATGAATTTGTAAGATGTCATCAGTGTTATTCAGATCAAAGAGTTTTTTCGTCGCCATATTGAATCTATGAAAAAGAAAAAACAGTTTCAGTCAACAAACATACCAAAAACAAAATAAAATAGTCCAGAACATTGATCTGAACGAAAATGGTTGAAGAAAAAAAATGTTCTCATTATGAATAGCATGAATACACGCGTGTCATCTGTGACGCATGACCATGCGCCTATCAGGTAGAAAATACACATTTCTAAAAAATATTGTTATCACAAGGTATCAAAAAATTGTAACAAAAAAATGTGAAAGGTAGAAATCCGAAATCGGGCATTATGAAAAACTTACATTTTTACACGCATGTCATCTGTGAGATTCTCTCGGCCAAAACACGCGCAAACTGCACTGCACGCACGCACACCGGCAACTGAACTGTCGAGCTAGGCGAGCTTGAGGAATACTAGGGCGGGGGACCAGGCTCCCCTCCCTTCATCAAACTTATGACGAAAAAACAGAACTGGTCATCTGTGAGATGACATGCGTGTATTGGAGTGTTAAAGTGAGTTTTTAGCTCAAGCCACTGGTTAATGTTTGTTTTAACAGCTGAATAAAACGCCAACCATCTAGTTGCGGATAGTTGGGTTAGTTTCAAGGTTTTTTTTTTTACTATCATTAATAGTTTCCAATAAGGTCTGATATATTTTCATTCGCAGTGGACTGTGGGCAAACCAATTTCTTGTTTCCCTAAGTAAATATTCTAGACAAGACGGCAACTCAGTGCACACTTTGGATGCACATGGGAGTGACACTCACACTTCAATAGCTGTAAATGGGGTATATCTGCTTGTAAAAGGGTGAAAAGGGAGTGATGTCTGCCACAAAGGTTATTTGCTCCATCAGTTCCTATTGCAATTAGATTTTGAAGATTTAAACCCATTTTAGACATAAAACTTTTGAATGATGTATAAAGGGCGTCAGCTGTTGCTTCCAATACTTCCTGAAAGCCTAAAAAATCTACAACTATTTTGTCCAGTTTTGAATTGTAGAAGCGGATGCAATATGCCATGTACTTTTGTTTTGTTACATCGGTGGATTCATCCAGTATAATAGAGTAACTCTGGTTAACAACTTCTTCTAAGAGTTCCTTAAGGGTCGGGTATCAAACCGCGCTATCGCTGCAGTTAGGTATTTCTTGTACTTGTAGACAAACACGGCCGCAGCTGGCCGCCTGCGTCTGACTAGAGGAGATGTGGGTATACTAGACACTACGGACTTACGAAATAAAAATATACTTGCCTTATAAAATTAAAATTTAGTTCCTACTATAATGGATACAGCTTAACATACTAAAAATCATATTGTGGAATAGCGTGGATAGCTCATAGAGACATTTGCGCCTGGGTCAAACTGCCCATTCACTGCAGTTAGGTATTTTTGGTACTTGCAAACAAGCTCGGCCGCCGCGATCTACTGTGTATTTCGGTTAGATTCAGGCACGGCTGGTCAGCATTTTGATAAAATACGGAATAAAAATACACTTACTTTATAAAAATTTAATTTATTTGCAATATAATTGATACAGCTCGACAGACTATAAATCATATTATGCAAGGGCAAGGATACATAGACTTTTTTTAGCCCCTGGACCTTTACAGACGTCTTAGTTTTTGACTCAATGTGACATAGAATCTATTGGTGTTTTGATGTGGAAAAAATTTCTGGTTCATATATGGTTTGTATAATGTTATTAATTTTTTTTATATTATTACCAGAAAATAATGGGTGTGAATAAGTTACGACAACCAGTTTTTACTCTGTGCCTTAGAAATTACAAACGGGTAGTTTTGTTTTTGAAAGTTTATTTATATTTATATGCATTATACAGATTTTTTTTAATACCTAGTAAAGTAGAACGAAGCACATTTACAAAAAGACAGTCAAAAATATAAAGAAGTTGAGACAAATTTTTTTAAAACAACTAAATGTTTTATTTTTATGTACCTCACAAAGTCCCAACTGTTATCAATCGCCTGGGGCCAGTGATTGGGGTATGTTGTGAGGCTGAATAAGGTGGGAGGAGAATAATATAGGGGAAGTACCTGGCTATTCAGATTTGGTCACCACACATGGCTAAAGCCATTTCAAGCAACATTTCAATTCTGAATAGTGGTCTTACACCAGGGCGATACATAAAGTATCTTCCACTCTGTTTTTTTATAGAAGACTATTGAAAGTTTTTTTTTCTTTGTATAAAACACGCTGTAACTCGTGTTGTACGTGTTACAGGTAAAATTGCAAATGTTATATGTAAGTTCAAAATAAATGAATTATTATTACCCACAATTATTATAGTTATTTTACAGCATTATCCAAAAATAACAAAGTTACTATTATATACTTGTATAAAAAATACAAAACAATACAGAGTGATAAGTGTTAGCTCCTCATTTATTCATAAGACTGTCATTTTGTAATGACATCATCCTTTCTCCAGGTCTATTATCGATAATTCTAAACATTCACAAAAATATTATTTACAAAGCTTATTATTTTTATTTTTAAAGTTTTAGATGTTCCGGGTTCAATCTATTTATACAAATTATTCATGTTCATAATTTTACAAAAAAGTCCAACAAAAAATAAGCCTGGTATGAGAATATTAACCATCCACCCCCTGCCAAGTTAATCATTACTCCTAATGACAACATTCAAAGGTGTCAACCTTTCTTTCCTCTCTTCCATTGCTTTTAGAACATATGATGGATTTCTAATTTCCATCGAACGAGGAATACGCGGGTCTACCAATTCTGGAAGCAAACAATCCATATAAAATTTAACAAGTTTTGTTTCCATTTTCGACTTCCAAAATTGGTCATTTTGACGGATGATGTAGACTTTCATAGGCCTTTCCTTACCAAACCAGATACCAAGCATGCAGACGTTCTCATTGGTAATATGCAATTGACCCTGAATTTGGTAATACCAGTTGTGAGCTTCATTTACCACAAAACTGTTGGTTGTTTTGTTAAATTTCCAAAACCGGTGTTTTTTCATTCCATCTTCGAAATCAAGAGTGGCTAAAGAAGACGGACATTTAATTTCGACTATGCCATCTGCATATTTTCCATCCGGTGTGGTTCCTAGGAAATGTTTATTTTTATCAACGAACAAACCACAACCTATTATACTAATATTTTCCTGTTTTTCTAGTTGCTTAATTGCGATTTCTTCGTTATCTATACCATATCGTACAGCAGGAATGGTGGAGAGATTACTACCGTACACAATATTTTTGACAAAAGAAACGCAACTGGTTGTAACCCTTCTCTTGCAAACTTCCCCGAAAGTGGAAGATGTGAGTAATTTTCTCCTCCTGCTGATCCACTCTGCGCTGGTCCTTTGCAAAATCGTCCCCCTCTCAAGCATCTCACGTTCAACACAAGACAACTTTAAATCATTAACAACTTTTAATCACAACTTTAAGGGACAGTGTTATGCTCCCGTGGTACCTGAGTGATACCGACGGCTAATGACAACTCTTTCTCTGGAGGGGGGGGGTAGGGCCACGCTCACCGACTATTACACTCCAATGAAACACGTAATTAGGACAATATGGTTTATTCCACAATACAAGGGTAATCAAGAACTACAGTAATACTCAGTTTAAGACCTGACCAGTGGAAAGGTTATGGCAAGCAATTGTAACGGTAAATGATTCTGGGCTCAGACGGAAACTAGGTATTTTAGGGACCTCACGTGGTGATGAAGGGGGCAGGACGGCGTGGGCGGCTTGCCAGCGGCATGGTGGGCATAGCCTGGAGCTAGGAGCTCACAGGGCGGGAGGCAACTGGACCTCTCGTGATGATTAACGGGTGGCAGGGCGGCGTTGGCGGCTTGTCAGCAGCATGGTGAGCATGGTCTGTAGCTGGGAGGTCACAGCACAGGGCGGGAGGCAACTGGACCTCTCGTGATGATTAACGGGCGGCAGGGCGGCGTTAGCGGCTTGCCAGCAGCATGGTGAGCATGGCCTGTAGCTGGGAGCTCACAGGGCGGGAGGCAACTGGACCTCTCGTGATGATTAACGGGCGGCGTTGGCGGCTTGCCAGTAGCATGGTGAGCATGGCCTGTAGCTGGGAGCTCACAAGGCGGGAGGCAACTGGACCTCTCGTGATGATTAACGGGTGCCAGGGCGGCGTTGGCGGCTCGCCCAGGGACGGAACTTTTTCTGCACTCGTCTCGAAACTTCTCGAGAGCGCGGCGAGGCCCGCGGGGGATTGAACCGGGTTGCGTCTTAGGCCGCTCTCTGCGCGTGACTGATCCTTGTTCGGTTTTTCCTGGCTAAAGCGTTCCTGTCCAGCGGTGGGGGGAAGGAACGACTTTATTACCATATAAGGTCATGCGGTTCCCCATTGGTTCGTTGTATTTGGTCTGATTTGTTGATCACGCGCGACATGCGTGGACTCGAGCTATAGTTGTATATGGTCTGGTTTGTTGATCTCGCACGGGATGCGTGGACACAAGCTCAACCCTGAAGTATGCTCTCGATAATATGGGCAACCCATAAACAAAGGTTGTTTTGGCTTCCTTAAACACCTCTGCACTCATATCAGGTTGTTGACAGTTTAATCCATAGTGGATACAGAATCGTGGAGTCTTTTAGGTCTAGACTTTTTTTTCGCTATTTCTACTAAATGTTTCCGAACATGCTCCACGTTCACGATCAAATCATTAGGTTTACTATTGAAAACAGCTTCATGGATTGAAGTGTGAAGCGTTACTGTATTAAAAGACACAACAGCAGCAGCGCAACGGAACGACGAACGATAAGAACGATGTTGCGAGAAATTTATTCGCCTGCCTCCAACATACTTGGCAACCTGCGAATTGAAGCTTTCAACCAAATTGCTGGTACAGTTATAAATTAAACTTCGCGAAAGATAGGAAAGTTTTCAGCACAGACTCTCAACGGCAAGCATCAGCCCCGACGCAACTAAAGCAGACATAATTGTCATAGATTCAGAACGTCGGGTCCCTGGTTTGCAGAAATAATTATTACAATTTTGATGGTTGCCAAATATGTGTTGAGAACCATTTAGGATGTCTTTATTCAGATTGGAAAATTTTTCTTCGTATGTTTTATAGTTTTGAGCACCCCAATATTTTATCGCGCAAGCTACACCCTTTCGCAAACGTAAATATCTCTCTTTTACGTAACTCCGTATGTTGCTCGGGTAACTTGTATCGTTTGACAATTTTACCAAAGCGTTACAGAAATTGTGTAACAGATGATTTTTACATTCGATTTTTTCTACAATCAGGTCACCATACGGATGCGAATCTAAAATGCGTTTATAAATACTGGAATCGCCGTCCGTCAGCTACAAATCGATTATAAATAATTCCATAGTCGGCTACGGAACTTTTGAACCCCTCAACAATAATGGTCGATTCCATCGCGGTAGACGATCCTGAATAATTCTTGAAGCACACATGCTCCCGAGGCTGTTCCTTCTTATTAGCGGCTCGTGTACAGATTATGCAAAATTTATTCTTAACACCTAAGAAAACGACTTTACCAAATTTTAAGCCCACTATTGCGGCTGCTCCTGACAGTGCTGAATAGTTTTTTCCGTAGGATCGTTTTGACCAGCAACCGTCGAGAGCAACAGCAACCAGCGGGATTCCGTCTTTGTCAACATTTCCCACGGAGATTGCATAATCTTCCTCCTCCTTGGCAGCTTTGGTCATGGAGTGCGCTGCTGCTGTTTCCAACCAATCGAAAACTTTGTTTTGGGTGGATAAATAAGATGATATGTATATTAACGGCGGCTGTTATCGTTTTTAAATGTGTATAGCCCGACCCACATGACATAACAGCGGAAACACTATTTACATCCATTCTATCCTTTTTTTCTTCTATCAATCTCACATCAAACTTTGGCTCATACATTCTGCATTTTAAGATGAGTTTTGAGTCTAATCCTTTCCGACGTTGGGAAATAATTTCAAGGCAGTTGAAATTACACGCGAACTGTGGGGCACGGTCACTTACACTCTGTAATTGCTGCATAAAAAAGCTTAAATCTACAATTCGTCCACCTCCAATTTTTGTTTTGGCTGGAACTTGCTCCTCCATTGAAGTTCTCAGCGTAAAAATATTATGTTCATCCTCTGCAGAAAAATTATTTTAAGAAAAAAAAGTGTGGTAGATTATAGCAAAAAGTTTATATGGAAGGCCATTACTCAGGCCGCTTATGTTTATTTAAAAAACTTACATGTTCACTGATAGTTTCTGTCAAAACGACGTCATTTATATTGCTTCTGCTGCTTGCATTTCCTTCATTTTCAATTGCAGCCAACACTTTCCTTAAAAATTCAAATAAAATAAATTTATTTGTAATAATACAACCCAGAATTTACCCAACATCGAAATTCATTCGATTTATCAATGGATCTGACAGTCGTTGTTTTCAATAAAACTTAGTGACAATTTGAACGGAATCGGTAAAGAATCAAAATGATCATCGAAATTATGCATTTTGACATTAGATTCGAGTTCGGTGAACCTCAAACTCCTTAAACCTGATTTTGAACCAAATCGTCAAAGTACTCAAGATATTCAAGATGGATGCTGAAATTTTGCATTTTGACATTAGATCCGAGTTCAGTGCACGTCCAAACGCCCTAATCCTGATTTTGAACCAAATCGGTAGATAACCAAAGAAATTCAAGATGGATGCCGGAATTTTGCATTTGGACATTAAATCCGAGTTCAGTGCACTTCCAAACGCCTGAATCCTGATATTGAACCAAATTGGTAGATAACTAGAGAAATTCAAGATGGATGCTGAAATTTTGCATTTTGACATTAGATCCGAGTTCAGTATTCGCCAAAACTCCCTAATACTGATTTTGAACCAGATCAGAAGAGAACTTAGGAGATTCAAGTTGGCTGCCGAAATTTTGCATTTGGACATTAGATCCGAGTTCAGTGCACTTCTAAATGCCCAAATTCTGATATTGAACCAAATCGGTAGATAACTAGAGAAATTCAAGATGGATGCCAAAATTTTTAGATGTCAAAATGCAAAATGACTTCAGTCCACCTTCAAACTACCGTTGATAGAAATCAGTAAAAAATTGAAATTTTGACATTATTACCTTATTCTCCCTTTCTTCCAGTGGGTGGGTCTATTTTTTATGGCACGGTAAGCAAGACTTCCTTTATTTTTACCCATTTTGAAGGTACCTGAAGTTTAAAAAAAAAAAAAAAATAAATAAAATATGTAAAACTGTAAATCAAGTTAAAAATAATTTATTAGATAAAAATATTTTTTTTTATTTTTATTAGTTTTTGGGGTATTATGCTGTGTTGCGCTACCTCCTTCTTTAGCCAACGTTTCGGACAGCGTTGCAGTGTCCATCAGGACAGACGTGTGTATAAATATATTTTATTAATGTAATAATAAATATATTTGTAATAATAAATATATTTATTTTATTTATCTACTTACCCAGTTACTGTAACACCTATCTCCTCAATGATTCGTGACCGCTATCTCACAACTGATTGAATTCTGTGAAATTCAACAGTTATATAAGACATCGCGTGGCTTATTATTTTACCATACATTTTTGTATAGCGGAGGATAGTTGAAAAATTCAGAAAGTTTAGGCGAATTACAATAAAAATCTAGATACACTGAAGTACTTTTAATTTAATATCTTGTTTTAACATAATGTTTACTCTGAGATTACGGAAGGATTTTGGGTAAAAATGTTTACAACAGGTTCAGGAGAGATAATCGCGAAGGCCTTTTTCAACGTTTTAACTAAAGTTGCAGTATGTATAACTTATAGAATTTGTAAGATTACAGTAAAAAAATTTAATCACTAGTAACTTTACACATTTTTCTAACTACCCGTATATAATTTTCTAGTATTGCTGCTACTAGATGCGGATGCTACTGCTACTGCTACTAGATTACTAATGCGGAGCCATGTTTTCCAAACTTGGCCCTTAAGCTTGGCTGGTTCTAGAACTTTCTTTATAATGGCAGAACACTTTGATCTATGCAGTTGTATGTTTTCAAGAAGACTTCCTGTCCCACAGGTTTTTGAAACTTCTGTCAGATGATCATTGCTGCGGGTGGAGCTGAGAGCAGCGACATAAGTAGAAATTTGTATGTCCATTATTTTTTCTTTTGATGAACTGTCACTTACTGAGGAGTAGCCAAATGATGCAAACGTAGGTTGCTTCTTTGAAAAACTTAATTCTTTGTCTTTGTGTGTTTTACTATTCATGTGCTTTTCCAAATCAGTTTTGTGTGCACGGAATGGTGTGACACATAATTTACAAAATGCCTCACCTTTACCACTCTCCGTCAGTTGAACAGGTGCTCGACGAAGCCAATCTGCAAAAGAAATCCTAGTCAATAATCCGCTAGGCAGTATGTGTATAAAACCAGGTATGGTACTATGGTAGTGGTTGGTGATCATCAGAGATCGGAATAGGTAGAGTATATTTACTTAAAGTTCGACGAAGGAAGTAACATAAAGTGGATAATACCTCCTCTGAAATCCCGGAATCAAACACTTGATAATTAAACCTGGGATTAAGAAAACATGAATTGGACTTTGTAGATATAATTACAAATTATTGATTTGCTTTAATCTGGAAATGTTAAGACCGGAGCAGTCATCATACCTACCTACCTTACACAAAACATTAGTATAAAACATTCCTTTTTACTTACTTTTAAATGCTGATAGTTTTTCCCACTCATCACGATAATGTTTTACATATTTACCTTACCGTGTTTACCCATTTTTCACTAATTAAAGTAAAATAGCTACAAAACAACGATACTATTATACTAAACACAATAATCGCACAGAAGTTGTACAAAGCGAAAGTGACGAGCATAAACAAATAATGTTGGGTAGGACACGATATCAGGATGAGTTTGTATGAGGTACTCAAATATTGAAATGAGGTGTTGAGATGAGGTGTTACAAAATATTTTCGCTTACGGGGGGGGGGGGGGAGGGGCTGGTTTTTTTCCTTCAGCTTGATTTTCTTGGTTCAGAGGTGTTGGTTATCTAATAAATACCGGGGTGGCGGTACCCATACCCGCCTCCCGTGTCTGTTATTTTTGTAATACGAAAAATGGATATAAAAAAGGCCTACCCCCTCCCGCCCTTCACCACCTCTGATCCCCCCCCTGCACCCCCCTCTTATCCCTCCCCCTCCTCAGCAACCCCCTCCACCTCATCTCAACACTGCCTCATCCTCCCTCCCTTGGGAGCTGTTGGTACTCTTGTGCGGTATTCACTTAATAATAATTTAGAATAAAAAAATAAAAAGAATACGCTTCTGCGGTATTCACAATACTTTGATTATATAAATGTCTAGATATAGAGCTCGAGTGACGAAGCGCCAAAAAAAATATCTGCCAAAAGTTGGCATATAAGCTCGGCCTGTCCGCTCAGTAGCGACACTATCGTTGTACGGTAAACACGTGTTGTGTGACATTTGAAAATGACGATTTGCGCTATATCAGTGTGCAGGAATTACATAGGACGATTGAAAACAACTAAAAATGTTACCTATCATCGGTTAATAACCTTTAAATAACCATTCAGTTAAAGAAACAATTCAGTTTTAATAGTGTAATTTGGTCTTAGGACAACGCCGTTTGACCCCATGTTTTGACGCCATGTTTACAGGGTTGCCTGTTCTTCAAATTAAATTTTCCCGATAATTATTTCGAAGTAAAAACCGATCAGATTTACGGTCTTCTGCATCAAGTTAATTTGATAAGTTTGGCCGTGGAAAAATATTTGGCCTTAAGATATCACTATAAGACAAAATTGGATAATATTAACCGGGATGTAAAATCTATACGAAAACTGTTTAAAAAACAAATTAAAAGGGAAGGTCATTAAGAATAAATAATAACTATCGATAGCTTTAGTTTTAAAAAGTTGCATTGTCTTTTTTAGAGTGACAAGATAGTTTTACCATTTTTAGGGATTTACCTGGATGTGGGCCACCTTCTTTATTTGATGATGATAAAAATTTTAATTTAGACACAACGATACCTGCCGGCCAGTTGGCAGCGTCTATGAATGTATCTTTCTTATTTTCTGTATTTTTTATTTATTTTTTAAAAATAATCAAACAAAAATAAATCTCTTTTAACAATGATTTTCTTTTCATTTATATCATTATATGTAGAAAACTATCTTACTTAAATTAATTCAAAATTAAACGAATTATAGGTCCTGCTAAACCGAAACATATTTTTTACCCACTTTTATGGGAAATACTCGGGAGCTGGTATCACTCATCACGCCTACAGTGACGTTGAGCGCTTTACGTTAACAATATAAGTTACCTATACTTGTGTGCGTGTCACGCACACAAGCGTTTCAAATCTGGCCTGTTCTTTTTTCGGAGTTACAGCGCAACACTCTATCTAGACATTTATATAATCAAAGTCACAATATATGAATTGGCTTACCCCATCACCACCTCACGGTTCTAATACAAAAATGTCATGGAATAGGTACCTATACAAACACTTCACGCCTCACCACCTCATACATTTGTCCCAAACTATGCGTGACATGACATGTAGTTTAATACATCAACCACCTCACACCTCATCTCATATTTGTCCCATACATGACAACGTGACATGACAAGTAGTCCAAAACACCAACCACCTCACACCTCACCTCATATTTGTCCCGTAAATGACATGAATGTAGTCCAACACAACAAACCACCTCACACCTCATATTTGTCCCTCCTTCATATTTGTCAGTGTCAATGGCAGTGAGGCATGAAACTGGCAGAGGAAGGATGAAAGTAAACTGATTGCCGTTGAAATGAGATCCCTGAGACGTATGTGTGGTAAAACAATGTATGATCGTGTGAGAAATGTGGATATCCGCAAAGAATGTAAGCATAATGAGTAAGATTAAGAAAGGGACCCTCAGATGGTTTGGGCATGTAGAGCAAATGAACGAAGGAAGTAGTGTAAGAAGAATATACGACGCGAATGTGAATAGTAGAAGAAGTCGGGGACGCCCGAGGAAGACATGGCACGATCAAGTGAATCAGATACTTGAGTCGGGTCATGTCAAAAGTCAGAATAATAGGAGAGAATGTATGAGATGATGTATGAATGTGAGTGAGGCAAAGAGTGTGTGCCAAGACCGAGTTGTTTGGCGGTCCGTCCTCTCTGCCTACTCCTGCGGGAAACAGCGTGATGGTTAGTTAGTTAGTTAGTTCATATCCCCCCTTCATATTTGTAGTAATACAAAGAAAAAGAGTTGGTACAAATACATATTGTGAGGTGGGGGGACATTTTACGTGCTTGTATGGGACATTTGAGGTGCCTCTTGTAAGAGGTACTCAACACTATAAACAATCCTTGACAAGAATGGCAAGTTGCGTAAGCATAATCATTAGATAATAGCTAAGACAAATTCGAAACGAACGAAACAAACAAATAGGGTGACCATGTCAATATCAAATTGTTCCTACATTACACAAACACACTTTTTACATTTGCGTGAAATATTGTTTTTTTTTTCTTAATTATTTGCGATTCGGCTGATTTAAATAACTTGTATCTGAAGTAGCCTAATAGGCGACCAGTCGCCTTTTAGATTTTTTCGTCGCCGATTCTCGTTCTGAGTAGCCTAAATGGCGAAAAATCGCCTACGTTGGCCACACTGGTAGGCTGTGCAATGTGGCCGGCGAATGCGGCGCGCGCGGCGTTGTCGTTTCTCACGACCGTTGAGAAGCTACGATAGAGTGGCAACGTCACGCGTTTTGTTCGTTTCACGCGCTTGATATCGGCTGTTATATATTGGTATCGTTACATCCCTACTATCAATCTATGTTCGGGGTTATATTTCATTCAATTCGAGCATTGATAAACCCTGAAATGTATTTTTTTTTCTTTCTTTCTTTGTTTTACAGTTTTTTAGAGAAAAATGTGTCCTTACTGAGGTACCCCGTTCTAATGACACATTGTACAAGTTTTCTTGTTTGAATTATATTATAAGTAAATACCTATGTTAGAAAATTACAGAGGAAAATTATGAAGTTAAATCTAAAAGAAAGTACAAAACAAGCATTAATCTTTGTTAGGTTGCAAAATTGTATCTATATTCTTCCTTCCCATGTCCATAATCCATATTTTTATGCTTCTTTTGAAGGCGGTTATTTTTTTATGGTTTTTATTGCAAGAGGGAGTAAATTAAATAATTTTATAGAGAAGTATTGCATATTTCTTTGTCCAAAAGTCGAGTTGTAGGTTGGTGGAATGTATGTTGTAATGCAGATCTTGTAAATCGGCCCGAGTTTGTCTGTGTAAAGTTTTTCTCTTCTTCTCCTGGTTTTTGAATGCGTACATTGCGTATGTCACCACAATGAGGTTAAATTGAACGATAACTTAGTCTTGGCTTAAATAATTATCTATTTCATAAAAATAACATATGCTATCGTCATTGTCGCTACAATTTTCAAAATATGTACCAGATGTAATATTTATTCTTTCTACTGCCGGTGAACAGTTTAAGACTGAAATTTGTTCTAACGGAATACAATTGCCTGTTGTTTTTTGTTTTAATTTCATGTGAACTAGCGATTTTTTATAAATAGACATAAATTGCCGAGCTCTTGGGTTATTGTTAAATCCTCCAGCCGATCTAACGTTGCAAAAAAATAATTCTAAATGGTCTTGTGAGCATTTATACAAAGGTATGTATTTTAATAGTTGCCTCTCTTCTATTAAAGTATTGTACAACTGTTTTGTGCTTTCTATACAAATACAAAAACCGAGGAAACCTGTTTTTCAATTCGTATTTATAATATTTTTCTTTTTTGCTTCAATGCGTATATTTTGTAAGTAATATATGGCTTTATTAAAAAAAATTAAGAATTTATTGTGATTTTCAGCATTTATCGGCTTTTTAAAACCAAACTGATGCAAATTACGCGAATTTAAAATATCAAATAAATCATTAATCAGTCAGAATACAGTTCCTTCTACACCTTCAAATTCTTTTAGTTTAAATCGCTTCTACAAAATTCTAGAGCATTAGCACAGCTGTTGCTAAATAATTGTGAGGCTAAATTTACCTTCATTTTGTTGTTATGGAAATCAATATAAATTGGCCTTAATTTATTTGCGACATGGAGTTTTTCACGCGCCTGAATCTCATTCAATTTACAAAGGTAATTACAATTTATTTCATGTCCTTTACTATCAATCAAATATCTTTTTGGCTTTGAATGCATTACGTACTAGCTTCAGCATACAAGCATCAAGAAAAATAGCCACTTCCTTTTTAGTAACCGGATGAATAAAGCTATTAGGCCATTCATGGGAGCCCATTTATTGGTACCATTGATCTGCTTACCTGTTGGTCTCTCTCGCGATCAGTTCAACGAAATCTGCGTCGAAGATTTTTAAAAAGGCATCCACAGGTTTGCCCATTTCGTCGGTATTGAAAGCTGGTCCTGGCGTACCTGTGAATGTCTCGCTTATCCCAGTAAAATGTGAGATATCTTTGGAAAGAGTAACCATTAGGCGGCAGAACCGAATGCTTTGCCTCTCTATCTACCTGGCCTCGTCTACTAAAGTCTATGGCCATAGCGGAGGTAGGTGAATCGTTGATAATATTATTATAAGGTATTGGTGGCATGCATAAGGTATTCTCATCACTCTCTTCGTGGTCATCGTCGCTCACTTCGTCGTCCACATCACTCGTTCTGTCCATATCCATTTCTGAAACAACAGAAAACCCAAATAAATTTAATGTGTCTATATTACGATTACCAACTGCCTCTGGTACAACGTTTCAAAATAATTTATTAATAATAATTGTTTTAACAGTTTTTTTCATCTTCCTCCTGCCAAATCTATAGCATGTTAAATTATATACATATATTCATTATTTACAACGTAATCCTTAAAAAAAAAACTTTATTTTATTTTAAATCAGATCTCAGAACCTAAAAGTCTACATTAATGTACTACCTAGCGCCATCAGTTTAGTAGGTATCCATAATCTCAATCTGTAAGAAATACAACAATATTGTTCTTTCAATATCTGTATAATTTTGTGTTATTTTGTTAACTTGTATATTTGTTAACCTTAACACAGGCTTGTCCTAGTGAGGTGACAAATTGTATTGTAAACATTTTACCTGCAGTGTAAAGAAACAATAAATAAATAAATGAACTGGTACGATCAAGTTAATCAAATACTTGAGGCAAGCAATGCCAGGAGAATAGCATACAGTCAGGTAGGTACGGATGGATTTGAATGAAGAAAAGAGTGTGTGCCAAGACCAAGTTGTCTGGCGGTTGTCTAGCCATCCCCTCTGCCTACCCCTGTAGAGAAAAGGCATGAAGGTAAGTTAGTTAGTTTTATAACTCACGTTTTCCAAGTACCGACTCTTCTTGATAGAGAGCTGCCTCGTCCACGTTACTGGTTTTCTGCCCATTCTGACTCTGAAATAATAGAAAACACAAATTTACAATTCGGAATTCGGTTATAATGACTTTGCATATAACAGCCTACCGTTTCAAGCAACGATAATGTAAACTCAAGTTAGGTTTCATAGCTTTTAGTAGGAAAATGTATCCATTTAGTAGGACTCCGTTTTAAGCAACCAACTACTTAAAGCGACCTATTTTAATGATAATTCATCCGGTTAGAACGATGTGCAGTGTTTTGTTTACAAAACCCACGCACCTCACCACCCCGTGTCTCGCTTATGACTAAGAAGCTCGGCACAATATGTTCCGTGAAGCAAAAGTGTTTTTTCCAGCTGTATTATACTGTTAAGAAGCCGGTGAATCAAATGAAACCCTCGCGAAGGAGTTCGGCGTGTCTCGTTCTACAATATCCACCCACAGAAAAATAAAAATAAGATAGAATTCCTGTTTAATGCCAATGCTTTGAAATATAAACGTGTCAGGACATTAACTCAAGAACAAATATACCATGCATTGTTCAAATGCAGCATTCTCCACTCTTTTTCAAAAATGGACTAATGATGCAACTTTGTTAATGATTCAATCTTTTACCTAGAGAAGCAGTTATTTGGCATTAAAACCAGCTCTTTATGCTTTAAAAATCCATTTCCAAACTGCATTAATATCAAATGCAGCAAACTCCAACGCACTTAAGAAACAAATTCTCCAATTTGACCAATGGTAAGCCTCTATTTGATCACGTGACAAAATGGCCGCCCATACAAAATTGCATAGTTGTGTGTTGAATCTGTCGCTCTTATTTTACTGTTTTAAATAGTTGGAAGTGAATATAGAAATAAAAACAATGTGCCAGTGTGATTATGGACTCTCACCCTTCATCCGTGCCCAAGAAAAACGCAAGGAAGAAGTCAAGGAATCCCGAAAAATGGAAAGCAAAAGTAGCCAAAATTCTAAGATGAGCTGTCATAAAATTTAATTTATTTCACAGGCGTAGAGTGGCAAAAGATATTTTTAAGTGTTAATTAGAATTCATAAATTAAATTCATATGCATAAACATGTTTTGTTTTTATAACTAAATCTAGAATTCATAGTCTTGCATGTAAACATTGCGAATTACCTATTTGGTGTTGAAAATTTGTGAGTTTCAAGACATTTAATTTTGATCATATTTCCAAATAATTAGCTTTCAAAATGATTTTTTGGTAAATATCGGTTCGGACTGGCCACGCTTATTACGAATAATTTTTAGAAAAAAACTTTAGATTCGCCTTAATTACTATTAAAGGAAACTTTTTGGCTTTGGGGCGGCGGAAAATAATGCATTTTAATTTTCAATTGCATAAAACCAAAATTCACTTCGCGAACCGACCCAGCGAAATTCCGCGGCCGTAAATGTCACTGTTATGTTGGTATCCTTGATAAATTAGCAAGAGCTCATACGAATGTAGCCGACTTCGTGGGATAAGGCGCGTAATTATGAAATTTGTCTAGCGGGCTTGTTTGTGTAACATGGTTTGTGATACAAAAGAATGTGCCCCTTTATAACGCCTACTCGCGTCAAGGCAAGAAAAACATCCCAGTTTTCAATTAGTTCAGCGGCTACGCTAGGTTTGTGTAACATGGTTTGTGATTCGCGGTATTTCATGTAGGTATCCCATGAAGTCAGCTACAGTCCTTAACAGTGACAGCTACGGTCGCGGATTTTCACTGCGTCGGTTCGCGAAGTGAATTTTGGTTTTATGCAATTGAAAATTAAAATGCATTATTTTCCGCCGCCCCAAAGCCAAAAAGTTTCCTTTTATAGTAATTAAGGCGAATCTAAAGTTTTTTTCTAAAAATTATTCGTAATAAGCGTGGCCAGTCCGAACCGATAATTACCGATTTTTTTTTTAAATCTTCACTTTTAATATCATTATTTTTTACATTAGCTCCACACAGAAGACCCTGAGGAAAATATCCCCCCCAGGGCCTATCTTTGGGGATACTGGGTGGAGGGTCTTTTTAGGAAAATTCCTCCCTCCAATTTTTGATCACAAAGTGTATTGGTGTTTGCTTTATTTAATCAAAAGATCCAATATATTTTTCTTTTGGAACATACTTTTTTGATATCAGTCAAAAATATCGCTCCGGAAAAATCATCCGTCCATTTTTTAAAAGTCAAGTTGATAGGATAGCTAGCTATGTTAAAACGATTTCTGCAAAGATGCAACAAAATTTTCAACGGCAACCTATTTTTTTTAATTGATTTCGATAGCACGCAGATTTCATGTGACTTTTGTATGAACAGAGCCCACGGGGTAATGGAAGGGGTGGGGCTAGTCGCACGGGATATAGCTGCCCGCGAAGTAAGCCGCGGCTGTGGCGGGGAGGAGTGAGAAGTGATGTTTTTTGTGTTTTATGGGATGTCCGAAAGTGCGAAGAATTGCAGAAGCATTGAATATTATACCTCAATGAAAGAATCAATGTTTCAAACAAAAATTGCTTTGATTACTGTAAAAGTGTTTTATAATAACCATAGAATTACATTAAATTTTACTAATGGTTTATATGCGAAGTGCTATATAAACTAACTCAATATATATTTTGAAATTACTGTGGCATCGTAAATGAGGTTGTATTGTAACTCAAATTCTCAATAAAAAGCAACACAAACAGGCAATTCCGAAAGCGTTGTTAAAATCAGTGAAATAGACGTAAAGCTTCTATATTCATTTTAAAATATTTGCATAATACAATGTTATTTTAACCAATTCATTATTCTGACAAATGCCTATTTATGTGACCGATAATTAAATGGATGTAGTTACTGTAGTTGAATAATAATATTAATTATTATAGGACATAGATACCTACAAATGACAATAATTGGGATCAGTTTTTATTTTTATCGTTTTATTGTTGAATCAAAATCTATTATAATATAAAAAAAGTTTTACACTTTAAAAACATTACTTTGCGAAACTAACAAGATCATTTACTAACTGACCATAAAAATAAAACAAAAATACAATAAAATAATGTATATAGGTTGGTATTATTTTTGTTGTTATAGAAATAGAAGATAGAAAAAAATATAGAAATTGAACTACATTTTTTTCACAATAAGATCATAAGAAATATTTTTATACTATCTAGAAACTAGATAAAACAAATAGCATGCCCCACAAAAAATGTGTTGATTGCAAGAAAAAAAAGATGATAGACTTCGCTTTTCGGCCCATACAAAAAGGACTCCCGGGAAAAAACACTTTTCTACATCGAAAATTGCACGAAATGAATAATATTTTTTTTAATTGCCTTTATAAAGGTAAAATCTATGTCGGTATGTTTTTAAATTTTCGATGCGTTTCGTATTAACATAAACATTCACTGTCAAACTTGTACAATTTATCGGAAAATATTGTTTAAGAAAAAATTGCTGCTAACTTAATTCCCATAAAGAATTTCAAAATCATAAAAACATACCGACATAGCTTCTTCTTTCTAAAATATAAAAAAAAAAAATAAATTACAATTTCGTTAAACTTTCGGTGTAGAAAAATGTTTTCTCCCTAAACCCTTCTCTGAGCGATTTCTGTAGGTAAATCAGAAGTTTACTGCAGTTGTCCCGTTCGCACGTTTTACGGGTCGAGGCTAGGAGTGCATGGTCGGGGGGAGAGAGTCAATAGTGATGTTAAGACTACATAGTTTACGCAACAATAGTGATGGGGTTGATATTTTTTTTAATTCATGAGTTTCATAATAATTTATTTTAGAGATTACGGTCTAACACATTTATTAAAATACTTAATATAATACTTTTTCATATTACTGTTTTATAATATTACTCTAACTAATTCCTGTGAACACATAATATTACTTGCAAACTATATAAATAATGCCGAATTAAATACAATGAATAATGTGAAATATTTTTGGACTGAAATCGAAACAATCTTCCTCTCATATATCCAATAAAATGTTCTGCAGAAAGTTTTCTTTAAGTGATGGGCAACAAATTTGCAATCTTTTTAATGATTATTTTCCATTCGTTTTTCTCAAACTAAAACATTCCCACAGATAATGTAGATATAGTCAATAATAATAATACGAGTTGAATAAATTTGAATTTGATTAATATTAATTCATACATCTTTAGTATTTAAAAATCAGAAAAATGTCAACACAAAAAAGGTGCTAGTTGTGATAAATTACATTCAACTTTTATTTTTAATTGTGCTGAACAACTTATTTCCCCGGTGACATTGCTGTTCACACTTTCTCTTAAAGAAAATGTATGTCCCACTATTTGGAAAAAAGCTTTTGTAACACCTGTTTTAAAAAGAGGGTTAAACACAATATTGAGAATTATAGGCCTATATCAAAGCTGTGCGTTTTAGGTAAAATCATGGAAAAAATCCTTAATGATCAACTCTTCAATTTATTTAAAAACACAATTATTAACACCCAACAATACTATTCCTTACACTGCAGATTTCAGAGTCGAACGTGGGGCAGTTCACCGATTTTGTTTTTAATTCTATGGACAAAAATAAACAAGTTGACTCTATCTATACTGATTTTTTCAAGGCTTTCGGTGAGGCGAATCATGACACTCATAACCACTGGAACGACAGCCGAACTTGAAACTTTTTTCTTGCATTGTTCGAGATTTTTTGGTTTGCATTACGTGCATTAATGCATCTACGGAAAATTTTCTGAAATTCAGCAAAAAAGCGATCCCAGGTTTTTCGAATAGTGCTGAAATTTGGCAAAAAGCGCTCCAGTGGTTAAACAAACTCGAAAAAATTGGTATAAGTGGATATCTACTCAGATGGTTCTCATCTTACGTTAAAAATAGAAGCTGTTGCTCTTTAAGTTTACATGTCA
The DNA here is from genome assembly GCA_929108145.2 of Limnephilus rhombicus. Lineage (NCBI taxonomy): Eukaryota > Metazoa > Arthropoda > Insecta > Trichoptera > Limnephilidae > Limnephilus > Limnephilus rhombicus. The sequence goes on along the minus strand of OV815283.1, from coordinate 1,670,961 downwards.
CAGTTAATAACCATTCCCTCGGGGGTAACTCAAGGTTCCCATTTAGGGCCACTGTTTTTTTTTATTTTAATGACATCAAACATGCCATCAGTCATTCCGATTTCATTATTTACATTATTTAGGAAATTAGGCTACAAAAAAAGAACAAAGCGAATACGCAGAACAGTCTACTGTACAAGGGAATGAAGTTTATAACACACTACCAGAAAATTTAAAGTCCACACCAATTGGAAAGTTCAAGATGTATTGTAGGAGCTACATAAAACTTGAAAAAATATAGTGAATATGAAATATTATAATTAATTAGAAATTTGTAAACTTAAATATACAAATTACTAAAATAAAAATTATTATTATTATTAAAAGTAAATAAAAGTTTCCTAGCGTTCAGTCACGAATTGGTAATTGCCGAGGATACCTAGGATCTACTAATTCAGGCAACATATAATTTAAGTAAAATGCTGTGAGCTTATTTACCATATGATTATCCCAAAATTCAACATCTCTTTCAATTTTATCGTAAATAAGTCCCAATGGCGTCCATACTACAAAATAGCAATACTTTCGTCCAGTTGTTCTCAGTTGACCCTGAACTTGAAAGTAATAGTTGTTATTTTTCTTTAAATTCAATACCCCGTTATTCATGAGACAAAATGTAATTTTCTTTGATTCAATTGCTGCTCTGGTGTCATTTCTTTTGCTGTGTGAGGACATTTAATTTCAATAATCGCATTTTCATTTTCAATCAAACCGTCCGGACTGGCTCCGAGGAATTCATCTTCTCGATCTACGAACAGTCCGCAAGGTAAAACTTTAAAACCAGTGAGGTTTTCGAAATCTTTTATAGCCAGTAATTGATTTTCCGTGCTATATTTTGTTGCCACGTTCCCCGAAAAGCTTGAATACAGAAGAGTTTTTATTGTTGACTTACATGATGTATTGACTCTCATTTTACAAATTTTCCCGTATGAGGATGCTGTAAGCCTTTTTCTTCTTTCTAATCTCCACAGAGTACTTGTGGCTTGATTCACGGTATCTCGTTCGAGTGTTTGTCTCTCATGCAAAGTTTTTTTTAACGAATTTAAAAAATCAGTTTTAGCAACATCCATTTCTTCCTCATCCATATCAGGCTCACGTTCACTCAACCCATAGTTTGCATCGGGACCTTTTCTTTTTCTTGTCACGTTCTTTACCTTCGCGTGGTTACGTTTTCTGTTGTAATTCAATTGATCCAATTTCTTTCTCTGATATTCATCCGTAAATTTTTTGACATCGCCTTCACCGATTTCTTTTTGAATTTTTCCGTGGAGTTGATGATCTGTGTTGTATGAAATTACGGCAGCTTGACATCTTGTCTGATAAGATCTTCGAGTAACATAGTTAACTCTTTTCCCGCCAAGAAATTTTGCTATGATTGAATTAAATTGTTCTGCGTAATTGTTCGTTATTTTTAAAATCAGGCTTTCGGCATTGTTAATTAACGGTTTCATGCATGAGTAAATATCGTCCCACAATCCACTTGTTTTTAAAGCATCGACCACATCGTCATTCTCATCGTGACGATTGCAGAAATAGTTCAAACAATTTTCATGTCGTCCGAAGGCATGATAAGGGCTATTCCTTATGTCTATAATTAAGTTTTGAATTTTATCCTTTTCTGATAATGATAATTCATTATTATGAGCAACAGAACCGACCACCGCTGCTCTTAACCTTAATATATTATCACTTAATTTTTTTCTCAGAGTAAATGGAACGTTACCCTTTTTATTCACAGTTTTCTTTGTAAGAACTTTTAATTTATTACAATAATTTCGAAGTATATGATTAGTACACTCGATTTTCTTTATAAGTGCATTAGGACCATAAGGCATAATTACGTGTAGTAAGTTTGTGATAGAACTATCACCATCTCCAATAAGTGTAAGATATTTCAGGCCATGCATATCAACGCTGCATCGAAATCCCTCTGCTATAGCATCAGCTTCCATAGCAGTTGCAGAACCTTCCCAGTTCTTGAAACATTTGTGGGCTGCAAATTCTAGAGGCATATTAGTCTCAACAGAAATATTTTTTGCCCTCTCGCAAACACAACAATAAGAATTCCTAACACCGATAAATAAAACTTTCCGTGTCCTATAGCCGATTATACATGCGGTTCCAGATAATGAGCTGTAGCTGGTTTTATAAGACCATTTTGCCCAAGACCCATCGGCTACCACATTTATGGAAGGACATCCGTCAACATCAAATTCATTATTTTGAAGTGCTAATTTTCTTTCTTCCCTTCCGGCTTCGAGTATGCTTTCAATAGATATCTTCTCAATGCTATCTGCAATAATGGATCGCTGTTTTTGAAATAATGTTTTTGACATACATGGCATATTTAGGGCTCCGCAAATTTCTTCCATTTGGGAATACCCATTCCCCGAGCACAGGACTCCTTCGACCATACTGGTATTTACATTGAAGGAACTCGTTTGTTCAGTCTCAATAATTTCTTCTTTTTTGCACATTTTACATTTAAAATAAAAAATACTTATGAATCCTTTTCGTACTTCTTTTATGAATTCTAAGTGTGAAAAATTGCAATCATAGGGTTGGTGGTTCATTTGAGCCAAAGTGCGAAAAAGCAAACCAACGTCAATAATTCTTCGACCTTCCGGATTTGTTGTTATGCATTCTTCAAGGTCCTGCTCTATGTTGAGACTGGAGACAGAATAAGAGTCGCATGAACTCACATTTTCATTGGAGTGGCTAACAAATGTCGAGGGTTTTGGTTTATTCGGTGCTTCATTTTCTTTATTGTGATGTTTTCTGAAAAATAAGAATAATTATAATAAAGGTTATAAAAATATTCTATGATTGTTAAACGCTGCAGTTAATATTATTACAAAATTAATATATGGCAGAATTTAAAATACCGTTTTAATTTTCACATACCTATCGGTATCATGCACTATTTTATTTATTTTAAAATGATGTCTTCTTCTCCTCGCGGTAATACGTAATCTGCCCTTGCTGCCTGTCCTGTATTCCATATTTAGTAATGTCTTTGAGATCTGAAAGTTTTTGTTGTGTACTGTCATTTTACATCACAAAATATCAAAATCACAATATATTGCATATAACAGGGGTTATGTTTTCATTGCTGTCATTTAAAAAAAAAATAATATTAACCCCTTACAAGACTCAGACAATTAGCACAAATAAGGGGGTCGCAATCGTGATTATTCCGATAGTTCCAATTTTTTATGTATGTTTTATAAATGAATCGCCTGTTGTAAAATCCTAGTTTTCGACCTTGGCGCACCTGTGGTCGCGCTGCCATTTTGAAAAACCAACAGAATATAAACCAAGTAAAATGCTGTTCCTCTGTTTCAATGTTTGACCTGATTTTGGCGGATTAGAACATCGATACGTAATAGAGATGAAAAAAACATGAAACATATACCAAAATCTTTTATAAAATTTTATGCTCTACAAAATTTGTCCTTATAATTTTTCTCAAAAATGCACTGGAAAAGAGATGATCACTAAAACACAAACCTAGTCGTGCAATATGCTTGCTGGTGCAAACTTGTACGAATGTTTACGGCCTTATATATATCAGTAAATTTTAGAGATAGAAGAAATTCTATGTTCCACATATTTGCTACAGCTACTTTGGGCAAAATTTACACTAATAACGAGATATTTTAGAAAAACACGATTTTGGCGTGATTTCGGCTGGTTTTTTCAAAATGGCGGCACGAGCACGGGTGCGCAAGGTCCAAGATTTTACGTCAGGCCGGACCAGTTTATAAAACATATTAAAAAATTGGAACTACAGGAAAAATTTTACCAGCGCAGATCGCTAATTACACTGGCCCACAAAGACCAATGGCAGTGATTTAGTATCCTTGCCCGCCAACCAAATTGGCAAATCATCGCCAATCACTATCTTTGCTACCACAATGTATAATATATAGTTTTGAATTACAATAAAAAATACATTATTATATTATATTATAATAAACAATACTTTATTATATTACATTATAATAAACAATACATTATTATATTATATTTTAATAAATAATACATTACTACATTATATTATAAGAGCGTATTCACACAGAGCTATATAACAAATACGCCATCCCACGCATATTATAGCTGTGTATGAACACTGTTGAATAAACAATACGTTGTTATATTATATTATAGTAAACAATAATTTTCATATTATATTATAATAAACAATAAATCATTACATTATATTATAATTAACAATACTTTATTATATTATTTTACAATAAACAATACATTATCATACTATAGGTATTTTAAAAAATAATACAATATTATATTATAATAAACCCTATGCATGCATTATCAGTATTATCACTTACCTAGTTATTGCCGAACGTTCACTAATTGATTATGGGAGCCGATACCCTCTCAATATATTCATTGAGGAATCACTAAGTCAGGCGAGATCAAAATGCTATGAAGAATAAATAATTATTTTGCGGATTGCTTAGGTAGGTGGGTACGTATATGCACGGCTGAACGGCACGCACTTCCGAGTTCCGAATACAAAATGATAGACAGCTAGACGCTAGACGCACAATGCATCACAGCTGCGCGGGTGAGGTGTAGGGAATGTTGGTCAAGGGGGGTGAGGTTTCCGGCCAGCAGCAGTGTGTCACTCTCAGAGACCGTGTCACTAAGTTTGTGTGCGCTTATTGTTTTGAATTTCGTAAGTATGTGTGAGCTCGGTCCGAGCGGGACAAAGTAGATATAATGAAATACCTAAACCTTCCGCGTGCGTTGCGAAATCTAGCCTCTTTGTAAAAAATTCTGTGTTTGAAAAAAGGTTTGTTGAATTAATTCGGATGAAACTATTACGCTGCATACTTGAATTTTTTTGAAGTAGATGGTTGTTCACTTTGCAAATCATTTTCACTACTATTTTCATCATTTAAAATATTGATTTCATAACGGACCGCTGGTTCATTATTTTCTTTATCTGAATCATATGGGGCTGATCGGAATCAGTAAAAACTGAAAGAGTTTTTTCAATATCCACTTCGTCCATGTCTGGTTCGGCAGCTTCATCTAAAATAATTGTGCCAGTGCACGTCTTTCCATAACAATTGACGCAAATGGCAGAACAATTTAGGGCTGCTTTCTTACAAGTGCAATTGTAGCTACAATACATTTTACATTTACATGAAATGACTGACAAAATTTCTTGAGGCGCTGGATCATCTAATGTTGTAATCGGAACTAGACCTGTTTCAGAACTTCTCCAACCCCAATCTTTGGCTGCTTTTGTTTCCCCTAGCCAGCATTGAACTTGGTAGTAAGTTTGCAATGAATGTTGCTGAGCGGCGCCAGAAGTAGGAGGAAGACAGGCAAGGTTGAATTTGCTTTTAGTTATGGATTGTGCAAATAAGACATATCGAACTACATTAATGTTTCTACATGTAGATTTGGTTGAATAAAGATGTCAACACTGTTTCCCCTGCTTTAATTATCGACTCTTTTTCGGCATTTGGATCTCTGAACACTGAACATAGATTTTGCAATGTTAGATTCTTTTTTAACAAATCCACCAACTTTCTTTTGCCTTGATGAAACATTGCCGATGTAGTGTCACAACCAGAAAACGCGTCCATAAACAACACAGTTTCAGAAAGCCTTTCTTCTATGAAGCTACTGCTGGAATAAAATCTCCTCTCTATTCTGCCTTTTCCTGGTTTTAGTAGGTAAACTTTTGATTTTCTGTTATCTGGACTCCCCATTAAAATCACCAGAAGGTCGATATCTTCTCCAACTATAAAAACAGAGTCAAAATTTTCTGTTAACTCGAGTGCTGTAGATATTATAAGTGTATCAGCATCTTCAAGGCTTTGTTTACTATGAATGCCACTGTTTTCAAGTTTTTTTTACGAGGATTTCTATCAACCTTTTTTTATTTTTTTCATTATATCTTGGTATATGTTGTCACCGGAAGAATTTCTAAAAGTTTTTACTTCGACCCAAAATTTAACTATTTCTTGAGAATGCCACTTATTCATTCAACAGTGGCGCATTTAGAATGTGCCACTGGTGTATCATTTTGTCTATTATTTCTGGTGTAAATCCCAAGATTTCAGCATCTTCGATGATAGTGTTTGACTTAATTGGTTTTATTGCCTCTTCTGGACTTAGCAACGCTGTTACGCTGTAATTAGGGGTTGTGTATAGGTAGGTATAATTTTCTTTGTGTCAGGTTTTTACCACCAACTTTACGGTTAAACCGAGCGCCAAAATACTGCCATTTATGCAGAATTATGCCCGTGGTGGGTAGAATCATGAACTCCATCTCAAGGGTGAGCAAAATGTATGCGATCTCCAGCTTATTAGGGTATTAAATAATAACATATATCTCATTTGTAACTTAAATGTAAAAATCGTATATTGTTTCAATAGTGACAGGTTACAATAAATGAACAGAACTACTCACCCTCAGGGACCGATTGATATTAGAATAACTAGCTAAATTCACCACTACGCCGCGTCTCGGGGATCGCAACAGGATGACCAGCAAGACTTCTAGCCGATCCTCGTCTCGTGGATCGCCACAGGATGATCAGCAAGAACGGCATCCTCCCGACACCTTCGCAGCAAAGCAGGGCTCCAAAGGAAGTGGAATTCCGGAGACGATGTTACGGGGCTTTCATAGCAAGCAAGTGGGACTGATAGGATCTTATTGTCGGCACCCGACAAATACACTCTGGCGCGGCCCGTGTAGCGTCAAACCATCATCGATCACCATTATAATTTCAGTAAAGTTCTCAAATATTTTGATCTACTGCGGAATCCAATTTCGCGACATTATTGATTACATACTTCGATGCACTTTAACATCTCGTATCAGAGATCATTTCACATTATTTTAACGCGCCAACCGACTGAATTTTATAATTTCGTCCCTTATATTTAATTAAATCTATTTGAATGTGTCACAACCATGATCTTGCCCAAAGGATCATGCCAGCCAGAGTAGGTTTTTTTTATTTATTTATTTATTTATTGATTTATTGTGAAAAACAGTATAATCCATTTACATTTCACAAATAACAGTTTATAAATTACAGTTTATAATAAGTAAGTATATACATTTATTTGCATGGGTAAGTACATCAATACTATCTGATTAGCCAGATTTGGTAAATAGTATGCTGATTGCTGTCTTAAATTCTCCTTGGTTCAAATTGAAAATGTCAATCACAGAAGAAATGTGATTTAACAAAGTAGTTATTCTCCCCAAAGGCATGATCATTGGTAGGTTGGTCCTGCCCCTTGGAAAAATAAATAATCTGTGCTGTCTAGCTCTGATGAAATTATCAGGGACATAAAAAGAAATTCGTTCCAGAATATCTGGATTGCAAGTGTGCCCATTTAGCAGCTTGTGCGCCACTAACACCATTGCAATATTTCTCCTGACGTCTAGACGTTCTATCCCCAGCATTCCAGCGAGAAAATCAGAGGGATACAATAAAGGGTAATATCCGAACTCTCGCATGTAGAGGTATCGCATAAACTTTTTTTGCACCTTTTCTACATCATTTGAGTAAAGGGTATCTTCGGGTCCCCATATTATCGATCCACTCTCAAGAATGCTGCGAACCAGAGTAAAATAAAGCATTTTTATGACTGCCGTATTCGTAAAAGATTTCGAATTACATATAACAAAACCCAGCATTCGCATTGCAGAGTTGCACACCGAATCGATATGAGTTCGAAAAGTCAGACGTGTGTCAAAAATGATTCCTAAATCCTTCGTTATCGAGATATGTTTTATAGAGGTACCAGACATTTTATAGTTAAAATATAAAGTACGCTTTGCCCTTGTAATGCACATAATTGTACACTTACTACTGTTAAAAAGAAGTTTATTTTGATGACTCCACTCTACTATACCGTCGATATCGTTTTGTAGACGAATGGAGTCTTCATTTGTCGTTATACAGGTGTATAGTTTAATGTCATCCGCAAATAACAAAAATTTTACAAATCTTATAAACAACCCTATGTCATTAATAAACAATAAAAATAAAAGTGGTCCTAAATTAGACCCTTGAGGGACCCCAGAAGTTGTGGCGTAGAGTTTCGATGTGAACTGCCCGTAAACAACGTATTGTTTTCTGTTAGACAAATAATTATGAAAGAACAAAAGCAGCATGTATGAGAAGCCGAAGCTTTCAAGTTTATTCAGTAATATGAGGTGATCTACTTTGTCAAAAGCTTTCGCAAAATCATTATATGAGACATCTACTTGTTCGTTGTTGTCCAATATATTTGAGACGTAATCCGTAAATACCATTAAGTTGGTCGTCGTAGACCTGCCCTCTCTAAACCCATGCTGCTGGTTTATGAGAAATGGTTCTACTTTATAGTATATACGTTTTTGTATTACGAGTTCAAATAATTTGGCCGGTGCCGAAAGAATTGCCACAGGTCTGTAGTTAGATACACATGATTTATCGCCGTTTTTGTGTAAGGGCGTGACCTTTGAGATTTTCCAACGGTCGGGGAATTTACCGGAGTTAAGTGAAATATTAAAGATATGTAAAAGCGGTACCATTAACGGATCGGCATATCCCTTCAGGACAATTGTGTTAATAAAATCCGGTCCAACAGATTTTTTTGGTTTCAGTTTTTTAATTGCAGCTAGGTAATCATTTTTATTTACACTTAAAATGTCAACATTTTGAGCTAGCGAAGAGTAACCGCCTGGGGTGTATGAGTCAAATTCTGCACTATGTTCGCTATAGACTGACTTAAAGTAATTCGCAAATGCTTCCGGAATATCGGGCCCAGTATGAGTACTTCCGTTCCATGACACTGAGTTTAGAAACCCACCGTCTTTCCTCTTTTCGGATACAAATTTCCAGAAGGATTTCGGATCATTCTTGACGTTTTTTTCGATATTATTTATGTAATCCTTATACGCAATATTTATACTACGTTTGATTTTAGATCGTAGAATACAAAACTTTTCCCGATATCTCATCAATCCGGTGCGCCTCCAGTTTCTGTGAAGTTTGCATTTCCTTTTCAGATCACTAAGAATCTCACCATTAAACCATTTAGGGTATCTTCTTTTAAAACAAGGTACACGCTTTCTCTCAAAACACATGTCAAAAAGGTCATAAATTACATTATAAAAATATTCTACTGCTAAATCTGCATCTTTAAGTTTTAATAAGGGTTTCCAGTCGTGAGAATTCAAGTAAACATAAAAATATTCGAAATTACCACGTTCTAGGTTCCATCCTCGCTTAACACAATTTCCATTGTCATCATTTAATAAATTCCGACAATAGGCTTTGCTTACATTGAGCGCGAATTCTATACATAAAGATGGGTGGTATGAATCTTCATTAACAAGTGAGTATACGGATTTGAACACTTTTAAGTCAAAATTACTGATAATAACGTCCAGTGTCCTGTTCGTTATATTAGTGATTAAGTTTTTCTGTTCCAATTGAAATAGTTCCATAAAATATAACAAATCTGTTTGAGTTGCTTTGTGACTCACACAGGAGTGTAAGTTAAAATCGCCAACAATAATAATTTTTTTATCTATTAAAAAGTTAAAATTAGCTATGGTTTTATCGAAAAACTCAGAGTAAGTAGTTCTCTGAGAAGCCGGTGGAATGTACACTATACATATATAAATACTAATTTCATTTATTTTAGCCTTAATCCATAAGTTTTCACCATCATTTTCTAGAAACATGAGTCTCTGGCATTGATTGACGCGGTCACGCCTCGCGGCTAGTAGCACTCCTCCTCCTCTTGATTGGCCTGAAGTTCTGTCCTTTCTAAAGACGTTATATCGTTGATCGAACAGTTGACAATTATGAATACTGTCATTGAGCCAGGTCTCTGACAATAATATAAAGTCGTTGTCTTGTATAATAACACTATGTAAGAAGTCGTCGGTCTTGGATCTCAATCCCCGCACATTTTGATAATACATTGTGCAGGGGAATGAATTTGCTTTAACTCTGCTCTCTAGTCATTTAGTGGCCGCAGAATCGTTTTGTTTGCCTCGGTTTTGGTTAAGATCAACCGGATTTTGTCTCGGTTTTAAGTAACGGTAGTTTCTTACCGGTACTCCTCGGGGCCACAAATCTTCCTGCAAAAGTTTATCGTATAACACATCTGTTACTCCTATACGGAACGCTGCGTATTCCTGAGAATTAGCGATGAATTTCTCTATCTCACAGTTTGTTATATTATTTTTCTCTAGATGCGCTCGGATATCATCTATTGTGGTGTCCTTTGAAATCCTAGATACTATGATATTCCTTATCCTTGGACATACCTTGATACTAGATACTTATTACCGGACCCGGAAAGAAAAGAAAAGGCCCCCTCCTCTATCACGACTCGTGTTGTGCCAGTCATCCCGTTGATAAATCATCATAAATTAATTAACTGAATAGTTCGTGCCGCTAGGTTCGACGTTATAAAGCGGTGTTCATATTTTAAAATGAGAAAAGATAATAATTCAACACTGCTTCATAACAACGCTATCGACTCTAGCTGCTTGTAGTTGTCTGGAAGTCTTTGCTGTAATTCCTTGAGTAATTGCAGTAAGAAGGCGACGCACCGTTGTCGAATTGCATTTAAAACTTCTGAGTCTACATTTTGTTGCAGTTTCAAACATGTAGCCAAGATAAAGCCTAGGGTTAATATCCCTGTCTGTCATCGGATCTAATAAGTTCCTGTTTACAGATCTTGGTATTAAAATTCTCTGGATCACTGATTGTATCAGTGTTGTGAGTGTATTGAGTCCACACTTTCAAATGATTTAATTGCTGTTTGAACACCATTTAAAATGCTTCTCAGAAACACAAAATAAAGATAATTTCTTTTGTCTTCGAGCGTGTTATAAATAAGTTCTGCTGGGTAACAATTATCTTTCTTTCTTGCCAAATTAAAATGTAATTTTAATTCTTCCCATCGTGTCACAATTTTTGTAATCGTTAGCTCTATTGAAAGCCAACGTGTATCGCACACCTTCCGTCCGATTTTCAGCGGACTTTTGCCACAGTTAATAAGTTCATATATTTTTGTGTATTCATCTCGCCGCTTAGGAGGCACAGAAAACCATTTAGAAATTTCTCTAACCAAAAACTCAATATTTCTTGGCAGAGTATTTTCGGATGCGTGGGTTACTGCTAACTGCAACGAGTGGCAGACACATCATATCAGTATCAAATTTTGTATACCATTTTCTCTTTTTAGGATTGCATGAACCCCGGTATTAATGTCTGTCATAACAGATGCATTATCAGTTACAATTCCAATCATTTGTTTAATATTTAAGTTGTGACTCTCTAAGCATAATACTAGGCCATTAACCATTCCCCTAGCATCTGTGCTCTCAATAGAAACTAGTTCCAAGAATGAACTTACTATCTTTTCCTGTGCAGCACTATAATACCTAATTACAAGACCAAGGTGTTTACTGACACTGACGTCTGTGGACTCATCCATTACACAGGCCTGCAAATTGACACTTTTTGATTTTTTTTTTCACCGTAATGGGTGAATCATATGTATTTTGTTATCGTATGTCCAAATAAGTTTTTCTCCAGCATGTAGGGATTTTCCGCAAAACCCGCAGTACATATAGGTAAAAATGCATTTTGAGATGAAAAAAAAACTATTTCTAGTGGTTTATTTACATTTTTAAATACATTTGATAAAAATAATATGTATATACAATAAGGATTTATAATTCTTTATAATATCTACATCTTTTTCCCTCAAAACTCCGTTTTGAGCTTTTCCGTTTGTGTGGGATGTCTGGAAGTTCTCTATGGAGCATCACAGGTCTGCAAACTGAAATTTTTATTTTTTTTCAAATGGTAATGGGTGAATTATATGTATTTTGGTACGCTGAATTCGAGTACGCCATCCATTTCGACCCATCATGTAAGGATTTTCCGCAAAGTGGAAATTAAAATATAGGCAAAACCCGCCTTACACTACTTCTGTAGGGAATGTTCAAAAGAAAAAAAAAAACATAAAATATGCAAATTTAATTAATTTTAAGTCATAAAATATTTTATTTACATTATATACAATTATAAATCTTAATTATTATTTTAAATTTATAAACTATTATAAATCTTTATAAAATCAGCTTTTTTTAGTTTCGAAGCTTCGTTTTGTGCTTTTTCTTTTGTGGGACGTTATATTAAAATTGTTGAGGTCCACTGGAGTCGCCTACTTGAAAATCCTCACTAGAAGTTTCTTCTGATGATGGCAAATCGTCTAGGCTTTGGGGTTGCTTGTGGTGTAGGAATGCCAGGTCCGTGAGGGACTGGGCGGAGTGCCGAATCCATGTTTGGGTAACAAATTTGTTTTTTTATTTTTGGTACTATACCCTTGCACATTGCACGAACAAAAGTAGGAGTCATCGCTGTGGTTTTGAGGCTCTCTCCAGAGATCATGGGAACACCAAAATGAAAAGATTAACTTTTCTTTTTGACCACATTCTAAGTCCTTCAACACACCCTGAACAAACTCCATGCGGGGCCCAATATTTGTCCTGGTCCCCCTATCTTTACACCAAATACGCAAAATACACTTTTTTAACAAAATCAGTAATATTTCATTGTTGTTTTTTCACTACAAATTCACCACAAATATAGCAAAAACTCTCAGAAGAATTTACACAACCTCTTGAAGTCATTTTTGAAACGCACCTTAGGAAAGTTGGAACAGAAATAATAAATAAAAGGGCATGGAAGGGAGTGGGCAACTTGGGAATTTCGGCATTCTCTCATCATACTTACTATGGAAAATCCCGATATATGTGATTCAACGCTGACCAATTTTATCGTCATGAGTTACTAAATGTTTTGTTTCAGTCTATAAAACATAACATTATCTTATAATAAGTTTGAATTAATAAAAAATATATATTTCGGCAATAAACTCCGTTTTGCGCCTTAAGATAGGCAATCCCACAGCATTTTGAGTTTTCCGGAAAAACCTTACATGTAGGAATTTTTTTGATAATTTTCCCGATTTTGCAACGAAAAATGCATGGGAATTACCTCTTATTTCAAAGAAAAAAAACAGTCGCAGGCCTGTCTTATAATACTGAACTTTCCAATTCCAATATCTTTTAAGAGCTCCTTGCGAAAGTGTGGCATCAACACTTTCATTATTTCTGTACATTTAGTACGATGCAATTTTAGCTCCTGTGTAGCTTCAGAGTCTTTGAAACAAATTTTGCATAGTTCACCTAAATGGTCTACACTTAATATAAAACAGTGCTCAGCAATAAATAAGGTTAATGTGCCTTCAGATTCATCGCAAGGTCTATATGACTGTCCTTTTGGTACAACTTTGAAAGCAATTTCTTTGTTGCCTGCAAAGACAAAATGAATACAGGTATATACGTATAAAAATAAAACAGGTAAGTATAATAAGATTACTGTTAGTTTATCTTAATAACTGGATTTCACTTATTTTAGGGCAACACTGATAATTTAGTCTGGCTGGCTCTTCTCTGCACATGACAAGAGCGGCAAATTAAAAAAATAACAGATTTCAACACTGACCGTAGACGCAAAAAATGAGTTTGCTACTTTTATTTTATAAAGAAAAAACTGGTAAATTAAGCGTATCAAACTCATTTTTCCTGTTGATAGAGTCTGCTATTAACAAATCGAGTTTTAAGTTTACCTGTTTTGAACTTTACTTTCTGTTTATGCTTTTTTGTCTCAGCGTACTTCTTTATGTCAAATAGTTTAGCAAAAATTTCCGTAGAACTATTTGTACAAAACGCTTTGCTTGAGTCTCCATTTGCCGATTTTAACCAACCTTTAAATTCGTCCATATTTTCCCACTCCGGTCTGTATTTCTGTGCATACGTTTTCTTTCTCATGGGTAAATCCATTTTCACATTAAATTTATATGGATAAAACAAAACAACACAAGGTAGAATAAGGGTAGTGCGTACTATTTTGGTTGTATTCTGTCTGTCGTAGCTAGCTTGCGCACATAACAATATTACAGTGCCACAAACTTATTTGTTCCGGTGGTGGTGTCGCTAGTTGTGAACAAATAGAAATATCAAAGTTTGTGGCACTGTACTCCAAGGAGGGAGAGTTAGTGCAGCAGGAAACAGGGATTTCCCGGCTATGACCATAGAGTCGTGATTGGTTTTTACTTTTACTGTACGACGTAGCGTTTTATATTCTCTTTGCTAGATAGCCTCACGTCTCATGATGAAATCGAAATGTCGAACAATGATGAAAAGTTGCTATAAAAAGTTTAGCTACAAGTTTCAATAAAATGTAGCTGTCTGACATCAATTAATAGCTAGATCTAGCTATAACGTTGCTAAGTTGGCATCACTGGCCAGCGTACCAATCTAAAAAAAATATAACAAACTATCATGTTCGGAACTAGACGCTTATTTGTAGATACTCACCTCAGCATCTAGTCCAGTTTATGATTTAGACTCACTATCACAGGAGGTAATATATAAAAATAATAGTAATTACGCGGTATAACTTTAGTCATTTATTTATTTTAAACTTGCGACAATATTATGACTTGGCAAATTATAAAGAGCTATGCAAGAATCACCACCCAGAAACAGATCACCATCGAGAATGAAAACGGGCTCACCAAAAAGTGCCAATCACTCCGTTTCCAATCTTCGGTGTTGCACGCCCAGAAAATATCTTTATGGCTGTCAAGTTATTTGTTGAATGTAGGTATAGGTAGAACACTTTAAGTTAGAAGCAATAAAAATGCTTAGTATTGATGTATTGGTGTATCTGTGTGAACGTCAAGCGACGCCCACAAATCCGATAAGGCTCTCTGTCTTGCTTACGCCCACTTGTTGTAACTAGTTAGAAGAGAGGCAAGTTTTACGACACCCTTTCGAGGCTGTACTTACAGGATGTCCTATTCATTCGGTTCGTAATTTGATTTAAACATACCTGCACCTACATTTCGCAAGTGACAATTTTTTGAAGTTGAAATAATAAATAGTTTTCATTATTTTTAATTTGAATCTTTATTAGTAGAGTGTTTGTAAAGTGTGCAAGTTTAATATTTATTACGACATCATGGAGTCCTGTTACGAAACGGAACGTGGCTAATCACTGAATGGACCACCAACTCGTGAAATTTTATTCCGTATGTTTATTTATTTTTCTTATTCATAAGGTAAAAAACGGTGGTCAACTTTTAAGCAAAATGATTTGTATGATTTGACGTCTAAGGAAACTGGAGCAGTAGCGTAGCGAGGGGGGGCGGTCCGCCCGGGTGCCACCCGACAGGGGGGGACACTCGACCGTGGGAAAAAATTCACGAAGGATATTGTCACCAAAATATTGTATACATGAACACGGTCTGTTATTTTCTTTCATATGTTCCTCTTGGAATGCCCCGAATTTTGTGTCTTTAATAGGGCGGGGGGGGGGGGGGGGGGGGGGGACACCACTCCCCGGGGGGTGACATCCGCCCCGGGTACCACCCATGCTAGCTACGCCACTGAACTGGAGTATCACAGACTAGTACCTATTCAACAGTTAATCTTTTGTACCTTTGTGTTAGTAATCTGTTATATTTTAGATAATATACGTATAGATAGTTGCTGATGATGACTGATACATAATTAAATAATTACTGTTGCTGATAATTGCTAACACATAATTATAAAAAAATAAACAATCCACAAGCAGCCAAATTTTTAAGTACAGATTTTGGAAATCACACTTCATTTCAACATTAGGTTCTTAGTTTAGGTAAACCAAGTAATTCATGCGTATTGAGTTTTAAACGAAACTTTATAAATGTCAAATCCGTAAAATGGCGGCAATGGAGATGTTTTATATGGGAAATTTTTAACTTTGAATGAAAACCAAATTTAAATGCATGTTTTCCATCTATCCCGACCGAAACCGATGTTTCTTTTGGTAATTAAGTTTAACAGAAGTTTACTTTTCAAAATCTATGCCTATTAAACGTGTAGCGGCATGTGGCGGCTTGTGGATTATTTACTTTATAAAATATTATATAAGTATGAATATTATAATAAATTAATCTTTTTAATAAACTTATTTTTCTTCTTAAACCTTCAGTATTTCTATAAAAATGTTGTAAAACAACATTAGTTTTATGTTACCGATTTAAACACGCTTTGAATTCGAATTCTCAATAGAGAACTCCAGTCCAATTTTTTTATTTTTTTTAATGAATAAAGACCTTCAAACTTAAATAACTGCATTTTTATTTTTATTTTTATAGTTAGTTTTAATAGTTAAAATAATTGTCAAAGTTTTAATTTTTAAAGACTCCCAGAAACGCACCGTATCTATGGTGGTCTAATTTTTTTACTTTTTAAGTTGTCATTTTGAATCAGTGATGTTATGTCGAGGGAAATTTCCCTAGATCTAGGGGAGAAAAATATTTTTTAGGGATAAGGGAAATCAGGACAAAATCTAGGGAAATTTCGAACTCTGGCCAAAATTTTATTACATATGACAGTATTACTGGTATTATTTATATATATACGTATATATATTTTTTGGAATTCCTATGAATCTTAATTATTTTTCATGTACTTACATGCCATGTTATTTTTAACACTGACAACTCAAAATGATATTAGGGAACGTACCCATACTACGTGACACGTTCGGGGGGGGGGGGGGGTCTTCAAAATACCACGCTTGGTACAAATGAGCGGCGGGTTGCTTATGATTTTTATTTTGCAAAGTGTTTTTTTTTTTAATTTGGAATTCAGTTTCTAATTCAGTGGTGAGTGTATTCGTACTTTTAAATTATACTTCATGTAGCAAAAAGTGTTTTATTTGGAAAATCACGGTATTATTAGTATATTTACCAAGTTCCGATATCTTTCCAATTAATTATCATATTAATTAACATATAACAGGATTAGTGTTACACAATCAGGTGGCTACGTAGTTAATTGCGTAAATGTGAAATTCTAGGGAAATTTCACTTCTAACTGTTGGCAACACTGTGAAGAACCCAGAATAATTATGGCGGATAATGACTTTTAGGTGTGAGGTGTGTTTTTTATTCAAGATTAACTGCTTTTAATATAGAAAAACATTGGTAAAATGTCCACATTTCACCGCTACTGTTATTGTATTTAATCAAAGTGCAATATAAAAACAATAAATCATCTCTTTCATTGCAAATACATGTGACATCGTGTTTTGTGTCAGGTGTTACTTTGTCGGTACATTGTTTTATGTATAATACATACAGAAACACTGGTATTTATAATACACTGATCATGACGAGTGTGTAACAACTTGTATAAAAAGCCCTATACTAAAAACAATTTGAAAATACATAAAAACAAACGTAAAAATATGACACGACTTTAACCTCAAATAGACAAAATTTATTGCAGATTGTCCGCAAATATAGCCCTTTTCGTAAATTGTTGAGGGCCTAAATTATGTTTCAATAAACACAATAACTATTATTTATCTAAATCTCTATAAACAGTATGAAAATAAACCAAAAACACGAAATGTTGAATTGCATAGGTACGTGTGCACTTCAAGTCATTTCAAATGTCAATACAATACACAATACAATACACAGGTGACAGGTTAACTGTGACGTCACGGTTAACCATTTCAGTAATGCCAACTTAACGCTGTGTTTTCCGAAGAGGTTTAAAAATGCACTTTTTAATAATTTATTAAAAACTCTGCATTTAATATTATGAAATAAAACTTATATATTCAGAATCAGCGTTTCTTGGTCTATATGAACATATTTTTTTAAAGCCATAATATTTTTCACTGGAGTTCCTTATTGTGAAATAATTATTAATTGCTTTTTTGTTAAACGCCTAAAACGAAACACGCTGTATGAAAGTTTTGCATCTGTGTGAGTACTGTGATGAAGTCAACTTAACTTGCGAGACCTATACCGCCACATGCCTTCCTCCCAGTTGCTAAACGATATAATGAAATTTGGCAGGGATTCTAAAAGATATTTTCTAAGCGTACAAAGAAAAAATTTCGTGACGTCACATTGTGTCAGTGCCTGAGTTTTTATAATAATTAAAAAGGTAGTCGCTGTTAAGAGTGTTTTGGATTACAATAGGCCTCCTGACGCGATGTGAGATCATGCGAAAACATAATAAAGTACCGAAAAATATAATATATCCTATACGTGACATCATTGTAGGATATTTTGTTCCTATGCGTTCAGAAATATACAGTATATGTGTGAAGGTATTTATATAAATGATATCCCCATAAGTTTGTGAACGCATTGGAAGCTCTTAACCCCTCCGTAGCAAGTACAATAAGCGTGTTTATACGTCAGCGCGTGTGTTTCCATAGAAATCGTTATAACTCCGTTATTGTTTTAGTTACATCCCTAAAACAAAAAGTCAAAGGTCGATAGTAGATCAAGCTACACATTTCTATCAAGTTGTCTATGGAAATACATAACAGGAATCAGCTGTCAATCGTGTAGTTGACAAAAATATTTGCCCGCGCAAATTTGCTACCGGCAGCTCCACCGCGCTCCACATTTTAAAGTTTTATTAAATATTTTTATATGAAATGATAAAAAAGTGAGGTGACAAAAGTGTTTATTACACATATATACAATAGAATAAGTATTGTTGTTTGCATAATCTGTGATTTTAGTACCGTTTTCACCTAAAAAAATCACGTTAGTCATTTTTACCTATTTTTAATGTTTGCATTCTAAATTTTAATATTTACAAATGCTAATATTTATTTGTAATATATTAATTTGAAAGCCTATATTGTAACCTTTCTAAAACAGTTTTTACTCTTCGGCTACGTTCAGAAATGTTTCATTTATAGAGCTTTATTTGTGAAGCGGTTATAACTAAAAGTTTTCGTAAAATGTCATTTCGTTTAAGACACCAAAAGCTAATATTCTCGAAAATTCGGAGGGGTTAAATATGATTTTAATTAAATTTATACATCTTTATATTAGTTAATAACCAGACATTGCTACGCTCAAAGTTGCCAAGTTCTATAGAAATAGCATGGTATATAGTATGTTTTTAAACAAAAGATAATTGATTCACCTTATTTTGTGATAAACAAATGCATTCAGTTATATAAATAATATTAATAATTAAAAATAAATGAGTGTTTAATTTATTATAAACCTATTTAAGTATATACTGCGTCTACAAAAAAATATTGATATATGTTTTGAATAAGTCGCTGTTATAAGTATCACAGGCGACCAGTTGTTTATTGGAACATTTCTGCATCGACAATAATGCTTTGGATAATTCTTGTTAGTTAAAGATTTGGCTTATTTGCCATCAGTTTTCTAAAGCTAACATCTATAATAATAATATATTATACCGTAAACGTTGTACCACGCTATAGGATATTATCCTACATTAGGTTATTATTTTAACTACATACTTAATTACTTAACATACATTAGATACAATATTTTGCATAAGTTGTAAAGGTTAGTTTGACACTAAACGTCGAAATAATGTTTTCATTATTCCACGTACTCATGACTCTGTGTCATAAAAATATGAAAGTAATAACTAAAGTGTCAAGTTGTATACTGGAATGGTCATACCAAAAATTAAAAAATATACATTAATCTATGTTTACTGAAATGGTCCTACCAAAAATTAACAAATATACATTAATCGGTATTTACTGAAGCACACTAATAATGTTTTCATATTGTAAATAATTAATTGATTTAACAAAATATGAAAACAGATGTGCTTCAGTATACACTATATAGTTATAAAAAATTTCAATACTTGCTACATCAAGTGATGTCAGAGTCAGTGTAGCAATATTGGGCAGGTATATTCATTTACATAATCATTTTTACCTGAATTATTGTTTCTATACAATAAGCGCTGAATAAAGTATCTCGCATAGAGCGAATTAAATGGAAAATAATTTCTTATACCATATAGATATTTTGAAATTTTATCAAGTGATACGGTGTTACAAGTTATACTATTCTTTACTGCACAGACAACCATTCATATTTTTACCATTATATAAATTCTTAACGAATAAAAATCATTTTCAAATGTTTACTGAATCTCGATTATTACTTACTCCATATACTATGAAGCTTTTTGTAACAGATAACTAGACTGAATGTGATTTCGCGTCCAGCGTAGATATATTATTGTTCTTATTATGTTATTGCGATTAACTATCAATGAGTCATGAAATATACTCGCTTTCGTAAACATTTGAAAATAATTATAATTTAATATTTAAGTGACAGTTTAAACAACATGCCTGCTCAGATGTGTGTATTTTATAAGTACATCTGAGTAATCATAGTTGGAATTATTAAAAACAAAATTTAATGCTAGATACTATTTTTTATAAATGTCAATATAAGCTATATTGAATACGTATCCAATATAGAATACATTAAGATTTCACGCTATCAGAGTTATACACATATGAAAGGTTATTTATATCATAATAATTGCAAGAGTTGTGAAAAGCGAATATAGCTAGACACGGAGATTAATATACAATGTTTTAAATTTGCTTAAATTAATTACATGTAGGTACATGATTTTGAAAGATGAAATTTTTCATCAATTGATAATGCATCATTTCTCTGACAATGAATTGCATATATTCATATTGTATTCTAATTATGTTGTTTGTAAAAATATAAAATTATGAATTATGATAAACAATAAAGCTCAAAATTTGTGTGAAATATTGTAGACTTTGTTATTTTTTATTCTTAGTACTTTTTAAAAATTGTAATACCTTTGAACTCTTGTGAGAGTAATTAATTATTATTTTACATAAATTTTGTTGTAAAAATTATAAAAGAACACGAAATTATATCATTGGTGAAATAAGTAGAATACATCAATGCAAGATTTACTCAAATAGTTTAGTTAATTTAATTTACTATGCCTTTAGGGTATTGCCAAGTTATCATCGTAATTTGGGTAGGTTGATAGACTAGTCGAGATCGGAGTCATCTTTTGCCTTATAGAGATCGTCGTTTTGACTCTGCGCTTTTCTCGTGCGTCTAGTATATAGCAGTAGGGCTGTTTGTCTCTTCTGTATGAGACAGCGTGTCTGCTAGTATATTAAGATATTCGGAGATGTACCTGGTGCCTGTGTTGAATTGGGCGATAAAATCGAGTTGTCTCTCTTGAATGCGAGATAGTAGCTATTCAGTTGTCCGTTGGTATTCCTGTTTCCAGTTGCCTGTTGCCTGTTGGCTGGAGCTGTGTCCAGTTGCCTGTTTGCTGGTGATGTCAGTTGCCTGTTGCCTGTTGGCTGGAGCGTGTCCAGTCGCCTGTTGGCTGGAGCGTGTCCAGTTGCCTGTTGCCTGTTTGCTGTGATGTCAGTTGCCTGTTTGCTAGAGCGTGTCCAGTTGCCTGTTTGCTGTTATGTCAGTTGCCTGTTTGCTGAAGCGTGTCTAATTGCCTGTTTGCTGTTGCTACAAGTGTTTTTTGTGTTACTTGAGCATGATGGAAGGGACTGCTACTGATGACGAAATCACACATCCTTACTGTGTGGCGCCGCCGTTGTTTTTCGATTTGTCGCTTTTGTATGAGCACGGTTGTTGGCATTTGAAAGCTTTTTCTCTGAATTTGTTGTGAAAATGGCAATATCCGGTTGAATGATTTTATTATTATTACTGCGTGACCTTGATCGTGGTTTTCATGAGAAATTTTGAGATGAAGACGATGGTTGCCTCCATTCACGGCCGGTACTATAATTGCGGCGTTTTGTGGAGTGATGTGCCCATCCATTGCCGCCGTTTTGGATCATCTTCCATTGTTTGACCTCCCGTGTCAGTGTGGGGATTTGTTCGTGTAGATTTTGGAGTACTGAACAGATGTTGGGGTCTTGATTGTAATCGTAATGCGCGAATAATTGCGCTCTCCGCCAAAGCGGGACCAGCGAGTTCCATTGTGGGTGTATTGTTTCCATTGTTGGAAGTTGATTGATCATCCGTTGGGTTCATGTTTATTATGATGATATGGCAAGTAATAGGCAGCAAGGAACAATAATAAAATAGTTTTACCTACCAATAAAACTTATATTATGTACCTAACCTCATTTAAAACCTATATTGAGAGAAGCATTCTCAAATCCCCTTTCGCGTGGCCTTCCCCGAACTTTTTTAGTACCTTGTGGCTGTCAAGTGGTCACCAGATGCTAAACAAAAGTATCTACATACATCTAACTTTTGTTTATGGCATTTTTTTTCTCATTAGTTCTCACCAGGCAGTGATTGCCTAGGTTTTAAATGATGTTAGGTACATAATATAAGTTTTATTGGTAGGTAAAACTATTTTATTATGTATCCTGAACCGTCATTTAAAACCTATATTGAGATCTGTTTGTTATCGACTGGTGACCACTAACGCTAATGTGATGATATTAAAATATGTTAAACACTGGAATACTTACTTAGTGTTACAGTGGGTGGAATAGAGAAGTCACAGACAATGCCCTATTTACCTCTAGAGAAGTGTTAACTTCTCTTCTGTAGAATTTGGCAAAGGTGTCCCGGTTCCTCCAGTTCCCTCGAGCCAGGATGTCATCCAGTCTAAAATTATCCAGCCAGTTAAGTGATGCCACTGCTGCCCGTACGCTTCCCGGTGCAGCTGTGGTCTTAGCTTCTTCTAGAATCGTTTTGACCCAACGGGCAATGGCTGTTCTTGAAGCTGCCTTAACTGCTCCTGATGTAGTGATGAAGAGTTCTGTTAAATTCTGCTTTGTATCTGTCTTCTGTCCGTTCTTTGGAGATTTCAACCACTTCCTTAATCCAGTATGTTTAGTCTATATTTGGTTGATTGCCATTTAACAGCCTCCAACCTGACTTTTGGTACGTAGCGGAGTCTGTTTTGGAACCGAAAACTGGCCATAACAAGACCCCTTCCTCATCTATGGATAATTTGTCTGGTGAACACTATAACAAGGTCAGGTCATGCCCTCTTCGTCCCGAAGCTAATAAAAGTAAAGTCGCTGCCCTGCTTGATGTTTCAAAGAGATTCAACTTTTTGGGTGGGTTAGCTTCTAACCAGGTCAACACCACTAAAGGATCCCAGATAGGAGGTTTAGCCAATTTAGGATGTCTTAATGCTGCGGCTTTGAGTACTTGTCTGACTAGAGGAAGTGAACTTAGGTTTCCTTCTTCAGGGCTACTGAAAGTTGTTACTACCGATTTATGAAGTCGAACTGTGCTGGGAGAGAGACTATCTTCTAGACTAGGATCTGTTAAAAATCGTGCTAGGTTGCTTCCTGTAGGGACATTTGGGTTAACCCCATGATTTAATGCCCCCTTTGCCACCTAAGCCATGCCGGTTTGTATGTTTTAAGGGTGGACTCTCTCCAACCCGACTTTAAAAAATCTTTCTGTTTGTCCGACCAATCTGTTAATGACTGACTCCACCCCGGCACTTCCACACCTCCAAAATGAAATCCTCTACTTGTGGTGGGGGTTTCAAGGTTCTGGTGTCTATCAGCACTTCTATCAGTTTCAATATGGTGAACGGAGGACTCGCTGCTCGATTTTTTAAGTCTGGTCTCCAGAATACCTTCTTCCATCTCGGGGCTACAATCAAGTATAGGTCCTTGACCCGGTTCAGGTGTGCTAGAACTCTCGGCATAAGGCACGGCGGGGGGAACACCCAAGCTAGAGGAAAATCCCACTCTTGAGTCCAAGCATTGACAAATTTTGCCTCTTTGTTGAATGCATTGAGGGACACATAATCTTCTACGACGTGGGCTGTCTCTGATGCATACAGGTCTATAGTTGGCATCCCCCATTTTGCAAAAACTAATTTTGTTGCATCCGGTAAAAGATGCCATTTCGGAGGTTCACGTTTTCAGGAGAGTTGATCTGCTACTTCGTTGAACCTTCCCGGTAAGTAGTGGGCAGACAGTGAAATGTGATACATGTCTGCCGTTTGAAGGGTTTGACGAGTCGCTTCGAGCAATGTCTTGGATCGTGTGTCACCTTCGTTGCGAAGGTATGCAACCACCAATTTGTTGTCTGACTGGGTAAGAAGACCCGAGTCTGACAGCTCTGGCCCGTGAGGAGTAAGTGCTGCCAGCACGGCGAGCATTTCCTTGACATTGCTGTGGAGTGGTTGTTGTGTTTGGGAACAAGCTCCATTCAACCTGAGGTTGTTTAGCTGCGCGCCCCATTTCCAGTCCGAGGCATCGGTCGTGAGGTTGTGGCGAATTCCCGGTAAGTAGTGGGCAGACAGTGAAATGTGATACGTGTCTGCCATTTGAAGGACTTGACGAGTCGCTTCGAGCAATGTATTGGATCGTTTGTCGCCTTCGTTGCGCAGGTATGCGACCACCGATTTATTGTCTGACTGGGTAAGAAGACCCGAGTCTGACAGCTCTGGCCCGTGAGGAGTAAGTGCTGCCAGCACGGCGAGCATTTCTTTGACATTGCTGTGGAGTGGTTGTTGTGTTTGGGACCAAGCTCCATTCAACCTGAGGTCGTCTAGCTGCGTGGGTTTGAATGCAGGTAGCTTGCTTGTAACATGCAAAGGTTAAGCCTGCCTCTACGAATGGCGAAACTAGCAAAATTGAGGGTACCCAAGAGGCCCTGGGCCTGCTCAAGTGACCATCTACCTAGATTAATGTATTGTTTCAGTAACTTTGTTATTTTCACTCTTTTATCTTGCGGGAGATCTTTTAAATCAGCCCTTGAATTCCACATAATTCCCAGATATTCAATTTTCTGAACTGGACTTGGAGTGGATTTAAGGAATTGTATTATCCACCCCGTACAAGGAATTGTACATCCACCCAGTACATACCCCGTACAAGGAATTGTACATCCACCCAGTTTGTAACATTGAAATAGTTTCAAATTTATGAATTTTCAATATATTAATATACTATCAAAAAATTCTCTAAGTAGACAATAAGGAACTCCAGTGAAAAATATTATGGCTTTAAAAAAATATGTTCATATAGACCAAGAAACGCTGATTCTGAATATATAAGTTTTATTTCATAATATTAAACGCAGAGTTTTTAAAAAAATATTAAAAAGTGCATTTTTAAACCTCTTTCAAAACACAGCGTTAAGTTGGCATTACTGAAATGGTTAACTGTGACGTCACACTTAACCTGTCACCTGGTGATAGTGTGTTGACATTTGAAATGACTTGAAGTGCACACGTACCTATGCAATTCAACATTTCGTGTGTTTGGTTTATTTTCATACTGTTTATAGAGATTTAGATAAATAATAGTTATTGTGTTTATTGAAACATAATTTAGGCCCTCAACAATTTACGAAAAGGGCTATATTTGCGGACAATCTGCAATAAATTTTGCCTATTTGAGGTTAAAGTCGTGTCATATTTGACATTGTATTTTGAAATTGTTTTTAGTATAGGGCTTTTTATACAAGTTACTACACAATCGTCATGATCAGTGTATTATAAATACCAGTGTTTCTGTATGTGTTATACTTAAAACAATGTACAAAATCACGCCTGAACACAAAATTGAAGAATTGAAGAATTCACTTGTATTTGCAATGAAAAAGATGATTTATTATTTTTATATTGCACTTTGTTAAAATACAATAACAGTAGCGGTGAAATGTGGACATTTTACCAATGTTTTTCTATATTAAAAGCAGTTAATCTTAAATAAAAACGCCTCAATTTCTCACACAAAAGTCATTGAGTCATCCTATATTAATTTTATTCCGCCATTTTCTTAAATTCAAAATCAGGGATGCTCAGCCCAAGAAAATTATTTCCCTAGATTTCGAAGTGAAATTTCACATTTACGCAATTACCTACGTAGCCACCCGATTGTGTAACACTAATCCTGTTATATGTTAATTAATATGATAATTAATTGGAAAGATATCGGAACTTGGTAAATATACTAATAATACCGTGATTTTCCAAATAAAACACTTTTTGCTACGTGAAGTAATAATTTAAAAGTACGAATACACTCACCACTGAATTAGAAACTGAATTCCAAATTAAAAAAAAACACTTTGCAAAATAAAAATCATAAGCAACCCGCCGCTCATTTGTACCAAGCGTGGTATTTTGAAGACCCCCCCCCCCCCCGAACGTGTCACGTAGTATGGGTACGTTCCATAATATCATTTTGAGTTGTCAGTGTTAAAAATAACATTGCATGTAAGTACATGAACAATAATTAAGATTCATAGGAATTCCAAAAAATATATATACGTATATATATATATGTAGAACAATTTTCTCGGTTTACCCGCGTAACGTAGTCCTTACAAGGACTTTTTAACTCCTGACGTTTCGGACAGATCACACTGTCCATCTTCAGAGGCCTTATGTCTTGAGTTTTTGTCTCAAACCCACCCCCTCCACCATCAATCACCTGCAACCCGGGTACTTCGTTCTAGACATAAGAAGTGACTTGCACTCACTTAAGTTTTAGCTTTTGGACCGAACAGACATGCGAAAGCTATCAGTTTGAGACAAAAACTCAAGACATAAGGCCTCTGAAGATGGACAGTGTGATCTGTCCGAAACGTCAGGAGTTAAAAAGTCCTTGTAAGGACTACGTTACGCGGGTAAACCGAGAAAATTGTTCTACATCTTACACCCGTGAAAACCTTAATCATAACATATATATATATATATATATATATATATATATATTGACCTCTTCCCGTAGTATCTTGATCCTGTAAGAAGTTGCTTGACAATGTTGATCCACCTTTAACACCGTATAACTTGGCTTTGATGGAATACATCTGTATGAATTGGCAACAACGTTACTACAAATACCAATGTTGCCAGTTTTTCGGTAAAATTTTTTGATATATTGCACATAAAATTTTCGAACTTTGTATGGAAATCATACGCATCTTTTTTGTTGATCCGGTCAAATCCCCATACGTTGTCGATCTGCCCAAATCCCCATACGCGGTTGATCCGCCTGTTGATAATCAAAGATGGCTGAAAAAGGAAGCCTTCTGATTGGTCGGACGAAGCCTTCTCATTGGTTGGCAGATATGGAAGGCACCTACTAAAAAAAGATATCCATTTGTTCAGCAAAATTTTTACAACGGTTTTGAAGAATATATATTATTCTATATTCTCCACAAAATATTCAATTTGCTGCCCGCGTTCATTCGACAAGCGTTGCATCTCGCTTTAGCAGCATTCTAGCGGCACTTTAAACAAACGAGACAGCGCTAGTTTGATGAAGCCCCAAAAATATGCATGTTATGCGACAAAATGATATTGTTTAAAAATACGTTTGATTTAAAAGGTGGGTGTGTCGAACAAATGTATTTTGTGCAAATTTTATTGTAATTCCAATAAATAGAAAGGCTAGTAAAAGCTTCGATATATACATAGCATATTTTTTTATGTTTATACTGTAAGCCGATTCAAAACGCCAGAAGAAGATTAATCAGAGTGCCCGGGTTCAATAAGTGATATTTGTTTAGGTCTGTGCGGCGAACGCGTTTGCTTACCTACTGCGTGGCAAGTCAAATCGCGAGAGACTGGCTGAGGGAAAAAATAATTCCCCTCAGGGCCTATGTCATCATTGGGGATGATTTGTGGAGGGTATTTTTAGGAAAGGAAAGAGAGAAAGATTTAGAAAGGAAAAAATGATCCGACCCGCCACGCAGTAGGTGGGTAGATTCATCCACCGCCAAGACCTAGGCAATATTCACCCCATGAACCCAGGGCACCCCTGCTAAGTCACCTAGCTTAGCTACCCACTTGGAGTTACCTATGGCAAAGGTTTTGTTTACACGCCTCCCATTATGAAAATATACACACAGGAGGCCCTGAGGAAAAAAAATTCCCTCAGAACCTGTGTCATCTTTGGCATCTGAAGATGCTGTGTGGAGGGTCTATTTGGGAGAGGAAGAAGAGGAAGTTCTGAGAAGGAAATAGGTATTATGCTCCCGCTGCGATGCAAGACGACGTTTCGAGAGAGTGCAGCTGAAGAAGTCAAAGGGACTCCCTCAATCATTTTCTCCCGATCATGCAGCTGGTGGGCAGACGCATCCGCCGCCAAGACCCGCACAAACCTCACCTCATAAACCTGGGTACCCCGGCTATGTCACCAAACGTAGCAAACCACTTAACCTATACCCAAAGGTTGAGAGGCGGGTATGGGTACCGCCGCCCCGGGAAGCATTTTTTGGCTAACAACACCTCTGTCAGACGTCATCCCAAGTGGATCACTACGTTTGGTGACTTAGCAGGGGTTTCAGGATTCAAGGGGTGAGGTTTGTCTAGGTCTTTACGGCAAATGCGTTTGCCCACCTATTTATTTTACGAATTTTATAGTCACCTCCGATCTATATGGATAAAATGGATCTAAAAGAAACTAAATAACTAACTAACTAACCATCACGCCGTTTCCCCGCAGGGGTAGGCAGAGAGGACGGACCGCCAAACAACTCGGCCTTGGCACACACTCTTTGCCTCACTCACATTCATACATTTAAGCATACATTCTCTTCTATTATTCTGACTTTTGACACGGCCCGACTCAAGTATCTGATTCACTTGATCGTGCCATTACTTCCACGGGTGTCCACCTGAGAAAAAATCTCTTACTACCGACCTTTGTCATCTTTGGGGATGCTGTGTGGAGGGCTTCTTTTTGTGAAAAGAAAAAAAGGAAGTCCGGGGAAGGAAAGGGGTATGAAGGGTGGGTAGGAATCTGGGGGTCAGTGTGTCCAGGAGTGATGGACGGATGAATCCATCCCTCCCACTGCGGCGCATGGCGTTATTCCGAGAAAATCCAGCTGGAGATATCAAAAGGTCGCCTTCAAGATTAAGATTTGGGAGGTGGGTATGGGTACCGCCGCCCCGAGAACCGTTTTTTGGATAACCAATACCTCTGTCATAGGTCACCCCAAGTGGTTCGCTACGTTTGATGACTTAGCAGGGGTGCCCAGGTTCATGGGGTGAGGATTGTCCGGGTATTGGCGGCGGATGCAGCAGCCCACCAGCTGCATGGCAGGCCGGATTGGGAGAGAGTGTTGAGGAGTCCCTTTGACTTCTTTCAGCCGTACTCTCTCGGAACATAGCCTTGCACCGCAGTGGAAGTGATGGATTCCTGGACACACCGACCTCCAGATTCCTACCCACCCTTTATTCCTTTTCCTTTGGGGTCGTCCAATAATCACATGATGTTTTTAGCAACTTTTTAACCCCCTCCCCCCCCGGTGATATGTGGTGAGGTTTAAGACTACCCCCCCCCCCATACCGAAAATCACGTGTATAATTTTAGTACAAAGTAAAGTGAAATTTTCAGAATATTATCGTGCGTTCGACGAAAAATAAATACACGTGATATCCCATTTTATCCCCCCCCCCCTTGTGATATTTCGTATTTTTCTGAACCCTCCCCCCCCTTTCGAGCTTCGCGTGATAAATTGACTACCTGTTTTCAGAACTTCCTTTCCTTCCTTTCCTAAAAAGGCCCTCCACACAGCATCCCCAAAGATGACATAGGCCCTGAGGGGAATTATTTACCTCAGGGCCTCCTGTGAGGAGGTAATGTTAAAAAAACAGTGTCTCCCGATCCGTCCTGCGTGCAGCTGGTGGGCAAACGCATCCGCCAACAAGACCCGGACAAATCTCACCCCATGAACCCAGGCACCCCTGCTAAGTCATTGAACATAGCAAACCACTTGGGGTGACCTATGGCAGAGGTTTTGGTTATCCAATAAATGGTTTGTGGGGCGGCGGTACCCATATCCGCCTCCCAAATTAAATTTTACCACCAAGACTAAACAAGTTAGCAATTTAAACCGAAAACATAATTTAACACTTTCGCTGTAGACTTCAATTGTCTGTACTGTTGTTCTTTATCAATTCTTTCGACCAAAAATAACATAATAACATCATTTGGAGAAACTTCTAACGGCACTTTACAGTGGTTAGGACTTTGACATCTAAGAACATGTTCTTAGATGTTAAATTTCTTTCTATTGTAAGGGGCAGTTGAAACCTTGTATAAATTGTGGTTATTTTGCACGTGCAGTCTTGAATGCTGAGTGTTATAACACGTAATATAAAGGCACCTACTAAAAAAAGATATCCAATGGATCAGCTAAATTTTTAAAACGGTTATGAATAGTTTGTATTCTTGTATATTCTCTATAAAATATCGTATTGAAACTTTTGTATTAAGTAATGGCTCACTTGTATCTGCGTCGCCACAGACTTAGTAATAATATGGTTGTATATTGAATTATGTAGGTAGGTACTTTAAAGTTTTTGTGGATTTCAAACACTTTCAATTTTAAAAATGACACTTAAATTCTTAGCAAATTCGAGTTCATTGAACCCGAGTTACAGACAGACATAAACCACGTTACTAAACAACGAAATAGGTCGGACCGCCAAACAATTCGGTCTTGACACTCACACCTTGCCTCATTCACATTCAAACATCGTCTCATACATTCTCTTCTATTATTCTGACTTTTGACACGGCCCGACTCAAGTATCTGATTCACTTGATCGTGCCATTACTTCCACGGATGTCCACTTGAGAAAAAACCTCTCAGTACCTACCTTTGTCATCTTTGGGGATGCTGTGTGGAGGGCTTCTTTTTATGAAAAGAAGAAAAGGAAGTCCGGGGAAGGAAAAGGGTATGAAGGGTGGGTAGGAATCTGGGGGTCAGTGTGTCCATGAGTGATGGACGGATGAATCCATCCCTCCCACTGCGGCGCATGGCGTTATTTCGAGAAAATCCATCTGGAGTATCAAAAGGTCGCCTTCTAGATTAAGATTTGGGAGGTGGGTATGGGTCCCGCCGTCCCGAGAACCGTTTTTTGGATAACCAATACCTCTGTCATAGGTCACCCCAAGTGGTTCGCTACGTTTGGTGACTTAACAGGGGTGCCCAGGTTCATGGGATGAGGATTGTCCGGGTATTGGCGGCGGATGCATCAGCCCACCAGCTGCATGGCAGGCCGGATTGGGAGAGAGTGTTGAGGAGTCCCTTTGAATTTTTCCAGCCGTACTCTCTCGGAACATAGCCTTCCACCGCAGTGGAAGTGATGGATTCCTGGACACACCGACCTCCAGATTCCTACCCACCCTTTATTCCTTTTCCTTTGGGGTCGTCCAATAATCACGTGATGTTTTTTAGCAACTTTTTAACCCCCTCCCCCCCCCCCCCGGTGATATGTGGTGAGATTAAAGACTACCCCCCCTCCCATACCCAAAATCACGTGTATTCTTTTAGTACAAGGTATGGTGAATTTTCAGAATATTATGTTATCGTGTTATCCCATTATATCCCCCCCCCCCCCTTGTGATATTTCGTATTTTTCGGACCCCCCCCCCCCCTTTCGAGCCTCGCGTGATAATGACGGTCTTTTTGGGAGAGGAAGTTGAGGAAGTTCTGAGAAGGAAAAGGTATTAGGGGTGGGTAGGAATCTGGGGTCAGTGTGTCCAGAAGTGACGGACGTATGAATCCATCCCTCCCGCTGCGATGCAAGGCGACGTTTCGAGAGAGTGCAGCTGAAGAAGTCAATGGACTCCCTCAATCATCCTCTCCCGATCCGGCCTGCCATGCAGCTAGTGGGCAGATGCATCTGCTGCCAAGACCCGCACAAACCTCACCTCAAAAACATGGGCACCACGGCTATGTCACCAAATGTAGCGAACCACTTAACCTACACCTAAAGGTTGGGAGGCGAGTATGGGTACCGCCGCCCCGGCAACCATATTTCGATAACCGACACCTCTGTCATACGTCACCCCAAGTGGTTCGCTACTGTTGGTGACTTAGCAGGGGTGCCCGGGTACATCCGGTGAGGTTAGTCTAGGTCTTTCGGCGAATTTGTTCGCCCATCTACTGCGTGGCGGGCCGGATCAGGACTGATTGAGGGAGAACTAACCTGAATTATATAGGGGTGCCTGGGTTCGACGGGTGAAGTTTGTTTAGTTCTTTTCAGCAAAATGCGTTCGCCCATCTACTGCGTGGCCGGCCGGATCGGGAGAGTTTGGTATTTAATAATATTAATTGGTTAAATTGTATTTTTGCTCGCATTAGCACTACACCTGATAAAAAATTCCTCAGTTTCTTTGTCATCTTTGGAGATGCTGTGTGGAGGGTTTTTTTAGGGAAAGGAAGAAGAGGAAATTCTATAATGAAATAATTTGGTATTTTAACCGTAAATCATATCATAATTATATTTTATTATAATAAACAATACCTACATGGTTTACTAATTAAGAGATGGATTCATTTGTCTCTCACCCGCGACCTCCGGATTCGTAGTCGAAGTTCGCAATCTCATTTTTTTACAGTAGCTCCACATAGGAGGCCCTGAGAAAAATAATTTCCCTCAGGGCCTATGTCATCTAAGGGGATGCTGTGTGGAGGGTCTTTTTAAGGAAAGGAAGGATAGGAAGTTCTGGGAAGGAATAAAGTATGTGGGGTGGATAGGAATCTGGGGTCAATGTGTCTAGGAGTGACGGCCCTAAAATTCCATCCCTCCAAATGCGGTGCAAGGAGATGGGTCGACAGAGTCCGGCTAGAAAGGTCAAAAGGCCTCCCTCAACCAAATTCTTATCCGGCCCGCCACGCAGCAGGGCAGACCTATCCGCTGCCATGTCCTGGACAAACCTGATACCATGAACCCGGTCACCCCTGCTTAGTCACCAAACGTAGCAAACTGCTTGCAGAGGTGTTGGTTATACAGTAATGGTTCCCGGGGCGGCGGTACCCATACCCGCTTCCCAAATTGGAATACCTCGTTTATAATAATTCAATTAGTCCTTACTCAAGTCATCTAACCCGCGACCTCTGGATTCGTAGTCAAAGTTCGTAGTCTCATTACTCAAGCCGTCTCTAATAGGTGTGCTAAATCTATTTAATGGTTACAGTAGTTTTTCGAGTTCGAGTCTTTGGTCCCCACCTTAACTCGCATCAGAAAGTTTCCTAACCGGGTAACGATAAAAAGCCGTTCTACCTAGTCCGTACAAATAGTTTGGCACGTGTTAGGTGGTAAATAAAAACACTTTTCAAGGGTAAAGTACCATGACGCAATTGTGAGGCGGTCTATCCTCTTAAGTATATTTTAATCTTTATAGAACGTACCGATACTAAATGGACCTGAACAATACGACAGACGCACATAGAACTTTTCATTTGCATTGCGCACAGTTCGCGGTCAAAACTTGGCAAATAAGAACGTACCTACAAGTACCTACTAAAAGGAGCAGAAAAGTTCGACAGACCGGCACCATCCATATATACATATATGGATCAACAAATAAAAACGTGTAAAATGTATATGACACCGAAAAATGGGCGTGGCTTACAGGTAAATCTCGATGACAAAAGTTGATCCACATGGATCAGGATATGTATCCCAGCTTCGGTAACGGATCCACAAATCCGGATAGATCAACAAACTCAAACGGATCAACAAAAAACTGGTGTACCGTCGCGCAATATCAACAAAGTACGTGAGGAGATAAATATATATATATATATATATATATATATATATATATATATATAAATATTACCAGTAATATTGTCATATGTAATAAAATTTTTGCCAGAGTTCGAAATTTCCCTAGATTTTGTCCTGATTTCCCTTATCCCTAAAAAATATTTTTCTCCCCTAGATCTAGGGAAATTTCCCTCGACATGACATCACTGATTCAAAATGACAACTTAAAAAGTAAAAAACTATGGGTGGGTGAAGACCACCATAGATACTGTGCGTTTCTGGGAGTCTTTAAAAATTAAAACTTTGACAATTATTTTAACTATTAAAACTAACTATAAAAATAAAAATAAAAATGCAGTTATTTAAGTTTGAAGGTCTTTATTCATTAAAAAAAATAAAAAAATTGGACTGGAGTTCTCTATTATTCTGAGACCTTTATCTCTTAATTTTTGCGCTATCCAATTGGTAAGATAAGTAAAAACCTTTGGAGTAGATAATAGTCCAAAGGTAAAGGCAAACATCTCATTTGAAGTAATTCTCCTTAAAACTGAGTCTCAAGAAACGGCGATGGTTCCACTTTAACCATCCAGTCCCCCGGTTGATTGGATAAATGGTGCAATCTTATTAAATGCAGGTAGCTTGCGACTGGCACACTCCCTAAATTTGCCTACAGTTAAAAAATTGTTCAAGCGACGAAGGTTGAAAACCGGTCTAAATGACCCGTCTTGCTTCGGTATGAGAAACATCCGTGACAGAAATGAAGGAGATATTGAAGGCGATGCCAATATCTTTTCCTTTTTCATTTTGTCTATTTGTCGCGTCATTTCTTTTGTGATATGAGTTTTATAAATGGAACTTACCGTGTCTGCCAGTATACTTAGCATGGATTTCTGACAGAAGGGTAGCCTTGTACCCTCGCAACATCGTTAACAGCGTCGGTGGGGCTCCTAAATCATCCCAATTGCTTAGGAACTGTCCTAACTGCCCCCCTGAAACTCTCTCTGGATAGTCAGACTATCCTTGTTGCCAAAATTGGCCTGGTTGGTCCTCTCTTCCTCCTCTGGACTCCTGTTGGTTGGTTAGCCCGCCACAGAAGGCTTTGCTATCGCGAAACGTCCTGCCTTCCCGAAAGGGCCTGCTCTCGCGAATAGGCTTCCTAGCTGGCCCTTTATACTTGGGCAGCTGCGAGCTGGTTGATGGTTGAGGGGCGAAGCTCGAATGTGGGAGGCATTTATCCAGCCCTCCCATTCGCTTAATCTGAGATTCCAATTTGCTTGGGTCAAAAAGATAACCCGCTGCTGGAGGAATATTTTTAACCGCTTCCCGTACATACTGACTCTTTACTTCATTGAGGATTGCGTCCCTGTGATGCTGGATCACGTTTGCTCTCCTTCCGCAGACCATCTACAGAACATCTGTAATCACTGCCTGCTACTCTGTATCCGGAGTCCTTCCTCTATTCTCCAGTTCACAGTTCCTGCAGAGATTTTAAAATACTAAAAATAGTAAAATACTTCGAACAGCCTCGCTGTTATAACATAAAGTATGATTTTGAAATAATTCTTGCTTTTTTTGGGGAAAAATCGTTATAAATTCGGAGCTACTACAAAACGAAAATGCCAGCGACGAAATTTAATACGCTAATGAGAAAAAAAAATGCCATAAACAAAAGTTAGATGTATGTAGATACTTTTGTTTAGCATCTGGTGACCACTTGACAGCCACAAGGTACTAAAAAAGTTCGGGGAAGGCCACGCGAAAGGGGATTTGAGAATGCTTCTCTCAATATAGGTTTTAAATGACGGTTCAGGATACATAATATGTTTGTGAAAAAATATAGCGGTAGGGCAAAAACATTAAAAATTTTTTTTTAATAAAAGTTGATTGATGTCTTCCAATTATTTTATAAAATCCCTTACAAGAATCAATATTGAATATGCTATACTGGTACAATGTGAGTGACGTCGAAAGTAAATGACAATTGCAACCTTGCATTGTATTATTGTTAAGATTCATCATTTTAAGAACAATTTTTTAATCATGAAAATGATACTATTATTGACCTCTGTGTTTTAAACTGTTTAATTATTTGCATAATCCAAGACTCAAACCATAGTTTATTGACTTGGTTTCAACGTAATTAGTTGCAAAATCTGCAGATTACTACCATTTTGCAATCTACGATTAAATATTACAATGTAAATTCAAGATAGATCTTCACTTTCGATTATCTGCATTATAATAGCGTTACTGTAAGAATTTTAAAAATATGCAATCTCATGGTGATTTTTGTAACATCTTATCGAACGGTAGGTATAAACGCATGCAAAAATTGGTACATTCCTGGAAAATATTAAATGTATTAGATTGAACGTTACGTCGTATGCTTCTTGTCACCCTGCTGATGTTCCATCGATGACTGGCTGTCAGCTCTGCTTCCCTGCTGACGGATAGACTCTGCCCAGATGGAAGACAGCTGCTCTGGTGGAAGTCCGCTGCTCTGGTGAAAGTCAGCTGCTCTGGTGAAGGCTGATGGTGAGCTCCGGAACAGGCTGCCAACTGCTTTCACTCTGCTCATGAAGATCTGCTCGGCTTGGATGTCTAGTGGCCGTCGTTTCTGAAATTGATTTCTTTCGCAGTTAATGGTTATAATCACGATAATTTTAAAACGCATTAGTTGGGATAATAATCATTATCATATCAGGTAGGTATATATCATATCCGCAGATATGAGTTTAGGGATTAACAGATTACTTCAATTTCGGTAACTCCGATGCAATCAAAATCGCAAAGGGATGTACTACGTACATATTGTATAAAAATTACTGAGATCATTTAATTCATTAAGATACCAGAAGTTTCTAGACTACTGTAATGTAAATTTGAGAAAAGGTTTTTAAAATTGAAATTTAACTTACGTTTTGCTGTCTCAGGACCCTCAATGGCGGTCCGCTTCTGGTGGCAATTCGTGGTATTTATTAATGTCAAAAATACAGCAACATCACGATTACTCTCGCTGATGAATTTAGTGTAACAAGTCAGGGTCACCATTATCATGTTCGGAACTAGACGCTCATTTGTAGATACTCACCTCAGCATCTAGTCCAGTTTATGATTTAGACTCACTATCACAGGAGGTAATATATAAAAATAATAGTAATTACGCGGTATAACTTTATGTCATTTATTTATTTTAAACTTGCGACAATATTATGACTTGGCAAATTATAAAGAGCTATGCAAGAATCACCACCCAGAAACAGATCACCATCGAGAATGAAAACGGGTTCACCAAAAAGTGCCAATCACTCCGTTTCCAATCTTCGGTGTTGCACGCCCAGAAAATATCTTTATGGCTGTCAAGTTATTTGTTGAATGTAGGTACCGCCAAAAATGCCCGGAGTTCCAAATAAAAATTGTAAATAAACTTACCAGAGAATATGGATTTCTTTTTTCAACGGAGAAGGCACATACAATCAGCAAAGCCGTAAACGAATAATTATTGAAAGTTATTCTATTTAAAACACAGGGGGGGGGGGGCGCCAGTTCAAATAGAACAGAATAATTATTACATAGTATAAAATGAAGTCGCTCAAAATTTATATGCGCATAGTTCTTTTAAACTACGCTACGGATTTTCATGCGGTTTTCACCAATAGATAGAGTGATTCAAGAGGAAGGTTTATATGTATACTACATGCTTATTATAGTGGAGAAAAGTCGAGAAATTAAAATATTCAATTCAGGCGGTGGGCAGCTGGCAAGCGGGTGGTGTGGATTTTATAAAGGTTGGGTAATGGCGTTGTGTTTCGTTAGCCACAGCAACTTGTGGCCGGGTCTGCTAGTAAATGATAAATCAATAAACTCAAAACTAACCGAAGTATTAGCTCACAGGTAATGGCGATTTCACCGAAGTATGTGTCTTCTCTCGTCGAAACAAACATCCGGACTCTCTGGCTTCCTACTTGGAACTCTTGATGAAAAAATCCTCTTGTTCCTAGTATGTTTTGGGCAACAAAAGAAATGCTGGATTCCATTTGTTCAAAGTTATATTTCCAATTAGAAATTTCAATTTGAATTGATGCGTAGCTACCAACTTAATTATTGGGTGCTTACTTCGCATTATAATTTCAAACTGTTACAAACTGTTACAACCTGTTCAAACAGCAGAACATGAATTTGATGAAGAAGATGACATCCCTTTACCTTTGTGAGTACGAAGATTATGTTGACATCGATAGCGCTCTCCTCACATCCGAAGATGACATCCCTTTATCTTTGTGTGTACCAAGATTATGTCGACATCGATAGCGCTCTCCTCTCATCCGAAGATGACATCCCTTTATCTTTGTGTGTACGAAGATTATGTCGACATCGATAGCGCTCATCCGAAGATGACATCCCTTTATCGTTGTGAGTATGAAGATCCTATCAATTTGGCACAAGGGTTCAAACCCTGGGTTATTGTTCAGTAAGTTTTCAAACTTTTCCTTGAGTTTACTCAGGAATAGCTTTGACAACGAGCAATTCATAAGTCAAATTTTCTCCATAACCTGAATAATTTTATTCGACGCCAATCCATGAGTTTCAAGCATTTTTATACTTGCAGGTATGTAGGTGAAATGAGCGCTAATCAAAGCTAGGTTTTTTTTTAATACGAGCATCGTCAAACGCTTCTTTGCACTGGAAAACTGCCAAAGCCTCTGCACTGGCTTGGGAGGTAAAGGGACATTTGACAGTTTTTCTTTGTAAGCCTTGTGATGAACCCTGTTTTATGAACTGTAAGGCGGATAATTTTTTTTTAAAATAACAAATATGAGCATACTACCGACAGCTGTGGGGTAGATTCGAGAGCGAAATTAAAGGAATGTGGAGCAATTGGGGCTGGCCTGTCGAGGAAGGATTTATCTTCTAGGGTAACGAAAGCGTTCAACAAATCAGAATAGGCATCGAACCATATTAGGGGCGTTCCATCTTCCACAGGAAAGGGCGAGTTCTGATGCTTCTTGGTGGATTTAGTACAAAATATTGTCCCACGTTTTAGGGGATAGTAATGTTAAGTGGAAGGAACCACTTCGCTCGAGTCATAAATCGCGTTTTGTAGGAAAGAGAACGGAGTCGGCAACGATTGGCTTCACGTCTGAAATCGGCGAGTTTTGCAAGTAATAGGTTACGCTAGTGACAAAAAAGGCTAAGGTTTCGGATTGGATTTTGTATCTTTCAGATAACGCAGATGAAAAATGTGTTCAATCACTTATATTTGAGTGGGTTGTCAAGATCAAGATACAGCCAACATGTTCGTTGTAAATGGGATATCATTAAAGCTGAATTTATCTCTTGATTTTACGTGCACGAGATTCAAGGAAGTAATTAGTGAAACTAATAAAAATTAATGTCCTGTCAGAACTTTAAATTATGTGCAAATTCAAGTGTTTTTGCTGAGTGCAGTTCGCATAACTCCGAGAAATTTTGAGTGATAAATTAATGTAAAAAACGTTAGAAAGTAGGTTTGAGATGGGACCTACAAGATGGGAAAAGGGAAGAAGGGACAGACAGTGTCGAGTCGTTAAGGGGGTTGGTCGTGAAGTTCGGAAGGTGAGAGAAACGGAAAGTGTTGTGGCGGAGTTTAAACTAGCTTCAATGAAAATTTAGCAGTAATTTATTGTGTAAAATAAAGAAGTTCGGTGTTGTGTTACTTACTAAAAAAAGGGATAACCGTTGTTAAACTTCGCGATTGCCGCGCGATAAACATTTAAATTTGGTAATAGAGACTTGATTAAAGTGTTGGACTCCCGTCATAATTAATAATAATAATATATCTCTATTGAACGAGATCTGCGAGATTATAACAAAAAATACAGACTCAGTGTAAATGCATACAGTGGTTTTAAAAATTACATAAGTACAAAGGGATATCAACAGAAAACATAAACATGAACAATAGACGAATGAAAATCGGGAAATATTTATTAAATCTAGGTTTCTAAAAAAATCCGCCACTGGACCAGCCCGTGTTAAGGACGTAACTTTTAAGTCGATCTATTTATTTCTCTATGCAAATTAAAGTCGACTCGTAAACATGGCTACACTTTTATAAAAATGTAATCACATAATAGATTGGTTACATTAATAATAATTGCGACGAATCATTCATTATGTAGAGAGAAAAATATAACAATAAATATTTATCTTGAGTAACGATGATGGTCCCGGATCATAATAATAATCCCGTAGAAAACCTTCCATCCTTTAGTTAAAAGACAGTGCAACGATTAAAATAATGATATTAATAAAAATAGTGGAAAAATGGTGTTAATTCGGTTGAGGAGTTTTAACCAGAATAATTTGAGTTTTGGTAATAAATGTACAGTCAGTCGAAAGCAAAAATTCAGTTTAGAAACGAGGGTTTTTTTTTAATTCGAAGTAGGTCCGACGTTACCGTGTATAGTCAGGAAGGGGGGGGGGGATTAGAAGTTACAATTGCGCAATATTCTGATAAGGGGCCACAGGACGTGAGAGAAGATCTTCCCACAAATGCAGCTTAGGAAAAAAGGAGGTTTTAAAATTACAGTACCTACAT
The DNA here is from genome assembly GCA_929108145.2 of Limnephilus rhombicus. Lineage (NCBI taxonomy): Eukaryota > Metazoa > Arthropoda > Insecta > Trichoptera > Limnephilidae > Limnephilus > Limnephilus rhombicus. The sequence goes on along the minus strand of OV815283.1, from coordinate 1,630,837 downwards.
TAAGACCTTGTATGGTGAAAAGGAAAGCAAGTAGGGAGTTTGATCCTTTATAGGGAGGACGCGTGATTAAGACGCGGAGTCGCGTTTACCCGACCGAGAGTCGCGATTTTAGCAACCACGTTCTTGGTAAGTCAAATAACTTTAATCTATATTACAGGACCTCACTGATTGCAGGATGGTGTGAATAGAACGCGAATCCTGAACAGTTAATTGCATGAGCGCCTGCGGCGAGTAGATTGCTGTACTATTTATCCCAGAATAGGTACTAGGCATAATTCACAGATGTTGACCTTTTCTCGGCAGACAACTGATGCCGAGCTAGACAAAAAAGGGTAGACATGTGCGGAACCAGCGTAGAAGATACCTGGCTCTCACCCAGGAGGCTCGGGTTCGATTCCCGGTATTGGAACCAAGAAATCTATAATTGAATTACAGGGACTTGTTTGCAGAGTGACGTGAATGAAACGCGAACCCTGGACAGTAAATTTCAACAGCTCCAGCGCCGATAAAAATTAATATTATTGCAGAGCTGATATGAATATGTTTAACCGTTATTATCATTTAGGGCAGTGACGTTTTCTCCCAGACAGCTGATGCCAGGCGGTCGGAGGAACACACATACAAAAAAATGAATGAGCAAGCGAGAGGTACCTACATCTCGGGGGTGTTGTACACTCAACCAAATGGTGGGCGTTCCGAGAGTACGACATATCGAATTGAAGGCGATTACCTGCAACCCGAACAGCTGAACATCTTTAGACGTTAGTAAATCTTCTAATTCAAATTCGAGAAGAAGGAATATTATAAAATTTTTCAATTAGGGGGGGGCACCATCACAGCCTTTATACGAGCAGGCGGAGCAGGCGCCTTAAGGAACACTTACTTTGCTGATGAAATCAGTTTTTTTACATTCGCAATCGTGGATCTCACTTCTTCGGCTAGTCTGTGTACTCCGTGAGCAAAACACGTCACATGAATCAAATTGGGATAAAATACTTGGAGGGCTTTGATCATAAAAGGAGCATACACATTTTCATCCACAGAAGATTCAGGAAATATTTTTTTTATACCCTCATTCACAAATCTGGCGATCGTAGAATGATATGTCTTTTCGAGTTCTCTGCAGGCCACCAAATAGGAAGGTGAAGTTTTAATGCAAGGAAGGTTCAAGTTTTAATGCACCAACAATCAAATTTGCAATGTAACGGTGTTACAGATTAAATTACTATGCGTCGTATTTAATGCTGAAAAGTACTAGTTTTATGCAATGCTACTGGAAATGAAAAGTCGAAGTACATTTAACAAAGGTTCGGGTTTATTTAGGTTATTTATTATACAAACATGATTTGAATTATGTGTGTCGTTGCTTATCCAGAATATATAATGTGAGATGTCAGCCCTATTCCCCGCCAGCGTCGGTCTTATCCATTGCTTTAACTTGAATTTCCCGCCATTCCTCTGCAATTCCCTTCAGCTGTCAATTGTCGCCGTGCAGTTGGCATCTTGAGATGCCGTGTTAATTCAATTTTGGCGTTGTTTCGCCCACGTCCGGTCGAAAAATTTTTCGTTCGTAATTGTTTTAACGAAAATAATATCTGTTGCTACCCGCAAATTCCGTAATTTTATGAAAAATTAGTGCAAGTGATTAGTGCAAACATTTTTGACAGATTAGCGTATTCCTACTACCTACGCTATATAAATCTGCGTCGCCCGTTCTCGAAAACGGAAGGACGCCGCGGCGATTAGCAATCGCTTCTCGGCCTGTTGGCTAAGATAAGTGTATTATCAGCTTAATATCTGATAGTTCCCGCAATACGGGACCAGTTTATTAAACTGGTTTTTTGAATGTGACGGGATGTTCGGGGCTTGCTCCACTCCTGTCACGTGTTGGCCCGGCCGGCATTGCCGCTGGGAGCGACTCATTTATATCCTTACTAAAGATAAATTAAGCTGAATGTATTGTCTTACGTAATTACCTGATTTATGGATCAATTGTAGACACATTTAACCATTTTTCCACCTTTGGAATTTAAGTAATCGATATTTTTTGAATGAAATATGACCATCGGCGATGTCATATTAAAATACTCAAATTACAAATACGAAATCATGACATTCATGTTCGTTTGATAATCGTTTGACGCAATTTGATGTAGTTAGACTTATCTATAATTCAGCTTTATTTATAAAAGTTTGGTCCTGCTTTTGACAGTTTCAAGCATGTTACAAACTCGGGCGAGTGGGCCAATGTCCGCTATGCATCTGCTTTAAAGGAATATTTGGCTGATCCAGGCTTCAAGGAGCTGGAGGTAAACTGCGAGGTGCTGGCATTTGTCACCGCCTCACCAATATTTACGGCCATGGAAAAGATGCTGGCATTGCATGCCTCATTGAAGCAGAGAGTGCTTTCAACAGGCTCTCCAAAAAACTTATCAAATGGGAAAGCAGTTCAGAAGGTTCCCTGTCAGGTCTTTACAGGAACAATGGACAGCTGTAAGATTGGAGTGGAACGGAGGCTCTTCAGCAGAATTCCTCCTTCTACCACTCATCCTTTTGGGGAAGAAGCACTTTCTGCCCAGTTGCAGAAACTAGGTGGTGTAGCAAAGTGCTTTAGTCCAGTGCGTCTACCTCAGGGTAGCCACTCGGCGCACAACCGCCCTTCATCTAAGGAGGTTGTTGCCTTTCCCCCAAGCAGACATCAAAGGAAAGGATGGCATTTCCCTTGTTTCCCCGGCGGGCAGACCACGGGTGAAACCCCCCATATTCCTCCCGTATGAGGGGTAAGGGGAGGGAACAGAAGCGTGGCGCGAGGGGGCAGACCTCTCGTGGCCGCTTCAACAGGTGCCGCGCACAACCGCCCTTCAACATCTAAGGAGGTTGTTGCCTTCCCCCCAAGCAAACATCAAAGGAAAATATGGCATTTCCCTTGTTTCCCCGGCGGGCAGACCACGGGTGAAACCCCCCATATTCCTCCCGTATGAGGGGTAAGGGGAGGGAACAGAAGCGTGGCGCGAGGGGGCAGACCTCTCGTGGCCGCTTCAACAGGTGTCGCGCACAACCGCCCTTCAACATCTAAGGAGGTTGTTGCCTTCCCCCCAAGCAAACATCAAAGGAAAATATGGCATTTCCCTCGTTTCCCCGGCGGGCAGACCACGGGCGAAACCCCCAATATTCCTCCTGTACGAGGGGTAAGGGGAGGGAACAGAAGCATGGCGCGAGGGGGCAGACCTCTCGTGGCCGCTTCAACAGGTGACTATCAACCATTTCGGGCGGATCAACTAGACTACAGGATTATTGGAGAGAGTGGCAGGCCTTAGGTGTCCCAGAGACCATCTTACATATGATAAGACGATACCGCATACCATTCATCCAAGAGCCCTCGTTGATAAGTCCAAGCCAATCTTCCGCAAGGAGGTTCAAAACGAAAGTAATCCCGGAAATGACAATGATGAGAGATGGTACATGGAAAGAGCTGACGACAATGCCACCTTCCTATCAACACTTTTTCTGGTTCAAACGAGTGAAGGCTCGAAACAGTCGATCTTCAATTTAAAAGCTATCACAAATTGGATTGCAGAAATCCTGCGTAGACAGGCTATCAGGATCATTGTGTACCTAGACGACTTTCTCCTGGCTCATCAGACGAGAGAGATCCTCAGTCAAGCTTGAGAAGCTCTTTAATTGTTAGAGCGGTTAGGTTGGTCGGTAAATTTCCAAAAGTGTGTCCGTCAGCCAGCACAGTCAGTGGAATATCTTGGAATTGTGTAGAACCCCCATCTGAAACAGAAGTCCTTAAACAGACGCCAAGGTCTTTGGAACTCACTTCAGAGATCCGTGACAAAAGGAAGATGGACTCTGAAAGGAGCTCAGAGTATTCTCGGAAAGTTGAATTTTGCTACCTTTGTGGTCCCCAGAGGTCGACTTCATACTCGGCTGATACAATTACAGTTAATGCTGAAGCTGACCCCTCAGCAAAAGTCTCTGATAAAGAATGAGGTCTTGTCAGAAATGAAATGGTGGATGATCAACTTAGATCATGTTTCAACTCTTCATTTTCCCAGCCCAACACATTCTCTGACTACGGATGCGGCAGATCACGGCCGGGAGCCCTGATCGACTATGTACCTCTGTTGGGTTGTTGGACAGACAGTTAGAGGGGGGGATATTGCAACATGAAGGAGATGACAGCAATCTTAAATGCCTTAACGTCTCTGACTCAGAATTTGAGAAGTTCAGAACAGGACAGTCATAGCCTACTTGAGGAACAAGGGGTGCACCAAGTCGATGGGTCTCCTTCATCTAACATTTCAGATTCTTGCGCTTTTGGACAAGCACAGAATCTCTTTACAAGTGCAGTATTTGCCGGGACGCTACAATGGCCTCGCGGATTATCTATCCTGAGGGATGACATTACCAGAATGGCACCTTCTACCCCCAGCGGTAAGAGCTGTTTTTCACAAGTTAGGGGCAGTCCAGTAGTGGATCTATTCGCTCCCTCGAGGGCTCACTTCGTGGATCAGTGTGTCTCGATAGATTCCCACGACAAGAGAGCAATGCTTCACAGCGTGTTCAGCAGGAGTTGGAATTTCCCCTTGGCATGGATCTTTCCTCCCCCCTGCTTAATGCCACGAGTGCTGGCACATCTGAACAAATCATCAGGGGTGTACCTGGTTGTAGCCCCAAATTGGCCAAAAGTGTTTTGGTTACCAGACCTAAAGAGAAGAGCCCTAGACCGACCTCACATAATACCCATGTTGGTCGACAACTTGATAGACTTATCGACAGGACTTCATCTTGAACAGGTCCAGAAGCTCCAACTACAGGTGTGGAAGATTAGGGGTGGAGTGAAGCTTTGAACGATTGGTCACAGCAAGAAAAAAGCTCTATTGAATGCGGGTTGGCGCAAACCTAAGCTTACAACTTATCACATGGCATGGAAGAGCTGGAAGGAATGGTGCGCCATTAATAATACATGTCCTAATAACCCTTCGTGATCTCAGCTGGCACGGTTTTTTAGTATACTTAAGAGTGAGGAAAGGCAATACTATAGCACTTCACAAGTCTGTAGTGTCGGTTTTGTATGACCCCATAGGCGATTTGAGGATAAGTAATCATCCCTTGGTCAAGCAAGTGATGAGAGGTATAGGAACTTCTGCAAATAAGAAGCTTAGAGCATTTACTTGGGATCCAGGCTTGGTGTCTTAGCTTTGTAAGAATCCTTCAAATGACCTGACTCTTTTCGAAGCATCTCGTAGATGTTCTGTTAATTTACTTCTGGCATCAGGAAGACAAGTACAGGATCTGACCTTACTACATGCATCTTCTGATAATCTTGTTGACAATGATGATCACATTGTATTATTGCCAAATTTTTTGGTTCTAAGAAGGACACCTCTACACATAGACAGTCTGGTTGGAAGCTTTACAAAGCAGAGGATCGTAATATAGATTCCATATTCTGGTTGCGAAAGCTTATGTCTTTGGGTGAGAACAGAAGACATGAAGCTGGTGTTGAATGTCTGTTTATTTCCACGTTGGGGCCTGCAAGGCCAGCCTCGAGAACTGCTATTGGTGGATGGATTAAAACAATTTTGAAGGATGCTGGGATTGATGCCTCTCCTGGGAGTTTGAGATCAGCTGCAGCTTCAAGAAGTTGGCTGGAAGAGTGTCCTATAGACACCATTTTGGAAAGAGGAAGCTGGAGTTCAGAAAACACATTCAAGAAATATAGACAAATCAGAGGTCTCAATGTTGAGGTGCTGAATCCCCCCATTCACTCTCAGTCTTTGACCAAGTTATTGCAAGCAATACAGTAATAGTCACAATTTTGGCTTTAGAATTGTCACCAAGCGATAACAAACACTTCTCACATTATATATTCTGGATAAGCAACGACACACATAATGTTGGAGTTTTACCTACCATTAAAACTCTTATTATGTTGTCTTGCTTATCCAGAATATATTTAAGCTCTGCTTGGTGAGTCCAAATTGAATTAACACGGCATCTCAAGATGCCAACTGCACGGCGACAATTGACAGCTGAAGGGAATTGCAGAGGAATGGCGGGAAATTCAAGTTAAAGCAATGGATAAGACCGACGCTGGCGGGGAATAGGGCTGATATCTCACATTATATATTCTGGATAAGCAAGACAACATAATAAGAGTTTTAATGGTAGGTAAAACTCCAACATTATTATTTAAGATAATGCTATTACTTCAGGGCATGGATTCATCGTACTCGAAGAGTCCTATTTGATTTACTTTGTATTCTATTCTAGAGAGAACCAAAATTAAATGGCTACCTACATTGGCACATGTCAAGACTTCTTTTATGTAAATATTTATTTATTTATTTAAACGCCCAAAGGGCTTTTACATATAACGCAGTACGTTTTTTTATTACAAACAAAATAAAGAGTTGACAAAATACAGATATCATAAAATATAGAAAATAAAATAAAGGTTACATAAAATACAAGACGCAAAGTATTCCAGAACTATCTCGAATGTTGTCCCGAGCGAAGCCGGGTAACCCAGCTAGTATTAGATCATTTTCTAATATCCTCCATATCAACAATAATATTAATAAAAGTGCATAAAATTGGTGTTCACAATAGTTAATGAAACAAGTTGAAATAGTTGGCACATAACGGCGTTTAAAGTTTGCCAAGTTAAAAATTGTTATCAAAACATCCATATTGTATAAGTATTTGTTACCAAACTATGTAAAGGTTGTATTGTTGTATGTAATATGTATTCTTCTTTTCAATATAAATTGGGTAATGACTTGCTTATATTTGGTGAATAGTGTGTTGAATATGTCAACAACATCTTTATAGTCATTTCCCAAATTTTGTATGCGGCGAGCGGGGGTATACAACTGTGATTCTAATATATTATAATAAAACGAATATAAAACTTTATTCCACTTAATATTATTGGACCGTAACCGGTTTCAGCTCGTCAAAGCCATCTTCAGACTGGTACAAATATTTCCTAGTCTACGGTTTATATACACAACATATTGGGGAGGGGGAGAGGGGTGGTCTACAAGGATTTTAATCAATTACAATAATTATATTTGTTGCTAAGTCATTTTAGACTATCGAATTTCTAAATATTTTGGTTATTCCAGTAAGCTAATTACATTGGGTTTGCAGCTCACTTCAATGATGATTAGGGAAAAACCTTACAAGTAATATGAGTTACTAATGACCTAATTTTATTGTCAAATCGTTATTATATTTATGAAGTTTGGTATTTTTTATTGCTTTTTGAAGGGATACGTGTTTACATTGGAGTTGAAATGGTCTAAACTAATTACATATTTTAATATCGAAAATTATTATGAAAATTAGACTGGATACAAAAGCGGGGACTTAGCAAATGAATCTAATTGCTTTATCTTTACAAAGTTACTTTATGAAGGGGTACATGTTTACATTGGAGTAGGAATGGTCTAAACTAAATACCTATTTTAATTTCGAAATTATTATGAAAATTACAATGGATACAAAAGCGGAGACTTAGCAAATGATTCTAATTGCTTATTCATTACAAAGTTAGATTCTATTTTTTTAGCTAAGCGGGTAATTTCTAGAGATTCTAGTCTATCCAGTTTATGACCTTTATTGCAAATATGGAGAACTTTAACATCTCTGTCTTTATCAAACGAATTTTCTAATAAGTGTGATGCTACATTCGACAATTCTCCTTTGTCATTCACCCAGTTTGTAAAATGTTCTTTAATTCGGGTTTTGACTGACCTCCCAGTAACCTACGTAATACGATGGGCAGTTGGCACAATTCACTTGGTAAACGCCTGAGTTTTCAAGTTTTTCTCTTTTATCTTTATTATTAATTAAAATTCTCCCTAGAGAATTCACATTATAAAAAGCTGTTTTACATTTATCATTATTAGTTAATCTGGATATTTTAGTTGATATTTCGCCAATATAAGGGATTTTAACCCATTGTTTAGTAAAATCTTTTTTATTTTTATTATCGAGGCCTTGTGATATGATTGTTAATGTAAGTTTTTTATTCTTTTTCTTTAATATACTGTCAATAGTTTCGCTCTTGTATCCATTACTCTGTGCTATGGTTTTTATAATATTTAATTCATTATTGTAATTTATATAATTCAAAGGCACATGTAAAAGTCTGTGAATGGGTGAATAGAATACTGATAATTTATGTGAAATGTGATGTCTAGATGTATTGTGTATGATGTTATCACTATATGTAGGTTTTCTATATATCTAAAATTCTAATTTTTTTTGATGATTTCTATACCTATGTCGAGGAAGTTAATCTTATTTCCCCCCATTTCCATTGTAAATTGGATCGATTTATTAATTTAATTTATTTCTTTTAGAAATATATCTAATTGCCTGTGTGTTCCTGTCCAGATAATCAGAATGTCATCTAGGTATCTCCGATAGAAGGCAATTTTTTTTAAAGATTTTAATTTTTCGATGGATTCTGCGATATAATCCATAAAGAATTCAGCTAGCACCGGTGAGATCGGGCTCCCCATGGCCAAGCCACTAGATTGAATATAATAGTTATTATTGAATCTAAAGTAATTTTGTTCTATACATGTATTTAGTAGCCTTGTTATTTCTTTACGTTTGATCAAATTAATGTTTATTTTTTCCATGTAATTATTAATAATTATTTTTAATTCTTTTGTTGGTATATTTGAGAACAAACTAACAACATCAAATGAAACTAAGGTAGCATTATTAGGTACTGAGATGTCTTTAATAAGGTCTATAAGTTGTAGGGAATTTATTATTCCGTATTTAGGTTTAAAATTAAGAGTATTTTTAATGATTTTATTTCCAAATTTTGCTAATTTATAGGCAGGGGCTGAATTATATGACACTACTGGTCTTACTGGCATATTATTTTTATGTACTTTTGGTTGTCCTTATAGACGTGGACATTGGGGGTTCATAACAGAAAGGCTATTTTTGTGATATTTATTTTTAATCAATGTTTGGCACGAATTTAAGATTGCGTTTACGTCTGCTGCAAATTTAGGGGTAGGGTCCTTTTTCAATAAGGTTACATTACTGGTGTCCAGAACATCTTGGACTTTTTCTACATAATCAGATTTATTTAAGATAACTGTACTGTTTCCTTTATCTGCTTTAGAGATAATCAGATTGTTATGTTTGATTTTATTTTTTATTGATTTTATGGTACGTGCTTCGCTAGAAAATTTCCCCTCAGTCATTGCGTTTTTTATTATTTTAGTGCATAAGTATTTATTTCCGTAATCTGACGTTGCAATATCTGTATCTATCGCGAGGTTCTCGAGATCTTTTAAGTGAATTGGTAAGTTTGGAGAGTATTTTAATCCTTTATCGAGCATTTTTATTTCAGTATCGTTAAATTCTACATTTGTGTTGTTTACTAACTTATCGTAAAAGGATGGTATGGGTGAATTTACAGTTTTTTCTGTTGGCGTTGATTTTAATTGTTTTTATGTCCAGTGTGTGAGTTTTTTAAGTTGTTTTTGGTAAGTTGTATGGATTTTATTGTTAACCATAAGGGTAGTGTCATTATAAAGACAATCAAATTCTACAGGGTGAAGTTGTGATGTGAGTGAAGTGTGTACATAAAATAAATAGTTATTTACGTTATCTCAAATGTTGTACTATTTCTTCATCTCCTGTGTGGTCCATGTTCTGCGGGCTGCGGTAACTGCTAGTAGAGCTGCTCTGCTGTCCGTGTTCGTCTTGATGTTGATGTAGTTGGGTATAAGGCCCCGCTATAATGGAATTCCACCATGAAATATCACTCTCAAAAATAGAAATATTATAAACTGTGATTCTGTGTTGGAGTTATCACAATAGAACGGTAGATATTGCCTCGATGTTGGTTTGCGAGGTATATGAAAAGAAATCAAGTATAATAGTTCATGGCTGTCAATTACTGAATTTATGATTTTATATAAACATGTTAGGTCATTAACTATTCTACGTTCAGATAATTTTAATAAATTGAGTTGGCATAGTTAGATAATCATAGTTGACACAATCCCTTGTAATACCCATTTTAAAATTAATAAATCTTAAGAATTTATTTTGAATTCTTTCTATAGTGAGCGAATGACTAGCGTAGCTAGGTGCCCGTACCGTAGAGTTGTACTCAATTTGACTCCTAACCAAAGACATGTACAAATTTTTATAGGTTTGAATATTTTTAAATTGACTGCTTCTTCTTTTTCTTTGCCACTTCCCACTTTAAGTGGGGTCGGCTCTCCTAATCAATCTGCGCCAAGACGGCCGGTCTTGGGTTGTTGGATTGGGGAAATTTTGAGCTATTTTTGCCATGCTGGTCCACCATGTCAGAGGGGGGCGTCCTCTTCCTCTTTTTATTTCAGGTATAGCTAGCGCTTTATGGCACACGTGTTCTTTGTCTCTTCTCATTACATGACCATACCACCGTAAGCGACTTTCTGTTAGTTTTTCAGGAAGGGGGGCTAACTTGAAACTACCTCTTATATGTTCGTTTCGTATTTTGTCCAGTTTCGTAACCCCACCTGACCATCTAAGCATTTTCATTTCTGCAACGTGCAGTTTTTGGACGTGATTTTCCTTCACTGTCCAACACTCAGCCCCATACAGCATTGCTGGTCTCACTGCAGTTTTGTATATTTTGCCTTTTGTGCGAATGGGCATGCTTGAATCGCACAGTACTCCAGTGAGTGATCGCCACTTCTGCCACGCAACATTTACTCTGTGAGATACATCGGCCTCTACATTTGCATCTTTTGTTATTACTGAGCCAAGGTATTTGAAGGATTCTACTTTTGGCACCGGCATTCTGTCTGGATAGTAAACGGTGGTGTTGCTCGCTGTATTGCTGAAATTACATTCCAAGTGCTCCGTTTTTGACCTGCTGACACGAAGTCCTGATGTTTCAAGTGCTGTTATCCATTCTGTCAAGGTATTTTGGAGATCTTCCGCAGTTTTGGCAATCAGTACGATATCGTCTGCATACAGAAGGTTCCAGGGTAGTTTCTTTTGAATATTTTTGGTGATGTAATCCATTACTAAGTTGAACAGTAATGGGCTCAGCGCCGAACCTTGGTGAACTCCCACCTCAACCTCGAATTCTTGGCTCAGACCGACCGGGCTTCTGACCCTTGTGCGGGTATTGTTATACATGTCTTCTATGAGGTTCACATAATGTTCTGGTAGTTCCTGAGCTCTCATAGCTTGCCACACAAGTCTTCTTGGCACTCGGTCGAAAGCTTTTTCTAAGTCGATAAAGATGAAGTGTAAGTTTTCCCTATTGAGACGGTATTTTTCCATTACTATTCTCACCGCCTGTAATGCGTCTGTCGTAGATTTTGATGGGGTGAAACCGAATTGATTTGGTGTGATTTTGGCAAGATCATATATTCGTTTATTCAGTATGCGTTCCCAGATTTTAAGAGTGTGTGAGATTAACTTTATGCTCCTGTAATTACCACACTGTGTAACGTCACCTTTATTTTTATAGAATGGTACAAGGAGGCTTTGCCGCCACGCCTCAGGAATTTTACTTCTGCCTATTTTATTAAATAGGTTTGTGAGCCATTCTATCGCTACCATTCCTAATGACTTCCATAGATCTGCCGGTATCTCATCGGGTCCTACGGCTTTACAATTCTTCATCCTTTTGATGGCTTGCTTGACTTCATCTCTGCTAATCTCCTGGATCGGGCCCTCGACTGGAGGTAAGGGTTTGAAGCTGTTACTTGGATATTCTTCATTTAGAAGTTCTTTATAGTATTCGAACCACCTATGATTGATATCTTCGTTTGAAGTAAGCAGCGTCTGACTTTTACTTTTGATATACTTATTGGTTTTGATGTCTAGGGTTGATTTGTTTCTAGTTTTGGCTATTCTGAATATTTCAGCATCAGTTTCGGCATTCTCAAGGTTGTTGTAGAATTCCTGTCGTGATTTGGCTCTTGACTGCGCTACCCATGTTTTAGCAGTTTTTTTAGCTTTCATATATTTATCTCGATCATTGTCTGTCTCAGAGCTTTGCCAGACCTTAAAGAGATTTTTCTTGTTTTTGAGAGCTTCCTTTACCTCTTCGTTCCACCATGTAGGATCTTTTCCTGTACTTATGCCTCCTTTCGAAACGCCCAGTATGGACCTCGCTTCATTTTTGTAATGCATTTCAAATTTAGCCCACATTGAGTTTGCATTTTCATAGTTGGCATTCCGATCGTTCACTAGGTAATCATGCAGTCTGTTTTTGAGAGATTCTCCTTTTGGGCCTGACAGTTCTTTCCACTTTATTTTAGGTGTTTTATCCACTAGTGTCCTGATAGGCTTGGGCAGTCTAAATACAGCCACTAAGAGTCGATGTTGCGAGGCTAGTGACTCGCCCGGTATCACTTTACAGTCCTTAAAACCGCCTTTCATTTTCCTGCCAGCTAGTATGAAATCTATCTGTGAACACTTTCCACCACTTTTATATGTTATTAAATGTGTTTCTCTCTTTTGGAATAACGTATTTATGAGTATGAAATTATGTCTTGATGCAAATTCTAATATTTTTTCCCCTTCTTTATTTAAATTTCCGAAGCCAAAGCCCCCATGAAAATCTTCATATATTTTGCTGATTTGGCCTACATGTCCATTGAGGTCTCCAAGAAGAAGCTTTGACTCTTCAGTAGGTATACTTGTTATTGATTCGTCCAGTCCTTCCCAGAAGGTCTCTTTTTCAGATTCTGTGCATCCTGCTTGCGGCGCATAGGCACAGATGATATTTAATATGGGTTGGTTGTCTATTGCAAGCTTCATTGTAATGAGGCGATCAGATTTCCTCTCAATGTCGACTATTCGGCTTTTAAAATGTTTGTCTAGGACTATACCCACTCCGTTCTGTTTATTGTCTTTGCCATAGTAGACCAACTGGTACCCTAAACCTAGGTCTCTGGATTTAGATCCCTTCCATCTTGTCTCTTGTATACAGCATATATTTATGTTTTTTCTTTTAAGGGTTTCTGCAAGCTCTTGACTACGTCCTGTAAGGGATCCCAGATTCCACGTCGCAATTCTTATTTGGTGTTGTACATTCTTGTGCGAAAATAAATTCTTGTCATTTATTTCGTCGCTTGGGGGGAACGCCCTAGTATGTATTAGATTCGTATTAATTAGTCTCGTATGATTTAGTTTCCTTGCATTTGCGTCGCTTTTGGGGTACGCCCTAATATTATTGCCCCCTTTAACTTTATTTGTACTTTTCATGTTTAGGAGAGGGTTGTTGTGGTTATAAATTTTTACGGCCGGTTACCACCTGACGCCAAAGTTGTAACCCTCCTGGAGGGCTTGGGAGCCGCCGTTGACCATAAGGTTCCTCCGCCGCCATCCCTACAATGCACCCCAACCTGGGCACATAGCTCATCCAGCGACCTCTACTCCGAATATATCGGAGAAGCCCGCAGGTGAGGTTTGATGCGGAGTTTTCTCTCCGGCCTTGTGGTCCGCGGGAGGTATTTTATTTCCCTCCTACCTTTCGAGCAAGCTGCTATACTCGCTCGAGAGGGCATTCCCCTATCCGCCACCCGGGGACGCGGTCTCTAGGGAATAAGGCTACCCCGAGACATTTTTAAATTGACTGCAAATTCTTATTATAAAGCCCAACATTTTCAAAGCTTTATTTGATGTAATTTCAATATGGTTTATAAAATTCAGTTTTTGATCAAAGTTTACACCCAAATCATTCACCTCGGTTACAGCTGTTAGCATTACATCATTGATGGAGTATTCGTAAATTATTGGATTTTTTATTCTATGAAATCTCATAATTAGACATTTACTTATATTTAGTTGTAGATAATTCACTTAAGCAATAATTATCAGCCTGAAACACTCATCAACATTGAAAAATCTTCCGAGAAAAGATACTTGCCGCCAACGGGACTTGAACCCGTGTCTGCTCTTGACCACTGAGCTATGGGGGCTTATCAAATACCCGCCAAATAATTCAATATACACTAGTGTTTCATTCAACAATTACTGCTTATTATATTTTTTCCACCTGAAAACAACCAACTTTATTTTTGCGAGAGAGACATTGTAAGTGTTAAATCCCTCGCTAGGTGGCGTCGTCCGACCCCAAGTGTTAAAACAATGATTTAAAAAAAAAAACCTTTGTAGATTTTTTTAATGATTCGTGTACAGACCATGATTATTAGTAAGAAACAAAATTTCACACGCTTCGGAACTATAGGGCCAAAGTTATGAATGACCAAAATTATTGTTACAAAGCGATGAATTTTTGCAAAAATTCTATTTTTAGCCAATTTTTTGATTGGTACGTGTCCAGGCCATGATTCTTAGTAAGAATCCAAAATATTACACGGTTTGAAACCATAGGGCCAAAGTTATGAACTCCCACAATTATTGTTACAAAGCGCCGGTAAAACTTTGAATTTTGCAAAAATTCTTCTTTAAGCCAATTTTTTGATTGATAGTCCAGACCACGATACTTAGTAAGAATCCACCTGAAAACAACCAACTTTATTTTTGCGAGAGAGACATTGTAAGTGTTAAATCCCTCGCTAGGTGGCGTTGAGACAAATTATGACTACATTTCCCTACATTTCCCTACGTTTCCCTAATGTATTAAAACAAGGGATTATCTCTCCAATTTTTAAAGGTGGAAAAAAAACTGAAATTACCAATTACAGACCAATTTGTGTTCTAAGTGCACTCTCTAAAATTGTTGAAGGAATACTAAGAAATCAATTGATTACTTACCTTGACTCTAGTAAAACATTATCAGCAAATCAGTTTGGTTTTCGCCAAAACTTATCAACCTCAGACGCCATCGCTAACGTTACAGACTTCATAATAAGTAATGTTGACAAAGGAAATAAATGTTTAGCAATTTTCCTTGATCTTGCAAAGGCGTTTGATACTGTGAACCACAAAATACTTTTAGATAAACTTAAGAGGATAGGAATATCAGATACAGTTCTTCAATTATTTCATAGTTAAATAAATGAAGACAATATAAGCGAAACTCAATCGAAAATCTGGAAACAGAAAAATTAGAAAAACATATTGACACCTCTGGGACTCGAACCCAGGACCTCTTGCTTTCCGGGCAAACGCGCTAACCACTGCGCCACGGTGTCGATATGAAATTCGGTCATGTTTAACTGTATCATACTTCGACTAAGAACCACCTACATTATCTTCATTTTTCGAAGTATGATACAGTTAAACATGACCGAATTTCATATCGACACCGTGGCGCAGTGGTTAGCGCGTTTGCCCGGAAAGCAAGAGGTCCTGGGTTCGAGTCCCAGAGGTGTCAATATTTTTTTCTAATTTTTCTGTTTCCAGATTTTCGATTGAGTTTCGCTTATATTGTCTTCATTTATTTAAATATTACAATTTGAGGTTTTACTCATAAAGTTAAAAATTAAAAATAAAATATTCATCCTAGACTTGCAGAAAAGTCGATAGATGTCGCATATTAAAATAAATAAATAAATAATAAATAAGTGTTTATTCCAGTATGTGGGGAGGAGAGTGCAATCCCACACATTCCATAAGGGTAATATACACATACATGTACAAAGTATTTGAAAGGAAAAAAAGAAAAAGAAGGTGGATATGAATGTACACGAAACAAAAAAAAGATAATAAGCTAATAGTAGTAAAAGGAAAAACAAAAGAAATAATAATATTAAGCTTTCAGGATTCTGTGAGCACGTAAGGAGCCAGTATTTTTCTCCAGTGTGCATCAATACTGGATGATGGACTGAGGCGGGCTTCCATGACGAGGATGTTTCCAGAGCTGGTTATCCTTTCCCTAATTCCTGCCACCCTGGATCTAATAAGGGCTGCAAAGCCAGGAACTCGCCCCTCCGTGAACATCCGGGAAGCGCTGCAATATCTGGGGAGACCAAACATTATGCGGAAGGCGTTGTTATACTGAACCCGAAGTCTTTCTATACTACTCTTCTTGTAGTTTGCCCAGAGTTCACACGTATACAGTGTTGCGCAGAAGGAAAGGAAGAGCGTCCTTTTTACAGCAGTACTGCAAAGGCGGAATCTTCTACTGAGCATGTTAGCTTTTACACTGAGAGCTCTTCTTTGCCTATCGATGTCGTCATCGTCCATCAGATTACTGGTGATTATGTGTCCAAGGTATTTAGTTCCTTCAGTCACCTGCAGGTTCACACCATTCAGGGTAGCTGGAGGAATATTTTTTGGTCCTTGTCCATATCTTACGACCAGTAGAGCCGTTTTAGTGGGGTTGTATTGCATGTTTGTTTCTTCAGCAAACTCTTCGCAGATCTTTAAAAGAATACGTAGGCCCCTTATGGATGGTGCCATCAATACCATGTCGTCCGCATAACTGATGTTGTTCAGAAACTGTCCTCCAATTTGGCAGCCTACCCCTGCATTGTTTAGCCTGTCGGTGAGTTCGTCCATGTACAGGTTGAACAATATCGGGGACATGCATCCTCCCTGTCTAACGCCGCTCTTCAGGAGGAAAGGTTCGGAGAGTCCATCTTTCCACCTTACTAAGTTTTCCTGCTGTCTATGCCACGAGTCGAGGATATGTATCACCGCCGGTGATATGCCTCTTTCCCTTAGTTTACCCCATAGTAGAGGGTGAGAAACCCTGTCGAAGGCCTTGCTCAGATCTAGAAAACATGCGTACGTGGTGGTCTTTTTATTCCTGTAGTATTCCAGGGTTCTTTTCACAGTAAATATAGCAGTATCGGTAGACGTTTGCTTTTTGAAGCCCATTTGGTTGTCCTTAGCTTCCAAGATGGGACCGATCTGGTTTAGTAGTATACGTTCGAATAATCGTGCGATGGTGGTGGCAATTGAAATCGGTCTGTAGCTACCCTGGGAGGTAGAGTCCAACGATTTTGATTTGAGAATGGGAGTTATTATTGTTCTTGTCATGTCAGTTGGTAGGTATCCATTCTTTAAGATGTCGGTAAACAGACTCGCCAGCAGTTGAAGAATTGGTCCTCCAGCGTGTTTGATGTGTTCGATACTCAATCCGTCGTGACCTGCTGATTTTCCAGCTTTCATGTATCTCAGGGCTGTGTTTACCATGTCTGCTGTGATCAAAAGGCCACTGTCTTCATTTAGGATAGGACTAGGTGGTGGTTTGCTTGCAGTGTTCGGTGAGGTCGGAGTAGAGATGGAGAAGTGATCTGCAAAAATGTTAGCAATTGCTTTAGTGTTTGTTTCTCCATTTATGTTGCACGGAATTTTACATTTCATGTTGCAGTGTTTATTTGTCTTCAGCCAAAACTGTTTGAAATCACGACTATGTAAATCTCCTGCTATTTTGTCCATTTAAATTTGCTCACAGTCGTTTTGGCATTTTTTCAGTGCTAGTTTGAACGCAGCACGCTTTAATTTTCGTTCATCCGCAATTGAGCCCTCATGAGGCCTGCCATTTTCAATCCATATCATCATTGCACGTCTTGATTCTATGTATTTTTGTGCGACAAAATCATTCCATCCACAGATTTGTTTACGTCGTTGCAATCTTCGTTTACGATTGTTAAATACTGCAATCGCGGCGCTTCGCAGGGCCTCTATAATACGTGTATACAGTGTCTTAATGTTAGCTCGAGCAAGGTTGTCACTTCTCTCGTACCGCGTAAGACCTTGTTTAATTTTTTGTAGAAAAACTTGTGAGGTTCGAGTATAACTATGGAATCGCATTCATTTTTGGGATTCCAAGTTGCACGGTCGGTTTCTATACATGCATAAATTTCGGTTTTCGGTATTCCTTCTGTTTGTAAGGTCAATTCGAGAGGCCTGTGATCGGTCCAGTCCACGTCGTAGTGTATTTTCATATCTGAAATCTATTTGAAGATATTTTTTGTCACCAAACAGTGGTCTAACCACCTGGTGGTGTGATGCGCGTCACTGATATACGTGTAAGAGGTTTCTGGTAATATTACGGTATCAGCGCATGTAAGATCATATTCTTGACAGAAAGATTTCAGTTCATTTCCGAAGAGTGAGTCCGGATGTGCATTGAAATCTCCGATGATTACGGAGTTGGTGTAATTTTTTTCGTCAATAATTGCTTGCAAGGCCGCAAGACGTTAACGTACTCTTCGAAGTGATCTGTTGTGCAAGTTGGCATGTACACGGTGAAAATGCATAAATTTTCGGAATTTAGGCCTAATTCAATGCCTGCCATGCGGCAATTATTCAACGGGATCGTGGCAGCCCTGAGACATTGCCTGTATAATACACCCACTCCTCCGTGTGGCCGGCCGACTAACGGGCCCATCGATATATCAATTGCAGAAGTTCCCAAGCTATTGTAATTTGGATGTATATGGGATAAGAACTCTAAATCCGACGGGAGTAGCCACGTTTCTTGAATTAGAACAATATCATGTGTATCGCACAGATCATAAATGAATTTTTCTGAACTGCAGACGGATCTGCAATTCACCGATATGATCTTTAAATTGTTATTATGCATTTTGGTTATTGTTCTGTGTGCGTGATTCTTTGAATCTTCGGAAAACAATTCCCTCCGGCCATAATTCTTCCACTAGGTATTTTTTTTACTTCGTTTGCTTTTACCACAAGTTTAAAAGAGTTAAATGGAGTTTCGTGGAAAGGCTTTATTAATTCTACTTTGAACCCATCCAAGCCGTTACTTTTTAGGTAAGAAGTTACGTCGTGCTCCGTCGTATTAGTCGCAAACCTCGATACGTATACTGATGCGATTATATCCGCAGATTTTAATGCAATTGATTGCGCTTTGCGTCTCATATTGTGAATGCGTTTCTTATGCCCAACGATTTTGAAGCCGCTCTGGTTGGTGGTCACTGGTTGTGACCCCTGCGTGGAACCCCGCTGCTGGTTTACGTCGACGTTCACCGTATCGGTAGTAGGTGAGATTGTGTGGGTTCCTCGTACATTGTTCTTGTGCGTATTGTCCGGAGTGCTGATAGTGTTTGTTGGCTCGTTCGGATTACTTTTACATGCGTCTACGTATGATGCCGGCCTTGTGTTATTGTTTATTATAGGATTACCCACATGTTGGTCGCCGTTTTGTTTTGGCTGATTTATTTGTGTCTTCATCTTGTTCTCGTTACGCATATTCATATCCTTAATTTGATCTCGAAGTGAGCTAAGTTCTTGCATTATTTCGGCTGTGTTTGTGCTCGATGATTCACTCAATTCGTTTTTAATTTGCCGTATTTCAGATTTCATGGCGTTGAAGTCTTTTAGTAATCGTGAAATGTCAACACTGTCAAAGTTAACAGGCGGCAGTTTATGTAACTGTCTTGCGACGAACACCGGTAATTTGTCAGGGTCTGTCTCTTTCAGGGCCCTCAGGATGTCTTGAAGATCGCGGTTGACCCTGCCGTCTCCTTTACGTAGGGTACGCTTGTCCGGAAGCTTGTCGAATAAGATGTTCTTGGCCAACTTTATCTCCTCCTCGGTGAAGGCGGAAGTGCACAGTTGTGTTATCGACACTTCATCTAGAGTGTCCGCTTTATTTTGCATAAATGCGAGACACTCGTTTATTATAACATTACACTCGTTACAGGTCATCGCGCTACGGTAAGTACGTCCTTCTGTCACGGCGATTGACAGGAACTGATAAACTGATTAAATAAAATGGATAAAGATTTATCCAGACACTATCTAGAGAGCATTTAGTTCGGGTTTGAATCTTGCAATCATACATAAAGATAGTTGCCAATAATATATGCGTTAAAAAAAAATGAAGATAATGTAGGTGGTTCTTAGTCGAAGTATGATACAGTTAAACATGACCGAATTTCATATCGACACCGTGGCGCAGTGGTTAGCGCGTTTGCCCGGAAAGCAAGAGGTCCTGGGTTCGAGACCCAGAGGTGTCAATATGTTTTTCTAATTTTTCTGTTTCCAGATTTTCGATTGAGTTTCGCTTATATTGTCTTCATTTATTTAAATATTACAATTTAAGGTTTTACTCTTAAAGTTAAAAATTAAAAATAAAATATTTCATAGTTATCTAACTGATCGAACGCAATGTGTTAAAATAAACAGTACCTATAGTAGTTCCCAAAAATCATTTTGTGGCGTTCCACAAGGTAGCATCCTAGGACCCTTATTATTCTTAATCTATATTAATGATCTATGTAACCTACAAATTTGTGGACAAATCACAACTTTTGCCGATGATACGGTCTTGCTATTTCACGCCAAATCTTGGGATGAAGTCTTTAAAACGGCAGAAAATGGCTTTCGTATTGTTAAAAATTGGCTTAATGATCACATATTAACCCTGAATCCAGACAAAACTAAATTCCTAACATTTCGAATTTCAAATAAGCTCTTGCCTTCACAACAAAGCCTTAAACTCCACAGCTGTAACCCCCTATTAACTCCATGTACCTGTCCTTCTATAAGTAGAGTTGACAGTATTAAATATATTGGTATTCAAATAGATGATCTTCTTAAATGGAACGTACATGTTACAAACCTAACGACAAACTGAGGAAACTCGTCTATTTCTTTAAAAATGTTAGAGATATTTTAAATAGAAAACAACTGAAACAAGTTTACTGTGCTCTTATACAATCATCACTTGAATATGGTATTATCAGCTGGGGAAGTGCCACAAATACTTGCCTAGAGCCTTTAGTAAAGATTCAAAAACTAATTTTGAAGGTTATTCTTCTTTGAGAACGGGCACTGATTTTATTTTTAAGACACTAAATGTTCCGAACCTGCAAAAATTGTATTCAAAAAATATCCTGCTTCATCAATTTAAAAATACACACATGTTTGAAGAACGAATGAACACAAGAGCCTTAAGAGAGTCAAATGTAAAATCTTTCAACATCCCAGTTTGTCAAACTTCTTATGGGCAATGAAGTTTTAAAAATAATGCAACAAAGCTGTTCAATTCTCTATCTCCTGAAATTAGAAACACGAAAACCAAAAGTACATTTAAAAGTAAAATCATTGATCACCTCAAATAAACATATCCATCACAAGTATTTAACCCCTCCGAATTTTCGAGAATATTAGCTTTTGGTGTCTTAAACGAAATGACATTTTACGAAAACTTTTAGTTATAACCGCTTCACAATTAAAGCTCTATAAATGAAACATTTCTGAACGTAGCCGAATAGTAAAAACTGTTTTAGATAGGTTACAAAATAGGCTTTCGAATTATTATATTACAAATAAATATTAATATTTGTAAATATTAAAATTTAGAATGCAAACATTAAAAAAATGTGAAAATGACTCGTGATGTTTTTATGTGAAAACGGTACTAAAATCACAGATTATGTAAACAACAATACTTATTCTATTGTATAAATGTGTAATAAACACTTTTGTCACTTCACTTTTTTATCATTTCATATAAAAATATTTAATAAAAGTTAACAATGTCGGGCGCCCGTAGGAAATTTGGCGGGATAAATTATGTGTCAGACTGCGCGTCTGACAGAATGTTCTTTTTATGTATTTCTATGGACAACTTGAATAGAGATGTGCAGCATGATTCACTATCGACCTTTCACTTTTTATTTTACGGATTTAACTAAAACAATAACGGGGTTATAATGGTTTCTATGGAGACACACGCGCTGACGTGTAAACACGCTTATTGTACTTGACTGCTGTCGTATTTTTAACGCATATATCTGCTTACGTTGCGGAGGGGTTAATAACAGACTTACCTTTATACCTACTGTGTGTATATATGTAACCATGTACCTACTGCAATCTTCTTTTTATATATATATATATATGTAACATACTTGAATTGTATATTTAAAGAAAAAAAAATTATATTAACCTGCCATTTTCATAATATTACAACAAAATCTTAGATAACCACTCTGTAAATTGCCATCTCAACACAGGCGTTTCACACCTAGTGAGATGGGCAATATGTCATTTTATAACCAAATGTAATATGAAAATAATTAAATAAAAAAAAATAAAAAAAATTTATTGGGGAAATACTTAACTTGTCAAATATTAATTATTATTTTTTAATTTATAAACTAACGTTTAGACAAGATTTTTATGCATAGCACAAAGAGTAACAATTATTATAAGCAATAATTATCAGCCTGAAACACTCATCAACATTGAAAAATCTTCCGAGAAAAGATACTTGCCGCCAACGGGACTTGAACCCGTGTCCTTCTGATTGCCGGTCAGCTGCTCTTGACCACTGAGCTATGGGGGCTTATCAAATACCCGCCAAATAATTCAATATATACTAGTGTTTCATTCAACAATTACTGCTTATTATATTTTTTCCACCTAAAAAGTTGATTGGTTGTTTCTGCCATCTCTGATACTGACAGAAACAAAACACAGACAGTTGGGCATCGATAATGGCTTCATTGTGTAATTTTTAACATAATAATTTTTCAAAATTTAAATCAAAAGTTATTGATTTTGAGGCGGTACGAAGTTCGTCGGGTCAGCTAGTACATATATAAAACAAAGTCGGGTTAGTTACACTATTTATAACTCGAGATCGGCTGCATCGTTTTTGATGATCTTTGATTTGTTGGATTTGTCTCCGCCCCGGATAACAGAATAACTATAAAAAATCGCAAAAATTCACGAAAAAGAGAGTTATGAAGAAAATTAATTTTCTCATACATTTTGTATGGAACGAATTCTCATATTTTGAAAGAGCTGCAACAATATTGTGATAAATATAATATTGAGAAGAAAGTGATTTCCAGAAATTCAAAAACGTCAAATGTTAATGCGCTGATTGTTTTTAACCTTTTCTCTGCGTCAAAAATATGTGTCACTTCGTTCACACGCGGGGCTATTTATCACTAATCTAATTTATGGCTTTAAACAATAATCACAAGTGGATTTTAATATTTGTTTTAAAAAATAAATCACTTATGTCTTGAAGTATTTTTTCAAGTGTAAATAAACATTCGGTTTATCAATGGGACTCTATAAATCTTCGACACTTATCTCAGTAGTGTTATGAATACGTTTGGGTCAGGCCGCCATATTAATATTTCAAGGTCAACACAATAAGCATATCAACATACCGGAGTACAGCTCTTCAACTGTGGTGCGATGTCTCGATTGGCTGGATGAATGAAATATTGACACACACTTCAAAAAGGGCCGTATAATAAAAACAACTGCAGCTTCGTAATTGTTATATTCGTCACATTCACTAAGTTGGAAATCATAATCTATTTCTAAAGTTGCCTAATTATTTCGTCGTCATTAAGACTACGACCCGACATTTTGTATGTTGGTAATAAAAATAATTTCAATTATCGATAAAAATTCAAGCGTCTTCAACTTTTCGTAAAGAGTTATAAAATCACTACACTTGATTATCCACTAAAAACACTCTGAATCACTTATTTTTGTTTAAAAAAAATAATCTAATACTGATCAAATTTTATATTTCTACCACAGTCTGAAAGTATATTTATAAAAAAAACTTATTTTTAAATATGATAAATCAGATAAATGTCCACGTTTATCACAATAGTTCACATCGACAAAAAAGGAAAAATTAATTCGATATAATAATGTATTACTCGGCGAGCCTCTTCGCTTGAGAATCGTACGAGTGCTTATGAGAGGCGCCTGCGCAGTAGCGTGTGTAAAGACGCGGGAAGAATTCAAACTGATTCAATTTTCGCTCTGAGTTGGGAGGTCGCTTCAAATCTCTGTAACTCTGGATTAGAATACGTATTACGGATAAATATCGCAAGATGTCAGTAGGGTAAGGATTTGAGAATTTTTAGGAGTATAAATTTTACCATAATCAAGTATGTTTCGTATACATAATGCCGGAGAAACTTCGCGGCGCACAGACGCGCCACCCGCGTACAGGGCATGTACGGGGTGGCGCAGTGGTGCGCTTCCCGCAGGGAAAGGGTTAAACATATAATGCTGCCTCTCTTTCTTACACACTAAATGTCAATAGTCGAAAATGAGACAAACCGTGAATGTATGTCTCTGCACCCCTCCAAAGAAAAAATACAAAAATAATAAATCTCTGAAATGAAACGCATTTTTTTTACGTAAGCTCCACTCATGACCTATGTCAACTTAGGGGATGCTGTGTGGAGGGTCTTTTTAAGGAAGGGTAGGATAGGAAGTTCTGGGAAGGAAAAAGGAATGAGGGGTGGGTAGGAATCTGGAGGTCAGTGTATCCGGGAGTGAATCCATCCGTCCAACTGCGGTGCAAGGCCATTGTCTTGACCGAAATTGACCTTTTACCTTGTCCTTTCCAGCCAGCCTCTTTCGACCCATTGGTCGAGAGAATCTGGCTGGAAAGGTCAAAGGCCTCCCTCAACTAGTCTCTCTCGATCCGACCCGCCACGCAGCAGGTGAGCTGAGGCATCCGCCGCCAAGACCCGCACAAAAATCACCCCGTGAACCTAAATCACCAAACGTAGCGAACCACTTGGGGTGACCTATGGCAGAGGTGTCGGCTATCCAATAAATGGTTCCCGGGGCGGCGGCACCTGTACCCGCTTCCTTAGAAAATTTCCCGTAAGTAGGTAGAAAGTAAGAAAATCACAAAAAATATAAATCCGTACACAACGTCATCTCTAATTCTGACAAAAACAAAACACGGACAGTTGGGCATCGATAATTGCTTCATTGTGTAATTTTTAACTTAATAATTTATTTTTTTTAATTCAACAGTTATTGATTCTGAGACGGTATGAAGTTCGTCGGGTCAGATAGTTTGTAAATAATGTTCAAATAGGTAATACCTACTATTTTTATTAATATTATTTACGAAGCGATTTACGATTACGATTTCAAAAAGCATAAATAATTTATTTAAAATAAGGAGTGATAATTACGCTATTTTTATTTTTAGTTCAAATATCAGCCTGAATGATTAACCCCTCCGCAACGTAAGCAGATATAAACGTTAAAAATAGGACAGCAGTCAAGTACAATAAGCGTGTTTATACGTCAGCGCGTGTGTTTCTGTAGAACTCGTTACAACTCCGTTATTGTTTTAGTTACATCCCTAAAGCAAAAAGTAAAAGGTCGATAGTAGATCAAGCTGCTCATTTCTATCAAGTTGTCTATGGAAATACATAACAGGAATCAGCTGTCAATCGTGTAGTTGACAAAAATATTTACCCGCGCAAATTTGCTACCGGCAGCTCCACCGCGCTCCACATTTAAAATTTTTATTAAATATTTTTATATGAAATGATAAAAAAGTGAGGTGACAAAAGTGTTTATTACACATACATACAATAGAATAAGTATTGTTGTTTGCATAATCTGTGATTTTAGTACCGTTTTCACATAAAAACATCACGTGAGTCATTTTTACCTATTTTTAATGTTTGCGTTCTAAATTTTAATATTTACAAATGCTAATATTTATTTGTAAAATATTAATTTGAAAGCCTATTTTGTAACCTTTCTAAAACAGTTTTTACTATTCGGCTACGTTCAGAAATGTTTCATTTATAGAGCTTTAATTGTGAAGCGGTTATAACTAAAAGTTTTCGTAAAATGTCATTTCGTTTAAGACACCAAAAGCTAATATTCTCGAAAATTCGGAGGGGTTGATATATGATTTTAAAATAAAGGCTGGATTAAGATTGACTTTTTTTTTTCACGAAAAAATGACCTTATATGGAAGTTTCGGTTTCGGTTTCGGCCGAACCTGAGACCGAAGCCGAAACTCAGTTTCGGTTTCGCCCGTAAAAACTAGTTTCGGTCAGACACTAATAGTTGATATTTATTTTAAAATACTGGAGAATTTAGGACTCTAGGGCTGGAGAATGTTCATGAAATGACCTTCACAAACGCTTACATTTATTTTTTATTTTTTTTCTCTACGTTTTTACAGGTCAGTTATTTACGGTGTCACGGGTATTGAATGTGAAGGTGAAAAATGTTGTATTATTGGAGGTAAAGTCACAAGGAATAAAACCATAATTCTTTTTATTTTGACTGTACTTAAACATGTATGTCGATAAAATGTAATCTGTTGATTTCCCAAAAATGAATAAATAAATAATGCATAGTTTGTTTACTCAAAGTTAAACGCGGCATTCCTCTTGGCTGAATGTGATTATTGTTTATCACCTTGAATATAGCTTTTCGTTTTATGATCATTTAGTATAAATAAATAATACATAGTTTGTTTCCATTCAAAGCTAAATGCGGCATTCCTCTTGGCTGAATGTGATTATTGTTTATCACCTTGAATACAGCTTTTTGTTTTATGATCATTTAGTATAAATAAATAATACATAGTTTGTTTCCATTCGAAGCTAAATGCGGCATTCCTCTTGGCTGAATGTGATTATTGTTTATCACCTTGAATACAGCTTTTTGTTTTATGATCATTTAGTATAAATAAATAATACATAGTTTGTTTCCATTCGAAGCTAAATGCGGCATTCCCCTTGGCTGAATGTGATTATTGTTTATCACCTTGAATACAGCTTTTTGTTTTATGATCATTTAGTATAAATATAATGTAACTTTGTTTAATGTACACTATTGTAATTACCCTCCTATCATCTATCACTGTGTATCATGTATCACCGGATGTAATAGCCATTTTATGGCGTTGAAATAAATAAATAATACATAGTTTGTTTCCATTCAAAGCTAAATGCGGCATTCCTCTTGGCTAAATGTGATTATGTATTGTTTTTCACCTTGAATATACCTTTTTGTTTAATAATAATTTAATAAATAAATAATACGTAGTTTGTTTCCACTCAAAGCTAAATGCAGCATTCCTCTTGGCTGAATGGATTATTGTTTTTCACCTTGTGAATACAGCTTTTTGTTTTGATCATTTAATAAGAAACAAATACAAGGTACATATTAACTAAGTATTTATTTGTTATGTAAATAAATGTTTTTAATAAAATTTTGTAATAAATAATTATAATTTCATTTCAACTTTTCCCATTCTGATGAAAATGATGGCTGTTCAACAGTACTACTAGCCGTGACGATAATTTTGAAAGTATGTGTATAGTAACAAGGATAATATTAAAGTGTGAGTGAATTTAAAAAATTCAAAAATGTCAAATGTCAGTGCGCTGATGGTTTTGCTTTTGTTCTTACAATGTATAATGCTGCAGCTCTTTCTTACACACTAAATAATAACAGTCGAAAATGAGACAAATGGTGAACATGTCCAGCACCCACCAAAGGAAATATACAATCATTATCATACATTTCCCTCACACGTGTAAACAAAATGAAACACAATTCCCGTCACCGTAGCTGAGCCGTAATAAGATACGTTTTCTCCAAAGGAAAAAGTATTAGTTTGAAGGAAACAGACACTGGTATATTGTGTGCCTCACCATTATTTAATATGTAAGAAAGAGCTACAGCATTATTAGGATAAAGAACATTATTGTTACGGTAATAATAAAAGCGATCATTACTGATTAAAATCATAAAAACAATTTTATTGATGGATTAAAATATATTTCTGTACAAAAAACAAAAACACTTTAGTAGTAGAATACAAATTGCACAAACTGGGTTGTTTCAAGTTCATATTGAATTTTGGCAAAAGTACCGGACAAGATTACTTGCAAAAAGCATTACATTCAATCTTATCAAACAAACTACCAACTACTTATCCAACATCAGACTGATGTTCGTTATTGACATTTCAAATTTTATTTTGTTTTTAAATTGAATTCACAAAGAACTGATAACCATAATCAAATTACACAACATATTTTACAAAAGTTTGTAATTATTTGAATAAATTAAAAGTTCCTAGCGACTTCTCGCATCACACTCCACATAGGAAACCTTCATTCACTTTCACTTGATGCCACAAGGAGAATAGATAGAAATGTTAAATCATGCATTTTTGCTTAAATTTTCTGTTTTCCTATTCTCCTTTGGAAGCTTTGGTTGCATACATATATATATATATAAAATCAATCGAAAAAATAAAACTACCAAATGTCGTTTTGTCTAAAGTTCGATATTAGCTTATAGATAAAAGTATATTATGTCATTGCGCCAGTAATATTTAATAACTTTAAGACACATCGCACGTTGTTGGGAAATGTCCTGTGTGATGGGAGCAACAGTTCAGAAAAAAAGGCTACTAGAAATAGTGGGTGATGTTTTGCAATGAATGTTTATTGAACCAAGTTCCTAAAGTGTCAATTAACAGTTAGTTGTATCACATTACCAGCGCAAAGAGCATTATATTATTAAAATAAAGTTAGTCTAGTTGAGATGTGATTTATATCTAAAAGCTAAATATAAAACATTCATTGTTGAAATTCAATCAAGATTTCTTACGGCATACGAAAAGACAAAGGTGTCTAGAATGAGGATTTCTCTAAAACGTTTACTGAAAATAAACTAAAGAAATAACATGGTTTGTGTGCCAAAGGCTGAGCAGATATTATTCAAAGCTTTAGTAAAATTTCAATCCAACCAAGGGCCAAAGGGCCCTAGCAGTCCCTAATGTAACAAGTATTGAGCCCACATTCTAATTCATCTTCAATTAATCCAGACACCTTATTTGTTTGAATAAATGCGCTAAGCATTGTGTATTTTGTAAATTATTCACAGCAAATTACAATAATTAACTAAAACACATTTATTTTACATTACGATTAGTTCATTATAAATAATAAAATATTTTATAATTGGCTCTATATTCTTATATGATGGAACCCTTATTCCTGAAAATTTTACCATTTATATGCCCCTCAAAACATCAATATGTGACCAATGTTAGGTCTGGTAAATAGAGGAGTAAAAAGCTAAATAAAATCATCTGAGATTTTTACTTATTAGTAAAAATATATAAATCCCGTACTTCTGTCCCTAGAACTGCAATCTGGAGAATATTTCTCAACAGAAATGCAAATGTACCAACAAATGGCTGATTGAACAAACTTTGAATTGCAATACAGATCGCTATTTCAGCACAAGACATAACAGCCCAGTATTCTATACATCCAAATAAGTGTCGCACTCGAAAAAACGCAAATTTTTCCATCTATTGACAAAGACGAAAGCTTTTATTAAATTATAAACAGACAGTGAATTTGGCAGCAGATAAATTGAGTGAACTGGAGTTAACTAGAGTCAGAACGTTAAAAATCACAATGATTTTATATAACTATTTATATTAGTCTGTTTCTGGTTTTGTGATTCTGATTGAACCCTTGTCGAGTGGCACTTATTATGCTGGATTAGAGATGTAAGGATAAGAGCAGACAGGTGGGTGTGGGTGGGCAGCTTGCGTGCTTAGCAGCAGCCCCCTCCAGCAGCCCCCTTGCCCCCCACTCCGCCAGCACCGGCACCTCCCACCGGAGAATGTTGGGCCCCGATCTTGATGCCATTGGCCTGGAGGATTCATTACACAGATTATTAGTTATAACATTTATAGTAAACTAAATAAAGGATATTATCTAAGGGTCGCATGTTTCAAAAGAAAGCTAAATCGTCCAACGTGCTGTTACTTTTGCTAAACTAACAATTGTTAGTGTGGCCAGTTTAAAAAGCAGAATATTCCTCGAAATTATGTGAAAAAACACACCGCATTAGTTCTGTTATAAATTAAATTTTAAAACCAGAACAATTGTCAAAATATCCGGCTGTACTTTTTTTCGCGTCGTTGTGGGATTTGACAGCTTTGTTCCTATAAAAATATTTGTTAAATTATTTAAAAATAAAATTATATCCCAAGAAGATAAAGACTCGCTTCTGCTTTTTTTGCTGCTAGGCCCTAGTTCTGTTAAATTTATTTTTGACATTTTCTCATCTGGGATGTTGTTTGAAACTTCAAAGGTTCTTTTTGCTGCTAGGCCCTAGTTCTGTTAAATTTATTTTTGACATTTTCTCATCTGGGATGTTGTTTGAAACTTCAAAGGTTCTTTTTGAAAATAACAGAGGGCGCCACTTCCGTTTACAACAATAGAAAAAATATACAGTCCTTCAGATAATAATACTAGCTTATTATAGTATTACACGGACAAAACTATTATTTACTTTCCAGTACTTGTAATATCTCCATGAATTCGATGTGATTCGAGATTGTCATTATCAACACGGGGTTGAAATGTTTTTGGTTTTCGCTGCAAAATATATTGAATGAGGAATTCATCGTCACTACCTTAATTACGAAACAATCCATTTTGAAGCGAGGAAAGTAAAAAAGCAAAAGTTAAAAGTGACGTAAAACAGGTGGTTAAATTGATTGAAAAATGCATTTTTGTGATATTTAACAGTTTGTTGTAGCAATTTCTTTTACTCTAGCAAATATTGAAACAGATGGCCCTAAGATCATGAAATGTGAGAAAATGTTGATATGACAAGATTCTGAGCAATTATACTGGGTTACATAAAATAGATTTAGAATCACTGACCTCATTGTTGATATCAAACACTCCCTCCTGGATCTTCTCGTAGATCTCCTTGGCCGTGTTGATGAAGGCCTCCTCCACATTAGCAGCAGTTTTAGCCGATGTCTCCATGAACACCAGCCCGTGCTCCCGAGCAAAAGCCTCTCCCTCCTCCTTCTTCACCTCCCGTCGGGACTCCAGATCGCTGAACATTATATATTATTTTTATTATTGGGTGTTGTATTAGATCTGATAATAGTATGCACATAATGAAGCATAAAATGAAGATTACCTCTTGTTGCCGATGAGCATGATGACCATATTGGAGTTGGAATGTTGGCGCGCATCCTCCAGCCACGTAGACAGGTGGTTGAAGGTCTCCCTCCTCGTGATGTCATATACCAGCAGCGCCCCGGCTGCCCCGCGGTAGTATGATCGGGTGATAGATCTACAAAAACAAACAGTCAATCAGCGTACGTAGGCACAATCAAATACCAACATCTAGCCCAGTCATATCAAGATCTAGTCTGGTGTCTGGTTGTAATGCGTAATAAAAGGTAACACTTTATAAAGACATTTGCTTGTTATATGCACCATAAGACAAAAGTTTTATGTATTACTTGTAGGTGAACGGGATCTCTAATAGGGAAAATAAAAGAATTGTGACAAAACAATTAAATTGTATTTTTCAACTGAAAGAAAACCAGTACATGGCTAATATCTTAATTTAAATAACATGTAGGTACTCTAATATTTTAATCTCAGCCGAGCGATTCTCGATATCTGACTCGATCGGGCGAGATCTCTTGTCAGATTTGTGTAATTTTTTAAGGCTGTTAAATGAATGAATAATCATGCGTACTTGCATGAATTCATGTTTAAAGCGACCTTAACTAAAATATGTGTTAGCTCACAGCTAAAATTCTGAAAAATAGAAAAAGCAAATAACAGCCAAAGAAAATCACATAAATCTGACAGGAGATCTCGCCCGAGATCTATCTCGATCTCACAAAACATAGAGAATCGCTCGGCAGATCGTGTTTAGCCTAAAAGAAACTAAATAGTAAAGTTATTTGAAACAAATAAAATATATCCGATAGCTTGTAGCATTCAAAATAAAAATAGACTTGATATTCTTATCAAATGTTTTGAATAAAAATCATAATTATTAAATAATAATAATTGGATAATTTGTGGAACGCCATTTTTGTGAAAAATCACCTCAAGGGGGTATATATGTATTAATTACGTGAGCTCGAAAGGGGGGGGGGGGGTTCAGCAAAATCTCATGTTATTTGAAAAGAATATACAAAGTGGCCCAAATTTATCTCACCAAGAGGGGGGGAGGGGTATAGATTGAAAGAAAAACTGCTCACGTAATTATAATGTATGCCCCCAAAGGTAATGAAAATTAATGCTGGTTGTCAGTTCAAGAAAATGAACTAAATAATAAATGGTAAATCAAATATTATTATATTGTAACACCCAGATAGCTAGCAATGGCGCACAACAACAGAGTCAAGGAGAAGAAGAAGACTTTTCCGGTAGAGGGACGCTTCCTTATCTATGGTCACTTCCGCCTTGCTGGAGAGGGAACAAGCAGTGGCGGCCACTGCCCTGAAAATATGGTGGTTCACTGATAATCCGGACCTACGAGATAACGATTACTAAGCAACATTAGGTAAAAATAATTTCACTAACCTTGTTTGGAGAGAGTCTATTCTAAGCTGTTTTCGAAGGGCGAAAACTTCTACATATCGCTTTTTAATTAAAATTTAAAAAAATTTGTACAACCTTTTTTCAGTACTAAGAAAAAAAACAACAAATTTGTCTTAAATAAATCTTAAATTTCAAAGTTTAATTTATTTTATCTTTCATTATAAACAGTATATAAACAATGTATAAACAGTACGTAGGCAAAATTGTCAAGGTTACCCTCACAAAAATTGAATTCCTGCATTTTATAATTTTAAACACAAAACAATAAATAAATAAAAAACATTTGTACTATGTAGATATTTGCTATACCTTTTGATTAAAAAAATTATTATTCAGTTTGGTTTAGTATTTTTGCCTCAAATACAAATTTAAGTTTTGTATGATAAAGGCCGCCCAGCCACTCTTGTGGCACGCGCGGATAGCTTAATTTTTCATACATGTGGCCGGCGTAACGTGCCAGGGATGTTTGGTATATTCGATACAAAAACATAATTCGTTCCGCTTGCCATTGGTCTGCACACGGGAACGGGCAACTTGGAGAATTCGCTCTCCGTGATAAACGTTCATATTAGGCATTATGTTGGTAGGTGATATTTTGAATGGGTAAGATATTATAAAGTAATTATACAGCTGGGAGATCCGCCAAAGTACCTCTTACTCATCAAAACCCACAAAACCCACATCTGGCCTCTGAGACTCTCCCTTTGGAACTGCTTGAAAATTAGCTTGCAGAAAATATAATAAAGTCAACAGATGAACGCAGGATTAACTTACTTAACATTATCATTTCAAACTGTTACATGATGTTAGCGGATCAATTACCTGAAGGCCTCCTGCCCAGCCGTGTCCCATATCTGCAGCTTGATTTGTTTCCCATCGATGGTGATCATCCGCGCCCCAAACTCCACCCCGATGGTCAGGTCGTGGACAGGCTGGAAGCGCTTGTCTGTGAACTGCAACAGGACACATGACTTGCCCACTCCTGCAACAGAAACATCAACTCTGTATTATTTTCTCTGTTGTACTTTTTCTTTGGGAGGGAAACCACAGAACTTAAGTATTAATTGACATTTTATTAAAAAAACTAGAAGTTGCTGTATGGCTTCACCCGAGATTTCGACACTCTTTTTTTCCCATTGAAAATTACATAACAATGACATAGTGAGTTTTTGCTGTTTCGTGCAATCAGATTTCAGCTTTATAGTTCCTCCGGTCTGGTGATAAAAGTAACCAAGTCGATTTTGTTAGTATCGAGTTAATGGTACAATTTGATAAACTTTCATTCCTAAAAGAAGCAAACTTCTAACATAACGCAATTCAAAGATAAAAAAAATAAAGGTGTCAATATTCATTTCTAAAAGAACCAAAATTCTAACATAACCCAAAAGATATACAAGACAACGAAGCCAATAATCAATCCTAAAAGAACCAAACTAACATAACCCGATTCAAAGATAAACAAAACAATAAAGTCAATATTAATTACTTAGAACAAAACTTCTAACATAACCCAATTCCAATACAAGACAACGAAGCCAATAATCCTTCCATAACCACCCAGTTACTCTAAAGTTTGGGAGTAAAATGCTGTGCTTCCCAAAGCCTCCCCAAAATAAATCTTCATAGAAAAAATTGAAGGAAAAAAATACATTTTCAGCTACAACAAGCGATCTTAGTACTCTAGCTCTCCTAACAGTCAAGGGACTGCCACATTTTTGGCGCTTGAGAAGTTAACATGCCAAAATAGGCTATTTTCCAAATATCAACCCACGTTAGGTTACACAAGTCAGGATAAGCTTTTGTTAGATAAGTTATCTATGAATTGTGGTTACTAGGCTAGGGGGGTGAGTGATTTTTATCTTCCATATTACTTCAAAACACAAAGGAATCAAAACCTACTGTTTAAAGAACAAATGATGCATAATTTTAATAGAAAAATGTGTACAATGCTAGGAGCCTATTTTATCCAAATGAATTCCCGAGTTTCCCAATGTCCCCAGCAGAATTATTGTACCTACAGAGTGAGCACAAACCTTGCTTCATTCGTATTCATAGTCTTCTGTTATTTCAACTGTTGTCACGACCCAAGTGGGGTCAATCAGTATTTGGTTCAATTGGTCATGCCATGACTGTCTAGGAGACAGCGGGGGTAGAAATGTTTCCTAGAGCCGTCTAGGACTCGTGATCATCACGTCTACTTGGGAACTCATTCAACTTCTTTCCTTCATTTATGCATCCTATATTCTCCTGACACTGCTTTCTCCATCCGTCCCCTCTACAATTATCTGAATGTTTGATTAAACAGGCCAACCAGGATCCAAAGACCCATAATCTGTGTGTTGTGTTGTTGGTAATGAGTCAGTTGTCAATCTGTTGTGACTCATTGACTTAACTATAGAATTTTTCTTAAATACTTTTTCAATTATTGTCTCAATTCCAAGGTTTAGAGTTGCATTAATCTATACCTTTACCATTGATTTTTGTACACATGTTTGCCAGCAGTTTTTTTTTTAAATTATTGTAAGTATATTGATTAATTATTATTTTTCATGTGTATAATCCAATGCAATAATAACAATACGGTTGTAAAGGATTTTGCAGGCAAAATATACTGTCATCTCATTCAACAAGTCAAGAGTGTGTAAGAGAATGATAATGAACATTTAAAAAAAATGCACAATAAATACAATTATACATATAATTGGGCAAAATTACGAAATGTTTCAATCAAAATGTATTTTTGGACATCTTTCAGGGTCCTTTTGGTCATTTTTTTACTCTATGATTCATAATCTGATAACAATTACTAAAATGCTCACTCCTCCCTTCAACAAAATTTTTGACGATGACATTTTTTATTGAAATGAAGCGTACCTTCGAAGAACATTTGGGATTACTGCGTTTGATTTCAAAATTGCCAATAAACTACGCGTAATAGATTATCTTGTGACAGGCCCATCAAAACACTAGTTTCGACGTAAATATCAAGAAGACAAAAACATCTGCCAGAATTTTAGACGGGGAAAAGTCAGTGGCCATAACATTAGATGCCGTAATCTTTTGTTTTGTCTTCCGAGTGTGTACTTGAAACGCATGAATGCATAAATTTGCAACGACAGAAAATCGATGATCAGCTCACAAGTCAATAAACTCGAAAAAAATCTCGAAAGCATTTCAGTGAAATAAATAATCAATAACTCACCCGTGTCTCCGATAATGATATACTTAAATAGGTAAGCGTAAGACATTTTGTATAGTTTTAGGGTCTCGGAACTTCAATTTGTCACAAAATATTGTAAAGTTTTCACAAGCACAAAGCAAATCGTAGTTATAATAATTATTACAGCTGTCCGCACGTCATGTCGTAGATAAAAACACTGACATCTCTGGCCAGGTGTACCACCCTACCAATATGTGGCCATTGTGCAAATGTCCACCCAAAGTACCTACGCTCATTGTGCGACTGTGATACGGGAGCTTTGAATAATGTACCATCAACAATAGAATAAACTCGAGCGTCTTCGTGCAATGTGATAACAAAATATTTTGTATTGAGAAATAGTTTGCGTTTCAATATACAACTCATCCTAATATTTGTAAACACTCATCATGCCCTAGTTATATTTATTAAAGTAATAATAATGGATTTTTGTAGTTCGGAAGTAGGTAGGAGAGGGTGTGTGTAGGTGTAGACAAATAGCGTTGTTTAGATGTTACTTGGTAAAAGTTTGAGTCATTTGTTACGTGTGTTCCAAGAGATAATTTTTTAGCGGTTCATTCCCTCTATCTGCCCTTTCGAGAATAGGCGTGATGTTTTTTTTTAGATTTTATTTTAGTCCCGATGCTCGCCCCTCTTAATCACAAGTGCCCGTTTCTATATAAGAGAAACATCAAAAAATCTTAAAAAAAATAATCTGTCGAAACTTATTTTGTAAACAACATTATTATAGATACGTTTTAAGATTTTCACGGCCAAAAGTATTTTCGTTATTTGTTTTTGGGGTGTTATACCGGATCTGCCCTGATGATGGACACTGCAACGCTGTTCGAAACGTTGGCTAAAGAAGGAGGTAGCGCAACACGGCATAACATCCCAAAAACAAATAGCGAACAAAACATTATTATACTTTGTGAACTGATTATTTTTTGTAAATATATATATATATCTTTTTTAGTTTATTGATTCATTGCAGCGCTCAGTACGGTACTGCTCCCTCAAGGTCCGTTTCCTAGTGTGTTTTTTCATGTTTTTATTTAGTAATTAGTATGTTTTGTTTATTTTTTTATGTATAATAAATTATAAACTTGTAAATATGTATGTAATCACAAACGTTTATTGTATTGTGATTGTTGACCGTATTTTTGTATTATTATTTTTTTGGTATAAAGTAGATATGCTCTTGATATTACTGCCAAATTTGTATATATTTACTCAAAATTACTCTTACAAACATTACATACTTCTTTGACGAATACTCCTTTTGGGGCTTGCAGTGAAAAGCCATGAAGAAAAAAAAGGTCGGCTTCCGCGACAACTTCACTTCTGTTCAATTGTATTTTTTGTTCAAGTTTATAAAACATGGAAACTGAAGATTGACAGTATGACAGTATTGTGTTGTAAATATTACGTTATTCTTAAAATAAACAGTTTTAAGTGAATAGAAACAATAGGGTGTCACATTTGTTTACGATTGAAGACACTTTCTTGTAAATTTCTCCTGAAACTGCCATATTATTTGATTGTCGCAGGATATTAATATCGCCATGATCGAGCGATTTAAAAATATTTAAGTTCCCAGAGTTATATGTATTTGATTTAATTTTGACATTGAAATTGAATAATGGATCCTGGCGAAGGAAACGATCATAGTTTTGCCGAAAACCACGCAGCGTTCGACGATAGACAGACTCGCGAGAAGTCGCAAGGAAAGAAATACAGACATAACGTCGGGGACAATAATCCCGTCCAAGTCCAAGGAGCCGTCTCGCGTCCCAAGCAGCGCGCACCAGGGAACCTCACTACCAACGGCATCTGCCCGAACAGCGCCGAAGCCAAGTTCAACAACAACTGCAGCAAGTGCGAGGCAACCGACCCCTACAGCGTGTCCTACAATGTGGACTCCAAAACTTCCATAGACAAGTGCTCCTCCAAGATAGAGCGGGCTGACAGGAGCGGGGAGGGCTACCCGGGTTGCTGCAGCTGGAGTCTCGAGGGGCTATTGGCCCATGGTGAGAAGATCAACAACACCGAGACTGAAGTCACAGTCAAACTAAACAACTGTGAGCCACAGCAAATCTCCTCTCCCAACCGCAAATCTGAAAACACTCAAAATGGAGTTAATCAAAATGACTTTAATATAAATGTGCCATCCACAAGCAGTTCCAACAGAGCAGGCCCTAGTGCCGGGAGCTCTGGAGGTCGGGGGAGCAGAAAGCGAAGTGCCCAGAGCTGCCGGAAGGTGCGGGAAGCTGCAGAACTCCCCGTGCCTTATGCGGATGACTCTTCTAGCGATACGGGTAACGATGACTACTCGGTGGGTTCGGACGAGTGCTGTATTTATACCTACAGGGGTGGGGAGCACCTGGCTGACCTGCCTTCCTCTTTCTTCAGCCTAGACATGGGTCTGGCAGAGGGAGCCGCCTTGCCTGCACCCCCCTTGTTCGCCCCCCGCGTGGCTCCTCCGGCCGCCCCCTCGCGCAACTCCAGCCCGGACATGGACTACCTGGAGATGGACTTCGATCCGGGTCCTTCCTGCGAGGCAGACTCGGATCGGGAGTCCAGCCTCGACCTTGACTTGGATGCCACCCAACCAGACGACCACCATTCTGACAATGGAAATAGTCTTCCGGCCAACGTGTCAGACCCAATTGAAATAGAAATTAAACCCCCGGAGAATAATTGTATTCCAAACAGAGTGCCTATGAATCCAACGCCATCATTAGCCACAATAGCAAACTCTCCTCCCACTAGTGCTGCAGTTGAGCTGTCGCCTCTTGTTCTGGCATCGCCGACTGCCAGTGTTATGCCATCAACATCAAGTCGGGGGCTCTCTCCCATTCCTTCAACTAGTGGAACATGCCATTTGCCTGTCAAGTGTCAGGCGGCAGAGAAGGTAGTGGAGGCTGAAGAAGTGGGGCAGTCGGAGCACGCTGGCTTGAACACCCTCATAGCGCACACTCTGGCCAGTGGGGAAGTGGTGTGCGTGCGGCGGACGTGTCGCAGCTGGCCCGTGAGGGAGGGACCGGGACACCACAGTTCCAGTGGAGACCTAATTTCACCGGGAGACACAGCAGAGTGTAAGCCAACATTTAATTCTAAACACTATTCTTACTTTAATGGTTCATCAATCTATTAAATTATTATTTATTCAAAATTTGTCTGATACTCACATAAAATTTAAAAAAAACAGCGTTGAATTGATCAATTATCGCCTGGATGAAGGCGATACCCAGAACAGGAGAAACTACAACCTGAGAAGGAGAAGAGCCGACCCCAACAGCCTACCTAGGCAATGAGTTGGGACAGCGCAAGGAAGAAGAAGAAGCGTTGAATTGATCAAAGTTATAAATATAATGCTACACGCTTGATTAACCTTATTTATTTCATCCAGTGGCGGTTCGTGGCCTATCTCATATGAAGTTAAATCGATGATTAAAAAAGGGAGAAAAAAATTCCAACATATACGAGGGTGGTCCAATAAGTACTTAGCCTTCAAAAGAAAAATGAAAATTTTGGAATTTAAATTTTTTTATTTCTCAACGTAATCTCCTTTTAGCTCGATACACTTGACCTAGCGATGCTCCAATTTCTTTAACCTGTCTGAAAAATAAGTTTTCTCGAGGTCTGCAAAGTAGGCCTCCTTGGCGGCGATGACCTTCTCATTCGACTCAAATTTCTGCCCGGCGAGCGACTTTTTCAAGTTTGGAAACAAAAAGAAATCGCACGGGGCCAAATCTGGAGAATACGATGGATGAGGCAGCAGTTCGTAGCCCAATTCGACTAATTTGGCCGTGGCGAGGGCGGAGGTGTGAGCCGGTGCATTGTCGTGGTGGTAGAGCACTTTTTTCTTCGCCAAATGTGGCCGTTTTTTCTGCAATTCGGCGTCGAATCGGCCAATAATTCAGCATAGTACAGCCCTGTGATCGTTTGGCCCTTCTCCAGGTAGTCAATGAAGATCACACCTTGTGAATCCCAGAATACGGTGGCCATCACTTTTCCGGCCGATAGGAGTGTCTTCGCCTTCTTCGGAGCACGTTTGCCGGGTGAATCCACTGTTTCGACTGTTCCTTGGTCTCTGGTGTGTACCAGTGGATCCATGTTTCGTTGACGGTCACGAAATGACGTAGAAACTCCTTCGGATTGCGCTTAAACAGCGTCAAACACTGCTCTGAAGTGGCCTCACAGTTTCGCGTGTTGTCCGGAGTGAGCAAACGCGGCACCCATCGCGCCGACAGCTTTCTCATGCCCAAAATTTCATGCAGGATATGACCCAAGCGGTCTTTTGAGATGCCTACTGTCTCAGCTATCTCGCGCACCTTCAATCGGCGGTCTGCCAATACGAGATCGTGGATTTTTGTTATGTTATCCTCCGTGGTGGCCGGTTTCGGGGCACTTGGGCGTGGCTCATCAAAAACCGAAGTGCGACCATGTTGAAACTCGTTAAACCAATTTTTGACAATCGCCATCGAAGGAGAAGAGTCACTGTACACAGCATCCAAGTGCTCTTTGATTTTGCTGTGCGATTTCCCTTCCAAAAACAAGAATCGAATCACCGACCGATATTGCTCTTTTTCCATTTTTCTAAAATCCGCGGACACGTCCGCCTCCACACGCTGTCAAAACAAAACTACGAGTCCGATTAGACCCGTCTACGAGAATGTACTACACCAGGGGTCGGCAACCTGCGGCTCGCGAGCCACATGCGGCTCTTTGGATGTGAAGCTGCGGCTCTTTAGTTCCATACGCAAATATTATTTATTTTATCAAAAAAAAAAACATTTAAAAATCGTTCTGAATCGATGAACTAGGATTAGGCACCATTTCTATCTCTCAGCCACTTGTACTCGCTTTTCACCGCACCCCTCCTCCGTGACATGCGTCGTCACTGTCGTCAGTCCGTCGGAAGTCGTTTCTATGTAGGTTTTAATTCGCTTTCGACGCAAGACAATTTGACGTTTTCACCAGTCCCTTGGCTGTGACGTATAGTTTGTTGTTTCAAGTAGGAAGAGTTAGAAGCGAATTATCTTCTGAAAGGAATGTATGTACATATTGTAATTGTTTTAATAAATAAAAAAATAATAAAAAGTGTAATACTAATAAAAGAATAAGTACAACAGAATATTTATAGTTAAAAATAAAAGAGTTGTGGCAACAATCAAATTATTTTATTAAATAATAAAACAGAACATGAGACTCTAATAAAATAATATTTTAATTCTTCAGGGTCGTGTTTAGTCCTTAGAAGAAGAAACTAAATAGTTAAAATCTAATAAATGAATTGATAGCTTGTCGTGATTTAGAAAAAAAAGATCTCAAGATGTTAAAATTATTATAAGGGCGCCAGTTCAAGTAGAACAAAATTAAAATGGTAAGTCAATAAACTCAAACTAACAGAAGTTGTAAGCTCACAGTAATTAGGATTTCACCGAAGTGTGTGTTTTCCCACGTTGAGACAGACTCCCGGATCCCCTGGTCACACCAGAGACTTGGAACTGAACCCAAATTCAATTGTTCCTCCTCTCTATTGGGCAAAAAACGAAAAATCTGGATTCGACTTGCTTGTAGAAAAATTTCAATTAGGAATTCAAAATTCAATTTGAATTGATACGTAGCAACCTAGTTATTGGGTGATTGTTAAATGGGTGCTTACTTCATCGAGTGAATATTTGGCCAGTATAAATACAAACTGTTATAGTCTGTCAAAAAAGAGTAGAAAATATAAAAACTGAAACTACTAAATTTGTAGACTGGCAACACCAATTTAACTGTCAAATATTTTTTTGAAGTGCAATGACACTGAATGTATAGAACACAGTAAACCACATTTAAAAAAAAAATATTTTTTCTTCATGATATAAATTTGATTAAAAGGTGATTTATAAAGCGATTTGCTTTAATTTAATTTAACATAAATTTGAATTTAACAATAGATAGAAAGGAAGAATCACTAATGGTGAGTTTAGTTATACTACTTTTAGATCTGAATGAGTTAAATATATTCAGATCTAAAATTAGAGACATGATCTAAAGCCCAGGCAACGCTAGGTACTTTATCTAGTATTAAAAAAATATGAGCAATTTCTAAACTGTGCTTTATATTTTATTACATTACAGTTATTCTTCATTATGTTAACACAAAATTTCAAAGGTATAATAATAATATACCTGTATGCAATTCTAATTTTGAGATCGGCGAGTATCTATACTGCAATGAAAAAAAATTTTTTCCACTATTATGCCTTTTTAATTTTTTATGAAAATGTAGGTTACACAGCTTTACTTTAACACCATGAGTTATGTGTTTAGTATTGCCATTTGATCAACAGTGGCGCCCTCATATATTTTCTACTCTTATTTGACAAACTGTACATTATATGTATAATAATAATAAAAAACCGAATTAAATGAAGGTAACAAAATATGGTAAGGTGATGAAACGTTTTGCTTTGTGCTTGAATGAAATAAACACAATCCTCCATGAAAAAGGTATTAATCACCCTGAATTAGAGAACGACAAATGGTTGCAAAATTTTTACTTTATGGTGGATATCACAGCGAAATTAAATGAGCTGAATCTAAAACTGCAAGGAAAGGGAAACACAGAGCCTATGTTTTGGTAGAAGAATTGGCTTGTTTCGAAGAAAAAATTATTATTTTTGCAGAAGATATTCAGAGATGTAAATTGCTTCATTTTGATTTTAAAAAGCAATATCGCGATAAAACCAGTGCAACTGTTGACACGAATTACTTCAGCACAGTTATAAAAAAAATTAAAGATGAATTTCACAGACAGATTTCAGCAATTCGTAACCAAAAAAGTACTCTAGCATTCATGGTAAATCCTCTTCACAAATAGTAACGAAATCCACATTGAGCCATTTGGAGTTGATACTAAAAAATTATCCAGCCCCCCCCCCCTATTATCTATTGGTGGCAAGAAAAATTTTTTTGGCTCTTTAAAAACTTTGAAATTTTGTAAATTGTAATTTTTGACTCCTCCGACTCAAAAGGTTGCCGACCCCTGGACTACACGATAGTAAATTTCTCTTGCGATAGTGGCGCCATCGGGCGGTAAAGTACTTATCGAACGGCCCTCGTATGTA
The DNA here is from genome assembly GCA_929108145.2 of Limnephilus rhombicus. Classification (NCBI taxonomy): domain Eukaryota; kingdom Metazoa; phylum Arthropoda; class Insecta; order Trichoptera; family Limnephilidae; genus Limnephilus; species Limnephilus rhombicus. Next base: position 1,588,403 of record OV815283.1, on the reverse strand, counting down.
TATGAAAAATCTTGCCTGAATTACTCGCCCGCTACTAGGCCGAGCACTGAGTGTAATGATCACATTAGCCAGGTACTTGGCCGAGTACGAAGTGTAATGATCGCATTAGCCAAGTACTTGGCCGAGTACTGAGTGTATGATCACATTAGCCAAGTACTTGGCCGAGTACCGAGTGTATGATCACATTATTTTTTTTATTTATTCATTTCTATGCTCTTACATTCAGTTATTAAATACAATGACATACAGTTAATAAATGCAGTTTCAATGACATTAGGTGGAAGTAAAACATAAAATATTCTTAAAATGAAATGTAGTAGATAGTAGAGTGAAATATGATCGGCAACTGTATATAATTGGTTAAAACGAATGTGGTTATGGATTGTGAACACCTAACTGGGAGAACCCGTGCTGAGGTGTACGCATGTAATACCCATCATAAGTGATAGCACAGTATCCCCCTTGAGACTCTCAAGGAGGACTCCGTAGTACCACCCATTAGCCAAGTTCTTGGCCGATTACTGATGTAATGATCACATTAGCCAAGCACTTGGCCGAATGCTCTATCTCGACCGAGCACTCAGTACTTTGCAAGTGTAGTCCTGCCTTTGATCACTGTACACCCGGGCAGCAAGTAGTTCTCAAGGTTTGCAGGTCTATAGCTCGGGCGCCGCTAGTATTTTATTTTATTTCTTTTTATGCCCGGCTGGACTTTTACATAGAGAACGGAATTAGGTGAGCTAATAAAAATAATACAAAGTAATTTGAAACTGATAAAGTAAATAAGTAACAATTTTTGTTGTTTGTTTTTGGGGTGTTATGCCGTGTTACGCTACCTCCTCCTTTACACATCTGCCCTGATGATGGACACTGTAACGCTGTCCGAAACGTTGGCTAAAGGAGGAGGTAGCGTAACACGGCATAACACCCCAAAAACAAACAACAAAAATACTTTTGGCCGTGAAAATCTAAAATCATATATAACCAAATAAGTAACAATATTGGTAAAACACGTAAAAGTCATAAAATATCATGGAAACTAAAAAATACTATTAAGGCCCTCCGTTCATGGAGATACTTACAATCTACGTAATTGTGACCAAACCACAAGTACCCTGCTGATATACCACTTTTTAATGCTAGTCTCCGTACACGGCGCTATCCGAAATGTACTGAACTTGGTCATTTTTCACGTGCAGCTGTGGAGTGAACACGCTTTCATGCGATGTCATATGACTTTTTTTCCAACATCAATCCATGCCTTCTCCACTAAATCGTTTCTTACGTATTCTGGTAAAGTATAGTTATGTAAACATGCATTTTTTCCACTTCCAGAACAAATCTAACATTACTTTCATGTTCCGACGCCATTTCTGTCAAACGTCAAACGAATAAATATGGGACACAAATGATGCTAGCGTCGCGTGCGATCAGCACTGTCGGTATCGTGATACTGATTGGAATCCGACAGCCACCGCGTAGCGCCGTGAACGGGCACCAGCAAAATCGTACGGGGGGTACTTACGATCGGCGCGTATGATACGCGCACGTGGATCGAGTATCTTGTAAGTATCTCCGTGAACGGAGGCACTAAGACAAATCAATAAAACTACATTACCTATGCTTTTGAATTTTTAGGATTCAACAAAGTGCTGGTATGGATTATGTTTAATTCTATAAATGGAGTTTGTAAATATATCGATAATACCTTTAACCACTCCGCAACGTAAGCAGATATATGCGTTAAAAATACGACAGCAGTCAAGTACAATAAGCGTGTTTACACGTCAGCGCGTGTGTCTCCATAGAAACCGTTATAACTCCGTTATTGTTTTAGTTACATCCGTAAAATAAAAAGTAAAAGATCGATAGTGAATCATGCTGCACATCTCTATTCAAGTTGTCCATAGAAATACATAAAAAGAACATTCTGTCAGACGCGCAGTCTGACACATAATTTATCCCGCCAAATTTCCTACGGGCGCTCGACATTGTTAATTTCTATTAAATATTTTAATATGAAATGATAAAAAAGTGAGGTGACAAAAGTGTTTATTACACATTTATACAATAGAATAAGTATTGTTGTTTAAATAATCTGTGATTTTAGTACCGTTTTCACATAAAAACATCACGTGAGTCATTTTCACATTTTTTTAATGTTTGCATTCAAAATTTTAATATTTACAAATATTAATATTTATTTGTAATATAATAATTCGAATGCTTATTTTGTAACCTATCTAAAACAGTTTTTACTATTCGGCTATGTTCAGAAATGTTTCATTTATAGAGCTTTAATTGTGAAGCGGTAATAATACAAAGTTTTCGTAAAATGTCATTTCGTTAAAGACATTAACAGCCTTACTAAAAAAAAACCACAGCGCGACCGATTAACTGTGTTATTGCAATAACATAAATAGAGCTCGTATACACTAAAAGACGTTTTATTACCAATAACGTTTCTTACGTGGTCACACTGTTAAAACGCATTGAAGATGTGACAACGTTGTATATGGTTTTAATTTACTAGGAAACAATGTTGTTTTAATTTTTCTCCGCAAGGGGCATTATTGGCGCGCCTATGCATTAGTTCGTCGGCCCGAGACATGACTAAACAGCTCGGTGTGTTTTATGGCGGGATATCGAAAATTTTGTGATTTTACTTAATAATTTCTATTGTAGTGACGAATTTACTCTTCTGTTCACATAATTGATATATTTACCATGTTATTTGTGTGGTTTACATCAGTTTAATCAAGTTATTGTACAAACGCCGTGTTTTTCTGTGACTCGGGTTTTATTAAATAACAAGTCCAGATTAATCAGATTAATATGTATTCTTAATATGGCGATACACGATTGAACATTTGACCTGTTGACTTGCCAGCTGTCGGTAAGAGAGAGCTTATAATATTATAATAGACAATGTAACATCTTCCTTTTTTTTTTTTTTTTTTTTTAAGACATATTGTTCATGACATTTAATTTAACACTGTAAAAAGAAAAATAATACAACATACATAACTTATAGACATAAAAATTTTCAATCAAATTCAGAAAATGTAAACCTTTTTGGTTTATTTATTTGTCTTCCAGACTTTGTTTGGTGTCGGATGCCTGTATCACTTGTCGCAGACACCGGGACCAAATTTTTATCTGGAGCATTGGACGAAGTTGGTAGTTGTTCGATGTCATCATCGCCATTTTGTGTTAAAATACTTTCATAGGGTTTTACATTATATCTTAAATTATTTTGACTTAATCTAGATTTATCTAACATGAGATGTTTCCTATTTCTGCGGTATGTTGCACCATCTAAAGTTTTAATTACATATGAACGCGGGCAGTTAGTTAATAATTCAACAACAGTTGCTGGAATCCAATGACTTTGAGGAGTCTTTTTGAATAAAATTGGATCACCAGTTTTCAATGGTGGTAACTCCTTCGTATGAGAGTTGTACGATTTTTCCATTTTATTTTGATTTTTCCTCATCCCCTGTTGGTATTTTTGGAAACTAACTGTTCTAGGTTTTAATTGACTTGACTTAATTGGAATATTTACTCTAAGTTGTCTTGAAATAAGAAGTTGTGACGGTGACGGTAAATTATCTTTTGGAGTATTTCGATAATGTAACAATGCAATATATATATCAGTTTTTGATTCGTGATTCTATATTATAGAAATGTAATAATTTTTAATGGCGACAATTAGATTGCGGTTCCTTATTAGAATGTTAAAAATTTCTGCCAATAGGTAGATAAATCTGTAGCGTGAAACAAATTAATATCATTACAACCTAAACAAATGACGAATTTGGGAATATTTTGAAGGGTTCCCCATGAAAAGCAGCATTCATTGTTTATTTGTGTTGTTGTGAAGTAAGAGTGATAAGCAATAAAATGATTCCCACACAAGGCAGTCCCCATACCACTTTATCTATGGAAGGTTGTATTCGATCAGCAGTCACAGAAGGGACTTGCCATCATTGAGATAAATAATCCCACTTCTGACACCATGTTTTTCTGCGACTCGGGTTTTATTAAATAACAAGTCCAGATTAATCAGATTAATATGTATTCTTAATATGGCGATACACGATTGAACATTTGACCTGTTGACTTGCCAGCTGTCGGTAAGAGAGAGCTTCCGACCGGAATCTTATAATAGACAATGTAACGGCATAGACAATATAATATTATAATAGACAATGTAACACGCCGTACTTTCAAAGTTGAACTGTCAGAATATTGTTTTTTATAGGTTACTTAAAAGATAAAATTTTCATTTTAAGATCTTTATTTTAAGAGAATTTCTTAAAAGTGATAATTTTTTATAATATTAAAATCTAATACATGTGTTCGTAAACATATCAAAAAAATTAACGTCTTTAGAGATGCAAGAAATCTGTTTTAAATTTCGGTATTATTTCTAAGTTATTTTTTTGGCAATAAAAAAAACTTTGAAATTTTTTATTATTTTTTTATTGTATACACGATGAAAAAGTGAGGTGATAGTTTCCTTCCAAATTTATTACACAAAAGGACTGTGTTTTTTAAATTTTGATTTTATTTAAATTTCTCTACATTTTGGTCAAAAATGTTGTGGGAGGAAATTTTTTTCCGAGTTTGAATCTTAAAATACGGCAGTTTTTGAAAGCTAAAGTGTATTTCAAATACTCAAATCTAAAAGGTAATTTTATCTAGTTTTCATAAATGGTATTTGTTTTTACGACACCTTCAAAAATAAGAAATATATAGAACATTCAAAATACTATGGAAAAATTACAAATATCGTTCGGACATCAATGGTTAAAACAGAGATAAACTACCCTCTCAGGCCGTGGAAACCATGTGTATTTCTTTCAAAGAACAAATTTTTAATTAGTAATGTTTTCACATCCGCGGCCGTTTGTCAATTGAATAAAATTTTCACTGGGTTTTTTAGTAAGGCTGTTAAAGTGCATATTGGCGATTTTCTGAGGGGTTAAACAACTTGTTGCTCAGATCATGCATCCTAATGTTTAGTGAATGTTTCCGATAAATATTTGGTCATATATACATGTTGCCATAGACATCCAAATTCAATAGACCAGTAGATACAGATAAGGGGTAAAACCAAACTATGGGGGGCGAAGAGGGGAAAGATACTGTGATTCGTTACAAAATCAATCTGACAGTATATAGGCATCTCGCATTATTTATTTTTTTTAAGGTGCCGGTAACCCGGGCGTTTATTAATATCAAGAGTTATTTACATTTACATATATGTGCGCTACCCGACTCACTAGACAATATCTGTTCTGAGCCGGGTAGCAGTATCTATAATTACATATATCAATAAAGATTGTAGCAAAAATACAAAAGATAATAAATAAAAATACAAAGTACAAAAGCAAAACTTAAATAATAATAATACAAAGTACAAAAGAAAAACATAAATAAAAATTCAAAAGATAACCTACATATATATATTATAATATCACCATTTAGTTGTTAAAAGCAAAATCTGCTTTGAATGAATAGACCTTTTTACATGGGAGCGCGAATTGCTTGCCACGTTAATAACATATTTGCGAAGGACAAATGCTTGCCCCGAAAAGGTTCGCTAATATTCACATAGCAATATTTTGTTGCCGTGTTTAGTTAAGACACTTTTACAAATGTTTCATAATTTACTTACCCCTGTAACCTGCGACGAGCTCACTAGAGAAACGCCCACATTCGCTATGTTCTAGGTAGGTCTACAGCACAAGCTCTCACATTTTGCCATGTTATTTCGTAAAATGTATGATGTTACCTCTGCGCTGGTCAGGACAAGAATGATGACATCACATTTTTTTGATTGAAGCGAGGCTCTCGTAAAGCCCAGCTGGGTCCAAGGAGGAGCTACAGCTGGCTCCATGGGGAGGGGGAAATAATACGTTTTTATCACTTAGGGCAGGTCCAGATATATTCATTCATATGTCCGTGCAAGTTGCAAAAAAAAAGTTAAATTTTTGGTAAATATTTCCCTATTGAGTCCACGCTCAAAACACACTTTGAAAAATTACAACGTATAAGTAATTCAGTAACCGAAATTGAAAAATATTGCATTTTAATTGTTATTTTGTTATCTTTAAAAACGCGAAATATCATTTCTCAAGGAACACATGTTGTTAATTACGACGGCAAATGTGATGATTTTTCGTGTTTATGAAAGCGAACAAAATAATGATTAATACGCATTATTTATATTTCCGAAGATTGCAATTCGTACTCATTATTGTCTAACTGAGAGAAAGTGATTTTTTCTTTTAAAAATACGTGTTTCATCGTCGTAATTAACATGGCGGTCCTTGAAAGATGACATTTCGCGTTTTTAAAATTAAAAAAACATTAAAACGCAATATTTTTCAATTCCGGTTACTGAATTACTTATTACTAACCATTATCTACGTAGTACAATTTGTTTTAATTTTTTAAAGCGTGTTTTGCGCGTGGACTCGATAGGGAAATATTTACCAAATTTTTTTCTTGTCCTTTTAAGATTTTTATCCAATTACTGTACAATTTTCTCATTTTAACAGTCTTAACACCTAGGAAGATGATTATTATACAAAAAAATCTTAAGGCTATCTAAAGAAGAGTTATATATATCTAGTGTTTCCGATATTTCGTTCAACAGCACCATTCCTCTTGTCATGCTATGCTGTGCTAGAACATCTGTTCTGCCGTATGGTATTTTGAACAAGTCGTGTCGACGACTACTGCTGAAATTTTCAGGCACGTAAGTGCACCGTAAGTCACCACTATTAAATTCCATGTACTTGTCAGTACATGGAATTTAATAGTGGTGACGATGGCGACAGTCAATTAAATTGTTAATTATATCTGTCAACCAGGTCTGAAATAATTCTCCTGTCAGACAGCTTATGTTTTGTATGAAACTAAGAAATATGATAGAAAGTCCCACATGTGAAACTGATTCAGCATTCTGAACTCGGTGTTGGGCAGTATGAGTTTCATTCGGATGGGTGTATTTTTAGCACAGAATTTGAATGGCGCGCTGTTTAAAGTGTGGTAAAATAATAACACAAGTTTGTCTTATTTCCTTATCTCTTTATAGGAGTTAATTGCACAAATTTAGAGAAAACCGCCACTGGTTTCATCCTTAGAGGTAGAATATGCTACCATGCACTAGAGCAGTGTTCCGCAAAGCGTGTGCGTGGCACACTGGTGCACCGTGGTCATTAGTTGGTGTGCCGCACCGCAAGCGAGCTAAAAATGAGACCCAGATTTTTTTAGAGACCCAGGATTCAGATTTTGCTCCTCCGTTTAAAAAAAGAAGAATGGGTAGAAAAACTTGCATATCTCGTATTGCTCATGAGCTCAACAAAAATCGCTAGGCAGGAAATCGAATATTTTAACATCATCGGACAAGATTGAAAGCTTTGTTAAAGTTGGTGTTATGGATCAACCACGATACCAATGGTAGTGTGTGGTTTGGTTCATTTATGAATGGTAGTAATGAAATGTTACCTAATGTGCCGATTCAGAAAAAATGAACTCATATTTTCGTAAGTGTGACCTGCAACCTATGGACATGGAACGGGTACGAAATCCATTCTCAGATAGCATTTCTCTTGAACACTTAAACGAGCAGGAAGAATTCACGGAGCTAAAACTGATCGGACAATAAAACTAAAATTTTCCCAAACAGAGTTAGCACATTTTTGGCAGCATATAAAACATGAGTAGGTATCCACTGCTTTCAAAGCGTGCCGTTGCAACTCCCTTACGATTTGCCACAACCTACTTATGCAAATTGGATTTGATACTAGTATCCTCTCGTAAAAACCCAAAGTTACAGCAATCATTCCCGAACACAAATTAAAAAGTGTCGTATTATATCTTAGCCGTTTTCGTGGATCGTTGGATTTCGATTTTTCCCCATAGCGTGGGGAAATTTCCCCTGAGATTCCTTGTATATCAATATTTAGATTTACTGGTGGGATATAACATATTATATGCATCTTTTATACAAAGTTGTATTGTTTCATTTTTCTATAATGGATAACCACAAAGTGATAGCTACATTTCTATAATGGATAACCACAAAGTGATAGCTACATTCAAAAATATAAAAAATATTAAATAAACATTGGTTTTTTTATTTGGTGTACCTGTAAAGTTTCTTGATTTGGTAGGTGTACCTTGAACACAAAAATTTTGCGGAACACTGCACTAGACAACTAGTTTTAAGAAGTTCCTTCCTTGTTTATTAGTTTATTACAAGTGCATAGTTGGTTGATTGTTGACGGTTGTTGGTGCTATATAGGCGAACTCCCCGAGTCTCTCCTGTGGAGTCCTGCTGCAGCTATTCTGGGGGAGTGTGCCCCCGTGTGCCACTCAGAGTCAGGCAGACTCACCTTGGAAGTGGGTCGCCTCAACCCGGAGCTGGGCCGGAGCTCAATGCTGGAGGCGGGTCGGCACAACCTGGCTTCAGCCCTGTTCCACTGTACCATGGCAAAGAGACTGACTGTGCATCGGACGGATAATTTCCTCCACGACCAGGATACTTCTAACGAGGTAAGTCTTATTTCATATAAGCAGTAAAACCTCGTTTTTACATTTTTCAAAACAACTTTAAAAATAATGTTTAAAATATCCATCACAGAAATTTGAACTGCTGTAAAGGACAAAATTTTAATTTTTCAGGAGAGTGAAAAGAAACTTTTTTATTTTTTCAAAAAAATCATATTTCCTGTTTTTGTTGACCCATAATTACGATATTTTATTATAAAATAGTACTTAACATTTTTTTTAATATCAGTATTTAATTTATTTTTATTTAAAAAAAAAACCCTCTTTAAAATGCATGTCATAAAAGATGCACTTATTTTCCTACAAATATTTCAAGACGCAGATCAGAAGAGAAAAAAAAATTGTGTGCGGTTAACACGTGGTAGAAGTGAAACCTTCAGAAAACTTAAGTGGACAAGGGTGGGGAGGCTACGAAGCACCGCATAAAAAGGAGACCGACCAAAAGGAGGAGATTATTCTATCTCATTCTTTCGTAGGTAAAATCCTATAGATGTATGTGATTGTCTCTTTTTAATGTCACTTTTTCGTTTCATGGGTTTCAAATCACAACGGTGATAAAGAAGTTTTCACTTCAAAAATGACATTTAACTCATTTTTGGATTTATTGTCCTTAACAGCATTTTAAATTTCCTGTATCGATATACGTTTATCATTGGGTAATTACTACAAGTAGGAAACTCTGAAATCAACTTGCAGCAGGCAGCTACTCACTTCAAGTTCCTACCGGTATTATTGGGACAGCCGCCACGCGTGTTTATCATTGGGTAATTACTACAAGTAGGAAACTCTGAAATCAACTTGCAGCAGGCAGCTACTCACTTCAAGTTCCTACCGGTATTATTGGGACAGCCGCCACGCGTGTTTATCATTGGGTAATTACTACAAGTAGGAAACTCTGAAATCAACTTGCAGCAGGCAGCTACTCACTTCAAGTTCCTACCGGTATTATTGGGACAGCCGCCACGCGTGTTTATCATTGGGTAATTACTACAAGTAGGAAACTCTGAAATCAACTTGCAGCAGGCAGCTACTCACTTCAAGTTCCTACCGGTATTATTGGGACAGCCGCCACGCGTGTTTATCATTGGGTAATTACTACAAGTAGGAAACTCTGAAATCAACTTGCAGCAGGCAGCTACTCACTTCAAGTTCCTACCGGTATTATTGGGACAGCCGCCACGCGTGTTTATCATTGGGTAATTACTACAAGTAGGAAACTCTGAAATCAACTTGCAGCAGGCAGCTACTCACTTCAAGTTCCTACCGGTATTATTGGGACAGCCGCCACGCGTGTTCTTCGTGACATTTTGGATGGGAGCTCGGGCTTGCGAGTAACGTCAGTGAGATAGAGGCTGAGAGAAAAGCAGGGAGGAGAATTTCAGAGATCAAAATTTCTCCATAAATATAGGCTATTTTCGCCTAAGTATGTAATTTGTCACTTTTTTCGAATTCGCCAGAAAATCCGTCATCCTGTAAATTCCGTTATACACAAAATTTTCCCGTTTCGGGACACTTCAATCCCCCAGATATGACGGGAAACGCGTTAAGTTGGCAACACTGGTTAGCGCGGCCATAGACAAAAGAGATCATAGACACAAAATGCATTGAAATGTTTGAATAAAAGTCTGTACATCGAAATTAAGTAAAATGATAAATGAGGAGTGCTTAGTGCTTAGTGCTAAATGAAGTTAATATATCGAATAGGACAATCACAACACACAACAGCTAAGATATATCTCCTTTGTTCTTTCTCTACCATTTAAAAGTAAGTTAAATCCACTGGTCCCCATATTACATGAAGTAGTTTTGAGTTTAGGCCACTGTTTTGGTTGCAGGACTTGGTTGGGGAGTCGGTGGAGCGCCCCCTGGCAGTCCCCAAGAGCATGGTGTGGTCGGAGCAAGAGGCGTGCTGTCGTCAGGTCACGCAGATTGGGACCTCTGCCTGCGGGGCAACTGCAGTCATCAATGCTCTGGTAACACACCACTATTAAATCCCCAACACTAAGTGCACATTCAATTATGTGTATTTTCATATTGTTATTGTATTTGCTGTTATATTCCATATTTAATTTTTTAGTAATTAATTATGGTATCAATTTGGGAGGCGGGTATGGGTACCGCCGCCCCGGGAACCATTTATTGGATCTCTGCCATAGGTCACTCCTAGTGGTTAGGTGACTTAGCAGGGGTGCCCGGGATCATGGGGTGAGGTTTATCTGGGTCTTTGGCGGATAACATAATTTACATAACTTTAAATAAAAAAATTGAAAATTTTTACAATAATATATTTTAGTTGTTGCCTAAAATGACTAGAAACCTGCAAGGCCAATCTTGAAAATGTCAAGAGGCTTAAAGATATCATTTAGTAGCACCATACTTGTTGTCACACTGTGCTAGGTCATGTAGAACACAGAGCTAGTCAACCAGTGGTGTCAACCTATAATGTAATTGTAACTTGGATGTAATTTAAATAATAACTTGTATGGCAACAGTAATCGTAACCTGTTATTTTAACAGTGATATGAGTGATATGGAGAACTTACATAAGCCGTATACGTCTCCACTTAAAGAGTTAAATGTATTATTTTGTTGTTATTACAGATGGGTCTCAACCAGCCTGTAGAGATAGAACGAATACTGGCGGCAGTGTTAACAAGATCCCGCGCGTGCTCCGCGCCGCTCCCCCGCTACCTCATATCGCGCGCGTTGGCCGGCTGCAACGCCGTGGCGCTGGCGGCTGGCCTGCGAACTCAGCACGTGCATTGCCGCCACTTTCGCACGTGGCCCGAGAGGGCAATGTCTCTATCACACTGGCTGGCTTATTGGATTGGTTTGGGTGAGTTAACATATCATAATATGATGACTAATACTTCATAAAGAAAACTTTTTTTCTGGAGTTTTTCCTTTGTGGTATCTACAAGTATAATGTTGAATCATTACAATCAACAATGATAATATATATAAGACCATGTAAATATGGTTGTGTTTTCATTTCGACATATCAATAAAAATATCCTTTATAAACAATACATATATCACCATCAATCTATACATCAATTCCTAACACTATTTTCTAAAAATTTCTTGTAGGCGCCTAAATAATGTTTCAATTTCATCAACACTGAAATAAGAACAATTAAATCTTTTAAATACAAACAAAACCCGAGTTTCATCAAATGTGGACATTGTAGGCCATGGATATGTCACAGGCCTCAGCACATCATAATCTGCCGCTATTTCACCATATGCCCGTTATAAGCCAGGCACATCATGAAACGGCAAGTTTACAACCAGGCGTATGAATCCAAGACAAACGTCCGACAATCTGCCTTACTACTCGCTTAGGCACATTATGAGAAGCTAGGCATATTGATAATGGTTGTAAAATACACCAATAGAGGCGCTGCACGCGCTTTGTTTATGTTTGTGTGGCATGGCGTCCAACAGTAAAAGCGAGTTTGTTAGTTTATAATTAGATAAAATGGAGAAAAAATAACCAGCGAAAAACCAATGTAATACCAATACATGTGGTTGTTTTAAAAAAAAGTCCTTTGCAATTCAAAATGTTACGATAGTTTATCCAGCATTAGCGAATAAAACTAGGAAGGTCTTGTGAATAAATAAAATAAAGCGTCGATGACACAGAGCGAGTATACAAGCTACTATCTGGGAAATTCACTATCTCACTCGCTCAGTGTCACTGTGTTACTTGCTAACTAGCAGATTGTTGACAATGTACGAAAAAAGTTGAAAGGTCATCAACTTTACTCGTTACACGCTTGCTCGTGATTGGTTTATTTATCTTTTTAAAGATGGCTGCCAATAACAGCTGATTTCGACTGTCAAACATCACAGAATTACTTCACGCAGGCGTCGTTATTCTTGTTACTGGCGCTAGCAGCGACCTCAGTTTTCTACGCTACTGAGCGAGTGGACAGTTTTGTGTGTCATCATGACAATCTCACTCGCCGATTTACCCGTTTTTAAACTTAGTAGATAGTAGCTTGTAAATTCGCTCTGTGTCATCGAGCCTTTAGGAAGATTTTAATTACTTGCTATTTCCTGACATTTTATTAAGGTTGAAGAATAAAATTTATTGAGGTTCAGTAAAATGTGTCTACTTATTGAGGTTGAGTAAAATGTGTCTACTTATTCAACTTTAATTTATGGTCTTCCTTCAAAACGATTTGGCTAAACGTGGTTAGCCATTTCGAAAAATGGTGAAGGTCGAACGATGCGCCTGATGTAAGTTAGTTCCTTTTTCCTTTTAATAATATGCATATTGTGCAAACGTGCGCATGTGTTGAAGTTTGACATAATGGAGTGATTGACGAGTTTCAGGTGCCGTGCCGGTAGTAACTCTGAATCTGCAGTCGGGGGTTCTGGACCCCGCGCGCACACCCGACTCCTGGCACCATCAGATGGTGTTTGGGGTGGGCCCCCGCGGGGTCTACCTCACCAACCCCCTGGAGTGTGTGGACGAGGGAGCCCTCTGGCACCACCTCTGCTCCGATTCGGTAAGCCTTTTCATTATACATTCAGTCATCTTGAAACATGAAACAGAACAAGACTCAGAAAATGAAAAGGTAACCGTCACATATATCTATTTTATGCTAGTCTCACACGAGAGCTATACTCTGCTATGCTATAATATATGGTTAGGAAACCACTTACAGCACTTGTATAAGACCAACTTAACCGGGACAACACCGCAGGAAGCCCTGAGGTAAATAAATCCCCTCAGAGCCTGTGTCATCTTTGGAGATACTGTGTGAAGGGTCTTTTTAGGAAAGGAAGGAGAGGAAGTTCTGGGAATGAAAAGGGTATTAGGGGTGGGTAGGAATCTGGGGGTCAGTGTGTCCAGAAGAGACAGACGAATGAATTCATCCCTTCCACTGCGGTCCAAATCCTGCTGAGAGTTCTGCTGGAGAGGTCAAAAGATCTCCCGATCCGGCCTGCCACACAGTTGGTGGGCAGACATATCCGCCTCCAAGATCCGGACAAACCTGACCTGGCCACCCCTGCTAAGTCACTAAACTAGCAAGCCACTTGGGGGTGAACCATGGCAGAAGTGTTGGTCATCCGATAAATGGTTCCCGGGGCGACGGTACCCATACTCTACTACCCCGTTTTATTTTCTGTGTCTTGTTCTGTTTCATGTTTCGTTTAGATTTATTAGTATTATATTCTTCTTCGATGATTTAATAATTATTCTAAATTCAGAAGTGGATTAATAGGTAACCCTTACAAATAAAAATAGGATAGCTATATCCTGGACACTATCTATTAGTTAAGTTACAAATAAATTCATGTGGAATTTTGTAATCATACAAAAAGCAGTCAAAAAATATGAAATTGTTATTTATTTTAATTTAATTGTTTGCTTGTATCTATTTAAGGTGTTGCTAGTTCGTAGAAAGGACATAGTCGGCAGATGGACTTGTAATACGGACCTCTCTCCCCTGCTCACGGTCCCCGGAGACCCTCGCTGGAGGACTATGAATGTTCTAGGTGAGTCATTGCAACATACATACTAGTACTGGGCGTTGACGATAATTCTATCCAACGCCAACGTCGTTATCGTTGGCAATTTTCAACTGTTGAAAATAACGTCGACGTTGATGCAACTACAATAGGAGATCGACACGATACTAACAAAAAATATATCAAAATCGTATTAAGGAATCCCTTTTAACGGATGGTTCCCCGAATCATTGATGTATTATTAATTATTATTATCTCTATGCCCCACGCCCCACACACGTAATAATAATCCTATAATAACGTTGAAAGTTGAAACTGTTGGAAGACGTTGGTTTCGGTGTTGAAAATATTACCCCGTTGAAGATATATTTTGCTTGTCACTGATAAATTCGCTTGTTGCTTGGCGCTACGTATCGGCCGTATTGGACGGGAAAAAAAAAAAAAAACGTGCAGTAAGTACGTACATTACCAAAAGACCATGTCTAATTGGGTATAATATCGTTCACGAAGTGTGATCTCTTGACCCTTTTGACTTATCATTCTAACACCGTTGAAAACAATAGGTTCAAAACGTCGCTGTTAGGCGACCGGCGTTGATAATTATCAATAGGTTATTTTTTGTTTGTCGTTGATGAATTTGATTGTTCCCTGGCGCTGCGTATCGGCCGTATTGGTTGGGGAAAAAAAAAAAAAAACGTGCATTAGGTATGTACATTACCAAAAGACCTTGTGTAATTGGGTATAATATCCTTCACGAAGTGTGATCTCTTGACCCTTTTGACTTATCATTCCAACACCGTTGAAAACAATAGGTACAAAACATTGACAATTATGAATAGGTTATTTTTTTGCTTGTCGTTGATTGTTCCATGGCTCTGCGTATTGGCCGTATTGGATGGGAAAATAAAAAAAAACGTGCAGTAGGTACGTACATAACCAAAAGACCATTTAAAATATCGAGTAATGTTGTTCACGAAGTACAAACTCTTAACCCTTTTTATTTATTAGGCAGTTGAATCATTGACTGCGTTGAATAATATTCGCATGTAGGTATTATATTTCAACTGTTGGCGCTAATTATTTTCAACAGCGTTGGACGTTGAAATAATATAACTATTGTTTCCAACGGCTAGTTATATTTTAATACAGTACTAATACATACATCAGTAATCCGCCTCTCCATTATCCGACAAATACCGTTTTCTATAATATAAAAATGAATTGCTGAATGTGTTGCTAAGCGCATAACTTTCAAACGACTGCACCAAATTGGATAATTCTTTTTTTTTGTGTGTTCGATTTTGTCAGGACAAGGTTTTTATAAAACTTCCGGTGAACTCTGGCATTATGAAATTTGTATAAAAAAAATTGCTATTGGTGGCACGCGAGGTTTCAAACCTCGCTGAATGTATGGAAAGCGGGAGGGAGGGTGAGATGGGGGGGGAGGGGGAGAGGTGGAGGAGGCGGAGTGGGAACCCCCCTTACACCATGCGAGCGAAGCCGAGGGAAATAGCTAGTTTTATATACATATGTATATAACTACGTGATTTATTCATTCAACGAAGGTATATTCGATTGGTGAGTAAAGTAGCTTGTAACGATAATAACAATAAGAACTAGGCACTAGCGGGTGGCGCGCGGCGGTGCAGTACAATATGAAACGTATCATGTTCGTATAAAATGTAACCTTGCGGCAGAGCAGAGACCAGGGCTCAGGATAGTGGGCCAAGTAGTTATCTGTCATGTAGGTAGGGTTTTCAGTCAAATAAAAGAAGAGGAACTTTATAAAAATGTATTGAATCCAAACCAAAAAGCAACAAGGAAGTGTACAAACTTCATACCAAGGTAACAAAAGGAAATATAAAAAATACACATACCAGATGGACTCCTAATGGACACGCTAAACTAACTATACGGAAATAACCCCGGTAGACGAACGCGATCTTGCTTCGCAGTGAGAAAACACGAGACGGGACGGGAACTCCAGTCTTCCCATATGGGAACGGCGCGGAATCCAGAGCACCAAGGTCGTCCTTCTAATTGGGCAGGAGGCCGCTATACCTCCAAGGAGCGCATTCAGCCACGGGCCATCTCGACGAACTCCAATCAAAAGGCACGTGGCCCCCAACAGTATCCAAGTCTGGCGTATTACGGTTAGCAGACCGTGACTTTGCGACGCGGGGTCGTGAAGGCATATTATAGTAGCCAACACCAGGACCAATTCACTTCACGATTCCTTTTCCAGAAATAATTCCACAAAACGGCCAACCAGCCACATCGGAAAAAAGTGGGACTTTCACGTCATCCACTATAAATAACTCGAACACGAACCTCGCGTGTTACGTAAAAACACCCCGCGTTCTTTTAGGTTTAAAATCGACTTCGATTCACATGATAAAATCCAATAAAACACTTTTCCAGTGAGTGACCAATTCACGCACAGCTAGCCCATAGCTGCCCGGGAGGAAGTGACCATAAACAAAAGAGCTTCTCTCTTTTCAAAAAAAAATACCAGTCTCAAAAAAAAACACCATAGACAAAAAAAAACAAATAGGCAAGAACTGCACTAGTCACATAATATTTATGTGACAAATACTCAATGGAGCATAATGAATCTGTTAAAATTCAATTTACTTCAAACTTTCAAATGTAGTTTTCTCCAAATTATGTAATGCTTACTTATACAAACAAATTGTAGGCCGAAGACTTGCCCGGTTTTTGGGGTGGCGGATTGGTGAGAGGGTACTGTATTTTTTATTTTTTTTAAATATTTTAATGTGCATTACAGATTGATGTAATCCTATTACAATACACCTAACGTATACATAATTTTAAATGAAAAAATATACAATAGTCGATATTTTAGAGTTGTTGCCTAAAATGACTCTTTAAATCTTCAAGGCCAATGTTGAAAATGTCAAGAGACCTGGAGGTATCATTTAGCAGCACCATACATATCTCGTCATGCTATGCTGGGCCAGAACGTCCATTCTGTCATGTTGAATACAGAGCAAGTCGTGGCAACATGGCGCTAGTTGTTCGGTAATTTATAGCATTCCAAGAGGTATGTATGGGCTGTCAATGTAATAGTTTACAATTTATAGCATTCCAAGAGGTATGTATGGGCTGTCAATGTAATAGTTTACAATTTATAGCATTCCAAGAGGTGTGTATGGGCTGTCAATGTAATAGTTTACAATTTATAGCATTCCAAGAGGTATGTATGGGCTGTCAATGTAATAGTTAACAATTTATAGCATTCCAAGAGGTATGTATGGGCTGTCAATGTAATAGTTTACAATTTATAGTATTCCAAGTGGTATGTATGGGCTGTGAATGTAATAGTTTACAATTTATAGCATTCCAAGAGGTTTGTATGGGCAGTCAATGTAATAGTTTACAATTTATAGCATTCCAAGAGGTTTGTATGGGCAGTCAATGTAATAGTTTACAATTTATAGCATTCCAAGAGGTTTGTATGGGCTGTCAATGTAATAGTTTACAATTTATAGCATTCCAAGAGGTTTGTATGGGCTGTCAATGTAATAGTTTACAATTTATAGCATTCCAAGTGGTATGTATGGGCTGTCAATGTAATAGTTTACAATTTATAGCATTCCAAGAGGTATGTATGGGCTGTCAATGTAATAGTTTACAATTTATAGCATTCCAAGAGGTGTGTATGGGCTGTCAATGTAATAGTTTACAATTTATAGCATTCCAAGAGGTATGTATGGGCTGTCAATGTAATAGTTAACAATTTATAGCATTCCAAGAGGTATGTATGGGCTGTCAATGTAATAGTTTACAATTTATAGTATTCCAAGTGGTATGTATGGGCTGTGAATGTAATAGTTTACAATTTATAGCATTCCAAGAGGTATGTATGGGCTGTCAATGTAATTGTTTACAATTTATAGCATTCCAAGAGGTATGTATGGGCTTTCAATGTAATAGTTTACAATTTATAGCATTCCAAGAGGTTTGTATGGGCTGTCAATGTAATAGTTTACAATTTATAGCATTCCAAGAGGTTTGTATGGGCTGTCAATGTAATAGTTTACAATTTATAGCATTCCAAGAGGTTTGTATGGGCTGTCAATGTAATAGTTTACAATTTATAGCATTCCAAGTGGTATGTATGGGCTGTCAATGTAATAGTTTACAATTTATAGCATTCCAAGAGGTTTGTTTGGGCTGTCAATGTAATAGTTTACAATTTATAGCATTCCAAGAGGTTTGTATGGGCTGTCAATGTAATAGTTTACAATTTATAGCATTCCAAGAGGTTTGTATGGGCTGTCAATGTAATAGTTTACAATTTATAGCAGTCCAAGAGGTATGTATGGGCTGTCAATGTAATAGTTTACAATTTATAGCATTCCAAGTGGTATGTATGGGCTGTCAATGTAATAGTTTACAATTTATAGCATTCCAAGAGGTATGTATGGGCTGTCAATGTAATAGTTTACAATTTATAGCATTCCAAGAGGTGTGTATGGGCTGTCAATGTAATAGTTTACAATTTATAGTATTCCAAGTGGTATGTATGGGCTGTGAATGTAATAGTTTACAATTTATAGCATTCCAAGAGGTATGTATGGGCTTTCAATGTAATAGTTTACAATTTATAGCATTCCAAGAGGTTTGTATGGGCTGTCAATGTAATAGTTTACAATTTATAGCATTCCAAGAGGTTTGTATGGGCTGTCAATGTAATAGTTTACAATTTATAGTATTCCAAGAGGTTTGTATGGGCTGTCAATGTAATAGTTTACAATTTATAGCATTCCAAGTGGTATGTATGGGCTGTCAATGTAATAGTTTACAATTTATAGCATTCCAAGAGGTTTGTTTGGGCTGTCAATGTAATAGTTTACAATTTATAGCATTCCAAGAGGTTTGTATGGGCTGTCAATGTAATAGTTTACAATTTATAGCATTCCAAGAGGTTTGTATGGGCTGTCAATGTAATAGTTTACAATTTATAGCAGTCCAAGAGGTATGTATGGGCTGTCAATGTAATAGTTTACAATTTATAGCATTCCAAGTGGTATGTATGGGCTGTCAATGTAATAGTTTACAATTTATAGCATTCCAAGAGGTATGTATGGGCTGTCAATGTAATAGTTTACAATTTATAGCATTCCAAGAGGTGTGTATGGGCTGTCAATGTAATAGTTTACAATTTATAGCAGTCCAAGAGGTATGTATGGGCTGTCAATGTAATAGTTAACAATTTATAGCATTCCAAGAGGTATGTATGGGCTGTCAATGTAATAGTTTACAATTTATATTATTCCAAGTGGTATGTATGGGCTGTCAATGTAATAGTTTACAATTTATAGCATTCCAAGAGGTATGTATGGGCTGTCAATGTAATTGTTTACAATTTATAGCATTCCAAGAGGTATGTATGGGCTTTCAATGTAATAGTTTACAATTTATAGCATTCCAAGAGGTTTGTATGGGCTGTCAATGTAATAGTTTACAATTTATAGCATTCCAAGAGGTTTGTATGGGCTGTCAATGTAATAGTTTACAATTTATAGCATTCCAAGAGGTTTGTATGGGCTGTCAATGTAATAGTTTACAATTTATAGTATTCCAAGAGGTTTGTATGGGCTGTCAATGTAATAGTTTACAATTTATAGCATTCCAAGTGGTATGTATGGGCTGTCAATGTAATAGTTTACAATTTATAGCATTCCAAGAGGTTTGTTTGGGCTGTCAATGTAATAGTTTACAATTTATAGCATTCCAAGAGGTTTGTATGGGCTGTCAATGTAATAGTTTACAATTTATAGCATTCCAAGAGGTATGTATGGGCTGTCAATGTAATAGTTTACAATTTATATTATTCCAAGTGGTATGTATGGGCTGTCAATGTAATAGTTTACAATTTATAGCATTCCAAGAGGTATGTATGGGCTGTCAATGTAATTGTTTACAATTTATAGCATTCCAAGAGGTATGTATGGGCTTTCAATGTAATAGTTTACAATTTATAGCATTCCAAGAGGTTTGTATGGGCTGTCAATGTAATAGTTTACAATTTATAGCATTCCAAGAGGTTTGTATGGGCTGTCAATGTAATAGTTTACAATTTATAGCATTCCAAGAGGTTTGTATGGGCTGTCAATGTAATAGTTTACAATTTATAGTATTCCAAGAGGTTTGTATGGGCTGTCAATGTAATAGTTTACAATTTATAGCATTCCAAGTGGTATGTATGGGCTGTCAATGTAATAGTTTACAATTTATAGCATTCCAAGAGGTTTGTTTGGGCTGTCAATGTAATAGTTTACAATTTATAGCATTCCAAGAGGTTTGTATGGGCTGTCAATGTAATAGTTTACAATTTATAGCATTCCAAGAGGTTTGTATGAGCTGTCAATGTAATAGTTTACAATTTATAGCATTCCAAGAGGTTTGTATGGGCTGTCAATGTAATAGTTTACAATTTATAGCATTCCAAGAGGTTTGTATGGGCTGTCAATGTAATAGTTTAAAATTTTTTAAGCTATTACTGTAAGAGTCCCATTGCTTCTAGATTGGAGGCTTTCGTAGCGCGTTTCGGAGAGCAAATCCATGTGATGCATAAATTGCGGATATTCAACATGCATTCTCATAAAAAGATACCTTAGAATTTTTTTTTTTTTGTTCAATAATTCAATGTATTTTTCCTGGTATGGGGCCCAGACAGCAGAAGCGTACGAGGGGGGACCCAAAAGTAAAGCTAATTGTGCTGTGGTGGAGAGGAAGAGTGGGGAAACCCATTGTTCGACCAGGTGTTGTCCGTTAGGGTCACTCCTCCTGATTCAGTGTGCGAAGTTGTGTCCCTGTGAGTGCATCGGTTCGCCCATGAGATTTTTTTTAGTAAAACAACTTTTTCCATTTTGTCGAAAGCAACTCACGGCTGTGAAATTTTGTTGCCTGTTGGGGAAATCGGCCTCGGAAACTATTGTAATGCTTAAGACTGTTTCACAGCGCTCTTGAGGCGATTTTTCGCAAAAACAGCGCTATATAAGTTGTCCAAATTACTTATTATTATTATGTCTATGGGGATGCTGCTCTAAGTAAAACCAGAGGCGACGAGTGGTTTTACTTAGAGCAGAAGACCAACCCGGTTCAGAACGCCCCTCAAAGTCAAAAACTGACAAAAACGTCAACAAAATCAATGCCCTCATTCGTGAAGAACGTTGCCAAACCATTGATCAACTCTGTGAGATGTCTGGAATGTCATAAGAGTTCAATACAGAGGATTTTAACTGAAGCTTTTCACAGGAGAAGGGTTGCAGCCAAGTTTGTCCCTTTTCGCACTACGGGCCGGCCCACACCCCCCAACGGCATGACACCGATTGTCCACCCCCTCTGTTCACCGGATCTAACCCCCTGTGACTTATTTTTGTTCCCCGCACTCAAAAGGGACATTTTTTTGTTTGTTTTATCTCCTCCACCGTGGAGGAGGCCTAAAGGACATCCCGATAAGTGAATTAAAAAACTGTTTTGAAGTGTTCTAGAAGTGTGTTGTGGTCAAAGAATACTTTGAAAGTGATCAAAATTTGGCGTAAAAATATTGAGAAATAAAGAAGTTGTGATGAAATTCCCGTTTTTTTTTGGGTCCCCCCTCGTATTCTTATTTTGACCGTATAATGCAGTTGAACATCGATGTCATTGCTTCTATTATTAATAAAAATGAATCCCTCTTTCCCTTGGTCTCGCCATAACTTCAGAACGACTTTACCTATTTCATTCATTTAAAATTTTCTTAAAGTTTTTTTTATTAAGTTTTCTAATACTTTGTAGAAGGTTTTTACGGAAAGAAAAAAATTTTGGAAAACTTAACGACTATTTTAACTTCGCACGTTTGATAGTTTGCGCATTCGATGAAATTGAATTTAGAAGGCACCTGTTTTTTTTTTTGTTACAAAAGAATTGTCTATGGATTTTTAAAATTATAGATATTTTAAATAGGTACCTATGGTAGGTGTCAGATTTGATTGATTGTTCTTATAATACACAAAAATGAATATTTGTAATATATGAAAAATGAAAATTTGATTAAAAAAATTGTAATAGGTGGCACACGAGCTGTTTGAAAACCGAATGTACTGGGACTGAATATATGGAACGCGAGAGAGGGGGTTGGCGGGACGGGGGAGCGGGAGAGGGCAGAGGGTACGCAGGGAAGGGGAACTGGGACGCACGGGAAAATACATGCAGAGAGAAACAATCAGCTAGTATTATTATATGATTTGTAACTTGCCAACAAATAATAATGTTTTCTGGGCCGTTGAGCTGTGTTATAAATAAATAAAATACATTCCAGTAATGACTATTGTTTGTTTCCAGGTCAAGTAGTGAATGTGATAAGGGAGTCGCACACGTGGAGCGGGTCCACCCACACCAGCCATGTCCGCATCCCAGCGTGCTACGAGGCGGGAATCACCGTTGCCGCGGTGTTTGGCTCCGAGGCTCATCGGAGACTTCTTCTAGCCCCGGAGCTCCCTCTGCTGCATCGGTAGACACAGACCAACAGTACTACTACTACTACTAGCACGTACAATCACCGATGCACAATTACTATTTGCTCACCGATGATTAAATGTCTTTATCTTCCTTGTATGGCTTTTATTGGATGGTTCACACAGAATATTGTAATGAATGATGTCTAACAAATTGGATATTTCTACTTTTGCTTTGCTCCTTGTCTTCATTATTTGTTAGAAGAGTGCGTTTTGAAACTACACAAGAGATTCGCAATATACATCCACGATCCGTTACTGAAATTTTGACAAAATGATCACTGTAAAGAAAAATAGTTTTATTAATCTATTAATCATAATCACACTCTTTCACATTTCAAAGCATGCGGCAAAGCGAAATGGGAAATAACCAATTTTTTAAACATTTTGTAACATAATGTAATCACGATGGATTCATTTTATACTAAATACAACAGAACCCCGTTAATTCAACCACGATAACTCTAAATTTTTGCCAAAAATAATCTGCAACTTTTTTTTTATTCTATGTTTTTTCTACAATTTTATTTTTGTAATTCAAATTTTTGATCCAAACAATGAAAATTTTTCCGCATTATTTGAAAAAATTCAATTTACACGAAAATAATGTAATATATATAGGTCTTGACGGTAAATTTTTGATCTTCCCGGTTGTAAGTCGTAGGTACTAATTTAATTATTATTTTGTATCTGAATCTGATGGACCGGCTGCAATATTTTAATTTAAACGGAAATATGTCGTATTATTAACGAAGTTCTACTGTACTATAATCGTTGAGAGCAACTAAAAACATAAACCAAATAAGATTTAGAGACCACTGTATGTATGTATTGTGTGTGATAGGGTTGGTTGGTTGGCTGTGTTGAGTAGTTTTGTACAAAAGCAGAACTTCACCATTACCAATAATTGTTTAAACCGCTTTAAGAACTATATTGTGTTTAACCCTTATATCCAGCCTAGTATGTGTGGTGACACAATGCTAACCAACAGCAATAGAGAAAAGACAAACAATGATGGTTTTTATTATTTTTGTTATGTCTCGGAACAAAAATGTCTGTTTTCCGATTCTTTTATCCGAATTTTGTACTTCTGCCCTTCTTCAGGGATGTGCAAATATCCGATACTCCGCCATACATCTGCGTGGAGTTTTGTATTTTGTAAATCGGTCTCTCGCTACCACCTTTAACCGGCTTTAACATGGCATCACTTGT
The DNA here is from genome assembly GCA_929108145.2 of Limnephilus rhombicus. NCBI lineage: Eukaryota > Metazoa > Arthropoda > Insecta > Trichoptera > Limnephilidae > Limnephilus > Limnephilus rhombicus. The sequence goes on along the minus strand of OV815283.1, from coordinate 1,564,593 downwards.
GTCGGACAATTTGTAATAATGCTTGTGCTTTAGATCAATGCTAGGAATAAACAATCACCACATAATGACAGGATATAAAAAATTAACCCATTAAAAACAAAATTTATTTACTATACATTTGTACATATTTTCAATTTTCGACCTGGTTGCGCCAATTTCAGAGAAATGCGTGTAAACACACTTCTGTGTGCATGATTGCTACCAAAAGTTGATAGAATGCATTGTAATCGACAACGAGTCTATCTACCGAGATTTAGCTTGATTGGATGTCGGGAAGTGGGTTAATTTCCACTTTCAAGATTCTCAGAAAAAAAATCGAAATTCAAAAACATAGATATATTTAAAATGACAACAACTGTTTGGTTTTAAGTTTTGAGGGGTTAGGAAAGCGTTATAGTTCTGACATTTTGAGAATTCAACAATGATTGACGATTTCAGTAGCGGACTGTGGCGCGACAGTAGTGCACGACGGTACTGAACAGCGAGTTCAGAACACGAGTATTGCTAATAGTATAATGGATACAGGAGAAACAGCCAGTATTCTAAGAGATTATGACATGTATAGTAGGGTGGGTCACAACTGTATGGGAAAAAAAATCTTCTTTTGATTTGTTTAATAGTGATAAAAGGGTGTTAAATGGAGATATAAAATCACATAATTTTTTTAATAATATTTGGATATCATATTCTTCCTGCGGATTGACTTTTAAATTTAACATAATAGATAAAAACCCACCTTAGTTAAATCTTTAAAAAATCTTAGATAAACCATTTTTAATAAAACACGAAAAGAGAATATTTTGATTTATTTATTAAAAATACATATATATGAATATAATTCAAATTATCTCAAGGCAGGGTATTCAAATACCAGCAAAATCCTTCTTACTCTCAAATTTCGGCATTATTTTGCGAGACTCAATCTTGGGACTTTTTGTATATGATTTCGTAAAAATATACTATATTTGCTATGGAAGATTACAAAAAATATGGTTTAAAGGATTCATAGTTACTTTTATATACGCTAGGAATAACCCCTTATAATGAAAATTTTCAAAACTTTGAAGTGAATCCGAAGGAAGAAGATTGTATCAGAAATTTGAAAAATTTTAAACACATTTTGAACCCATTTGGCACCCTTTTATCGCTCTTAGAATTTTTTTTAAATGACCCACCTTAACCTCTAAACGGCCGGAAACGCGGACTTGCGCGCAGCTTTTGCGCATGCGCGAAAAAAATATTTCGAAATAAAAAAGTTTGACCGCGATTTTGACCCTTCTATGTACAGAATTTGTATGAAAACAAGGTCAGAATCGCTTGCGCCAACATCATTGATGATATAGCCACTAGTTTCATCCATCTGACAACACCAGATTATTTTTAAATGATTTTTATCTGTGGAATCGAAATGTCATTTTTGGCGCAAATTGAAGCTGTCAGTTTTGACGCGTGTTCCTCGACTAAAACATCATAAAACCTATTAATTTACGTAATTAACGCAAGTAATGTTGTTTTGGTGCATAGTTTATTGTTCTAGGAACGTATTTCAGTCAATGAAATATACGATAGCTCAAAATTAATCAACAAAACATTTAATTCAAAATTCAAAATCGTGTTTTGTTACGAAATTTCCGTATTTTTCCTGGAATTTGCGGGCCTTTGACAGGTTAATGTATAGTAGACAGGAATTTACTTTTAACCCTTGTTTCTGTACTGCCCGTTATTGTATAACGGACGTAATCTCCTGTCAGATTTGTGTGATTTTTATGGCTGTTATTTGCTTTTTCTATGTACTGTACAATATACATTAAATTAATAAATAATCATGCTTACTTGCAGGAATTTGTGTTTAAATCGATCTAAACTAAAATAAATGACAGTAAATATTTAAAAATCACACAAATCTGACAGGAGATAACGTCCGTTAAAATACGGAATTGCTAGGCTGATTGGTAACCTGCCATTTATTATTGTCGCCGCTCCACAGAATTGTCTCACTTTTTAGTTTGTGTTTTAAAATGCATTCAGCATAATAGTCTTCCTTTAGTAACCATAAATAACTAACTCCTAATTATAATTATTGTTTGTTCAGTTTAAATGGTATAATTTTATCAGAAAAAGTTTCAGCTAACAAATAATTTGGTAATGATTGAGAGGAGGTAACCATTCACAATTGCTGGTGGGGCATTGTGAATTGTAACTGACAGATGAAATCTTTCTGGACAAAAATAAGCATTCTCTTTGACGTTGTCTACAAATTGCTTTTTTCTAGTTTAGTTTGGCTGCGTAGATTCTTGTTTAAAAGCTTCCTCTTGCTGTATCTATACACATGTACATGTGTATGTATTGGGAAAATAAGGCCAAAGACTGAGCCCACTTGCTGGAAATGTGTCTAGTCATTGATTATGTCTTACTATTGGAAATTCAATACGAAATTTAAACATGCACCCTATCTAATGTTATCTTTAAAAAATACTTATAAACAGAAATGTAATAGTTAGTTAATAGGCTTGTATTTAACCGAGCACCAAATTAATATTGATTTGATGCCACCAATATTTTACTTTTGCCACCAAAAGTTGTGCAGCAATCAATTGCTTGTTAATGAATAATATTAGGTTGATCATACAATATTAAGGTGATACTTAAAAGGATTCATAATCTGCTCTTTCTTAGATGGCACTACTTTAATTATTTTAGGAAAGAATACTTTTTGCAAGTTTGGCTTTAAAATGTTAAGATCAATTAACCCGTCTAATCACAGGAGACCCAAGTTGTCCCAAAACATCAAATGCCGTTAAAATAACAGGAGACCCAGATTGTCCCAGAGCGAACGTGCATTATTAAAAGTTAGATATCTCTCTTTCTGTCATGCGAATATTTGTGATTTCTTTTATGGTAGAAACGGAATGAAATAATGCTTCTCATTGTCTTAGAATTATATGAGCTAGGTTGTTCAGATATTTTACAAACCCCATCAAAAAAGTGACGGTTTAACTTTGCGCCAATTTGTGACGTATCACACATTTAATTTTAAAATAAAATTGTATGAAAGTGAAAAGAAGTGAGGTGACAGTTTTATTACAAATTTTGTTTAGAAAAGGAATCTGTATTTAAAATTTTGGATTTATTCTATTTTAATTACTTTAATTCAAATATTCGCAAGTGTGCATTTTTTAGCCAATTTACATTTCCAATATTAAAATTTTAATATTTAGAAACAAAAATGTTGATTTCTAATAAACACATTGGAAAGATTATTTTATCTACATTTTAGAACAATTTTTGTTTTTGCAAAAGCGTTTAAAAAAAAACAATAAATAGGAACATTTAAAATGCATGGGATGAACCAGGAATTTTGCGCGCAAACCTTGACAGGCAAAAGTTGACAGAAAATTATTTTCTTATTATTCGAAGGGTTAATAATTTGCGACAGTACGTATGCACTCGAATCTTTCAAGAAAGGCTTAAAAATACAATATACAGTGAAACGCTTGAAGTTTTCCAAGGGACTGGAAAAAACAAAGTTCTTGCAGGAAAACCTTATATGTGGAAAAAATTGGGCTGAAAATTTAATATTTTAAAGTATAACTTACAAAAAATATACTCTCCTAAAATAATTAAACTAGCGTCATCTATGAAAGAGCAGATTATGAATCCTTTTAGCATCATCTTAAAATGCAGCCGCCAGAAATCATATTCTATAATAAAATATACAGTGATTCCGTTTATAAGCTTCCCACGTAGGAAGATTTCAGCTCAAGAAATTTTGTTTTTTCGGTCCCTTGAAGACAAATTGAAAATGGTCCAATTTATCCCATACAGATACGTACCTAAAAGGTTCTTCCCGAGAGTTTTACATGGTTGCATTCTGCTATAAGATACCTGTGAAAATTAACCTGCACACTGCTAAATAATCCATGCCCTCAACAATGTTTGTTCATTTTAACCCGTCTGCTTGGTTCAATATATTCACACTTGTATAAATTTTAAACATCTTGTATAATTTTTTTTTTTTTTTTACATTAACTCCACACAGGAGGCCCTGAGGAAAATAATTTCCCTCAGGGCCTATGTCATCTGGGATGCTGTGTGGAGGGTCTTTTTGAGGAGAGGAAGGAATGAACATTGGTCTTGAAGAGACCCATGTTGTAGGAAGGAGGAAACACAGAGGCCGGCAAATCATTCCACAGCCGAGCTGTTGAAGAAGAACGAGTCGAAGAAACGACCCGTTCTCATGTGACAAATGTCAACTGTGTACAAATGTTGGGCACGCGTTTGGCGTGTTTCCCGACTATGCACCGGTGCCGAAGGGATCAATGATGCTAGTTCCTCGGAGCATCTTCCATTGTAATAATAATAAATTCTGAAACCGTCACTTTGGATCGAGATTGTAAAATATCTATGCAAGATAGCTTTCATATTTCAAAGACAATAAGGAGCATTATTTCGTTCTCTTTCTGGTTAAAAGCAAATACGTATGTTTGCATGAGAGGAAGAGAGATATATAGCTTTTAAATGATGTCGCTAAAATAATTTTGACCTTCTATTTCACTGCTACGCTGATGACCAACAAGTTTACTTTTACTGCTTACCAGGGGAAGTAGACAGTCTAAAAACTCACATCACTGAGTGTCTAGAAGCAATCACCCGCTGGATGACCTCAAATAGATTGAAATTGAATCTGACTGACCGCCACAAGCAGACGTCAGCATAACATTGATAACTCCCTAATAACCATTTCAGAAGCGACATCATTCCAAAGATATGTATAAAACTAATGGGTGTCAATGTGGATTCTGTTTTTTCCCTTAAAACTCAAGTGAACGGAACCGTAAGCACGGGGTTCTTTCAATTAAGGCAAATTAAAGCGTTGAGGAGAAACCTGCCAACAGACGCGATCAAATTGGTCAATTCATATGTTGTTTCTCGTCTAGATTATTGCAACGGAATATATGCAAGTCTTCCAAAATATCAAATCAATAAATTACAATCCGTTTTCAACGCCGTGGCAAAACTTATCACCGGCGTATCTAAATATTCCCATATTTCAGAGCATCTCAAAAGTCTTCACCGGCTCAAATGTCCTGAAAGAATCCAGTTTAAGGCTCTGCTGGATGGTATTTAAGTCCCGTAACAGAGTGGCTCCAGCTTACTTATCGGAATTGTGTATTCCAGAAAATTCCAATTCTCGACAGTCAACCCTGAGGTCAGCAGCGTCATCAGCTACAAGGGACCAAAGCGAACACCAGATACTAATTTCGGTGAGCGTGTTTTCGGAGTGTCAGGACCTAAAGCCTGGAATGGACTGCCACACAAGTTAAGAATGATCACTGATCACAGACTTGGCGGAATTTAGAGCTAAACTTAAAACTCACCTTTTCAGACAGTCGTATCCATAAACTCAAAAACCTTTCACTTTCACCTTCAATGCCCACGACATTGTAAATAACTAATTTGTAAAAAAAAAAAAATAATATTAATTTAAAAAAATCTTAATAGTAAGCGTTTGTAAAGGTCATTTGATGAACATTCTCCAACCCTAAAGAGTCCTAAATTCTCCAGTCTTTCAAAATAAATATCAACTCTACTTTTGTCACAAATTTTTTAATAAATGTAATACTAATGGTGAAGGGGGTAGCAAAAATGTAAAATCATGCAATGTCCAGTGTTTTAAATATAATGTCCTCTGCGTGCAAAGCCGTATCTTCTCCAACTTTCTAATTAAAGTGTGTATCGGAAGTGACCTGCCAGGGAAGTATGTTTCTGTATCTATTTGTAAATAGTAAAATTAGATAGAATCTAAGAATTCTTAATAAATTGTACAGCTCCCTTGAGGTAATTTTTGACAAAAACGGTGATGTACAAATTATCCAATTATTATTATAAATGAGGCGCTCAGTGGAAGGGTGGCTCAACCCACAAAAATTAGTGAAAACTAAAATTGGACCACTGTGGCTTCATAGAAATGACAAAAATATACAACAACATGTTTTCGCTGATGTGGGTTGGGTCACTCTTCCGCTGAGCACCTCACATGTACATCATGAAGGTGGTGAAAATATTATAAGTTAATTTAATTAGATAAAATGTTTATTAAAATTAATTAAATTTGTTCTCTTAAAATGGTTTCCAAGGGATCGGAAAACTTTTCGCTTTGTGGGATAAATTGGGCCTCAGTCTTCTAGGGACTGAAAAAACGAAACTTCTCAAGTATGAAAATTTCTTAAGAGGGAACTTCTTAAGCGGGTTTCATAGCAATCGCTAATATTTCTGGTAGTTTGCAAATATTATTTAGGTTACTTAAGCATTTTGATGATCAAACATACTTTGGTGCTCATTTCAATAGTTCCCAATATAATATGTGAATAGGTTGGTTAGGTGTCGGCTGTTGGACTAGTTTGATTGTGGCCTTAAATATTGAATTAGCGGAGATTATTTATACAGAGCGTACTAAAGTTACAATAATACAGGAATTGAATTTAGAAATCTACAACATGGCTCCATGAAAACCTAGCGCCTTAACCCGATCCATGTGTGATTCATCGGCGGCTAGCCCCGGCCCCGTGTGCTAATGCCGTATAGATGATCCAACAAGTTTCACTAAATGATAATCCCCGCTTTCAAACCATGCTCTGCTCATGTTCTGTTGTAAAATGTAATGTTTCAAATCTTTTCCAGTCTTCTCCATTTATGTATTAAATAATCATATTGTGTACATTTGATTCTATTGGCTGCACAGATATTCACAGCCGTTTGCTATGGCCTTATAATAACTGAATAAGTTTAGTGATGGAGATTTGATTGCCCAGTGTAAATACGATAATCTGGTACTGTGTGTGCGCACGCTTCGGCGTTTGCTAATTTTGTTATATATTTTTACTATAAATTTTGTGATTATTTGTTATTAATAATATTATTTGTTTATTCTTATGCAGTGAAATGTAAATATTATGGATTGTAAGTTAGAATACTGTTTTTCTGTTTTTAATGGAGAAAATAAATTCATAAAAAAATGATATTTCTTGTATGGACTCAGTTTTGTGTTCTTTATTTTCAAGATATGAAAGTTGTAACACGTTAGTATAAAAGTATAATGTGTGTATTACTCGTATATTGGCTGCCGATTCCCGGGCTTTCAAGCAAATATGAGCCAAATCCCCTCCGTGGAAATTTTTTTTAATTTGCTTGAATGCTTTAAAATTCTATGCTTATTAAATGTCATAAAATAATATTTTTTCAAAATAATTCGCCCGGGAAGTGGTTAATGTTACCCAAATCTTCCCTCAAAACTATGGTACAGGCGAATCACTTTAAAGAGGACACCTTTGAATGCATTTGTGCATACCAATAGTTTCAAAAGAAATCTGCCTGCCGTCCCCTTTTACTCGGCAAATGCCTTAAGATAGTGGATGCGTAGCGACCTTTATCAGTTCCATTTAAATTTAGACTCGTGATTCAATTCAATAATGTTAGTTTATGTGTTTGTTTCATTCTTCAGCTTCATAACATTATTTGATTAATTCTCTTCTTTAATTCTATCTTATATAAAATTATTTTTTGTTCCATCCAGTACAGCACTACCCAAGCAAGGATCTTGTTAAATACACAACACACTACACAAGCAAGGGAGTTGTTAAATACGCACTACACAAGCAAGGGTCTTGTTAAATACACAATACACTACACAAGCAAGGGTCTTGTTAAATACACAATACACTACCCAAGCAAGGGTCTTGTTAAATACACAATACACTACACAAGCAAGGGTCTTGTTAAATACACAATACACTACACAAGCAAGGGTCTTGTTAAACACACAATACACTACCCAAGCAAGGGTCTCGTTAAATACACACTACATAAGCAAGGGTCTTGTTAAATACATACTACACAATACACTCCACAAGCAAGGATCTTGTTAAATACACACTACACAAGCAAGGGTCTTGTTATATACACAATACACTACCCAAGCAAGGGTCTCGTTAAATACACACTACATAAGCAAGGGTCTTGTTAAATACATACTACACAATACACTCCACAAGCAAGGGTCTTGTTAAATACACAATACACTACACAAGTAAGGGTCTTGTTAAATACGCACTACACAAGCAAGGGTCTTGTTAAATACACACTGCACAAGCAAGGGTCTTGTTAAATATGCACTACACAAGCAAGGGTCTTGTTAAATACACACTACACAAGCAAGGGTCTTGTTAAATACACAATACATTACACAAGCAAGGGTCTTGTTAAATACACATTACACTACCCAAGCAAGGGTCCCGTTAAATACACACTACATAAGCAAGGGTCTTGTTAAATACATACTACACAATACACTCCACAAGCAAGGGTCTTGTTAAATACACAATACACTACACAAGCAAGGGTCTTGTTAAATACACATTACACTTCACAAGCAAAGGTCTTGTTAAAATGATTTACTTGTAACTATGATGTATGCAATAGTGTTCAAAGTCTTTATGCATTTTGAAAAGTATATTTTTGCAGTTTGATATACAAATAGCAATACGAACAGAGGATTCATTATTATATTATATTATAGGGTGAAAGATAAATGTCAGTCTTCATAATTCAATAATAATTATTCAGACCATATATACAAATATCAAATAATCAGATCATATTTAGGTTACAGAGGTAAATGTATGGCTTGTCAAAAATTGTGCAAATTTAATTTTTTATATTATTGTAAATGATTTTATATTTAACCCCAAGAAAGAAATTTAAAAAAATTGTAAAAAAGTTGAAATTAAAAATTAGAATTATAATGGAGAGAAGAAACTCTTCACGATTTAATCTATTTTTGAAATTAAAACACTTTTTAACTTATTTCCACTTATTTATATCACCAGTACCGGTTTCATCCTATTATGGACATCTTCAGGATGGCAATTGACCAGCAAATGCAAGGCTACGTTCAAATAAATAAGTGGAAATAAGTAAAAAAGTGTTTTAATTTCAACAATATAATTCCACCACGTATAACAGAACAATAAATAAAGTCATAATCTATTTTTACTTTTGTGGTGCTTTTTAAAAAATACCACATGATTTGAGGAGTTACAAAATCTGCAATGGAAAATTTTTTTCAAGGCGGTCACGAAAAACCGTTTGTAACACTTTCTAAATTTACATTCATTCGATGTGTTCCAAGCGGAAATCGTCATAAAATTCCAGAGGGGGTTTTGCAGCTCTACATCTATGTGGTGACCCCTCAGTTGGCCCCTCCAAATTATAATTATTATAAAATTATAATTTCAAACCTAAAATCGACTTTAATAACAAGTCACTATGGATATCAAGCCAAATTATTTACAGTGTCGATTTTTTGTACTCGTATAGGCCTGGTGTATCAGTTGATTTTAAGTTTGGTTTGTTTGGAACGTCGAGCTTAGCACAGCTTGGAATATAGATGGAGATGCAATTACTAGTGTCCAACCGAAACAGGACATTCTACCGAAACCGAACCTTCGGTATCTGTCCGAAACCGAAACTTTTTTAGACATGTTAAAAATCTATTGTTTACTGAAATTTGGCTTGTTTTTTACCCTTATACAGACATGCAGACACTTAACACGTGTTAAATGAAATCATAAAAAAACAATAATTGAAGTACGTGAATTTTTTTTTTTTTTTACATTAGGTACTGATAAAGCAAACAAAAATTATAAAAATTAACAACCATTTATTGGATTACCAACGCCTCTGCCGTAGGTTACCCCAAGTTCTATGCACGAAGCTACGTTTGGTGACTTAGCAGGGGTGCCCGGGTTCATGGGGTGAGGTTTTTCCGGGTCTTGGCGGCGGATGCGTCTGCCCATCTACTGCGTGGCGGGCCGGATCGAGAGAGACTGGTTAAGGGAGGCCTTTTGACGTTTCCAGTTCTCTCGATCCTTCGCCTTGTACCGCAGTTGGAGGGATGGATTCATACGTCCGTCATTCCCGGACACACTGGCACGATTCCTACCCATCCCTCATCATACCTTTTTCCTTCCCAGAACTTCATATCCTTCCCATCCTTAAAAAAACCCTTGATCCATGACATGGACCCTGAGGGATTATCTTCCTCGGGGCCTCCTGTGTGGAGCTAACGTAAAAAAAAGTCAATAATCAACACTTACATTATAAAGGACCTCATTAATTGAGTATTTTAATTGCGTTTACAATCACAACATTCTTATTACACTTGTTAAATGAAATAAAAAACAATAATTGAAGTATGTGAAAAAATATTTTATTTTAATGCTATATAACACACAAAATTAATAAAATTAACAAACATGTTAACTACTTCTTGGAACAAAAATGTGTCAATAATCAACACTCACTTTATAAAGGAAGGACCTCATTAATTGAGTATTTTACTTATAATGGCGGGTGACACACGAGCCATCAACTCACCCGAACTTAGCTGAACGATGCGTGATAATTCACTAACGTAGAGTTTCGGTGTGAAGTGTGCTGAAACAAAATTTTTTTGCCGAAACCGAACCTTCGGTCAGTCACTAGCAATTACTTACATAAACATCAAGTTTGGCTTGTGCGGGCATGTGACTGCTAGCGCCTCGACTTGTAAAAAAGGAACTATGCTTACCAAGGCTTAAGCGGCCGATTTAACCTGCTTAAGTTTGAGCGAGGATACGGACTGACTGATACACCGGACCGTAGAAAAGTAGTTTGATCCTTGAAGCATTTTAACGAAAATATGGTACATCCTCACTGCACACCCCTTCGGGGACACTTAGGTATATTTTGTGTAAGTAGTTATGTGTACTGTATTTTCTCTAAACTGACTGCATTTTGTATATAAGTATGCCGGGGCGCCAACTGTAGGGGGATCATCACCTTATGTACATGTTAAATTTTTTTAATTTTAGCACTAGATACCCACGGAGTGCATTGTCAGGAAGGCCAATCGACATTGTTTATCTATATATAAAATAATGGTTATAGCTTTGATATTTTTTGCTCTGAAATCTGAATTCATACTTTCTGTAGTCCAATATAGAATAATTATGAAATATGCCTAAAGAATGCATAATTTCAATGGGATTCTGTATTATTTATTGTTGGAGGCCATTGTTTGTTTGTTTATTGCGTGCTCAATGTACAGCATCCATCTTATGTTATTTACTTTATACTCTAAGCACAAAGTACCCGACAACCAACATGTGTACAGTGGCGTAGCTTGGGGGGGGTGGCCCGCCCCGGATGCCGATGGTGGGTGACACCCGACCGAGTGTCACCCCCTAAGAGCATGGTCTGTAGCTCCATGGAGGGGGGGTGTGACACCACATTATCCGCCCCGGGTGCCAACCGTGCTAGCTACGGCACTGCATGTGTAATAGACATTTAAATAAAAATGTATATTGATTATCTGCTTTTTTATACTTCCTCAACAAAATGATGTGTGGTAGATTGTGTATTTTTTAACCCATAAAGTGACTGTTTGGTTTTGGAATGAGAATATGCTAAGTTCCTACCAGGATGACATTTATCCAGTTCCTACCTGTCCCTAACTATCACCTTGCTGAAACATTTGGTTTTGGAATGAGAATATGCTAAGTTCCTACCAGGATGACATTTATCCAGTTCCTACCTGTCCCTAACTATCACCTTGCTGAAACATTTGGTTTTGGAATGAGAATATGCTAAGTTCCTACCAGGATGACATTTATCCAGTTCCCACCTGTCCCTAACTATCACCTTGCTGAAACATTTGGTTTTGGAATGAGAATATGCTAAGTTCCTACCAGGATGGCATTTATCCAGTTCCCACCTGTCCCTAACTATCACCTTGCTGAAACATTTGGAACAATCTTAAGAAAAACTGTGCAAATTTGTTTTGAAAACAATAAGATTTGGAACTACCTTGAAGCAAGTTGTCGGTTTTTTTCATGTACATATATATCATTTTGTATCATACAAGCCAAACATTAAGACCGGCCTGATTTGGATAAAAAATCGTCAAAGTATGCGAGTTTAAAGTTAGGAATGTGGCACGCCCCCATGCCTTTCTCTGTCACACAAGTGTTTTTACACATCTTTCGCTTTCAGTAACTGCGCGAGACTGAATCGTACCATGTTCAAGCCGGTTTTAAGGGTTGGTGTATACTATAGGCATTTGTTTTGTTGTGGCGATAAATACCTCGAGTTATCGCGGTGGAACTCTATCGTGGTTGTGTCGTGTGCTCCTTTGCAGAGATACAGTGGTAAGTGAATGGTCATTCCTTTTTCTTTGTATACCTTGTTTTTTCCTACACATACATCACCCGATTCTACCAAATACCATTTCGTCTCGTTTTGTTTTTAGTATTTACATCCATTGTAATTCGTAAGCAGTTTTGGATTCAACAATGTTCGACTGTGTTGCTTAATTTTAATTTTGGCAGCTTGCTTCATTGTCTGGGATCCGTGAAAACATACAAAATCACGAAATATTATAATTATTGTAGGATATGTGAAGCTGAAAGTATTTAAAAAATATATGTTTGCCCCACGATCATTGCCTTTCAAAAGACGATCAGAAATTTACCTTGAATGTTAAAAAACTTGAAAAATTACGACATCTATCGAGCATCTGTCAAATATTTGAACAAAATATATAGTACCAACACTTTTCAAAAATAAAGAACTGTATCAGTTAATAAAATTATTTCTGTACCTTCTTTATAGGAGGGCTGTCCCAGAAGTACCCGACCTGAAGTACGGTGGTTGTTACTTTAAAAAAATTCTGTGGTAGAAAGTACCAAACTTATAAAGCTTATGTTTCAAGGCTCCACGTTGTTAAGTATTTATTTGGCAGCCTTCAACAGTGAACGCTCTCGGTGAATTTGTAATCATGGAAAAAAATGGTCATCCTTATGTGTTAGAATACTTTCATTTAAAAGGTCTAGGTCCAACCAATATTAAAGTCAAGCTAGATTCTACTCTGAGGGAGTCTGCTCCTTTGTTTAGAACAGTAAAATATTGGATGGCAGAGTTTAAACGAGGCCGTACGAGCTGCCAAGACGAACATCGCAGTTGTTCGCGCCTTTATTGTTACATGTGGTTCTTTGGAAATACCTCTTGTGTGCCCTCCGCCTCAACAGTTCAGTTGAATTCACCTCGCCGCAAAGGACACAAGTCCTAAAAACCGCACCGCTTTTACAGTTGAAATAATCAAACCGCAAATAGAACTCTTAAACCGCAGCTATTCGCAAGTACCATCGCCGCGCGTCACCTATTCTCGCTTATTATTTCGCGATTAAACGTTCATTCCCAATCGCCATTCCCTTCCAAAATCTCTCCAAACTAACATACCTACCTTCCCAGTGAACACCTAACGAAGAGGGAAGCAGTCTGGGTAAGTGCGATTAAAACATAATAAAATAGGTAGATAAGAACCGCATACAGTCCACAACATACCGCAACATTTGATCCCTCGATCCATTGAGAGGTAACATTTGCTACCCGCCGCAACATTTGGCCATTCGAGCCGCATAACATCGATGTATTTATTTTATTATATTTACGGAAGGATTCAATGAGCAATATTCGTTTGAAATCGTTATTACAATACCTACCCGCAATTTGAGATTGGCAGTGTCATGTTGTCATATCTACCCGCCACTTGAATTTATTTACTTGCCCGCTTGTCATAATTGTCACAAACATACCATTATGTGTGTCGTTGCTTATCCAGAATATATAATGTGAGATATCAGCCTTATTTCCCGCCAGCGTCGGTCATATCCATTGCTTTATCTTGAATTTCCCCCCATTCCTCTGCAACTCCCTTCAGCTGTCAATTGTCGCCGTGCAGTTGGCATCTTGAGATGCCGTGTTGATTCAATTTTGGCGTTGTTTCGACCACGTCCGGTCCTGCTTTTGACAGTTTCAAGCATGTTTCAAACTCGGGCGAGTGGGCTAATGTCCGCTATGCATTTGCTTTAAAGGAATATTTGGCTGATCCAGGCTTCAAGGAGCTGGAGGTAAACTGCGAGGTGCTGGCATTTGTCACCGCCTCACCAATATTTACGGCCATGGAAAAGATGCTGACATTGCATGCCTCATTGAAGCAGAGAGTGCTTTCAACAGGCTCTCCAAAAAACTTATCAAATGGGAAAGTAGTTCAGAAGGTTCCCTGTCAGGTCTTTACATGAACAATGGACAGCTGTTCGATTGGAGTGGAACGGAGGCTCTTCAGCAGAATTCCTCCTTCTACCACTCATCCTTTTGGGGAAGAAGCACTTTCTGCCCAGTTGCAGAAACTAGGTGGTGTAGCAAAGTGCTTTAGTCTAGTGCGCCTACCTCAGGGTAGCCACTCGGCGCACAACCGCCCTTCATCTAAGGAGGTTGTTGCCTTTCCCCCAAGCAGACATCAAAGGAAAAGATGGCATTTCCCTTGTTTCCCCGGCGGGCAGACCACGGGTGAAACCCCCAATATTCCTCCCGTATGAGGGGTAAGGGGAGGGAACAGAAGCTTGGCGCGAGGGGGCAGACCTCTCGTGGCCGCTTCAACAGGTGTCGCGCACAACCGCCCTTCAACATCTAAGGAGGTTGTTGCCTTCCCCCCAAGCAAACATCAAAGGAAAATATGGCATTTCCCTCGTTTCCCCGGCGGGCAGACCACGGGCGAAACCCCCAATATTCCCTATGATAAGATCTTACATATGATAAGAATACCTCATACCATTCATCCAAGAGCCCTCGTTGATAAGTCCAAGTCAAGCTTCCGCAAGGAGGTTCAAAACGAAAGTAATCCCGGAAATGACAATGATGAGAGATGGTACATGGAAAGAGCTGACGACAATGCCACCTTCCTATCAACACTTTTTCTGGTTCAAACGAGTGAAGGCTCGAAACAGTCGATCTTCAATTTAAAAGCTATCACAAATTGGATTGCAGAAATCCTGCGTAGACAGGCTATCAGGATCATTGTGTACCTAGACGACTTTCTCCTGGCTCATCAGACCAGAGAGATCCTCAGTCAAGCTTGAGAAGCTCTTTAATTGTTAGAGCGGTTAGGTTGGTCGGTAAATTTCCAAAAGTGTGTCCGTCAGCCAGCACAGTCAGTGGAATATCTTGGAATTGTGTAGAACCCCCATCTGAAACAGAAGTCCTTAAACAAATACAGACGCCAAGGTCTTTGGAACTCACTTCAGAGATCCGTGACAAAAGGAAGATGGACTCTGAAAGGAGCTCAGAGTATTCTCGGAAAGTTGAATTTTGCTACCTTTGTGGTCCCCAGAGGTCGACTTCATACTCGGCTGATACAATTACAGTTAATGCTGAAGCTGACCCCTCAGCAAAAGTCTCTGATAAAGAAGGAGGTCTTGTCAGAAATGAAATGGTGGATGATCAACTTAGATCATGTTTCAACTCTTCATTTTCCCAGCCCAACACATTCTCTGACTACGGATGCGGCAGATCACGGCCGGGAGCCCTGATCGACTATGTACCTCTGTTGGGTTGTTGGACAGACAGTTAGAGGGAGGGATATTGCAACATGAAGGAGATGACAGCGATCTTAAATGCCTTAACGTCTCTGACTCAGAATTTGAGAAGTTCAGAAAGGACAGTCGTAGCCTACTTGAGGAACAAGGGGGGCACCAAGTCGATGGGTCTCCTTCATCTGACATTTCAGATTCTTGCGCTTTTGGACAAGCACAGAATCTCTTTACAAGTGCAGTATTTGCCGGGACGCTACAATGGCCTCGTGGATCATCTATCCTGAGGGATGACATTACCAGAATGGTACCTTCTACCCCCAGCGGTAAGAGCTGTTTTTCACAAGTGGGGCAGTCCAGTAGTGGATCTATTCGCTCCCTCGAGGGCTCACTTCGGGGATCAGTATGTCTCGATAGATTCCCACGACAAGAGAGCAATGCTTCACAACGTGTTCAGCAGGAGTTGGAATTTCCCCTTGGCATGGATCTTTCCTCCCCCCTGCTTAATGCCACGAGTGCTGGCACATCTGAACAAGTCATCAGGGGTGTACCTGGTTGTAGTCCCAAATTGGCCAAAAGTGTTTTGGTTACCAGACCTAAATAGAAGAGCCCTAGACCGACCTCACATAATACCCATGTTGGTCGACAACTTGATAGACTTATCGACAGGACTTCATCCTTAACAGGTCCAGAAGCTCCAACTACAGATGTGGAAGATTAGGGGTGGAGTGAAGCTTTGAACGATTGGTCACAGCAAGAAAAAAGCTCTATTAAATGCGGGTTGGCGCAAACCTAAGCTTACAACTTATCACATGGCGTGGAAGAGCTGGAAGGAATGGTGCGCCATTAATAATACATGTCCTAATAACCCTTCGGGATCTCAGCTGGCACGGTTTTTAGCATACCTAAGAGTGAGGAAAGGCTTGGATCCCAATACTATAGCACTTCACAAGTCTGTAGTGTCGGTTTTGTATGACCCCATAGGCGATTTGAGGATAAGCAATCATCCCTTGGTCAAGCAAGTGATGAGAGGTATAGGAAGTTCTGCAAATAAGAAGCTTAGAGCATTTACTTGGGATCCAGGACACTTGGTGTCTTAGCTTTGTAAGAATCCTTCAAATGACCTGACTCTTTTCGAAGCATCTCGTAGATGTCCTGTTAATTTACTTCTGGCATCAGGAAGACAAGTACAGGATCTGACCTTACTACATGCATCTTCTGATAATCTTGTTGACAATGGTGATCACATTGTATTATGGCCAAATTTTTTGTTTCTAAGAAGGACACCTCTACACATAGACAGTCTGGTTGGAAGCCTTACAAAGCAGAGGATCGTAATATAGATTCCATATTCTGATTGAGAAAGCTTATGTCTTTGGGTGAGAACAGAAGACATGAAGCTGGTGTTGAATGTCTGTTTATTTCCACGTTGGGGCCTGCAAGGCCAGCCTCGAGATCTGCTATTGGTGGATGGATTAAAACAATTTTGAAGGATGCTGGGATTGATGCCTCTCCTGGGAGTTTGAGATCAGCTGCAGCTTCAAGAAGTTGGCTGGAAGAGTGTCCTATAGACACCATTTTGGAAAGAGGAAGCTGGAGTTCAGAAAACACATTCAAGAAATATTATAGATAAATCAGAGGTCTCAATGTTGAGGTGCTGAATCCCCCCATTCACTCTCAGTCTTTGACCAAGTTATTGCAAGCAATACAGTAATAGTCACAATTTTGGCTTTAGAATTATCACCAAGCGATAACAAACACTTCTCACATTATATATTCTGGATAAGCAACGACACACATAATAACCTACCATTAAAACTCTTATTATGTTGTCTTGCTTATCCAGAATATATTTAAGCTCTGCTTGGTGGGTCCAAATTGAATTAACACGGCATCTCAAGATGCCAACTGCACGGCTACAATTGACAGCTGAAGGGAGTTGCAGAGGAATGGCGGGAAATTCAAGATAAAGCAATGGATATGACCGACGCTGGCGGGAAATAAGGCTGATATTTCACATTATATATTCTGGATAAGCAAGACAACATAATAAGAGTTTTAATGGTAGGTAAAACTCCAACATTATTATTTATCCTTTCGATTTTATTGTGGTATGCTAACTGGTAACTAATTGCTAAATACTGGAATAGTCACTAATATCTACATAGATACCAACATAGGTATGTACTTATGAACATCGCATATTTGAGACATTAAAATATTTACAATATAATTAATTATTCGTAAATAACTTGTCCACTGTGTTCTACCACCGTTCAGTATACTTTGGTCGGAAGGCAAAAACCGCCCAGTGCACTTGTGACTGTTGCACATTATTTTATAAATAATAAAAACTTTTTAGTTTACAAATATTTCTAAAAATGGAGGATAAATTAAATAGACAAATAGTTTTATTAAAAAATAAAAGTGAAATGATTCTTAAAAGGGTCAAAAATATTGCGGTGCTTGCAAAAAATTTGCCAAGCAGTTTTGAAGAATCACGTTCATTCGAATTTTTTATGTCAGAATCTGAGAGTATAACAGAAATTAAAAATACATTTGAATTAATTATTGATCAAATTAACAAGAATACGGTTACGTTAAACCCAAATTCTGAACCAGATTATTCGAGTATACACACGCATTCTACGTACAAGAAACAATTTAAAAACAAATTTAGCTACAGAGCCGAAAGCGTCTACAAGTGCATGTGCTGCTAATAATAATAATTCTATTAAGCTACCTTGTATCGAACTACCTACCTTTGACGGTCGCGCCGATAATTGGAATCTGTTCTATGAGATGTTTAGAACAAATGTTCATTTAAATCAACAATTATCGGATTCCCAACACGTTCAATATTTGATTGGAAAATTAACTGGAACCGCGAAAAATGTTACGTCAGGTTTAGTGCCAACTGGAGATATGTACAAAATAATCTGGGATACGCTAGTTAATAAATATCAAGATAAGCGATCACTTGCCACGCACTACCTGAATAATATATTTCATTCCAAAACCGTAGCACACAACGCAAATAGTTTGACAGTTTTTATAGAAAAATATTCAGCATCCATCGCCACGCTAAAATAATTAGGAATAGAGAATCTTTCGGATTTTATATTACTGCAATTCGCTTTACAAAAATTAGAGTCATTTGAGCTTTCAGTTCGAGAAATTGAAATTCCCACCTGCAAGCAATTGGTATCGTTTGTACAAGATCAGGTCAAAATTCTGCAACGAACATCAACAACTCGTGGACCTAACACCGCTAATATAAATACAACCAGTTCCGGTGGAACTGCACGCACAACTCAACCCCGCACACATCATACTTACATAAGTACGCAATCGAAATGCTTTTATTGTCAAAATGAGAGCCATATGCAACTGTACACTTGTACACAATTTTTGAAATTATCACCAAAGGAAAGGTTTTCCTTCGTAAAGGAAAAATCTTTGTGTTTTAATTGTTTAAGCCCGCAACACATGTCTACAAGATGTAAATCAAAAGGCACTTGTCATAAGTGCCATGGCAAGCACCATACGCTCCTTCATTTTGAGAAATCCAGTCACGCAAACACCAACACATCCAATGTAGAAACTCAACCTAACGAGTCAGAACCCTCGGTATGTACCATGTCAGCAACCACTCGACAAGGTGCAACTACTGAAGTACTTGCTACCGCCAAGGTTCACACTGTTGAACTGTTGATCGAAATGGTGAAGAGAATACCGTTCGCTGTCTTTTGGACCCAGGCTCACAAAAGCATTACATAACATCACAATGTTGTGAACAATTAGGCCTGGCAGTCAGACCAGGAACGCGCTTTGCAGTCGGTTTAGGCGGCAAAACGCAATCAATAAAAGGAAGTGTCACATTGACGATTCAATCTAGGATTGATCCCAATTTCAAATACTCTATAACCGCTCTAGTTTTAGATAAAATTACCGCTCACTTACCTACTTGCAAAGTGGACTTGACGTCATATAAGTTCATAAATATTCCGCTGGCAGACGACACCTGGGCAATGCCTGGTCCAATTGATTTACTAATTGGCGTTAGTCTGTCCTCTCAACTGTTGTTACCAAATAAGGTAATCACCCCCGGTTTTCCAGTCGCAATTCAAACCACATTAGGCTATGTCTTCATGGGTGATGCTCCAGTAAATTCTCAATCAAACACCACTTTAACTTTCTGCGCTACACACGAAATTGAGAATTTAATTAAAAAATTCTGGGAAATCGAAGATATCGGTTCGGAACCGGTTCACAGCCTCGAAGAAAAGGAAACTGAGAACATTTTTAAAAGCACCACAACTCGCCTTGAGGACGGTTCTTATGAAGTGGCTTTGCCATTCAAAGGCAACCCGTGTGACTTAGGTGATTCATTGCAAGCTGCGCAAAATCGGTTTTATGCACTAGAGAGAAAATTTAAGCATCTGCCAGAATTAAAACCACTCTATGATGAAATGATCAGAGAACATTTTCACAAAGGTTATCTATCCCAGGTAGAAGCTTTACCGTCAGAAAATGCGTACTACATTCCGCATCACGCAGTTAGGCGTGAGGATAAAATGACCACGAAAGTGAGAGTGGTTCTTGACGCAAGCGCAAAAACAAAAAATGGTTTGTCTTTAAATGACATTTTACACACGGGACCAAGCCTACAAAATGATTTATTTTGCATTCTTCTGAATTTACGCCTTTTTCCTATCGCAATTTCCGCCGACGTTCGTCAAATGTATTTATGTATAAATGTTCACAAAGAAGATCGTCGTTATCAACGAATTTTATATAGATTCGATCCGCAAAAGCCGCTTCAGGCTTATTAATACAATCGCGTGGCATTCGGCCTTAAGTGCAGCCCGTTCTTAGCCCTTCGAGCAATCAAACAGTTAACGTTAGATGAAGGCACTCGCTTCCCTATGGCAAGGGATATTATCAATCGCGACATTTATGTAGACGACATCGCTAGCTCTGCTTTAAATGAGCAAGAAGCTATCCGCGCGGCTGGAGAGTTGATTGAGCTCTTCCAGTCAGGAGGATTCCAACTCACTAAGTGGGCATCCAATTCCAGCTAAGTATTAGAAAACATTCCATTGGAACTTCGCTTGTCGCAAAGTGTAACTTTCGATAGTGATGCATCGCTAAAAATCCTTGGGCTACGCTGGCATCCTTCGGATGACATTTTCGCATTTGAAGTCACTCCAGACAATCGAACTTGTACAAAACGCAATATTTTATCATCTGTCGCTAGACTCTTTGACGTGATGGGTCTGGTGGCGCCTATAATTGTGCAAGCCAAGCTTCTTATAAAGGAGCTGTGGATTTTAAAAATCGATTGGGACGAAATCCCACCCACGAGTATATCACGCCAGTGGCAGCAGTTCAACGCGGAATTGCCGTCAGTATCGTCAATTCGTATTCCACGTCATGTAGGAGTCGCAGAAGGATGCACGTTAAAACTCGTTGGGTTTGCGGATGCGAGCGAAAAGGCATACGGAGCAGTGATATACGCTCAGGTGACCACTCCTGATAACCGAATTGAGGTTCAATTAGTTTGCGCCAAATCAAGGGTAGCACCGTTAAAGGGCGTCTCCTTAGCACGCTTAGAATTATGCGCAGCATTATTGTTATCGCAACTGTTGAAAAGAGTAATTGATAATTACTCCGCGAGGTTTATTGTTCATTCAATATTTGCCTTTTCTGATTTGACTGTAACTTTAAGTTGGATTCATTCATCACCTCACCGCTGGCAAACCTTTGTTGCCAATCGTGTAGCAAAAATACACGAAAATTTGCATAATAGTCATTTTTATCATGTCGCAGGTGCTGAGAACCCTAGTGACTGTCTGTCGAGAGGTATGCTACCATCACAATTGATGGCAAATGATATTTGGTGGAATGGTCCAAAATGGCTTTGCCAGCCGCATTCCGAGTGGCCTATTGCGCCATTTAAGCACGCAAATTCGGAACAGTTACCGGAATTGAAAAGCAATCAGTATGAACAGCCAATTACTTTTGGCTTGTGTTCTCGCATGGCTGATCCACCAGAAATGAAAACTCGCAACCTTGAAGCGCTTGTATCATCTCAAATTGTACCTAATTCAATTATTAGCAAATATTCTTCGTTTAATAAATTGCAACGCGTAGTCGCATGGATAATGCGTTTCGTTAATAATTGTCGTAAACTTCCTGGTACTGGTAATACAAACTCAACTTATCTTAGCTCTCGTGAGTTAAATGACTCGCTTTTGAAAATCATACGCATTGAACAGGAAACATATTTTTCTGTCGATATACGTAACATGCGAAATAACGTTCCATGTTCAACTCACATTCTAAACTTGAAACCGTTTCTTGATAGCCGCGGTATTATCAGGCTGCGTGGTCGACTCAAGCACTCAGATCTGTCATATGAAAACAAATTTCCCATTTTATTTCCGAAAATCTGTCATTTAGCTTATTTAATTATAGATTATTATCGTAAACTATACTTTCATGTTGGCCCGCGAAGCCTTCAATTCACTATTCAGCGTAAGTTTTGGATAATAGCGGCACGAAATAAGATTCGTTCACAACTTTCGAAATGCATTGTTTGCCATAAGATAACATCTTCAGCATTACCACCTCCGTTAATTGCTGATTTACCACATGTATGTCTAAACTGATATACAGGGGTATATCTAAAATAGAAATACTTATTCTATTTCAATTTTTTTGTTTTTGTTTTGCTTGGCGACCATTGGGGTCTTTGTCTTCCATTGTTGTTATTTTATTTCTTTATATTTTTGGATGCTTATGCTCAATTTGTTTTATTTTCAAACGTGAATTGTTCATTGAATCCTATCGCATCTCGTTTCTTTTTTTTGTATTTGTCTTTTTCCTTTGACCACTTGGTCAAGGCGGGGGGGCATGTTCGCGCCTTTATTGTTACATGTGGTTCTTTGGAAATACCTCTTGTGTGCCCTCCGCCTCAACAGTTCAGTTGAATTCACCTCGCCGCAAAGGACACAAGTCCTAAAAACCGCACCGCTTTTACAGTTGTAATAATCAAACCGCAAACAGAACTCTTAAACCGCAGCTATTCGCAAGTACCATCGCCACGCGTCACCTATTCTCGTTTATTATTTCGCCATTCCCAATCGCCATTCCCTTCCAAAATCTTTCCAAACTAACATACCTACCTTTCCAGTGAACACTGAACGAAGAGGGAAGCAGTCTGGGTAAGTGCGATTAAAACATAATAAAATAGGTAGATAAGAACCGAATACAGTCCACAACATACCGCAACATTTGATCCCTCGATCCATTGAGAGGTAATATTTGCTACCCGCCGCAACAGCAGTGGTCGACCAAATGAAGTGATCACGCCAGAAATTGTAAAGAAAATCTAAATGGTATTGGATGACCATCGATTGAAAGTGCGCGAGCTAGTAGACATGGTAGGCATTTCAAAAAGTGCCGTATATTGCATATTGACTGAAAATTTGGACATGAGAAAGCTGTGCGCGAGATGGGTGCCGCGTTTGCTCACAATGGAACAAAAAAGGCGTCGTTTCAATCGAGTGTTTGGCGATGGATGAAACATGGGTCCATCACTTCACACCTGAGACGAAGGAACAGTAAAAACAATGGACTAAAAGGGGAGAATCAGCAGGCAAGGTCATGGCATCAGTTTTTTGGGATGCTTATGGGATAATTTTTATTGATTATCTTCAAAAAGAAAAAACAATCAACGGCGAGTATTATGCAAACTTATTGCACCAAGATAAAATCAAGAAAAAAACGGATGCATTTGGCGAAAAAGAAAGGGTTTTTTCATCAAGACAATGCACCAGTTCACAAATCCGTTATCGGGATGACCAAAATCAATGAATTAAAGTTCAAATTGCTTCCTCACACGTATTCGCCAGATTTAACCCTCGGATTATTTTGTTTTTCCAAACTTCAAAAAATGGCACGGTGGTAAAAGATTTGCCAACAATGAAGAGGTGGAATCTGCAGTAGATGGCTATTTTAAGACACTAGACGGTTCTCACTATAAACAGGGTATCGAAGCTATTGAACAACGCTGGGAAAAGTATGACGAGGTGAAAGGAGACTATGTTCATAAAATACAAAAAAAATTCCCAAATTTGTTGTGTTTTCTTTGTTAGGTCGGGTACTTTTGGGACAATCGTTTCTTGCCAAAAAAACAGTTCCAATTTAGAAAATGGCACTTTGAAGTATAATTTTTTTTATGCGATAGTTCAAATTTACAAATTTAGCTGTGTACTCACTTGTGACTTGCGGACACGATAACCCAGGCTGTGGTGTGTATACTAGGGCTTTAATAATTCTTAGGTCGGGTTCCGTTTGTACGAGTTTCCGGACACCATGTACTTTATATAGTATATGTACTCACCTGTAATTTGCGGACACGATAACCAGGCTGTGGTGTGGCTTTAATAATTCTTAGGTCGGGTCCCGTTTGTACGAGTTTCCGCCCACCGTGTACATTATATGGTATATGTACTCACCTGTGCCATGCAGACACGATAACCAGGCTGTGGTGTGTATACCAGCGCTTTAATAAATTCATGGGTCGGGTCCCGTTTGTACAAGTTTCCGGAAACCGTGTATATTATATAGTATACATGTACTCACCTGTGACTTGCAGACACGATAACCAGACTGCGGTGTGTATGCTAGGGCTTTTATAATTCATACGTATACCGTTTATATTATCTAGTATACATGGTGTACGGAAACTTATGGCACAAGCAAGAAAATTGCAAATTTAATCACATTTGGAATCAACTTTGTTGTATAAATTCTTTTTTTGGTTTGAACTTTCATTATCGAGTATAAACTATCATTCAGAACTGAAACATTGCTTGAAGGCATTAGATGTGTTCAGTGACCTTCCTCTTCCTCTCTCCAGTCTCTTCCTCCCCCCCACTACCTTCTACCCACAACTTCTACTCCAACTAACTTTCAGATAACCTAACCCACAGTTGGGACTCTTGGGCGGTATTTTTACAAAATGAGCCGACTGGCTCCAGGCATTCGGAGCTCTTGGGCAGATTCATACAAAAAGAGCCAACTGGCTCCAGGCATTCAGAGCTCTTGTGCGGATTCTTATAAAAAGAGCCGACTGGCTCTGGGCATTCAGAGCTTTTGTGCGGATTCATATAAAAAGAGCCGACTGGCTCTGGGCATTCAGAGCTCTTGTGCGGATTCATATAAAAAGAGCCGACTGGCTCTGGGCATTCAGAGCTCTTGTGCGGGTTCATATAAAAAGAGCCGAGTGGCTCCAGGCATGCAGCGCTCTTGTGCGGATTCATATAGAAAGAGCCGACTGGCTCTGGGCATTCAGAGCTCTTGTGCGGATTCATATAAAAAGAGCCGACTGGCTCCAGGCATTCGGAGCTCTTGTGCGGATTCATATAAAAAGAGCTGACTGGCTCCAGGCATTCAGAGCTCTTGTGTGGATTCATATAAAAAGAGCCGACTGGCTCTGGGCATTCAGTGCTCTTGTGCGGATTCATATAAAAAGAGCCAACTGGCTCCAGGCATTCAGAGCTCTTGTGCGGATTCGTATAAAAAGGGCCGACTGGATCTGGGCAGTCAGAGCTCTTGTGCGGGTTGATATAAAAAGAGCCGACTGGCTCCAGGTATTCAGAGCTCTTGTGTGGATTCATATAAAAAGGGCCGACTGGATCTGGGCCGTTAGAGCTCTTGTGCGGGTTCACATAAAAAGAGCCGACTGGCTCCAGGTATTCAGAGCTCTTGTGCGGATTCATATAAAAAGGGCTGACTGGATTTGGGCCGTCAGAGCTCTTGTGCGGGTTCATATAAAAAGAGCCGACTGGCTCCAGGTATTCAGAGCTCTTTTGCGGATTCATATAAAAAGGGCTGACTGGATCTGGGCCGTCAGAGCTCTTGTGCGGGTTCATATAAAAAGAGCCGACTGGCTCCAGGTATTCAGAGCTCTTTTGCGGATTCATATAAAAGAGGGCCGACTGGATCTGGGCCGTCAGAGCTCTTGTGTGGGTTCATATAAAAAGAGCTGACTGGCTCCAGGTATTCATAGCTCTTGTGCGGATTCTTATAAAAAGAGCCGACTGGCTCTGGGCATTCAGAGCTTTTGTGCGGATTCATATAAAAAGAGCCGACTGGCTCTGGGCATTCAGAGCTCTTGTGCGGATTCATATAAAAAAAGCCGACTGGCTCTGGGCATTCAGAGCTCTTGTGCGGGTTCATATAAAAAGAGCCGACTGGCTCCAGGCATGCAGCGCTCTTGTGCGGATTCATATAGAAAGAGCCGACTGGCTCTGGGCATTCAGAGCTCTTGTGCGGATTCATATAAAAAGAGCCGACTGGCTCCAGGCATTCGGAGCTCTTGTGCGGATTGTGCCAATTGTCAGCAAAATCATGGAAAACATAGTTCTTGATCAACTTTTTCCGGCGGTACAAACAATCATATCTAAAAATCAACACGGCTTTTTCAGAAAACGGTCGGTCGAGACAAACCTTCTGGAATACACAGATTTTATTTTAAATTCTATGGGTGGTAAAAATCAAGTAGACTCTATCTATACGGATTTTTCAAAAGCCTTTGATAAAATTAACATTGACCTGCTTCTGAAGAAACTGTTAAAAATCGGGATTAATGGTGACCTTCTCAGATGGATCAAATCATATGTAACAAACAGAAGTCAAGCAGTTAGAGCTAAGGGTTTCTCCTCGCGTTTTTACAGTATACCTTCAGGAATCCCGCAAGGATCACATCTCGGACCTCTCTTGTTTATTTTATATATCAATGATATAGGTAAATGCTTTAAAAATTCCAAATTCCAAATTTTTGCTGATGACACTAAGATTTACAAAAAAATCACTAATATTAATGACAGCCTAGAATTGCAAGATGATATCAATAGGCTTGGAATATATTGTGCTAACAACCAACTGTTCCTTAATCTGGAAAAATGTAACACAATATCATTCACCAAAAGCATAAACCCCCTAATATTCCCGTACAAAATCAATGACGTAGAGATAAAAAGATGTTGTGAAGTGAGGGACTTAGGAATAATAATGGACTCCGGAATGTCTTTCCGAACACATAAATTCCATCTGTGACAGGGCGTACAAACTTCTAGGATTCATCATAAGAGTGACCAAACCATTTAGGTCTCCACATGTAATCAAAATACTGTACGTCTCTTTTGTTCGCTCAATATTAGAATTCGGATCAGTCATATGGAATCCCCAATACAAAGTAAATATTGAAAGGTTAGAAAGAATTCAAAAAAAGTTATTGAAACACCTGGACTTTAAATCCTTTCGAACTTCAGAAAACCTAAAAGACTCATTAACATTCCATAATTTATCAACTTTAGAAGATAGAAGAAATATATCCGACCAAAAATTTTTATTCAAAATCATTAACAACGTTGTTGACAACAACTATCTTCTAGAACACATTAATTTCCACTGTCCAATAAGAAACACAAGGTCAAACCAACTATTCCACATCCCACACTCAAAAACAAATTACACACAACATTCATTTCTCCGAAGGACGTGCACAAAATACAATGATATCTTTTACGACACTGATATTTTCCATTTGTCCTCAGGCCAATTTATTAAATCCATAATAGGAAAAATTAAAACAAATTGTTAATTACGAACTCTCCACCCCTGCTGCATGTTATTTTTTTCATTCTCATTATGTTGGTTTTCCTTCTTTTTATTATAATAATAATATTTGGATGATTTATATATCCCATATGCTTTAATTTGTGTTTGTGTTTTTTTTCTTTCATTTCTGTTGTATATATATATATTTTTCTTTTTTTTCTACCACTTTATGTTTTCTTCAATGTTTTAATCCATGTTTATATATTATAAATTGTAGCGGAAACTTCGCTGGTTAATGCAATCATGTAATATGTTACTTTCTTATTAAAATATGTATAACTGTTTGTTTCCTAAATAAACTAAAATAAAATAAAAATAAAATAAAATAAAATTCATATAAAAAGAGCTGACTGGCTCCAGGCATTCAGAGCTCTTGTGTGGATTCATATAAAAAGAGCCGACTGGCTCTGGGCATTCAGTGCTCTTGTGCGGATTCATATAAAAAGAGCCAACTGGCTCCAGGCATTCAGAGCTCTTGTGCGGATTCGTATAAAAAGGGCCGACTGGATCTGGGCAGTCAGAGCTCTTGTGCGGGTTGATATAAAAAGAGCCGACTGGCTCCAGGTATTCAGAGCTCTTGTGTGGATTCATATAAAAAGGGCCGACTGGATCTGGGCCGTCAGAGCTCTTGTGCGGGTTCACATAAAAAGAGCCGACTGGCTCCAGGTATTCAGAGCTCTTGTGCGGATTCATATAAAAAGGGCTGACTGGATTTGGGCCGTCAGAGCTCTTGTGCGGGTTCATATAAAAAGAGCCGACTGGCTCCAGGTATTCAGAGCTCTTTTGCGGATTCATATAAAAAGGGCTGACTGGATCTGGGCCGTCAGAGCTCTTGTGCGGGTTCATATAAAAAGAGCCGACTGGCTCCAGGTATTCAGAGCTCTTTTGCGGATTCATATAAAAAAGGGCCGACTGGATCTGGGCCGTCAGAGCTCTTGTGTGGGTTCATATAAAAAGAGCTGACTGGCTCCAGGTATTCATAGCTCTTGTGCGGATTCATATAAAAAATGATAAAGTAATAACAAGAAACAGAAGTGAATGTGAATAAATACTTTTTTTTTAAGTAATATTTCAGTCGCATGTGAACATGGATTTATGATGAAAAATACAAAATGGACACCGCCCATATGTTTTCTATGAATACAGCAGACGCGTTATCCGTAGTCAACCTGTTAATCGTTATTGTAATTAACCATCACGCCGTTTCTCTGTAGGGATAGGCAGAGAGGACAGACCGCCAACAACTCGGTCTTGGCACACACTCTGCCTCATTCACATTCATACTTCAATAAGGAAATAGGTTACCGACTGTGATTCCAAGAGAATTTTAAATTATTCCGTCTCTCTACTCAATCAAAGATGGCACTTTAACTACTCAAAGTGCTACTTGTCCAGAGATGTTTTTTGGGACCATCCACGATTACTCATTATTACTTATATTCATCACCCTTTTAGTATTTATCAGAGTGTGCAATTGACACGCGGTACAAATGAAACCTTCAGAAAACTAAAGTAGACAAGAGTGGGGAGGCTACGAAGCACCGCACCAAGAGGAGGCCGATTATACTATGTTCGGGCATATTTGTACCTACACCCATGTATTCCTCCCGTCTTACCTACCTATCCTTATATATCCATCTTTCCATTGTCACCGGTTGAAGATTGATTCTAACCGCAAACATCAGTGCAATTTCAACTCCCGCGCGGTACTGACAGCCAAGTACTTTGGTCTCGTCGCTTTATATTCGAAACCCGGATCCGCGCAAGCTACATGTATTTTTAACCATGGAGTTTTCTTTAGTGCATGAGTGTGGGACCCCAGGACATTACCAGCAAGGTAGGATCATCTTGTTTTCGGTTGACATCCCATTTTTTCCTCTTCATCCTTTTCGTTCCAATAGTGGTAGGTAGAGATTTCAGACTCCGTGGAAGAAAATAACAACTTCCAATAGCTATCGAAACATTGGTCCTTCGAGCCGGATGTAGAATTTACCTTGATTCTTTACAGATTAGTTTAATTTACATGATTAGAAATTGTACTCAAACTCGTTTCATTACAAGATTATTATCAATAGTAGGTAGTTTCGGTACGGCTTATCAGTTCAGCTGGTAGGTAGGGAATATTGGGTGCAAATAGAATACTTTATTTGTTGCAAGTAGATACCTACTATTATAATTGTTAATTTACGTATTTAATACATTTCAAAATAGATAAGGTTGCAACCAAGATTGGTTCGTTAAAATTAAAACGACAAAGACTGTTTGGGCGAGTGCAAGTCGCATATGATCTCATTAAAGATTTAGAGCAAAAAACAAAACTTTGTCAATTTAAGGCGAGAATGGAAAAAATTGAATCCACGTACGAAGAGTTCCAAAACATTCAATGCGAATTGTCAGATCTGGTTTCGCTTCCAGAATTCGAATCAAAAAACGATATTTTAGAAGTTTCACGCGTTTTTGAAGAATTATATTTCCAAGTCACATCAGCGCGTGACATTCAATTGGAAAAAGGTCACACAAGCCATGACATTTCAAATGAGGAAACTCAACTGCGACCGATGCGTAGCTTACTAGCTCCGGAAATAAAAATTCCTATCTCGGGACTTCGCGAATCACATCAAGGAAAATTCTTTGAAGAATTCGTTTGTCTTTTTTTGGTTCTGCAAAAAATAGATTTAAAAACGCGTCGGTCTTTTGAATCTCTTGTTAAAAAAGATGAAATACCGGATACTGGAAAATAGAATAAATAGAATTTTTAGCAACACAAAATCGAACAAATTTGCTTTCAGATATAAAAGATTCCTAAGAGGGTATTATTTTCAAACGCGAGCTCAAACGAGCATAATGTTAATAAAATTACTTGTATAATGTGTAATCACAAACATCACTTGACAAAGTGTCGAGACTTTCTATCACTAAATGTAGACAGTAGGAGGGACTTCGTAAAAAATGAAAAGTTGTGTTTCAATTGTTTGAATCCACATTTCATTAAAAATTGTAGATCAAAATTTCGTTGTAGAATATGCAACAAAACGCACCACAGTTTGTTACATACTGACGAAAGGTCTCTTTCGCCAAACAACCGCAGTACTGCAACGGATGATTCTGTACAGTGTAATATTGCTTACGGACTATCAAAACGTTCGATATTACCTACCGCGCTGGCAGAATTCCTTGACTGTTATGGATGTAAACACAGAGCGCGGATTTTAATTGATACGGGGAGTGAAGTGTACTTTATTTAAAACTTATTGACACTAAATGTCGAGAAAACCCATTTTATACCTTACAACCTAACAGGGAATATCTCACATAAAAATCTAAACTCAAACTGTATATATATTAGTAGTAAAGAAGAAATAAAATATCTTGGAATAATTATCTATAATAACATCAAATGGAAAAGTCAAATAAATTCCACAGTAGACAGAATGAGAAAACTGATCTATATATTTTTTAGATGAAGAAATACTGTATCATTAAAAATACTAAAAGATATTTATTATGCACTTGCGCACTCTGTACTACAATATGGAATCGTTGCTTGGGGGGGTGCATTCAAAGCAACCCTTCTCCCATTGGAAACAATTAAAAAAATATTAATAAAAATCATCCTAAAAAAGCCCTATTACTATCCAACTATAAATGTTTTTCAAGATTTCCCGGTTCCCCCACTAACAAAAATTTATGACAAAATTTTAACACGAGCTTTGCTCAATAAAAAGGTGTAAGACATATTAAATAATATAATTTTTTTACAAAAAACTTTTAGAATACACAAAAACATGTAATTTTTGTAACATTTATTAAATAATTAAAAAAAAAAAAATTGCACTATTACAAATACAATAAAAAGTAAAAATAATTTACCACAATTAAATATAAGCAAAAGAATAATATCTGTTGGAGGATTTACCGTGCCACTAGTGCGAACCACAACAGCACAGCACCACTACACATTCAAGGGTATAAAATTATTTAATAAATTACCCCTTGATATACGATCCGAAGAAAGCTACGAAAAATATAAAAAAATTAAATTAAAATATTCTAGTACCACCTCATAACTTAACTTATTGTATATTATATTTAGAAATATGTATTGATTTAGAAATATGTTTTTGCCTTATCAATAGTTTAAATCATTTATTAACATATTATATATTTTTATTACTATTATATATTTATATTATATATTTTTATTACTTTTATCTGTATTTTCTCATAAAATCACTAATATTTTTTGTTAAATTACTAATATTTTTTCTTTTAATTTAAACAAATGTAATTTTTTTTAGTTGTCCTCTCCTAAACACAAGCAGCTGCTTTATTAGGAGAGTGATTGAAATATTGATGTATATATTATGTTGTAAAACTGTAACCTTATTATATTTTTCAATAAAATAAAAAAAACATTTTAGGACTACATTCACAAAAATGGTCCGGGAAAGTTCGGGGTGTAAACAATGCTATTGTCAACAACATACAGGGTTTAGTTACCTGTAAAATATACTCTATTCAAAATCACTGCTTTGTGAAAGGGCAAGCTATAATAATATCAAATATTACTTCTAAAATTACGCCCGTAGATTTACAAGAATCATTTGAAGATTTCAAACATTTAAATTTGGCTGACCCAGATTTCCAAAAGCCAGGAGACATTGATTTTCTAGTGGGATCAGCCCCCTTAGCATGGTCGATCGATATAGGTTTTATCGAAAATGTCGGTAACTTGTAATCGCTCCCGAGAACGAATGCAGGCCGCTAACGAAGAAATAACAGTTCACGTCAAATAAATCAGGAACCCTTAGTCGTTGTGAACTGTTTTTTGTTCGTTAGCGGCCTGCAGTCGTGCTCGGAAGCGATGACAAGTTACCGACATTTTCGATAAAACCTATATCGATCGATCATGCTAGGACCACAGATTTGATTGCGAACATATGGAGACAAGGATATGTTTCAAGCCTTAAATGTAATTTGCTAGCAGTGAATACGATATTCGGGTATGTTATCATGGGTTCATGTATACAAGGTTATAATTCCGTACAACCCGTTGTGACGTCAGCGTTAACTGCAGTTGAAAATAGTGACTTAAACCACGCGGTAAGTCATTTCTGGGAAATTGAAGAGGTTTCTAACGAAATTATTCAGAATAAGGACGATAATGAATGCGAAACCATATTTCAATCAACAGTCAACCGGGAAGGGTGCGGCAGGTATATCGTGGCACTACCTTTCAAGAGCAGAGATCATGTGGATATCGGATGCACATATGATATCGCCCTTAAGAGATTTTATAATCTTGAAAAACGCTTGTCAATAAATCCAACATTGGCGTAACGTTACTTTAAATATATGAAGGATTTCTTAGAGCAAGGCGTTATGACAAGAGTTTCCCCATCGACTGAGATACTGAATACTTATTACATTCCATATCATGCGGTTGTTCAAAAAATAGGAAATGATATTAAAATTCGCGTGGTCTTTGACGCCTCATGTAAATCTGATAAACAAATTTCGCTAAACGATTGTTTATATTCGGGTCCAAAATTACAAAATGAAATAAGTCACATACTTTTAAAATTCCGTATATACCCGATAGTACTCACTACGGATATACAAAAAATGTTTCTCCAAATTCGATTGAGAGAACAAGATACAAATTTTCAAAGAATTCTTTGGCATTCTTCACCTTTACAGCCGGTAGGGCAATATATACTTGGTACTGTCACATTTGGCGTGACTTCTTCGCCCTATTTGGCCATAAGAACTTTACATCAACTGGTGAAGGATGAAGGTACTCGATTTCCAAAGGCTTCTAAAGCACTGTTGTCGGACACATACGTGGACGACATCGTAACCGGTGAATGGGAACCGGAAAGCGCCGCTCAGCTGCAGACGGAGCTAAAAGAACTCCTTACAGGAGGCTTTCAATTGAGAAAATGGATGAGCAATTCGCAGTCAGTTTTAAATAACATTCCAATTGAGCACCGGAGCCACATGAGTGGTAAAGTTGCATTTGATGATAGAACATCTTTCTCGTTGAAAATTTAGGTTTAATTTTGAATCCTGATAAAGATACATTTTCGTACTCGGTAGAAGAAAAAGAAAAGGTTTTTACAAAACGTGCAATACCGAGCTGTGTTACACGTATTTTCGATCCCATTGGATTAATAACACCTGTTGTTTTTAAGGTGAAATGCCTTCTACAGGAACTATGGAAATTAAAGCTAGGTTGGGATGACTCCCTCCCGGAAAATATTGTTAATTTATGGGAAAATTTCTTGGATGAATTACCTAGGTTATGTTATTTACAAATACCAAGACATTGTAGTACAATAAAAGGCTCAAATTGTACTTTAGTACGATTTTCAGATGCGAGCGAATTGGGTTACGCGGCTTGCATATATTTGGTTACGAACGAAGCACAGCCTCAAGTCACATTACTTATGAGTAAATCTAAAGTTGCACCACTGAAAATATTATTCATACCACGTCTCGAGCTTATGGGAGCTTACCTACTTTCAAAGCTGGTCAAAATGACGAAGTTATCGATAGAAACTCTCGTGAAAATTACAGAAATAATATTGTTTTCCGATTCCACCATAGTTTTATCATGGATTAAGACACCACCTCATACTTTGAAAACTTTTGTCGCGAAACGCGTTATCAAAATTATTGATGAAATCGAGGACGCAAAGTGGTACCACGTTGCGTCAAAAGAAAATCCAGCCGATTTTGCTTCTCGCGGTTTATGTCCATCGCAAATAATAGATAACCAATTGTGGTTTCAAGGGCCTCCTTGGTTGGCTCAGCCAAGTCCGAAGTGGTCATTGTCTTTACCGGAAAAATTAAAGGTTGAAGAGCTACCAGAAGTAAAATCCCACATCTCAACAGTTCACAGGCCGCTTGATTACTATGAGGGCCTACAATTTTTCCGATTTTCTTCTTGGAACCGTCTTCGGAATGTGGTCGCTTAGGTTTATTTACAATACGCAGCAACGGACCAAGGATGCTCGTAGATCTGGAATTCTGACCGGCACAGAAATAAATCGCGCGGTCACCCTAATAGTAAAATGCGACCAGCAGTTTCATTTTCCCGAGGAATTCAGAATGCTGCAAAATGATGCGGTCAACTCAGTGGCATTTCAAAAATTAAATGTGTTTATTGACCACGAAAACATACTTCGCGTTGGCGGGCGGCTCCGCAACTCTCATTTAAAATATAATACTAAGTTCCCAATAATCTTGGCAAAAAACAGTAAGATTGCGGAACTGTTAATATCTTATTACCATAAGGCCTATCTACACGCTGGTTCACGAACTCTGCAATTCCTGATTCAGCAAAATTATTGGATTGTATCGGCACGTAATAAAATCAAGAAAATGGTGTCCAAATGTGTGAGATGCGCGAGATTGCGAGCGTCCCCGCAAATTCCCCTCATGGCCAGTCTGCCAGAAGCGCGTGTTACGCCCAAACGCGTATTCAGTCGTGTGGGGGTGGATTTGGCCGGCCCATACGTCCTAAAGGAAGGAAAACGCAGAGGTGCTAAAACATACAAGGCTTACTTTGCGATTTTTGTTTGCATGGCAACGAAGGCGATACATCTCGAGGTCCTTTCGGATCTCTCGTCTGAAGCCTTTATCGGTACCCTCGATAGGTTTGTTTCACGACAGGGTATTTGTCAGGCCATTTATTCGGATTGCGGTACGAACTTTGTTGGGGCGAAACGCCATTTGATTGGAACACAAAATTTTTTAAATAGTTGTTAAATTTACAACTATATTACATAAAATAGAAGCCATACTAAATTCTCGTCCTCTCTGTCCTCTAACCTCAGACCCTGAGGATTTTCAGGCCCTTACTCCAGGTCATTTTTTAATTGGAGAACCGTTAATTTCGATTCCAGAATATAACTATTCGTAGGTTAAAATAAATCGTCTCAATCGGTGGGAACATTTAAAGAAAATGACAACATTTTTGGCAGCGCTGGAATACAGAATATTTACAAGCGTTACAAAATCGCGTCAAATGGTATAAGGCTACCCGTAACCTTCAAGTAAATGACCTAGTGGTCATCAAAGATACTAGGGGCCGTCTGTTTCAACAGAAAGCTAAATCGTGTTCTAAAGTTAAATTTTAACTGTCAGTTAAAGTAACGAGGACGTTAAATGGGACCGCGCGCTGTTTCAAGTGTATTTTCGCTTAAGTAATAGTTGTCAGTATGACCAGTCTAAAAAGCAGAATATTCCTCGGAATTATGTGACAAAATGCATTGAAATCTTTTTTGATGCGGCAACACCGTAAACTAAATCAGAACTGTCAAAATATCCGGTTGTATTTTGTTTCGCGTCGTAGGATCTGACGGCTTTGTTCCGATAAAAGTATTTGTATGAATATTTACAAATGTAATTTACTTTCTAGTAGTTGTGATATCTCCTTGAATTTGAAGTGTCACATATTTTTCGAGATCTTCAATTCAATTTATTTATGGTATCCGTAGTTACTAGCGATATTAATAGAGCTTGTCTTAAAGGCGGCTTCACTCGCTAATGTCGATATACAAAGCAAGTCTAACCTACTACTCATCTTATATTTTTGTAATGTGTATGATACAATAGGTACATTGATTTGAAGATCTTGTAAATTTTGCGATACATCCATTAACAGAGCTTGTCCTTAAAAGGAAACGCCAAATATGTCGATATCAGTATTGATTCTGTTCAACAGCAAGATTTTTTTGACATGCGGTAACATATTATTATTGACGCAGGGACAAAATATTTTGGTTTTCGCTGCAAGACATTGGATGAGGAATTCATCGTCATTATCATCCTCTTCTATAATATTTATCATGATTACTGATTAGTATATTAGTAATCAATGTTGAAGCACCCATTTTCGTACATTACTTCGACCAGAACTGTCAAATATGCCAATATGGCGGAGTAACTCTAGAGTAACTATCGGTTTTCGGAAAGTAAGTATAAAAGTTAAAAGTAACGTAAAACAATCAGTCAAATTGATTGAAAAACGCATTTTGCTGAAATTTAACTATAGTAACGGCGTTTTGTTTTACTTTTACTTTAGCGAGTGTTGAAACAGACGGCCCTAGGAGTCCTCCATTGAAATGGCCGCTCGGCAGGATAAGGGAGGTGAAACCGGGCTCTGACGGGGTCGTAAGATTAGCCTCAGTACAAACCAGCGATGGTGTATATCTACGGCCTGTGGCAAAGCTTTGTCTTTTACCTGTAGAATAAGAGAGTAACGTTTTTTCCTTTTTCTATGAATCTTGGTATAGGTTCATATATTTTTTGTTTTTTTATGCCTTCAATGGTTTCACATTGATTGCGATTCAGCTATCTTTTGTTTTAGTTATGTTTTTCGAGTTATTATTTTTTCTTTACATTCTGCACGTTTAGTCTTTAGTTTCACGAGCACCGTTTGTAAGGAATAGATTAAATGTTAGGAGTAGGTTTCTTTTCATACATTTGTATTTTTTTTAAATTGGCCAGTTTCGATGGGTATTGGAAAAATGATATTTTTGGCGGGCGGTATATGTTCTGGCATATTTGTACCTACACCCATGTATTCCTCCCGTCTTACCTACCTATCCTTATATATCCATCTTTCCATTGTCACCGGTTGAAGATTGATTCTAACCGCAAACATCAGTGCAATTTCAACACCCACGCGGTACTGACAGCTAAGTACTTTGGTCTCGTTGCCTTATATTCGAAACCCGGATCCGCGCATGATACGTGTTTTCAACCGTGGAGTTTTCTTTAGTGCATGAGTGTGGGACCCCGGGATATCACCAGCAAGGTAGGATCATCTCGTTTTCGGTTGACATCCCATTTTTTCCTCTTCATCCTTTTCGTTCCAATAGTGGTAGGTAGAGATTTCAGACTCCGCGGAAGAAAATAACAACTTCCAATAGCTATCGAAACATACTATCCTCATTCTCTCATAGGAAATCCTATAAATGTATTATGTGTTTGTCTCTTTTTAGTGTCGCTATTTTTCATTTCATCGAGTTTCAAATCACAACGGTGCTAAAGAAGTTTTCACTTAAAAAAATAGAACACGTATTTTCAACTGTATAATATATTTATTTTGGTAATAAAAAATTATATAAATTCATGGATTTCAGTAAGGAGTTCATGTTAATAATATATAATATAGAATATAAAAGTAACACCCACTACATTATCACTGTTTACCAACAGTAGTTAACATATTTTCTTTCATTCAAAGGAAAAAGTGTAAGAAAGTATTGAAATAACACTAGTCAAATTATTTTTGACACTACTCTGAAAATTTTAATTTTAAAATAAATTCATGAAATTAGATGTAAAAAATAAATGCAATTTTAAAGAAACTTTAACCAGTTCTCTTGAATCCTTAAATGATGTGAATCCATAAACCAACTAACCGCCATTTTAAAAGTAAAGTTTGTTTGACTCAATGAACCTTAATATTAGTTAAAACTATTTAATTTAAAATATTGCTTCACAAAACATAATAAATTCATAGCAAATGTTTCTGAGAATTTCTGCTTCACTGTTGGTTGTATTTCATTGAAACTACAATAGGAATAAAATGACTTATTAAACAAATGGCAAATAATCATCACTAAATTTTAATTGAAATTATTTTCTTCTTCCAAAAGGTAACTGGATTTTTCTAACATTTAATTAACGAAACAGATAAAATACAAAAATGTTAAAACAATTTGAGGCAAAGATGACTTAATTCAAATTTATATTAATAATACAAATTATTTAAAAAAAAATCACAATAGAGACAGAATATCTTACTGCGGGCATTCCAAACTGGGTAAGGAATCTAAAACATTCACGGAAAGGGTTAGGGTACTCGCAGGGAGAAGTAATTCCATCTCTTAATGCTCACAAGCAACACAAGGCGGGTAGTCAGCCGTGCGATTCTGTATATTTTGTGGACACAGAATCAATTCCATACGTAATCTACTGTCAAATTTGTGTGATTTTCTATGGCTTACAAATGCTTTTTCTATGGACTGATATGGCAGCTGTCGTATTTCAACTAATTTAAAACACGAAATGCTGCAAGTATGCATGATTATTTATTCATTTAATGTACGTTTAACATTGTATACCATGGATTAAACATTTGCAAAGTTTCAATCTAAATACGCATGAATTACTTAGTTTCTTAAATTAAGAACATAATAACCTATTTTGTGTAAGTAAATAGTTGCTTCTTGTAGTAATAAGGAAGTTGAGTGAAAAATATTTTGACTTATAAAAAATATGTTCATGTAGATCAAAAAATAACGATTCTAAATATATAAATATATTTCTATATTATTATTCTTAGAATTAGTTAAACATTCTTAAAAAATTATTAAAAAGCTATAAACTAAAAACGCTTCATGATTGGTCAAAAGAATTCTGACGTCATCTGTTCCCCGGTTTGTACGATCATGATCGTGCATCTCTTTCTATTACACGAGAGATGGTTTATTTATGATGAGACAGGTTGTATCTAGGCCAAACGCTTGCTTTACAGACAGAACTGGATAGCAAACTGCAGAAATAAATTAACGTTCATATCACATAAACATAAAAACCAAACAAAAATAGTTTTAATATAAACACACAAATAAATATTGAGTTTAAATAAATAGAGAAGAAACTTCTTTACCGCGCGTGAAAAAGTGACGTAGCTTTGAAACAACTAAACATTTTAATGTAAACATATATTTGTCTCACTTGCACAAGTCACGAGAACAATACCGCCGCTAGTATAGACAAAGGCAGAAGCACAAACCTGGGTTGGCAGGGTGGTGTTGCCTACCATTTGAAATTTTACCCAATACAAACAATGAAAAAGAGTTTTGTTAACATTAGTTTGTAATAAAATGAACTAATTTAAATTATTTTGAATATATGTTTTTTATTAAATGAGTAAAAGTAAGCAGAAGTAATGAAATCATTACGACATTTTTTGTCCCAATATTTTTATTGTACCAACAGTATATATATGTACTTAATACTCAAACGGATGCTTTAAAAGTGATTCAAAAGGTGTTTTCTAAGCTCTTTTCTCAGCAATCCAATTATTTCCACCCACTTCCCACGGCATGCTGCATCTTTAGGTGCCCTGCAAAATTATTGATATAAAATACTTAACAAAATAATTACTAGATTATTCATTAATAAACTAAATTAAGTTGTAATGATTTCTTTTGGATGAAGATTAAAATGTAATTTTTATTATTATTTCCAAAATATTTTAAATGAGTGGTTACCTCCATAGTAACTCATTCCCTATTCTCCCAATAATGTGGTAAAACCAAAACGACTTTTTGGTGGCAACATTGAACCTATATTATAGTATTTGACATTTTATATTTCAAATTTCTGCGTTTTTTAATTAAATGTGAATATGTAAACAATAAACTTCCGTGTGGAAAGTAATTCCGCTTGATTTATTATGTGTTTGTTTCCTTGAATCGCATTCTTTCACGACGTATTTACCCATTTGTAGAGCGCATCTCTCTTTCCAC
The DNA here is from genome assembly GCA_929108145.2 of Limnephilus rhombicus. Classification (NCBI taxonomy): domain Eukaryota; kingdom Metazoa; phylum Arthropoda; class Insecta; order Trichoptera; family Limnephilidae; genus Limnephilus; species Limnephilus rhombicus. Next base: position 1,524,881 of record OV815283.1, on the reverse strand, counting down.
AAACAGCTGTCACTTCATAATACCATGCTGGGAAGTACAGGAGGCAGGAAAAACACAAATTCTGACTTTAAAAATTAATTTAACTATGAAATCCATATATATATTTTTTAATACAATTGATTCTGATAGACGGTTAACGTTGACAAGCAATGTGTTTTTTAGAGTCAAATGACGTCACACACACACCTCGCCTCTTACCGGTTGTTTTGGCGGGATTAATAAAATTTTAACTTTGAGACTTAATTTAATTATGAAAACGAACTTAAAAAATAAAAATAAAATACTAGTATTTAAGTTTGAATGTGAACATTGATAAAAAAAAAATTTAAAAATGGACTCAACTTCCTTATTGTTGAAATGAAGTGTAATTCCTACAATCCGTGCCTAAAAGCACGGCAGTTGGTGGAATAATTAATTTTTTTTTTTTTTTTTTTTTTTTTTTTTTTTAAGTTTTTATTCCAGCAAGACTGGGAGGGTAGTGCAATCCCAGTCTGCCATATTACATAAACAACTATAAAAGAAAAGAAAAAAAAAACAGTTTAAATATTAGGTAGGTACCTAATTAAAGCATAAAATGATAACAAAATTCATCACACAAATAATAAAAAATAAGCATAAAATTAAAATAAATAATAAGTAGACAGAATTAAAAATAAAAAGATATTTTGGGATAGTCCATCATGGAGGTCGCCTCATCATCTGCATCCACCGCTCATTTAATGGGGAACTGAGCCACTCGGATGCAGCCACGACAATGATATTGGTTGAAGTCCGTATCCTGCTCCAGAAGCTGGCTAGTCGGTGGCGAAGTAGGGCTGGGAATGAGTGCACCCTCCCCTCGGTGAACATTAATGTATATCGTCCCCAAATATTCTGCAAGTGTGTACTGCCTCAAAAACTTTGCCTTAAACAGGTTCTTAATTTGGGCAAACTAAGCAATTCATGCGTATTTACACTGAAACAAAACTTTGCAAATGTCAAATCCATGCTATACAACTTTAACCCTTAATTTACCCGGTAGGTCCCTGGGACTCCATTGAAAACTTTCAGCACTCATAAAACCATTCGTTTTAGAATTACAAATTGTGCATTCCAGTACCTTCACGCAGAGACGCGCCAAATGCGAGGAAGAGCGGACGTCGATGTGCGCGGCTCCGATTGATTAATCATGCTGATGGAGTCCGTGGGACATCACTAGCGAGATTACTTTTTTTTTGTTCGAACCATGTTCTTTTTTTGACGTTTTATAAGAATTGATTATGTTTTTGTTATATTTCTTTAAGAATTATTTTGAAAAATTGTTTAGTTTTGAAATGCTGAGACTAGAAGTTAGGTTCGTAATTTTGCTTCAAAAAGTGCCATATTCTAGAAATTCCTACTTACTACCGGGTAAATCAAGGGTTAAACATACATTAAATGAAAAAATAATCATGCATACTTGCAGCAATTTGTGTTTTAAACTGTTTGAAATATGACAACTGACATATCAGTCCTTAAAAAAAGCAATTGCAAGCCATAGACAATCACAGTAGAATTTGACAGTAGATTACGTATGGAATCGATTCCATAGCCACAAAAGATACAGAATCGCTCTTCTGGCAGGACCAACCAACTTACTTATTCCTCTCCTTGTCATACAGAAGTGGACTTAATGATTAGATTTTTTCTTAAACTAAAAGACCCCTTCCTAATTGCGGTGAGTCCCGGGAAGATGACATTACACAAATAATGTTAAGATATAATGGAATACACAATGACTACACATTTATAATGCAGCTTTGCATAAAAGGGTGAATTTCCTAACTTCTGATCTTTACGTGATTAGATCTGACCTGCCTGGCAACTAACTGTGCCAACACGTAACAGTACAGTACAGTATGAATGTAAAGATCTAGATACCCCCAATGACCCTGAAGATAAAACATAATAGCGTCGTAAAGATAGTCTAAATTCAACATTAGTACGACCTACAACTGGTAGTAACTAAAATAACAGACGATAAGCCATACTTTTACAGTTCACGATGTTAACTGCTATGGACCCTGATGCGGGCACCACAATTGCAACAAGTGTTTCAAATTGAAGGTTAACACTTCTTCTATAACAACAATACACAATTTAAAAAGCTTTAACGCTTCAACGGCTAGCGATAACCGAGTTGCGGTCTCGTCAGACAATAGATGACTATACTTATTAGTAGGTTCGCCTGTAGATCTTCTCCATGATATTGAAGAAGAGAGAGTGTGGCAAGCCGCGTGAGATTTGCTGAATGTGCGTACGGATTAAGGAATAACTAGTTTCTTCGTAGACGGCGTACGTATTGGGAAGTCCTAGTTCTTCGTAGAGCGCCTTGACGCGGTCGACGTCTTCCGGTTTGAAGCTGGCGTAGCACTCCTCCAGCAGGGCTCGCTGAGCGGGGGTGGCGCGCTGCAGGGCCACCACGGCCAGCCACGAGCACTTGCCGGTCTGAATGTCCGTGCCCTTCTTGCCCGTCACTTGCGGGTCACCAAAGCAGTCCAGGAAGTCATCCTGACAAATCAAATATATTTTTTAAAACAAACACAAAGTCGATAGCATTTTATTAGCGGGAAAGTGGAAAAGGAATACGAGACACGAGACTACTTTAAAAATGATGTAACAAATATACAATGTGAAATAAAACTCTAAACGAAATGTCTAGAAATTTTTACATAGTTAATACCCCAGTAGTACAAACTACATGAATTATAAATATTTTGTAAGGTTTAGCAATAAATAGGTTGTAATAAAAGGCTAACAGAAGTTTGTTGCATCGTACAAGAGCCCCAATAGTTCAGAGCGGAAATATGATAAATGGTGTGTGTTAGGGAAGATGCAAAGAAGTGTACTTTATAACTTATTGTACCTGAATCTGGAAGAACAGTCCCATCTCCAGCAAGATGGTTTTGGCCTGTCGGTGCATTTCGGGGTCGTCGATCCCGCTCATGAGCATGGCCAGCCCGATTGGCAGTTGGAAGGTGTAATACGAGGTCTTGTACTTGACAATAGAGTTGTAGCGCTTCATGGTGAACTGACTCAGGTCAGGTTTGCCATCTTTAGTGGAGTGCGTGTCCAGGAATTGTCCGGTGGCAGTCTTTAGAAGCATCTGGGATTAAAGAAAAATTCATTGAACACCCACTAAAGCAGTTTAACAGATCACTAGAAGATGATATCCCCTTGAATTTTAACCTGTCGAACGTGGGATGGTATTCCGAAAACCGTGCGAAAATTACCTTGATGTGTTCTGGTCAAATATCAATCCAAAAACAAAGCAATTGTTTTCTGTTTACCAGATAATATATCTTATTATTCATGTACATTACATGATAATATCGTAAGAAGTTTTTCCAGAATAGCTAACTAAAAATCTCCCATTTTGGAAGTAAATGTCAAAAAATATATTCATACAAATATAAACTAATTTTATTATTTCTCCACAAACCTGAATACATACCTAACATGAAAAAATACAATTCAAAGAAGTTTTCAAAGAAATTCATTTCATTTGAAAACGTAAAATATCAAAATGTTTGCCATTGATGATAGCTGCCAAAAACACCTACAAATTCTCTACAACAATCAAATAGAACTTAGGTCCCAGATAGATATTGGCGCAAGCGATTCTGACCTTGTCCTTCATAGAGTTTCTTTATAAAACAAAGATTTTTAGTGCCCGCCGGCAGGTGAACCACAGACGAGAGGTTAAAAGTATGTAAAGTATAATAATTGATGGATGATTTTTATAGTGCCATTTTTGTGAGAAAATCACCTCAAGGGCGCTTTGAAAGTACTCTCTCAGTAATCCGCAGTAATCACATGCCTAGACTTGTACACCGACAGGTTGGGTTGTCTTACTCCAACATACTCAGTTACTATACCGCCATCTAGCTCGCTCTCACTGACCATTTAACCTATAACAGTGTTAATTATTGTCGTTTTAGGACATTTCGGTTGTCCTCCGTGCATTCTAGCAACTCTCGCGTATGTACGAGGGGGGACCCCGTAACGAGAGTTGTGCTGTGGTGGAGAGGAAGAATTTTTTTTATTTATATCTATATATTACAGTTTTTACCTTATTATAAACATTTTTACATGATATATTTTGAAATTTTTTTTTACATATGAATGGGGGAACACATTTTTCGACCAGGTTTCCGTTTGGGTCACTCCTGCTAAGTCAGTGTACGAAGTTATGTCGCTGTGAGTGAATCGAACCGATCAAATTTCTTAGTAAAACAACTTTTTCCATTTCGGCGAAAACGTGATGGCAGATTGTCGAGGAAATTGGCAAACTATTGTGATGCTGACTGCTTATGGGGATACTGCCCTAGGTAAAACCAGAGTCTACGATTGGTTTTCACATTTTAAAAATGGAGAAATGTTAATTGAAGACCAACCTCGTTCAGGACGCCTCTCAACGTCAAAAACTGACGAAAACTTTGACAAAAAGAATACCCTCGTTCGTGAAGACCGTCGCCGAACCATTGATCAACACTGTGAGATGTCTGGAATGTCATGGAGTTCAATTCAGAGGATTTTAACTCAAGATTTGCCCGTGAGAAGGATTGCAGCCAAATTTGTCCCTCACCTTCTCACAGGCGAGCAAAGGGTGCGTCGACTTCAGGTATTTTAAGAACTTCAAAATCAGCTCGAAGAGTACCCTGAATTTTTTTCCAAGGAGATCTAAGCCCCCTGTGACTTATTTTTGTTCCCCACACTAAAAAGGGACATGAAAGGAAAGCGTTAAGTCACTGTGGAGGAGGTAAAATCAAAAATGGCTGGAAGGCCTCAAGGACATCCCGATAAGTGAAATTAAAAACAGTTTTAAACAATGAAAGTAGCGTTTTGAGAAGTGCGTTGTGGTTAACGGAGAATACTTTGAAGGTGATCAAAATGTGATTTAAAAATATTGAGAAATAAAGAAGTTATGACGAAATTCCGGTGACTTTTGGGTCCCCCGTCGTATATCCGTCTGCCACTTTTTTGTTCAAAATAGTTTACAAAATGGAGTTTTCTCGCAAGCGTAAACATAACACCTTAACTTAAGGTCGAGAGTGGTGTTTGCTAATTTTTGATGTTTGGTGACTAAGCAGGGGTGCCCAGGTAAGGTTTGTTCAGTTCTTGGCGGTGGATGCATCTGTCCACCGACCGAGTGAGAGGGCGGATTGGGAGAGGCAGTTTGGAGAGACCATTTGACCTCTCCAGCCGACCTCCACACAGCTTATAGGTATTTGTCTGTATGTGTGCTGCCCTTCAAATGATTTCTAACAAATATGATTATTACACAACAAATACGATATAATGTATTATGATTTTGAATGGGGTCAACTGTTGATGTTGGTAAATGCTGCTATTTTATCTGTCAAGTGAGGAGAATCAATTATTGATAGGTTAGCAAATAGCAAATACCATTAAATTAGCCAAACGTACAATTCTAATCTAATAATAACAGTGCAACGACGCGCTGATGAAATTTTTGTTTGAATTTTCATGATTATAATTTAGCAGCGTGAAAATTGAATGATTTCTCAGTGCGTTTCAAATGCAAATTAACCCCTCAGACCTCTACCGTATTTTGTCAGGGGGTCAAAATATTTCTGTTTTGCAATAAATTTCAAATAAATGGAATTTTTCTGAATGTATCCGAAAACTAAAACTGTTTAGAAATGTGATAAAATACGCTTTCAAATTTTATAATTAGAAATAAACATATAATTTTTAAAATATAAAAAATTTTCATGCAAACATAAAAAAGTTTTAAAAATGGCTAACCTTTCTTTTTTTCTAACTAAAATTACAGATAATGAAAAATAAATAAAAACAAACATATAATTTATTAGGCAAATGTATTATAAACGTTATCCTCAATTCACTTTTTTGTCATTTCATATAAAAATAATTAATAAAAAAATGTCAAAGTTTTTTTTTTTTTCAAATTGCGGTCGGAAACTTTGTATTCATAAAAGTGTCAATTTTAATTATTTTGCGGTTAACTTTTACATTTGCATATAAAGCATGTTATTTTCTCTTTCTAACACCATTTAGATAATTTTTCTAACCATGATAATAAGGGTGACGAAACAATTTGTATGAGACCTGAAAGGTTAAATGAAACAAATAGACTTGATGGGTTAGATTAGTGATACACGGATCCCGGAACAAAAAGCCGAGCCGTTCTAGTCATTGAATTTCAACATTCTTGAATGAAGCACAAAATAAAAACATAAGATTTAATAGGTAGCGTAGTTTACTCAAAACCTGCAAAAGAGTTGGTTTCAATTGTTATTATATTTTATCACAAATAATAATGTTTACGACTAATGAAAACATTACGAGCTTTTCATGTCAACTAAAAATAATAACCTACTTTTAATGTTTCATTTTAAAGGAAATTACTGTTTTTTGTCGTGCGTAAAATTATTTCAACAGTTACACGTGTTTTCTATTTTTGTGAAAACTAATTGACCTTTATCAGACTAAGAGTGACTGACGGCCTCTGTGGTCAAGGGGTAAGGCTCTTGACTCGCAATCTAAAAGTTGCGGGGTCAAATCCCGGCGTGCGCAAATAAATTTTATTAAATTAATTTGTGTATTTGTTAGTGTCTCAGCAAGGCCAATAGTTGGCTTATTTATTAAAGGGATTTAATTAAGGTGAGTGGTCGAAATGGCTTTGCCGGTTAGTACCGGACGCGCCAGGATCTGATCCCGAGGAATCCTCAGCATCAGACCCGCCAAATCGACCAGCACAGCGGTAGAGCAGAGTTCCCCCCCTCCCAGAGCGGGGAATTATGTTCTAAGATGTCAGGCATAGGCAGGAATTACCAGGTTTTGTAAATAAAATAAGGTTAATTATAATTGGACTAACCGTATAGGTTTATTTCAAATATTGCAAATAATAATACAGATAGGAAAGAACTTACCCCCACAGACCATAACCGATAACTAAAGCTAAAGTAATCTGACTATTAACGCGGTCGTTTAGACGATGAGGAATCCTCCCGGTGACTAAGGTTGGTGCAACTGCCCACGTCCCACGGTGATGCGAGCTGACAATATTGGCGGCAGGAATCCTCTGGCCTCTGCAGCATGAGCAAATACTCTGGCGCGAGCAAATAAGGCTACTCCACGTCCCACGGTGGAGTAAGCTGGCGCGGATGGCAAACGATGTCCTCTGCAGCATGAGCAAATACTCTGGCGCGAGCAAATAAGGCTACTCCACGTCCCACGGTGGAGTAAGCTGGCGCGGATGGCAAACGATGTCCTCTGCAGCATGAGCAAATACTCTGGCGCGAGCAAATAAGGCTACTCCACGTCCCACGGTGGAGTAAGCTGGCGCGGATGGCAAACGATGTCCTCTGCAGCATGAGCAAATACTCTGGCGCGAGCAAATAAGGCTACTCCACGTCCCACGGTGGAGTAAGCTGGCGCGGATGGCAAACGATGTCCTCTGCAGCATGAGCAAATACTCTGGCGCGAGCAAATAAGGCTACTCCACGTCCCACGGTGGAGTAAGCTGGCGCGGATGGCAAATAGACAGAGTCACGCACGTGTATCGTGAATTGATACACCAGGAGATTTCCTGGCGGAGATCGGGTAGAACATTATATTGGCCGGAAATCATACTAGCCCACGGTGTTTCTGGGACTAAAGGCAGGGGCGTTTACTGTCCAGATCGAAATTTCCTATTCCTAAACAAAATACAATTCGGCCATTGTGTGAACACAACATTTATTTCCGGAGCGCGACTCGCGGGGTCGAAACCATAACGGGAACTCAAATAAACTTGTAACGGCACTATAATAACCGCCCGAACTTTACGGGAACTTCTCGAATCTATGATTTGGCACCGATGCACTCCATCTTGCCCGATTATCTCCAAAAAAACTCTCTCCACCTCCGGCGGGCCTTCCGCCCGCCGGGGGAAGTGCCACCCTCACATTTCCGCTCCTGTCTCGTGTTGCCAGGATGAAAAACAATAGACAATGCTATCGTGCCGCCTCATAGATTCCAGTTCTTACTTAAAACGACAATTAACCTATGTTTTATACATAACATATTTCACAATTGATTCATTAAAAATAATGTATAGTATATTTGCGGTACGTTTCAGAGTGGATGATACTCTCAGTATCGCCCTGGTGTAAGACCACCATTCAGAATTGAAACATTATTGCTTGAAATGGCTTTAGCCGTGTTTGGTGATCAGATCTGAATAGCCAAGTATTTCCTCTTCCCCATCTACATCCACTCCCCACTACCTTCAGCCTCACAACAAACCCCGATTGGGGATGCCATAGTCTCACTGGCACCACAGCTGAAACTCCTGCGAGGTATTCACATTAAAAAAAAAGATTTACCCATTTAAAAAGCAATTTATAAAGGCATTTGAGTTTTTTTCCCAAAGAATTCAATTATGCATCTAATTAATAATTTACTGCACTTTGAAGACAATAAAAAATTAAAATGTAGAATATAATAATTATCTTTTATTCAAACTGGCTGGTTCCCGGTGCATTGCAATGCCATATTCAAAGAAATAAATTGTTTCTCCCCGCATGTCCTTTCCCGTGCATCTCCTTCCCCTCCTGAGTTCCCCTTCCTCCTCCCCCGCCTTCCCTCCCCCCCATCACATTCCATATATTCAGTCCCAGTACATTCAGTTTTCAAATAGCTTGCGTGCTGCCTATTACAATTTTTTTATTCATATTTTCATTTTTCATATATTACAAAAATTCATTTGTGTATCTATTTGAAATATCTGTAATTCTTGATTCGATTCAAAGTATTAGGCAAGTACTTTGTATAAATTCATTAATTTAAAGATTTTAGAAAATTGAATTTTGGTTTAACAATGATTGTTTTGAAAAATGTCATTCTCAAATTTTGTCATTTATGACAATGATTAAAAAACTTTTCAGATGTATTGTCATGTGGTTGTAATAATATAGAAACCTTCGCCGGGGTTTATGGGAGGTATTTTGAAAGTTTCAAACATTTCCTAAGCTTAATATAACAATACACAGACATCTCATATACTCATATAAATACATATACCCAAGCAAGCATATTTAGATTTTTATATATATATATATATACTTTGTGTCTTGTCATAATTACAACAATTTATGTATATTATAGTAAATTTTGTAATTTCACAGCTTAATATTCCCTGAGATCGTTGACTGGTAGATAGTAAATTTAAATATATTTAGTAACAAACTATGACTATTGTCTAACACAAGAAAGGAGATAAGGAATGTATGAAGTGTTTACTTTGCTTTAAATACCCGGCCATAAATCTGTTTGGCCTTATCAGCTGCTAAATATAGTGATAAGGTACATTTTGCAAAGTTTCATTTTTACTGTGAAATTTAAATAGAGGTTACAATGAGAGCTCAGAAATAAGGAACTCTAGTGAAAAATATAACGGCTTAACCCATTATGAGACCATATCTGGCCCAAGCTCACATAGGTCTCAATCCAACAAACTTTTTTCGAAATTCCAACTTTTAGGGGTAGTTTTGTGGTAAAAAGATAAAATTAGACCAGCGTGTGCGGCCATCTTTATTATTTTTCCGCTGTTACGATACAGGCCAATCACAACCATGCAATGGGGTCATTCATTTATTACGAATTTTGCTAGTTTTCGACCCCGTCCCCTATTATAAGAATAGGCCGACCCCCTCCCCCCTATTTAATATTTATTACGTAAGAATCTAAAGGAAAAATGAATACATGTTTGGATTGTTTTAATGTTTATTTTTCAAAGTAACAATTTTTAGAAATGTTTATTTGTACTTACAAAGGTACTAATAATTTTAACTTTGTTAAGAATTTTTGTGATCTTACGTAAGAACTTATCGAGACTCCCTCCCACCCCCTTATAAGAAAAAATAAGACATGGTCGAACCTCCCCTCCCCCTAAATCGTCTTACGTAATAAATGAATAGCCCCAATGTTGCCCGGCAGGCTCTCAGCAAGTAAGATTGTACCTCACACTAAGGAATTTTAGTAGGTACGTGTTTTTGTATGGGAAAAAAATGTTGGAATTTTGGGAAAAGTTGTTAATCTATTTCAAAGCTGTTAATCTATTTCACTCCTACCATCATGTAGAATCACCTCCAAAAGTGAATGCACTTTACCCCCAGACACCCTGTATAAAACATATACTATTGCTCTTAAAGTTGTTAATCTATTTTACTCCTACCATCATGTAGAATCACCTCCAAAAGTGAATGCACTTTACCCCCGGACACCCTGTATAAAACATATACTTTGCTCTTAAAGTTGTTAATCTATTTTACTCCTACCATCATGTAGAATCACCTCCAAAAGTGAATGCACTTTACCCCCGGACACCCTGTATAAAACATATACTATTGCTCTTAAAGTTGTTAATCTATTTTACTCCTACCATCATGTAGAATCACCTCCAAAAGTGAATGCACTTTACCCCCGGACACCCTGTATAAAACATATACTATTGCTCTTAAAGTTGTTAATCTATTTTACTCCTACCATCATGTAGAATCACCTCCAAAAGTGAATGCACTTTACCCCCGGACACCCTGTATAAAACATATACTATTGCTCTTAAAGTTGTTAATCTATTTTACTCCTACCATCATGTAGAATCACCTCCAAAAGTGAATGCACTTTACCCCCGGACACCCTGTATAAAACATATACTATTGCTCTTAAAGTTGTTAATCTATTTTACTCCTACCATCATGTAGAATCACCTCCAAAAGTGAATGCACTTTACCCCCGGACACCCTGTATAAAACATATACTATTGCTCTTAAAGTTGTTAATCTATTTTACTCCTACCATCATGTAGAATCACCTCCAAAAGTGAATGCACTTTACCCCCGGACACCCTGTATAAAACATATACTATTGCTCTTAAAGTTGTTAATCTATTTTACTCCTACCATCATGTAGAATCACCTCCAAAAGTGAATGCACTTTACCCCCGGACACCCTGTATAAAACATATACTATTGCTCTTAAAGTTGTTAATCTATTTTACTCCTACCATCATGTAGAATCACCTCCAAAAGTGAATGCACTTTACCCCCGGACACCCTGTATAAAACATATACTATTGCTCTTAAAGTTGTTAATCTATTTTACTCCTACCATCATGTAGAATCACCTCCAAAAGTGAATGCACTTTACCCCCGGACACCCTGTATAAAACATATACTATTGCTCTTAAAGTTGTTAATCTATTTTACTCCTACCATCATGTAGAATCACCTCCAAAAGTGAATGCACTTTACCCCCGGACACCCTGTATAAAACATATACTATTGCTCTTAAAGTTGTTAATCTATTTTACTCCTACCATCATGTAGAATCACCTCCAAAAGTGAATGCACTTTACCCCCGGACACCCTGTATAAAACATATACTATTGCTCTTAAAGTTGTTAATCTATTTTACTCCTACCATCATGTAGAATCACCTCCAAAAGTGAATGCACTTTACCCCCGGACACCCTGTATAAAACATATACTATTGCTCTTAAAGTTGTTAATCTATTTTACTCCTACCATCATGTAGAATCACCTCCAAAAGTGAATGCACTTTACCCCCGGACACCCTGTATAAAACATATACTATTGCTCTTAAAGTTGTTAATCTATTTTACTCCTACCATCATGTAGAATCACCTCCAAAAGTGAATGCACTTTACCCCCGGACACCCTGTATAAAACATATACTATTGCTCTTAAAGTTGTTAATCTATTTTACTCCTACCATCATGTAGAATCACCTCCAAAAGTGAATGCACTTTACCCCCGGACACCCTGTATAAAACATATACTATTGCTCTTAAAGTTGTTAATCTATTTTACTCCTACCATCATGTAGAATCACCTCCAAAAGTGAATGCACTTTACCCCCGGACACCCTGTATAAAACATATACTATTGCTCTTAAAGTTGTTAATCTATTTTACTCCTACCATCATGTAGAATCACCTCCAAAAGTGAATGCACTTTACCCCCGGACACCCTGTATAAAACATATACTATTGCTCTTAAAGTTGTTAATCTATTTTACTCCTACCATCATGTAGAATCACCTCCAAAAGTGAATGCACTTTACCCCCGGACACCCTGTATAAAACATATACTATTGCTCTTAAAGTTGTTAATCTATTTTACTCCTACCATCATGTAGAATCACCTCCAAAAGTGAATGCACTTTACCCCCGGACACCCTGTATAAAACATATACTATTGCTCTTAAAGTTGTTAATCTATTTTACTCCTACCATCATGTAGAATCACCTCCAAAAGTGAATGCACTTTACCCCCGGACACCCTGTATAAAACATATACTATTGCTCTTAAAGTTGTTAATCTATTTTACTCCTACCATCATGTAGAATCACCTCCAAAAGTGAATGCACTTTACCCCCGGACACCCTGTATAAAACATATACTATTGCTCTTAAAGTTGTTAATCTATTTTACTCCTACCATCATGTAGAATCACCTCCAAAAGTGAATGCACTTTACCCCCGGACACCCTGTATAAAACATATACTATTGCTCTTAAAGTTGTTAATCTATTTTACTCCTACCATCATGTAGAATCACCTCCAAAAGTGAATGCACTTTACCCCCGGACACCCTGTATAAAACATATACTATTGCTCTTAAAGTTGTTAATCTATTTTACTCCTACCATCATGTAGAATCACCTCCAAAAGTGAATGCACTTTACCCCCGGACACCCTGTATAAAACATATACTATTGCTCTTAAAGTTGTTAATCTATTTTACTCCTACCATCATGTAGAATCACCTCCAAAAGTGAATGCACTTTACCCCCGGACACCCTGTATAAAACATATACTATTGCTCTTAAAGTTGTTAATCTATTTTACTCCTACCATCATGTAGAATCACCTCCAAAAGTGAATGCACTTTACCCCCGGACACCCTGTATAAAACATATACTATTGCTCTTAAAGTTGTTAATCTATTTTACTCCTACCATCATGTAGAATCACCTCCAAAAGTGAATGCACTTTACCCCCGGACACCCTGTATAAAACATATACTATTGCTCTTAAAGTTGTTAATCTATTTTACTCCTACCATCATGTAGAATCACCTCCAAAAGTGAATGCACTTTACCCCCGGACACCCTGTATAAAACATATACTATTGCTCTTAAAGTTGTTAATCTATTTTACTCCTACCATCATGTAGAATCACCTCCAAAAGTGAATGCACTTTACCCCCGGACACCCTGTATAAAACATATACTATTGCTCTTAAAGTTGTTAATCTATTTTACTCCTACCATCATGTAGAATCACCTCCAAAAGTGAATGCACTTTACCCCCGGACACCCTGTATAAAACATATACTATTGCTCTTAAAGTTGTTAATCTATTTTACTCCTACCATCATGTAGAATCACCTCCAAAAGTGAATGCACTTTACCCCCGGACACCCTGTATAAAACATATACTATTGCTCTTAAAGTTGTTAATCTATTTTACTCCTACCATCATGTAGAATCACCTCCAAAAGTGAATGCACTTTACCCCCGGACACCCTGTATAAAACATATACTATTGCTCTTAAAGTTGTTAATCTATTTTACTCCTACCATCATGTAGAATCACCTCCAAAAGTGAATGCACTTTACCCCCGGACACCCTGTATAAAACATATACTATTGCTCTTAAAGTTGTTAATCTATTTTACTCCTACCATCATGTAGAATCACCTCCAAAAGTGAATGCACTTTACCCCCGGACACCCTGTATAAAACATATACTATTGCTCTTAAAGTTGTTAATCTATTTTACTCCTACCATCATGTAGAATCACCTCCAAAAGTGAATGCACTTTACCCCCGGACACCCTGTATAAAACATATACTATTGCTCTTAAAGTTGTTAATCTATTTTACTCCTACCATCATGTAGAATCACCTCCAAAAGTGAATGCACTTTACCCCCGGACACCCTGTATAAAACATATACTATTGCTCTTAAAGTTGTTAATCTATTTTACTCCTACCATCATGTAGAATCACCTCCAAAAGTGAATGCACTTTACCCCCGGACACCCTGTATAAAACATATACTATTGCTCTTAAAGTTGTTAATCTATTTTACTCCTACCATCATGTAGAATCACCTCCAAAAGTGAATGCACTTTACCCCCGGACACCCTGTATAAAACATATACTATTGCTCTTAAAGTTGTTAATCTATTTTACTCCTACCATCATGTAGAATCACCTCCAAAAGTGAATGCACTTTACCCCCGGACACCCTGTATAAAACATATACTATTGCTCTTAAAGTTGTTAATCTATTTTACTCCTACCATCATGTAGAATCACCTCCAAAAGTGAATGCACTTTACCCCCGGACACCCTGTATAAAACATATACTATTGCTCTTAAAGTTGTTAATCTATTTTACTTCTACCATCATGTAGAATCACCTCCAAAAGTGAATGCACTTTACCCCCGGACACCCTGTATAAAACATATACTATTGCTCTTAAAGTTGTTAATCTATTTTACTCCTACCATCATGTAGAATCACCTCCAAAAGTGAATGCACTTTACCCCCGGACACCCTGTATAAAACATATACTATTGCTCTTAAAGTTGTTAATCTATTTTACTCCTACCATCATGTAGAATCACCTCCAAAAGTGAATGCACTTTACCCCCGGACACCCTGTATAAAACATATACTATTGCTCTTAAAATTTAAACAAAAATTGACTAGTATTTCTCATGTGTTGTACCTTAAATAGTATTTCAGAAATATTTCCAGGTATGAACATTTTAAATGAATCTTGTATGACAATTTATTATTACAAAAATTTATTTACATAATAAAATGTCACAAACAGATATCAAAAAATATCCTTATTAGTAAAGGAATTAATCAAAACAATATTATTATGATGCAACCTTCAAACCGATTGATTCAATGCCTCAATAAAATTATTATTTATTTCACCGGGAGTAATGCATTCCGAGCATCATTTCAAGCAATAATATTACTTAATTGAATCATTCAATTGTTTGGATCTCTCTGACGTACTTATCATAATGCACTATTGAATATTAAAAACATAACGAGTCTGTTGCATCTAAAACTGCTTTCGAATTACAGCTTCAAGTGCACTTCTTGTAAATACTAGAGACCAAATGGTGTTTGCTGGAATTGGGTGATGGTATGTGTAGGAAAAACAAAGTATGCAAGGAAAAGGCATAACCAATCACTTACCACTGTATCTTTGCGAGCATACAACACAACCGCAAAAAAGTTACACAGCCACAACAAAATGAATGAGTACAAAACGATATTATGTGAAAAGAGAAAAAGATTCAGTCACATCTAGGACACGAACCCAGGACCTTTGCTTTGACAGGGCAGAGCTCTACCAACTGAGCTAATGTGTCCCCATCCGATTCAGTCATATTTAACTGTATCATACTTTGACTAAAAACTAACAACATTAAAACTAACTTCATTTTCTTAACCCATATTTTTATTGGCTGCTATCTTTATGAATGATTGCAAGATTCAAACCCTAATTAAATGCTATCTAGATAGTGTCTTGGATAAATTTTATCCATTTTTATTTTAATATTATATAATAATAGACTAGGATAAATATTTGTTTTTAACTTAAAGAGTAAAACCTCAAATCGTAATATTTTAATTAAATGAAGACAATATTAACGAAACTCAATCAAAAATCTGAAAACAGAAAAAGATACAGTCACATCTAGGACTCGAACCCATGTGTGACCCTGACAGTAAAATAGATATTTGAAAGCTCCATAATTCATTATGGAAATAAGGCTGACCTAAGGCATGCCAGAGCTGACAGTTTATTGGTCAGTGAAACACAGAAACAGAGACAGTACCTCGTTGAACATCTCGATGACGTTCTTGTAGTAGGGCTGGTTGGCAAAGTACTTCTTGAGTGTGCTGTACATGGTGGCGTGGACGAGGATGGCGTCGTTGATGGCGGACAGGCCCACCTCCTCCTTGCGGTACCAGCACGGCACTCCGCGCCGCGTCTCCGACTGATCCATTATATCATCCAGCATCAGCAGGTACGCTTGGAACTGCAAAAATACATCATTTATAGGGTATACGTATTTTCATCAAGATCATTTCACCTTTTTTTAACTTTCAAAATAATATTATCCATGTTGTCTGGAAATTGGTAGTACAAGAGGCAAACTAGTGAACCCACATAATATTTGTAATACAAGAGGCAAACTAGTGAACCCACATAATATTTGTAGTACAAGAGGCAAACTAGTGAACCCACATAATATTTGTAGTACAAGAGGCAAACTAGTGAACCTACATAATATTTGTGGTACAAGAGGCAAACTAGTGAACCTACATAATATTTGTAGCACAAGAGGCAAACTAGTGAACCTACATAATATTTGTGGTACAAGAGGCAAACTAGTGAACCTACATAATATTTGTAGTACAAGAGGCAAACTAGTGAACCTACATAATATTTGTAGTACAAGAGGCAAACTAGTGAACCTACATAATATTTGTAGTACAAGAGGCAAACTAGTGAACCTACATAATATTTGTGGTACAAGAGGCAAACTAGTGAACCTACATAATATTTGTAGTACAAGAGGCAAACTAATGAACCTACATAATATTTGTAGTACAAGAGGCAAACTAGTGAACCTACATAATATTTGAGTCGATTTTTCATATATTTTTGATTTGAGTTTTTTTAAGCCAAATTTGAAAAAAAATCAGTTGCAAGGGGTTTAATATCAGCTGTTTAATCTTTAGACGCCCAGTGGTCCCATATGGGACCGCGGATTTGCGTCGTTCAATGCCCAACAGTCCCGAACGGGATGGTGCAAATGTTTAAGAAAAAAACCATTGGGATGTGGGTTACCTTATTGCGCGCGGCGCAAGATCGTTTAAAGGAATCTTTTGATGCCTAGTGGTCCCGTACGGGACCGCGGATTTGCCTCGTTCAATGCCCAATGGTGCCGTACGGGACCGGTGATTATGGTGTGAACATTTCATAAAAAATGCTTGGGCTCCAAAAGTTTTCCAATGCTTTATTTGTTGAAGAAATTTAAAAAAATAAGTTATTTACCAGTTTCCCGCTTGTAAAACGGGTTTTTCTGGACAACGTATACAATGACCACTTGTGTGATGGAGATTTCTGGGTTTTCAATTCAGCCATTCAATTTAATTAATATCATAGCTCCAAATATTAATATGGAAACATGTCGATCGTCCAGTTGATTAGTCAGACATCAGTCAGTCTGCAGTTAAACCCTCTGGGAAGTGTACCCTCTATCTGATACAATACTCAGATTACACAAACACCGCTAAATCAATTATAATGCACAAAAACTTGTAGCGAATTAAATAAAACTAGCAGTTAAAAACCCGCTCTGCAGGTTTTCACCGCCTATTCCATATTTTTATGATTTATAAAAAAAATTACAAGTGTGCAGTTCACACGGGGTAGAAGTGAAACCTTCAGAAAACTAAAGTAGACAAGAGTGAGGAGGCTTCGAAACAACGTACAAAGATGAGACCGATTATTCTGTCATTCTTCCGTAGACTAAATCCTGTAGATGTATGTGTTTGTCTCTTTTTAGTTTCGCTATTTCATTTCATTGTGTTTCAAATCACCTGCTACCTGTAGATGCAAATCACTGCAAAAAAAAATATTATTTCAAAAAATCAACTACCCTAATTATTTGTAGCTATCGCTCGAGTGTATAAGAACAATAACTTTCCTACAATGATTTAAATTATGCACAGGTATTCAAAAAATGTAGTTAAAACAATATTTTGAAACCAGTTGCAGCTGTTATATCATTTACAATCAGTGACCTCCGTTGGAGTTAGTTGTTCTGCAGGTCGTCTGCTTGTTTTCTACATTACATGTGTTTGACATTGTGATATGTTTTGTGTAACAAAGATGACAATCTCCACCATTGGTCTAATATAAATTAGATATGGTGATGGATAGATTTGCGCACTTAAAGTGAAATGACATAAAACTGCCCTATACTAATATTATGTTATTATTGTTATAGAGAAACAAAAATACTATCGACAGCTGCAAAGGATTCGGAGCATAAACGACAGTATACCCTACATTTTTAAATAAATGTAATTAGTTCTGAAACAAAAATGGCAATCTCCATTAAGGTATTGCAGAGTGCGGAACAAAAGCGGCAATCTATTCACTGAAGGTAAATAAATAATTTACAATTTAATCTTCATAAAATATACAAAGAGTGTAACTAATGGAAAAAAATATGAACAAAAATTATGCTTTATTGTTCATGGTACGGCAAAAGAACTAAAATGGCATTTTTTGCGTATTACTCAAAATGAAAATAATTAAAGATTGCCATCTTTATTTCAACATGCTTCAATTTATCTTTGCGTTATCATGTTGTGTTGCACTTCTTCCTTTTTTAGCCAACATTTTGTCACAACACACAGCAGCGTTACCAGGGCAGATGTATTTTTGCATTATGATGTTGTGTTGCACTTCTTCCTTTTTTAGCCAACATTTTGTCACAACACACAGCAGCGTTACCAGGGCAGATGTATTTTTGCATTATCATGTTGTGTTGCACTTCTTCCTTTTCTAGCCAACATTTTGTCACAACACACAGCAGCGTTACCAGGGCAGATGTATTTTTGCATTATGATGTTGTGTTGCACTTCTTCCTTTTTTAGCCAACATTTTGTCACAACACACAGCAGCGTTACCAGGGCAGATGTATTTTTGCATTATCATGTTGTGTTGCACTTCTTCCTTTTCTAGCCAACATTTTGTCACAACACACAGCAGCGTTACCAGGGCAGATGTATTTTTGCATTATGATGTTGTGTTGCACTTCTTCCTTTTTTAGCCAACATTTTGTCACAACACACAGCAGCGTTACCAGGGCAGATGTATTTTTGCATTATCATGTTGTGTTGCACTTCTTCCTTTTCTAGCCAACATTTTGTCACAACACACAGCAGCGTTACCAGGGCAGATGTATTTTTGCATTATGATGTTGTGTTGCACTTCTTCCTTTTTTAGCCAACATTTTGTCACAACACACAGCAGCGTTACCAGGGCAGATGTATTTTTGCATTATCATGTTGTGTTGCACTTCTTCCTTTTCTAGCCAACATTTTGTCACAACACACAGCAGCGTTACCAGGGCAGATGTATTTTTGCATTATGATGTTGTGTTGCACTTCTTCCTTTTTTAGCCAACATTTTGTCACAACACACAGCAGCGTTACCAGGGCAGATGTATTTTTGCATTATCATGTTGTGTTGCACTTCTTCCTTTTTTAGCCAACATTTTGTCACAACACACAGCAGCGTTACCAGGGCAGATGTATTTTTGCATTATCATGTTGTGTTGCACTTCTTCCTTTTCTAGCCAACATTTTGTCACAACACACAGCAGCGTTACCAGGGCAGATGTATTTTTGCATTATGATGTTGTGTTGCACTTCTTCCCTTTCTAGCCAACATTTTGTCACAACACACAGCAGCGTTACCAGGATAGATGTATTTTCGTTTTTACATTAGCTCCACACAGGAGGCCGTGAGGAAAAAAATTCCCTCAGGGCCAATGACATCTTTGGAGATGCTGTGTATTTGATATTTTTAGGGAAAGGAAGGAGAGGAAGTTTTGGTAAGGAAAAAGGTATGAGGGGTAGGTGGGAATC
Source organism: Limnephilus rhombicus (assembly GCA_929108145.2). Taxonomy (NCBI): domain Eukaryota; kingdom Metazoa; phylum Arthropoda; class Insecta; order Trichoptera; family Limnephilidae; genus Limnephilus; species Limnephilus rhombicus. The sequence goes on along the minus strand of OV815283.1, from coordinate 1,505,095 downwards.
TGGGGGTCAATGTGTCTAGGAGTGATGGACTTATGAATTCATCCCTCCCACTGCGGTGCAACGCAATGGGTCAAGAGAATGGGCTGGAGAGGTATAGGTTAGGTCATCCTCAACCAGTCTCTACCGATCCGGCCTAACATGCAGTAGGTGGACAAATGCATTCACCGCCAAGACCTAGACAAACCTCACCCCACGAATCCAGGCACCCCTGATCTATGTTAAAGTAGTCTAGAAGCTCAAGTGCGATATCAGAGCAGAATACAAATATAATATGTAAGATACAGAGGAAAACACGTAAAGCTACCTTTGCAATTTTAACTTACAATTAGCACTCTTTTTATTTATCCACAAAATATCCATTTAAGTTTTTATCACTCGTATAAACCTTGAAATAACCTTGTAATTTAATGTTAAAATAAGACTCTGAACATATTTAGCATGATAGAGATAGAAAGTGTAAACAACATACAGTAGAGAGTAGAGCCTCCATAATTCTAACTAATGAAAAACAACATCAGTTCAGACTCAGACTTGCAAAGCATTTCAATTATATACTTGTATGTTAGATAGAAAAACCAAATGAAACAGCCGTTTGCTCAGGAAAATTATATTTGACGAACTTCTAAATCACATTTACTAAGGATGGGTTGTTTAAAAAATTCAATGAATTCATTAAATATTTGAAGTTAAAATATTTGGAGGTTCATACACTTCTATTATTCTGCCTTGAGTCAGGACAAGACTGACTCAACTATCTGATTCACTCGATCGTGTCATGTCTCCCTCGGGCGTGCCTGACTTCTTCTACCTTCACATTGCGTCACATATTCTTCTTACATTACTTCCTTCATTCATTTGCTCTACATGCCCAAACCATCTGAGGATCCCTTTCTTAATCTTACTATTTTTTTTTTTTTTACATTAACTCCACACAGGGGGCCCTGAGGAAAATAATTTCCCTCAGGGCCTATGTCATCTGGGATGCTGTGTGGAGGGTCTTTTTGAGGAGAGGAAGGAATGTACATTGGTCTTGAAGAGACCCATGTTGTAGGAAGGAGGAAACACAGAGGCCGGCAAATCATTCCACAGCCGAGCTGTTGAACACAAGAACGAGTCGAAGAAACGACCCGCTCTCATGTGACAAATGTCAACCGTGTACAAATGTTGGGCACGCGTTTGGCGTGTTTCCCGACTATGCACCGGTGCCGAAGGGATCAATGATGCTAGTTCCTCGGAGCATCTTCCATTGTAATACCGGTGAACAAGGATAGCATTCCCACCCGACGCCTGTGCTCTAAAGATTGCAATCCGTCTGTTAAGATGGGAGAATCTATCAAACGGACCGCCCGTTTCTGCAGAGTCGAGGGTATTTTTCAGGTATTTTGGAGCTCCAGACCAGCGATGGCTGCCAAATTCAACCGCTTACATCTGCCATTATGTATGCATTCTTTGCGGATTTCCACATTTCTCACACAATCATACATGGTTTTACCACACATACGCCTCAGGGATCTCATTTCTACAGCATTCACATTCAGTCTACTTTCATCCTTCCTCTGCCAGTTCCATACCAGTTCACTGCCATACATCAGGGAAGGTACCAGCACTCCATTGTGGACTGCTAGCTTCACTTCTTTTGACAGTTTTTATTAGCACCAACGGCATTCAGTCCTCCCTTAACAGAGTTACCCACATTTACCCTTTTTTCAATATCTCTATCAGCCTTCACATTTCTCGAAATTTGACAAATTGTTCAAATTCTGTGAAACAACTGGCCCTTAGTCACAAGCTACTCTATTTTAGTCTGGAGGGTGGCATTTATTGACCAAGAAAAAGCTTTACCTCTCAATTTACGCAACAATATCTTTTCGAATATTTTCTTTTTAGGGTAGGAGCCATGTTTATAACCTAAAACACCACGTATCCACCGTGCAGCACAGAGTATCATAGATACGGCGCAAGAGCTCTTGCATGACTTCAGAAAACTACTTTGACGGCCTCCGTAGTCGAGGGGTAAGGCTCTTGACTCGCAATCCAAAGCTTTTTAGGGTAGGAGCCATGTTTATAACCTAAAACACCACGTATCCACCGTGCAGCACAGAGTATCATAGATACGGCACGGCGCAAGAGCTCTTGCATGACTTCAGAAAACTACTTTGACGGCCTCCGTAGTCGAGGGGTAAGGCTCTTGACTCGCATTCCAAAGCTTTTTAGGGTAGGAGCCATGTTTATAACCTAAAACACCACGTATCCACCGTGCAGCACAGAGTATCATAGATACGGCGCAAGAGCTCTTGCATGACTTCAGAAAACTACTTTGACGGCCTCCGTAGTCGAGGGGTAAGGCTCTTGACTCGCAATCCAAAGCTTTTTAGGGTAGGAGCCATGTTTATAACCTAAAACACCACGTATCCACCGTGCAGCACAGAGTATCATAGATACGGCGCAAGAGCTCTTGCATGACTTCAGAAAACTACTTTGACGGCCTCCGTAGTCGAGGGGTAAGGCTCTTGACTCGCAATCCAAAGCTTTTTAGGGTAGGAGCCATGTTTATAACCTAAAACACCACGTATCCACCGTGCAGCACAGAGTATCATAGATACGGCGCAAGAGCTCTTGCATGACTTCAGAAAACTACTTTGACGGCCTCCGTAGTCGAGGGGTAAGGCTCTTGACTCGCAATCCAAAGCTCGCGAGTCAAGAGGTCGCAATTAAATTTTATTTGAATAATGTGTGTTATTTCAAAATTAATTCATTAAAAATTATATGTATATAGTAGGTATATTTGCGGCACATTCCAGAGTGGAAGATGCTCTTAGTATCGCCCTGGTGTAAGACCACTATTCATAGTTGAAACTTTGCTTGAAATGGCTTTAGCCGTGTTTGGTGACCAGATCTGAATAGCCAGGCACTTCCCTACCTTTCTCTTCCCCATCTCCTTCCCCTCCCCACTACCTCCAGCCTCACAACATACCCCAATTGGGGATGCCATAGTCTCACTGGCACCCGACAGGCGCTGGGACACTTGAGAGGTATTCACATAAAAAAATAAAAAGCTAGCATTAGTGGCCGAAATGACAGCAGAATAGTTGTGTAAGCAAGTATCTGATTTCAAATTGAAATTATTAATTAATAGCAATGTTATCTAATGCATAATTATAAACATTTCAAATTAATTTTGTATTATTTGCCTTATCATGCAAACAATTATGATTGCCCTGGAATAGATTTATCATTAAATTAATAGATTCATTTTAAACGATAGTGGAAATAAAATCAAATTCGTATCTAAATTATTTGATTCTTATAAATTTTATTTATCAAAAAACGATATGTATTTTTAAGTGTAAACAAAAAAAAACAATGCGGTAATAACGTAAGAAAAAACATTGATAAAATTCCAATTATGTACACAAAGTGTTGCTACACAAGAAAATTTCAATAATGATATAATTTGTTGATTCCAGGACTTGAACCTTGGCACGCTGGTTATCTGTGTGAATGCTTTGAGCAAATAAGAGATCCCAGATATTTTCGACTGCATAACATGAAATATTGAAAAATATCTGTCATCATCATCAATAACATCAATAATGTGTATGACACACAGTTTAGTTTGATGTGTTAATGAACTTAATCTGTCAATATGGATGATTGATGATTTTGGTCAATAAGACTTTTTTAGAAAGCAGCCACTCTTTTTATGTTTCGCCACAACTTGTTGTTATTGCACATATTTGTACAGGGTGTTAAGGGACGTATTTGACTTACATTAACCAGTGATTCCTGACATTATTTGGAGTATAAAATGTAAATAAAATTTTGGTCTCCGGTGACATTTTTGATGTTTTATTTTTTCTACAAAACATAAAAAACGGTAGATGTTGGAAATTTGGAGGCGGGGTAAGGGGTTGAGTTACCAGTGACAACATGAGAAAGAAATTTTTTTTTGTTTGATTTTGAAGAAAAAAAAATTATGAAAAAAAAGTCATCAAAGAAGTCACCGGAGACCAAAATTTGATTTATATTTTTTACTCCAAATAATGTCATGAATCATTGGTTAAAGTAAGTCAAGTACGTCCCTTAGCAGCCTGTATGTTGTTAATTTATAAAACACAAAGATATTGAAATATAAGAGATGTGCTATCCGTAGTTTTTACTGGGTGGGACTGTGCTTCCTGGTGTCGCCGATATTGTTAACCAATTAACGAATAAACTAAATTAACGAATAATTATCTAATTAACTAACTTGGCACACTTAATAAACTCATAAACACGTAAACACCTCGGCACAGCTTCTTCTAGTGAGGTGTTCACGAAACATACAATATTACCCACACACAGTTTTATCTTCTCAAACCTACCTTATACCCAACATAACTAACTTGGCACACTTAATAAACTCATAAACACGTAAACACCTCGGCACAGCTTCTTCTAGTGAGGTGTTCACGAAACATACAATATTACCCACACACAGTTTTATCTTCTCAAACCTACCTTATACCCAACATAACTAACTTGGCACACTTAATAAACTCATAAACACGTAAACACCTCGGCACAGCTTCTTCTAGTGAGGTGTTCACGAAACATACAATATTACCCACACACAGTTTTATCTTCTCAAACCTACCTTATACCCAACATAACTAACTTGGCACACTTAATAAACTCATAAACACGTAAACACCTCGGCACAGCTTCTTCTAGTGAGGTGTTCACGAAACATACAATATTACCCACACACAGTTTTATCTTCTCAAACCTACCTTATACCCAACATAACTAACTTGGCACACTTAATAAACTCATAAACACGTAAACACCTCGGCACAGCTTCTTCTAGTGAGGTGTTCACGAAACATACAATATTACCCACACACAGTTTTATCTTCTCAAACCTACCTTATACCCAACATAACTAACTTGGCACACTTAATAAACTCATAAACACGTAAACACCTCGGCACAGCTTCTTCTAGTGAGGTGTTCACGAAACATACAATATTACCCACACACAGTTTTATCTTCTCAAACCTACCTTATACCCAACATAATAAAAAAATTTAAAAAAAAAAAATCTTTTTACATACAGCTACTGAATATTTACATTTTTTTGTACTACTATATAAACCATTGCAATCATTTGTAAAATACTACTGCAAGCCTTCAACAAATCAACTAAATGAACAAATTCTTTCCGTATGCAAAGTATTCCCATTAGGTAGCAGTCCGCCGACAGTCGGGCAGACATCATAGCATCTCTTTTGTATTTCAATATCTTTGATAAAACACTAGCGAGTGCCCGGAATGCATTGCAATGCCACTTAAAGAAAGTTTTCCCCTTCCCGCTTTCTCTCCCTGCTGCTAAACTATATGAAATACATGTTTTTCAAATAACTCAAATTTCGTCAACAATCACTTCTTTCAAAAGGAAGGACTAATAATACACTTTTGCATGTTTCTTAATCTTGCTTTTTAATGTAATTTGAGTATTTTATTTCTATTTTCTTTGAAATATCTATTTTATCAGTCAGTTTAATTTTAGTTTTGATTTATCCATACAAGTTTTAAATTTTGTGCCTTGTTATTATATCGTAATATAGCCTGTATACGACTTCCTTGATACAGGCAAGAGCCTGGTACTGCGGTCAAGATAATGCAAATGAATATTGTAATGTGAAATTTATATGAATTAATAAAATAAAAAATGGTCGCTTACCATCTCAACGCACCAACCCATGATGTTGGCCAGCCTGATGTTCTCCGGAGTCTGTCTGGAGGGATCCTCCAGCAGTTTGTAGGAGAGCACGAGGGCCAGACCGCGGTTCTTCTTGCCGCTGGGGACGTTGTACTGCAGAACCTGTACAAGACCATCCACTATTGAAATACTGGTAGGATGTATTGCATATCATTACTGGTTGCATGGCGGCTGTATTCAACCATTACCTTAGCCAGCCATTTGGGCGCCTCGGGAACATCCGTGTGCTTGTTGCCGTCAGTGAGGTCCCTCACGATGTCGGGAAACACGGCCAGGAACTCCCGCACCTGCTCCTTGCTGGTGGCCTGGCCAGAGGCGGCCATGGGGACAGACTTGGAGTTGAGGGTCGACAGGAACCTGAAATTAAAAACAATATTTCTCATGAAATTGTGTTTTTTGTCAGTACTATGTCACCCTCGTCAGTCCCCTGGCAGTCAAATTCAGAAAAATTGAAATATCTCAGAATCTACTTGAAAAAGTGACTGGCCCAAACACGAACAATATATTCATTATATTAGCTATCTTATGTGCCCAAATTTGTGGGAATATTATTTAAAAAATCAAAATATCCCTAAAAGTTACCCAACTTTTGTATATTCACCCATAAACATCAATGAAAATTATTTCGTAACAACCGAAACGCATTGAGCACGCCTAATTATGGAAGCAATTGAAATTAACAAAAAACCCAAAAATAGGGATGACAGGGCAAATTAATAGTTGTTGATAGCCGGGAATGAACAGCTACATCAAAACTAAACACCGAAAACCGCATTAATTAATATACGGAAATATGAAATATCGGTCCTAAGCAGATGAAGGAGCGCAACACACTATCATACTATCACTACATACTTAAACACACACTTCATTACAATCTACGTATCTGCCCTAATGACGGACACTGTAATGCTGTCCGAAACATTGTTTAAAGAAGGAGGAAGTGCAACACAGCTAAATGAATCAGTTGATTGTTGGATTGATGGTTGGAAGTCATGTTTGCTATTAGTCGCGGAGTTGGTTATTAGTTACTTCTAAATAACCTATCCTACGCTAATCAGGATTTCAACTTTTGGTTTAAAGAACACACAATTTGCCTTTACAATCGTTCATATTCAATTCATTCCATGCAAATATTTTGGAATTAATATTATACAAAGATGAAATAAAAAACCATATTACTGTTTTAGCAACACGGATTTTTTTTTTGCATGTTTACCTATTTTACATCTCAAAAGGTTTATCTCAATTCGATCCCAAGTCTCTAGTTGGTTAAAATTATAAAACGGTATTTAAATAGTGGCATTGAAACAAAGTTATTCATTTTTCAGTCAATTAAAAATAAGGTGAAACTCTCACATTAAGGTATATCAAGAAAATGGAAAACTTCTTACAAAGTTCCAAATCCTGTAATCTTTTAATTTAAACAAGTTCCAAGGTGAAAACTTCTTTCACGCGGTTTTAACCCCTCAGACGTCAAGTATATTCTGTCAGAAGGTCAAAACATTTCAGCTTTACAATAAAATCCAAAAAATTGAATAAATCTGAAAACTAAAACCTTTTATGGGAAGGTGATAAAATTGAATAAATCTGAAAACTAAAACCTTTTATAGGAAGGTGATAAAATTGAATAAATCTGAAAACTAAAACCTTTTATGGGAAGGTGATAAAATTGAATAAATCTGAAAACTAAAACCTTTTATGGGAAGGTGATAAAATTGAATAAATCTGAAAACTAAAACCTTTTAAGGGAAGGTGATAAAATTGAATAAATCTGAAAACTAAAACCTTTTATGGGAAGGTGATAAAATTGAATAAATCTGAAAACTAAAACCTTTTATGGGAAGGTGATAAAATTGAATAAATCTGAAAACTAAAACCTTTTATGGGAAGGTGATAAAATTGAATAAATCTGAAAACTAAAACCTTTTATGGGAAGGTGATAAAATTGAATAAATCTGAAAACTAAAACCTTTTATGGGAAGGTGATAAAATTGAATAAATCTGAAAACTAAAACCTTTTAAGGGAAGGTGATAAAATTGAATAAATCTGAAAACTAAAACCGTTTATGGGAAGGTGATGAAATTGGCTTTAAAATTTTATAAATCATTTCTTTTTTTTTATATCAAAATCATACATTTAAACATAAAAAGGTATTTAAATGGTTCACCTTAAGTTTTTCAAACTTAAATTACCGACTAAGAAAAAAAACTAAACATATTTTTGTCATTTCGTGTAAAAATAATTAAGTAATAGAAAATTTAAACATTTTTTCAAAATGTTGGTTTAATTAAGGTGTACATTTAAATTACTTTGTGGTTAACTTTTAGATTTGAACATAAATTGTGGTGTTAGATCAATTTTCTCATTGTGATAGTAAGGGAGACAACATTTTTAACATTTACGAGTTGTTCCCAAAAGCGAACAAATAGCCTGAGGGGTTAATAGCGTTGTACTTAGGCAATGCGCATAAAATATTATAATACATGATATTTTTAAATCCTTGTTTTTCAGTTCAAATGGTGAAAGATCAAAGGTTTTGGAGTAGAATAACGTCATAGAAGATCATAATATTGTTGAATATAAATTAGATATCATTTGCATACAACTTTATTTATAACGTCATTGCTATTTAGAGTTGGCAACTAGATAATTACTTCAAGTACACCGGGTGACTCAGCATGCACCTGAAAGATCTTAACCAGCCATTCCTGACCTTATTTGGACTAATAAATATATGCCATTCCAGTCCTGGACACGTATTTCCAAAACCTATACTGTTTCAGTAGCGGTAGAGACCATTTACATTTTTTAAATCAAAATTTGAATATAAGAAATAAAATTATTAATTTCCAAAATACACATTAGAAAGATTATTTTATCTAGATTTTAGAACAATTTTTGTTTTTGCAAAGTGATAAAAAATAACCCACATATAGAGGTGTATTTACAATATATAGAAATAATATCAAAATTTAAATATTTAGAAATAAAATTATTAATTTTTAATATACACATTGGAAAGATTATTATATCTAGATTTTATAAAAAAAAAATCTTTGCAAAGTTATAAAAAATTACCAATATAGAGGTGTATTTACAATATATGGGAATAATATCAAAATTTTTATATTTAAAAATAAAATTATTAATTTCTGAAATACACATTGGAAAGATTATTTTACCTAGATTTTAGAACAATTTTTGTTTTTGCAAGGTGATAAAAAATAACCAATATAGAGGTGTATTTACAATATATAGGAATAATATCAAAATTTATAGAAATAAAATTATTAATTTTTAATATACACATTGGAAAGATTATTCTATCTAGATTTTACAACAATTTTTGTCTTTGCAAGTTATAAAAAATAACCAATATAGAGGTGTATTTACAATATATGGGAATAATATCAAAATTTAAATATTTGGAAATAAAATTATTAATTTCTAATATACACATTGGAAACATTATTCTATCTAGATTTTTGAAAAAAAATTGTTTTTGAAAGTTAAAAAAATAACCACTATAGAGGTGTATTTAAAATGTAAATTGTCACTACCGCGACTGAACCGGTGTAGGTTTTGGAAATACGCGTCCTGGACTAAAAAATGTATGCCATTTTATTGTTAGGTGACTTTTTTTCCAATTAAAAACTACAACAAATATTCCACCACACATCCCCACTGCACACTTGCCCTTCAAAACAAGAGGAAGGTCACTACATAAGCATTTGAAAAATTCTCCATAAAGCCCGGGCAATGTCGGGGACTTCAGCTAATGTATTTGAATTTGTGAAAAAATAATTATTATGTAGGTCAGGGTTTCCCAAACTTTTTCTGCAATGGAACACTTTTCAAACCCATAAATTTTAACGGAACACTTAGGTTATTTTTAGGTTGTGTAATTTCTAAAAGTAAAAATTAAAAAAAATATATTAAACATATTATTTATTTAGTATATAAAAAATGGAATGTAAACGAAAATAAATAAATAAAGCACCTAATGACGTGAAGTGCATATTTTCACGATATCAGACAAAATATTGGTAAGTCGGATTCTAATATCTAATGTGGCGTCGAGCGTCGAGCCTGTTCCTGCACTTTGGCTTGGTTGCGTTTCTCATAAATAGATTGTAAAAACGGAAGTAAAACAATAATAGCGTGTTTTGATAAATTGGGGTACCTACTCTTCTGACAAACTCACCCAGAAATCATTGAAAGGCTGATCTTTGTATCTTTGTTCAAGTAAGAGTCACTAATTAAATCAATTAGATTTTCATACTCACTTGCGCTACTGGCTAAGGCCTACTGATTTAGCTGTCACGGAAAATGGATCCAAACCCAGGAATCGTCCTTACCAGTTTTCGAAAAATATGGCAAAAAAGTTGTTTTCAAGTTATGTACGTACCTATTCTTAAAATTCTTTGGAAACCTCTTCAAATACTTTAAAATTTAATTCATTCAAACATTCGTGTATGACTGCCGTGGTCTAGGGGTAAGGCTCTTGACTCACAATCCGAAGGTCGCGAGATTGAATCCCGGAGTGCGCAAATAAATTCTATTTGATTAATTTGTATTATTTCACAATTAATTCACATAAAAATAATATTTAGTATATTTGCAGCACATTCCAGAGTGAAAGATACTCTCAGTATCGCCCTGGCGCAAGACCACCATTCAGAATTGAAACGTTACTTGAATAGCCAGATACTTCCCAATCTTCATCTTCTCCATCTCCTTTCCTTACCCACTACCGTCAGCCTCTTAACTTAGGTACCCCAATTGGGGGTGCCGTAGTTTCACTGGCTCCAAACGGTAGCAATTGGGACTTTTGAGAGGTATTCACATAAAAAAATATAAAAGACAAATCAAAATGATCGGAATGAACTGATTAAATCCAAAAATGTATTTTTTTTTTTAATTTTCACCAAAATTTACGGCACCTTGCGCGTTTATATTTCGACTAATTGCTAACGAGGATGTAGTAAGACTGATTGATTTTTACATTTCTGTACTTTCAGGTAAAGTCTATTTCGAAAAAATATGGTTGGGTTCCTTGGAAACTGAAATTTCGTGAAACACATGCAGATCCGTTATCCCTTTGTTATTGTTTCCACATCGCACAGATGTACTTATTATTTATTGACTCTCATCAAAGTATTACAAAGCACAGTTATAAATTTCAGAGATTTTGTTAAGTTTGTAAAATGAATATTTACTGCAATAACAGCACAAACGGCTCTTTAAACTTCCATAAAGCTTAGTCTCTGTACCTGAAAGGGTCTAGTCCTAGTGCCTACTACTAATTTCTTGTCTTGTGAATAATTTCAGTAGTGTTGAAATATGAATATGTGTATATTCATTAAAAGAAATTCTTCCGACAAATCGTCGTAGGGTTCCGCGGAACACAGTTTGGGAATAATATGTGGTGTCCGTAATAACGAGTTTTTGCAAAAAAAATACTTAATTTTTTTCGTAGGATCCAGAGGCCAATATTTTATAAAGTAACTAACTGGGGTAAGTGGCTTTGTTAGGGGAGTTAATATGAGATTGAACTGACGTTCGAACCCACCACGGGATCTTGCTTACCGCTTACCCCTATAATGCATGTAATCCCCACCCATAAAAAGGCTTTGAATGGTCCACAATGTTCCAGAACATTCGAGAGTGGTCTGAAATGTTTCACAATGATCTGGAATGTTCCGGGATGTTCCCGAACTTTCCAGACTATTCCCGAACATTCCAGAATGTTCTAGAAATTTCTAGAGGGCGAAACTTCCAGCCCTCATATCTTCAAAAGCACGCCCTTTAGCGAGCAAGCGCGATGGGATGCTTTATAAGGCGAGAGGCTTTATAAGGCGACGCGCGACGCCTGGAAGAAGTACGTCTCTTTTGCCACAAGCAGCTCCCCAATAAATACCAGTACCAATTATACCTACTCTCTTCATTAGCGTGTTCTACCCAGTACCCGTACCCGTACCCGTACCCACCAGACACACAGCACTTACACAACAACATTCAACCTTCTTCACGGATGGGGGATAGAGGGCTACCACACTATATAACTCCCTTGATCATATCGGGACTTGTTTCTGAGTTTTAGCAGCACGCACATGTACACTTTCTTTTCTAATAAAAATTGAGCATCACAAATACTACGAATTATAATATTCTTGTATCAACTAAAAAGTTATATATTTACTCGTCTGCTGAGTCTTTAGAAGTAGCTGGTGAAGACATTTAAAACTTTTAAAGAATTAATATTTTTTGAGAATGTCTGCTTCAAGCGACGAGTCAATTGTAACTGAGTTCTCTTCCGGAAGGAACAATGATTTCAAATACTTAAACTTTTTTTATATTATTTAAATGAGGACCAGACAACAGAAAAACATATGAAAGAAGTAGAGCCCATTAGTATTGTCACAAGTCAAAGGAAAATGGTAATAAGCTGGTGGAAGATAAGTTTGGTAAAGAAAAGTGTTTCAACAAATAAATAAGTTACGGAGGTACCGAATCCCGTACATGGAAAAAAATAACAATAAAGTGACGTAAAACAAAGTATTTTCTTTTTATTTATTTAAAATGTCAAGTCACAATTTGTTTGCTTCTTTTGAAAAAAAAGGAATATGTAGTACTTAAATACACCACAATAACCATTGCATTGTAGACAGGGACAGCCCGTGCTAATAAGCAATATTGCAATGTATCCATAAATATTTTATAGACTATTGGCCAATCCTTGACTAAAGAACTACTAACATTATCCTCATTTTCTTAATGCATATTTTTATCGGCTGCTATCTGAATGTATGATTGCAAGATTCAAGCCCGAACTAAATGCTATCTAGATAGTTTCTTGAATAAATTTCTTAGTCGAAGTATGATACACTTAAATATGACCGAATTGGATAGGGACACATTAGCTTAGTTGGTAGATCTCTGCCCCGGCAAGGAATAGGTCTTGGTTTCGAATCCTAGATGTTGAATGCATCTTTTTTTGATTTTTCTATTTTCAGATTTTTGATCGAGTTTTGCTAATATTGTCTTCATTTAATTAAAATATTACAATTTGAGGTTTTACTCAGTTAAAAAAGTGTTTAATTGCAAATTTACACAAAATGAAACACCCTGTTTATTCTTAGAACTATTCTACTTCATAGATGATAATCTCATAGTAAGTTTGTGTGGAAAAATCTATTTCGATAGTTATGTACAATTATTACAAAACAATTATTTTTAACAATACCTCCACACAACTTCCTAAGATTCTTTTGAGAAGATAGGACTAGATGACCAGGGACGGACATTTTAAATAAATGCACATTTTAAATTAATGTGTTATTTTTTTATATAAAAACTGAAAGATAATTTCATAATACATATACGATTTTATTTCACAACTCCAGCCAAGAGTACTCCTATCCCAGTGCGACTGGTAGGCACTGATTTGTTGGGACATGTTCTACGGTTGGGAAGGAGGCTGGAGTTTAATGGCCAGCGGCCGAGAATCCAAATTTCGTCGAAAGATGTTCTTACGATCGTATAGGGCGGTTCCAATGAGAAAGATTAATTATTCTCCGAACCTTTTTAAATTAAAATTCTGAAACATAGCTTTCCCAGATAATTTATTGATTTATTTTACTGCATAATTATATGATTTGAAATGTGTGTTGAATAATACAAAATTTTGTTCGAAAATTTTACAAATCTGCCAACGACCTAGAATAAAACCTTATTGTACTAAAAATAAACGTTTTTTCTCAAAATTTAAAACATGCCTTTACTAGATAAAAGAACAATCTTTCGAAATCAATTTATAATTTTAAGTGGAAAAGAGTCATACGTTTAAAATTTGATTTCTAAATGACATATTTCCGGCTTTCTCTGGTTATTCCCTCTTAATAGACCGGTGCACAAATCTTCAGTCAATATTGGATTTTTTATTCAAAAGTGAATTTCAAAATACATACAGAAAAAAAAACTATTTCGTAGTTTGAGAGAATAATCGATGAGGTTGTCTCCCACAATGAAAGTTTATGTTATTTATTAATGAACCGTGTTAATTAGAGCATCTGTTCTGTCCATTGTAATTTTTTCAATAAAAAACATTAAAAATATTTTTCCAGACAACAAAATGACATCAACATTTTAACTCCAAGTATGCTCGGGAATCGCTGGTTAAAATACTTCGGGTATGTACTGTTACACCCTGTATACTATGTACTGTTACACCTGTATACTATGTACTGTTACACCTGTATACCATGTACTGTTACACCCTGTATACTATGTACTGTTACACCTGTATACAATGTACTGTTACACCTGTATACTATGTACTGTTACACCCTGTATACTATGTACTGTTACACCTGTATACTATGTACTGTTACACCCTGTATACTATGTACTGTTACACCTGTATACTATGTACTGTTACACCCTGTATACTATGTACTGTTACACCTGTATACTATGTACTGTTACACCCTGTATACTATGTACTGTTACACCTGTATACTATGTACTGTTACACCCTGTATACTATGTACTGTTACACCTGTATACTATGTACTGTTACACCCTGTATACTATGTACTGTTACACCTGTATACTATGTACTGTTACACCCTGTATACTATGTACTGTTACACCTGTATACTATGTACTGTTACACCTGTATACTATGTACTGTTACACCCTGTATACTATGTACTGTTACACCTGTATACTATGTACTGTTACACCCTGTATACTATGTACTGTTACACCTGTATACTATGTACTGTTACACCCTGTATACTATGTACTGTTACACCTGTATACTATGTACTGTTACACCCTGTATACTATGTACTGTTACACCTGTATACTATGTACTGTTACACCCTGTATACTATGTACTGTTACACCTGTATACTATGTACTGTTACACCCTGTCTACTATGTACTGTTACACCTGTATACTATGTACTGTTACACCCTGTCTACTATGTACTGTTACACCCTGTATACTATATACTGTTACACCCTGTCTACTATGTACTGTTACACCTGTATACTATGTACTGTTACACCCTGTCTACTATGTACTGTTACACCCTGTCTACTATGTACTGTTACACCTGTATACTATGTACTGTTACACCCTGTCTACTATGTACTGTTACACCCTGTATACTATGTACTGTTACACCCTGTCTACTATGTACTGTTACACCTGTATACTATGTACTGTTACACCCTGTATACTATGTACTGTTACACCCTGTCTACTATGTACTGTTACACCTGTATACTATGTACTGTTACACCCTGTCTACTATGTACTGTTACACCCTGTCTACTATGTACTGTTACACCCTGTATACTAATGACTAATGACATATTTTCTATGTTGGGAAATTTTGATATTTAAAAAAAATCTTCTGGAAATATTGGAAAAAATCTCGGAAAATGTCAGCAATTTTTTCAAAAACTTTAACGTCTTGATTTCGTCAGCAACTTTGGAAATTTTTCACGTCGGAAAATCTTTTTATTGCTCAGATTTTTTTTCTGAATATCAATTATTTGAGTAAAAAAATTCGAGTGCAGTTTACACGCGGTAGAATCGAAACTTTAGTAAAACGATCTCAACCAATACTTGAACAGTGAGGTCATAATCAAAGAGACCAATGAGCACAGACCAGCGTAATTTCCGATTCATATCTCACTACCAGTGGGAGCCTTTAAAGGTGACATCATCATCATGAGCGCAGATGCGGTAATCGTCATTTCCGTTTCATCCGAAATTCAATTCATCATAGCAGGGCTACGAACATATTCCGAGAAAATGGAATTCGTTTTAACTCTTTGAAATTAATATGTACATTTGATATAATATTTTTTTCTATAGAACTCACCACACCAATATATGTAAAAGTATTGTCTAAAATTATAGCCTACTTTGTACTCGTAATAGGACTCCATGAACAGAAGCATTATAATAATTTTTACTTTATCTTATTTGTATAATTAACTGAGTTTTTATAACTGGGTTGTTCTCACATGTGTGTGAACAACCTGTAAAAACGCAGTATAAATAAATGGCTTCCTGTCAACAAGAAAAGACGAAAGGACCCAGTTGTGACAAAGTGTTGGAAACAGTTGGAATAGAAATTGGCTTGAGAGAAACGGTTAATGTTCTCCGCGCACTTCTGTTCCGTTAACGGCGGAAATGAATGGAGTTATTAAATTATATCCGAATGAAGCTGACTGCAACCAACTTCCAATTCTATTATATATTCTGTTATAAACAGAAATATTGAGATTAGAAAGGATTGGACCGATAATTAAAAGGGAGCTCAATTTCAGAAAGCTTTTTTCCACCCGAAAAAATAAATTATGTCTCTTCGGTTTTTGGAATCAGAGAAGTTTCTTTCCGTTTACATCCGTTTTCGTGAGAAGTGCTTATTTCAGTTTTATTTAGTGATATTTTCATATAGTTTTCGGAAGATATTAACTTAAGTAATCAGATTTTAGTTAAAATAATAAAAATACTAGTTTTTAAAATTTGACATCTCGCATCGGCGCATTCTGGTACTATTTCTTACGGTAAGCGTATCAACTTTGATTTGATAAGCTGTGAGAAGGCTGGAAGTTCGCGCAGATGCGATTAGACCTATCAAAAAACGTTAAAAAACGTAAGGTTAAAAACAGAAACATTGAGAATATAAAGGATTGGACCGATAATTGAATAGAAGGATGCTCATTTTCAGAAAACTTAAATAAGTGGAAATAAATACTAGTTTTATAGGAAACAAATTCTATGTCTTTTAATTTTTGACATTTCGTAACAACGCATTTTGGTACTATTTTTTACGTCAAATCTCTCAGCTTATCAAACTGATTTTATGAGGTGTGAGAAGGCTGAAAATTTGCGCGGGTGCGATTAGACCTGTCAAAAAACTTCCGAAAGAACAAGTTCTGTAACTTGCTATAAATTGCGGCAAGTGACTTTCGGTGTCGTTTGCATTGGTAATTTGGCCTTCAGTCGCTTACGTGAACGACTTGCGGGAAAAAAACTTGCGTGTGTAAAGGCAGCTTTTTAAAAGGCAATGATCCCGAGGCAAATATTTTTTTTGTAAATACTTTCAGCTTCACAAATCTCGCAATTATAATATCCAGTGATTTTTCACAGGTCTGTCATATAAATTACGATAATTTTTTTAAAGTGCATATCTGTATACCTAGAGCAAAAACGAAGAAGTCGTAGTTAACAGACAATAAACAAGTAATACCATTATACCATTAACACAATGTTACAACAAGACGTTGATTAATTGGCAACTTACTGCCTTCCAATTGGACATCATTCATCCTGTTATGTAATGTGATACTGGCAATAGCCATTAACCAATTGACCCTTAACCCAACAACAGGCATTCTAAAACTTTTAGAAATTCAATGCTAACATATAAACAAGAAATGTTTTAGATCCATTGATAAACAAATAAATGTTGTGGGTTGTGAAGTTGTGAGGCTATCATGTAAATAAAAAAGGGAACAACTGTCTTATTCCTTTCTCACGTAAAAAAGTGCAATATCTCGAAAATTGAAAAAGAGTTAAAAGATACATTTTCACACAAGGCTTAATTGCGTTAACAATTTAAATCTATTACTACGTCCAGACTGAAGCCAACCTTCCAACGTTGGCCGATAGTGTGGTAGTGTGGTGGCTGCGGCCCACCCTCCAACCCCGAATTCCGAACTCCAAAATGGCGTACATAGAACAGCTGTATCTTATTCAGTTGCCTGCAATTATTATGTACGTATAATCATATAATTATATAGGTGACATGTTTTCAAATAATTGATTATACCACTCTCCGTAATAATATCGCCATTTTAATAGTACGCGTCGTTGCATGCCGTTCGCAGACTGATGTGTGGACGTTGACAGCTGCGGCAGGCTGGCAACTCGAACTCCAACCTCCAACCTCCAACCTTCCAACTCGAACTTCCAACGCACGAACACCCCTCCACATAATCGTCCAAACGTTTGAAGTTGGAACGTTGGCCGCAGTGTGGGCTTACCAGTTACCATATCGTTTGTAATTTGCATTTACGCCCATCATCATCCTTGTTTTATCATTTATTTTGTATTCCATCACATTTCTATTGACTGACGACGGCCGGCGTAGTCCAGCGGTAAGGCTCTTGACTCGCATTCCGAAGGTCGCGGGATCGAATCCCGGCGTGGCAAATAAATTTTACTTGATTAATTTGTGTTAGTACTTATTATTTCACAATTTATTAATTAAAAATAATATGTACCTAGTATATTTGCGGCACGTTCCAGAGTGGAAGATACTCTCAGTATCGCCCTGGTGTAAGACCACCATTCAGAATTGAAACGTTGCTTGAAATGGCATTAGCCGTGTTTGGTGACCAGATCTGAATAGCCAGATACTTCCCCACCTTCATCTTCCCTATCTCCTTCCGCTCCCCATTACCTTCAGCCTCACAACATACCCCAATTGGGGATGCCTTACTGGCTCCAGACGGGAGCAGCTGAGACTCTTGTGAGGTATCACTATAAAAAAAGTAAAATAATGTTTTTAAATAATGATCAATAACTCGCAAATAATAGGCCACTTGCATTCAATTCATAACGACTTGGTGTGGATAGATCTTTTTATTAAGATTGCGAAAATGTTACTAAATTTTTTTAGAAATGTACAGTTTTTTATTATTTTTAAATAAATAAATCCATTATTTGGGATCGTGACGTCACTACATGAAAATGTCCCGTCTCCGAAAATGTTCCTATTAATTTTGTAAAATTCCTCACTGATTTATTTTTTTAATATGGCATCACTTTGATTTCAGGCGAATTTTTTAATTCGTTCACTAGATTTATTGTTTGTTCTCTGCGAACTTATCATTTGGTTCGACTTTTTGACAGATGTTCTGAAGAGAACCCCGTACAATTTAGAAGTCGGTACGTTTTTTAGAGGTATAATAATGGTTATGGTGCTGATTTTAGCAAAATCAAATTTTATAATATTCTTATTATTATTATAATTTACAAGTACAAGTATATTACATTGGATTTGGTAATATATACGTTGTACATTTTAATGATTTATGATCAATAAGGTAGATCAAGGAAAAAAATATTTATGAGATGTAATATTTTTGGTATGCGTCGTTATTCTCCTGTGCCATTTATGTGGAAAACGTTCTTTTTTTAAAATGATTTTCGGCTATGTAATTATCGTTTTTTCGCACCCATAAAATTATGTCCTGTCTTTCCGGTTTATAAAAGATGGTCTGATTTTTCGGATTGAGATTTTCAAAAAATCCCCAGGGTTTCAAAAATACGATTAAAAAAAAAATACGGAATGTCTTCGAATATTTGTCTAAACCGGATTTTTTTTTTAAATGTGATGCAAGTGGCCTATTGCCAAAGTTGCCTCCGAAATCGTGAAAAATTTATATCTTTAAAAAAATAAAAATTCAATTTGGTTGGGTATTACGCCTCAAATCCAAAATTTCGTTTTGTATGAAAAAGGGCGCACAGCCGTTCCCCATAACCACTAAAGCGATTATGGTTGAAAAATGGACCACTTTTATTTTTCTGCGATTGGTAGCGGTCCAAAATTGGACATTTTCCTTTTACTTAAATAATATTTAAATTAATTAATTATTGAAAACAATTCCCCGGCCAGCCATTTATTTTAAAACGAAGCTATTGAAATGCTTTATCTATTATGACCGCAGATGTCGCAAATCCGAACTTCGTAGACTATTTTAGAATGATGTTAAAAATAAATTTAAAAAATATTTTTTTCCCGTCGATTTTTTGATCAGCTATTTACGGTTAAAATTAAGTCCTTTTTCCATAGATTTGCACCTTTCATTATCAAGTATACCACATACAACATGCAGAAATCGAAAATATTCTATGTTGACTCGAATAAGACCCACCATGGCAGTTTCAAAGTAACAAAACGCAGGATTCGCGCGGTTATAAACTTTACGATTTTTTTATAAATCCTACAAATATGGGATAAACGGTAAAATACAGGTTAATTCATTGGCTATATAGCACTATAATAAGTTTTTATGTCTCCATGTTAAAATTCGAAGGCACGATTTTTTTATTTTTTTAATGTTGGCGAAAGATTTAAAAAATGATCTTCTGGAAAATCGCGAGCAATCGAGGCAAATTTGTTTATTTCGCGTGGTCTCTCCAGCTCCAGTGGCGGGCGATTCCAGAGGAAAGACATTCGTGTAAGGCCCTCCGTCCATCCATGCTTTCTCCACTAAATCCTTTCTTACGTATTCTGGTAAAGTATAGTTATATAAACATGCATTTTTTCCACTTCCAGAACAAATCTAACATTACTTTCATGTTCTGACGCCATTCTGTCAAACGTCAAACGAATAAGTATCAGACACAAATGATACGATGCGTCGCGTGTAGGGTTGCCATCTGTCCGGCTTTAGCCGGACATGTTTGGCTTTTTTAGGTTGTGTCCGGCTAAATATTTATATGTCCGGCCTGCACGGCTTTTGTTAGGCTTTTTGTTACGAGGCGGGGATGGGCGACAGTGGCTATTCTTCGTTCGAGAGGTTTTGTCTTTAGTCAAAATATCAAAGTCGAATCAAATGTACGAAAACTTCAGATATTTCAGTTAACGAAGTAATTGACCAGTGTTCACAAATAATGGACTATATAAAAAATGAAAAACTGGAACAAAATTTCTGTCAAGTTAATCTAATAAGTCTAATCAAGTTAACCGCAATTTTACGACTTTTATCGGAGGCCCACCCAGATCCCGTTGAAGAATTCAATGAAAACATGAATAATATGTACAAAATTGCGAAATACTACTTAAGAGCCTAGCAGGACAATCGGTTTTATCGAAATTTGCTAAAATAGTTTAATTGTTTGTCGCTTGTGTCGCCCTCATCGCTTTTTAACTCAATTCTATCAAAATTTATTGTAAATGGTTACTAAAAATGGATTTGATAATAGTATCCGCTCGTAAAAATCCGATGTTACACGATCATTCCCGATCACAAATTAAATATTGGCATATTATATCTTGGCCGGTCGTTTTGAACGTTGGATTTCTATTTTTCCCCCTAACGTGGGAAAATTTCCCTTAAGATTCCCTATTTCGAAGAACATTATTTAAAAAATTATTATTTGAACAACTTTTTAAAAACTGTCGGAAATTCACTATGCAACTGGTATGATTTTAGAAGCAAATCGTGAGTTGTTTATTGGTTTAAGACTTCAATCTATGTATATATTTTTTTATTTAAAAAATATAAACTACAAAAAGTTATAGAAGTTCTATAAAAATTTGTATCTTCTAAATATGAAAAATATTAGCGACATATTGATTTCTTTTACATGTGAATCGATATTCCCAAATTTAGCAAGTAAACTAAATTTTCCATAATTACGGGATTTTTTTCGGCTAACTGTCAACACCCAAGAAGAACACCTGCATTTTTTAAATATGGAGACGAAGTTCTAATAACGAGTTCTGGGAAGGAAATAGGTATTAGGGATTGGTAGGAATCTGGGGGTCAGTGCATCGAACCAGGCGTAACAAACGTATGAATCCATCTCAGTGCAAGGCGATGGGTCGAGATATTCACAGTATGGAAGATCTACAGTCTCTCGTATCTAGGGTGTACGAAGAATGAGTTAATAATGAATGTAAGTAAAGTCTAAAGCCATGGTATTTGAAAGAGATAATATGAAAACAATGTGCAACATAGTTGTGAATGATGAAAACTTGGAGCAATTGGATGAGTTTGTGTATTTGGGAAGTATGTTTACGAGAGATGGGAAGGCTGATAGAGATATTTAAAGAGGAGTGAATGCAGGTAACTCTATTAATGGAGTACTGGTACCTACCCTGATGTATGGCAGTGAGTCGTGAAACTGGCAGAGAAAGGATGAAAGTAGACTGAATGCTGTAGAATGAGATCCCTGAGATGTATGGCGTATGTGTGGTAAAACCATGTGTGAGAAACATGGAGATCCGCAAAGAATGCAAGGCTGATGTAAGTGTAATGAGTAAGATGAAGAAAGGAACGCTCCGATGGTTTGGGCATGTAGAGCAAATGAACGAGAAAAATAGTGTAAGGAGAATATACAACCGCAAATGTGAATGCTAGAAGTCGTGGACGTCCAAGAAAGACATGGCACGACTAAATGAATCAGATACTTTAGTCGGACCATATCAAGAGTCAGAATAATAGAAAAGCATGTATGAGACGATGTATGAATGTGAACGAGGCAAGGAGTGAGTGCCAAGACCGAGTTGTTTGGCGGTCCGTCCTCTCTGCCTACCCCTGTGGAGAAACGGCGTGATGGTGTGTTAGTTAAATTATGAATAATAATAATTAACCATTTATTTGGACAGCCCTATTTCGTGTGTAACTTGACACTCGCTTTTGAAAAATAAAATAATATTATGACGGATGATATACATGCCTTCTTCGAAAAAGTAAGATAGCACGGAAATTTATTTCTTATAAAAGCACTGATGGGCTTTTACAAAATGTTTAATTTTTACGTGGTTTTACTGCCAGATACAGAGATATCGAAAAATATTATACAGTTAGGTACAGTTCTGAATCTCAACTATTTAATAATAATAATTGGACGATTTGTATTTCAAAGAAATGACCTCAAAAATGTAGAGGATGCCACCAGCGAAGAACTTTGATGAAAGATGATTTGAGGGTGCGAACACGTCCGTTACAACTTCCCTGGTCTGCCGACCAGCAGCCTGGCAGTTTTTGTGTACGATCTTTTAAAGTTTTAATTATTATTTTTTTTTTTATATTTTCAATATCTTTATTTTTATTTTTATTTCAATATGGTTCTAAAAACTTAGAATGCCAAATTCTAAATAAAATAAGTTGTAATCATAAAACAATAAATTTTGAGTGTTCCGATTGTACCCATCGGACGGGAGAGCCTTTCGACACGAAACAACTTACTGGAAACTGGCCGCGGAGCCCTTCACCGCCATCGCGTGCCCATATTATTGATCAGATTTAAAATAATAATAGTCTTTTTAAGATAACCTAATAGTCCATAGTGGTTGGAAGTTCGAACAACCACCGCACCGTCGCCATAAGAGCTGCGTTCGTCCGAAAAACGACGGAAATATCCGAACCCCGTCCGTTTCATATCGGTTTCGTTTGCCCTGCTGCATCGATTACATCGAATACAAGATAGAAACTAACGAAAACCTGTAGTCCAGATTATCCCATTCATGACTTCCTTGCTCTGCCGACCAGCAACCTGGCAGTTTTTCGTGTACAATCTTAAAAAAAAAAAAAATTTAAAAATTGATATTTTTAATATCTTTATTATTATTTTTATTTCAATATGGTTTTAAAAACTTAGACTGTCAGATTTTAAATAAAATAAGTTGTAATGATAAAAAAATAAATGTTGAGTGTTCCGATTGTACCCGTCGGACGAGAGAGCCTTTCAACGCGAAACAACGTACTGGAAACTGGCTGCGGAGCCCTTCGCCGCCATCGCGTGCCCATATTATTATACAAATTTATAATAATAATAGTCTTTTAACCCATCTGCTTGGTTCAATATATTCGCACCTCACAATCCGGAAGCCTCAGTTTTGCGCGTAAATTCTGAAACCGTCACTTTGGATCGAGATTGTAAAATATCTATGCAAGATAGCTTTCATATTTCAAAGACAATAAGAAACATTATTTCGTTTTCTTTCTGGTTGCGTCATGTATCTTTTCTCGGAAGATTTTTCAATGTGGATGAGTGTTTCAGGCTGATAATTATTGCTTATAATAATTTTTACCCTTTGTGCTATGCATAAAAACTTGTCTTAAACGTTAGTTTAACAATAAAAATAATAATTAATATTTGACAAGTTTAAGTATTTCCCCAATAAATGAAGACATAATTTGTCTCGACGCCACCTAGCGAGGGATTTAAACACTAACAATGTCTCTCTCGCAAAAATAAAGTTGGTTGTTTTCAGGTGGAAAAAATATAATAAGCAGTAATTGTTGAATGAAACACTAGTATATATTGAATCATTTGGCGGGTACAAGATAAGCCGCCATAGCTCAATTGGGAGAGCAGCTGACCGGCAATCAGAAGGACACGGGTTCATGTCCCGTTGGCGTCATGTATCTTTTCTCGGAAGATTTTTCAATGTGGATGAGTGTTTCAGGCTGATAATTATTGCTTATAATAATTGTTACCCTTTGTGCTACGCATAAAAATCTTGTCTCAAACGTTAGTTTAACAATAAAAATAATAATAATGAACATAATTTAAAACTTTAAGAATCGTATGTAAAAAACTGCCAGGCTGCTGGTCGGCAGACCAGGGAAGTCATGAATGGAATCGTCTAGACTACAGTTTTTCGTTAGTTTCGATCTTGAATTCGAAGTAATCGGTGCAGCAAGGCAAGCGAAACCGATATGAAACGGACGGGGTTCGGAAATTTCCGTCATTTTACGGAGGATCGCAGCTCTTACGGCAATGGTGGGTTGGTTTTTCGAACTTTCAAACACTAACGACTATTAAGCAATCTTAAAAGGACTATTATTACTATAAATTTGTACAATAATAAGGACACGCGGCAATAATATGGCGGCGAAGGGCTCCGCGGCCAATTTCCAGTATGTTGTTTCGCTTCGAAAGGCTCTCTCGTGCGATGGGTACAATCGGAACACTCAAAATTTATTTTTTCATAATTACAACTTATTTTATTTAAAACTAGCTGGTCCCGGCATGCGTTGCTAAGCCATTTAATAAAGAAATTGTTTCTCCCTGAGTGTCCTTTCCCATTCTTCCCGTTCCCCTTCCGCTCCCCTTCTTCTCCTGCGTCCTCTTCCCCTCTCGCGTTCCCACTCCGTCACCTTCACCTTCCCTCTCCCCACTCCACTCCCCCCCCCTTCCCCTGTCCCGCTAACCACCCTTTCGAGTTCCCCTCCCCCCTCACACGTCCCCTTCCCCTCCCGCATTCCCCTTCCACCTTCCCCGCCTTCCTTCTTCCCTTTCCCGCTCTCTCGTCCCGCCAACCCTCCTCCAGCGTTCCATATATTCAATCCCAGTACATTCAGTTTTTAAATAGTCCGCGTGCCACCTTTTACAATTTTTATTCAAATTTCCATTTTTCATGTATATTAAATTTGGTACCTAACATAGGTACCTATTTAAAATATCTAAAATTCTTGATTCGATTCAAACTATTAGGGGAGTACCTACTTTAAATAAATTTTTCAACTTTTCAAAAATAGAATCCTGATTGAACAATCATTCATTGTTTTGCAAAATGTCATTCTCTAACACGAAAACTGTCAAACGTGCGATGTTTTCTGTTATTATCTAATTTACTGCGCAATTATCTTAATTTTTCTCTCCGTAAGAACCATCCCCGAACTTCAAGGAATATTCTAAAAAAAGAATTAGTGAAATCGGTTCAGCCGCTCTGGAGATTTGCGCTTACCAACAAATTTAGCGATTCATTTTTATATTATAGATCTGGCAGTCTAAGTTTTTAAAACCATATTGAAAGAAAAATAATAATAAAGATATTAAAAATATCAATTCGCGGCCAGTTTCCAGTAAGTTGTTTCGCGTCGAAAGGCTCTCCCGTCCGATGGGTACAATCGGAACACTCAAAATTTATTGTTTTATGATTACAACTTATTTTATTTAGAATTTGGCATTCTAAGTTTTTAGAACCATATTGAAATAAAAATAATAACAAAGATATTGAAAATACTGAAAATATTAAAAAAAAATAATAATAATAATTAAAACTTTAAAAGATCGTACACAAAAACTGGACTATAGGTTTTCGTTATAGTATAGGATCCCTAGAACAACGACCTTCACCGAGATGTTTTTTTATTTATTTATTTAATTTAATATGTCAATAAATATATTGCATATGGGTTGCCTAACAAATTTTAGTCCAGGGTATGATTAATTAATAATTTAAAAAAAAAAAAAATTTTAAACATTGCTCCGGTTTGATTATTAGACAAATTCTACACCAATCGAAAGTATGAAGCCCATAGAATATGCAAAAGTTAGGTTGCCTATTATTTTCCGGTCACAACTCTCGGGTAGCCAGGTATAAACAGGTAATCGATATTAGCATTTTGCACCGGTTAGCTTATTGAATTAAAATTAAATTAAATTAAGGTTATTTCATTATGAACACGGTGGTATAGGGTTGCCTTCGAAAAATCAGTCCCGAATTCTGGTTGTCGAATGTTGAAAAGTAAAATATTGCTGCGAGTGAATGTGTGCGCATGCTATTTGTTCTTGAAAATGAAAAGGATAGCGGTAGACTCGTATATGCTGTGCATCATTTTGGAGTAGTTTATTATTAAAATAGAGGAATAGTTATAATTTTTTTTTTTAATCAATTAATTATTTATGTGTGTATATTTTTTAAGTGACACTAAAATATATATATATCTTTAGCAAAAAAAAAGGTTATTGAAATACATATATAATACTAATCTTGCAAATTTTATCTTTATTATTAGAAGACAAAATAAAAAACAACAATTAAAAAAATACTTCTGTTTATTGTTAAAAATTATAAATATTTTTTTTTTTTAATTATTCAGGTTCCGAGTCATCGGACATATAACTATGATCTCCAACTTCTGAATCTTCTTCGTCATCACTCTCCGTTTCAGTTCTTTCGACAATGTCTTCTATCTTTAAAGGTGTATGATCCCCAATGAATCCTAATGGTTTTAAATATTCATCTAAGAACCAACCGCAGTTCTCAGGCTGAAGTTTCACGCATATTGGATCCGTTGCATTAAGCCACATGGAATTTACGAAAATAGTTCGTAAAATTTTCTGAATTGATGATATCCAACATGGTGGTATGGAGTTGGAGTCGAAGCCTTTTATTTTTTTTTAAAGTGCTCGCTGTCTTCTTTAGCAGAGTAATTTTTCATAAAAATGCGATATCTTGCATCATTCACGTTGGTGCAGTTCTTGATACCAAACATACTAGACGTAAATTCTTGAACGGTCTTCATTTTTTCATCAATGAAAATATCAGCAGCATCTGTTAATGATGCAAAAACTGTTTGATATTTTTCATTTTTTGAAAATAGCTGAAAAGGTTTTACTTTTCCTTTATTATAAAATGCTGCCGTGTAATCGCAACCTGTAAATGCATGGAAGGCGGTAAGACTTTGGCATAATTTGATTCCTAACTTCAACGCTAAATCGGTGCAATTAATGCAATCAACAGTTTGATTATTAGTCTTTCTAATTGCTGAACTGGCAAGCCAAAATTCTGATTTGATAAGTTTGTGTATATTATTCATTGGTATTAAATTATTCAACATTTACCGGTGGGAAGGTAAGTACCCAGTACTACATACTCTTCTGAAAATATTCTGAACTTAGTACCTAAGAAGCAAGAAAAATCTCCGGAAATGTTCCAAAATTCGCACGGTAAAATTTTAAAAGTTGGTGGTTACATTGATTAAAAAATGTTTAAAAAAAAGGAAAAAAAATCTACAACAAAATTGATAAAGAAGTGCTTTCAGAAGTCGGACTGAAGGTGGTGGGAAAGGTAAGAAGATGGTGAAGATGATGGTGGACTTTTTTTTTCATTAACTCCACACAGGAGGCCCTGAGTAAAATAATTTCCCTCAGGGCATTTGTCATCTGAGATGCTGTGTGGGGGGTCTTTTTGAGGAGAGGAATGAATGAACATTGGTCTTTAAGAGACCCATGTTGTCGGAAGGAGGAAACACAGAGGCCGGCAAATCACTCCACAGCCGAGCTGTTGAACTCAAGAACGAGTCGAAGAAGCGTTGGTCGCTAGATGGAGATGGACGTTAGCGGAGCAGCTGCAATATACTTGTACAGCGCGATGCGATGTATTCTGTATGTGGCCATTAATGACTCTTTTTTTAAAATTCAGTTAGTGGATTATTCATATTATCTGCTATTCTACTCCAAGCATCAGTAACCTGAAATATATATTTTTTGGTAGGTATACTTACAGACTACTACTATAGAACAGTCCAATAATATTTCAAGAGGTTTAAATAACCCATCAATATTGATATGAATTATTTATCATTAAGCGTCCGACCGAAACAGAACTTCCACCGAAACCCAATCTTCGGTGTCTGTCTCAGTTTCGGCCGAAACCGAAACTTTTTTAGACATGTTAAAAATTGACTGTTTACTGTTATTTGGCTTATTTTTTACACTTAGTCGGACTACGTGTTAAATAAAAAAACAATAATCTTACTTTTCAAAATTCGACAACCGGAATTCGGGACTGATTTTTCGCAGGCCACCCTATACCACCGTGTTCATAATGAAATAACCTTTAATTTAATTTTAATTCAATAACCTAACGTTTGCATATTCTATGGGCTTCATACTTTCGATTGGTATAGAATTTGTCTAATAATCAAACCGGTGCAATGTTTAAAAAAATATATATTTTAAAATTAATTATTAATCATACCCTGGACTAAAATTTGTTAGGCAACCCATATGTAATATATTTATTGACATATTAAATACGTTTCATCAAATAAACATCTCGGTGAAGGTCGTTGTTCCAGGGATCTTAGACTATTAGTTTCAATCTTGTATTCGAAGTAATCGATGCAGCAGGGCAAGCGAAATCGATATGAAACGGACGGGGTTCGGAAATTTCCGTCGTTTTTCGAACGAATGCAGCTCTTACGGCGACGGTGGGTTGGTTGTTCGAACTTCGAACTACTATCATTAGGCAATCTTAAAAGGACTATTATTATTATAAATTTGTACAAAAATATGTACACGCGACAGCGGTGAGGGGCACCGCGGCAGGTTTCGTAAGTGGTTTGACGTCGAAAGGCTCGCCTGACGGATGGGTACACTCGGAACTCACAAATTATTTTTTTATGATTTTCGCTTATTTTTTTAAAATATGGCATTCAAAGTTTTTAAAAATATATTGAAATAAAAATAATAATAAAGATAAAACGAAAAATTAAAATAAAGATTAAAAATTAAAGAAAGGCAGACCAAGAAATTCTTAAATGGAATGATCTGGACTATAGTTATTCGTTGGTTTCATTCGTGTACTCGATGACGTAAAATTTACTATGTTTTACCCCACTTTGACGCCGGCTGCCTGCGAACGTGCCAGGCTGCCGGTTGCAAGACCTGCTTTTTTCTCATTTTCTAATCGACCTTTTCATATGAGAAGTGGGTGGTTTGGTATATTTATGATATGAGACCATTCCCGTTCGTGTACTCGATGACGTAATTTTTTCGAAAAAAATCGCTCACTATTTCCATGACTGCGCGGCTCCTGCCAAGAGGCGCACTGGCAGACCAGCTTTTTTAAGGTTTTCTAAATGTCCATTATCACTACAAAGTAGTTTCATCCGTGTACTCGATGACGTAGGGTTTACCTATCTCGCCTCCCAGTCTATTACGATCGGCGCGTAGGATACGCGCACGAGGACCGAGTATCTTGTAAGTATCTCCGTGAACGAAGGCACTAAGGCTACCTTTTATTTTCGTAAGTTTTTTCCCGTAAGTCGCTCACGTAAGCGATTTATGGCTAAATTACCAATGTAAACGACACCAAAAGTCACATAACGTAATTTATAGTAAGTTACAGAAATTGTTCTTTCGCAAGTTTTTGACAGGTCTAATTGGTCCGCGCGAAATTCCAGCCTTCTCACAGCTTATTAAATCAGAACTTACCGAGTTACTTTTGAGAGACTTGCCGTAAGAAATGGTAAAATGTGCCGTTGCCAGATGTGAAAAATTAAAAGACAGTTGTTTTTGTAGGATTATTTTACTATAAAACTAGTATTTATTTATACCTAATATCTGATCAGGTTAAGTGGATAATTAATTACCCACCTAATTATATCACGAAAATAATATAAAAATAGCACTAGATACAAATCAAGTTAGCAGTTAGTAGGTAACCACGAAAACAAATTTAGACAGAAAGAAACTTCCTATTCCAAAAACCGAAGAGATATCATTTATTTTTTATGTGGAAAAAAGCCTTCTGAAAATGAGCATCCTTCTATTTAATTATGGATCCAATCCTTTCTAATCTCAATGTTTCTGTTTTTAACATTACGTATTTGAATTAGAAGTAGGTTGCCGTCAGGTACCTTACCTGTACCTAGCAGTCATTCGGATAAAATTAAAGAACTTCATTAACTCCGCCTTTAACGGCACAATATCTGCAAGCGCGTGGATATTATTTATTTCAACCCAAATTCTATGTCATTACAATTATTTGGGCCTTTTCGTCTTTATTGACGAAATCGCGTAAATTTGACACCAGCAGATCGTAGTTGACGGGAAGCCATGTTACCGCAAATAAATTTACAGATGTAAACGGTCAGAATCGTCGCTATAAACAACTTCCGTCAGCGTTAATTATCACAAGTCGGATGCATGTACTTGTTAAGTCGTAAATTTTACTTAGGGGTCGTCCATTAATCACGTGATGTTTTTTAGCAACTTTTTAACCCCCCCCCCCCCGTGGTGAGGTTTTAGACTACCCCCCCCCCCCCCCCACCCCCCCCAAAATCACGTGTATTTTTGTTAGTACAAAATATTTCGAATTTTTCAGAATATTATCACGAAAAATAAATACACGTGATATCTCATTACACCCCCCCTCCCGGTGATATTACGTGATTTTTTCCGAATCCCCCCCCCTCCCTTTCGAGCCTCACGTGATTAATGGACGACCCCTTAGGAGTGTAAAGCTAGCCTAAAAAAATAAGATTACAAAACATTAAGCAGGGTCTCCTCCGACCGAAAACATGAACATTTGCTTACCCGTTAGTACATTAACATAAACATTGCAAATAGGGGCGTGCCTTACTGCAGACGCGTACAAAAATGTGCAAGGCCACGCCCTCATTGGCAATGTTTATAATAATAAATAATAAGTAAGCGAATGTTCATGTTTTCGGTCGGAGGAAACCCTGATTTAGATTTCCGTACCATTCTGATAATTTATGATCTTACCTTCCCTTAGGGAAAAGAACAGAAGCAAATTAAGTGAGAATAACAATTGCTTATAATTATTTATAATAGAATTACAAGAATATTGACAGAAAAACAACATTTTCCATTCAATTAGCTGATTTATGCAACAAGCTAATTCAAAATAATTATATGTACATATGTATTTCTAAAAATAGAATTATAAACATTGCAGATTGTAGATAAATAATAGGTGTTGCGGGTACTTAACTAGTCACTAGTCACTAGGTGCCACCAGTGAAAGGTCACATGAGTAGTAATAGTAAATACAAATTAAATTGAACAATATACATTCTTGTTGTTAATAATAACGTCATTACTTCAGTTAATAATATTGTTTTTGCTGAATTTAAAACAGCGTACACTTGAAACAACATTCACATGGAATTTAATATGAAAATCGATACAAATAAAGTTTATTTAATTCTGCTGTAGGTACCTATTATTTGTTATTTCACAATCTTCTTACAAAAAAATCAACATTTGTTTGTTTGTTCGTATTTTATGCACTGCCATACCGTTCATCCGATTGCGATGAAACTTTGGTGATTGGTTGTGCGCACCCCCGCGAAGGTTATAGGCTGTATATAATGGTAAGCTCTGGCGTTATGAAATTTGTATAAAAAAATTACTGCGGGTGGTGCGCGAGTGGTTTGAAAATGTGTGTGGCAGGAGGGGGAAAGTAACGATGGAGGTAAGGTTCGCGGGAGGGGTCACGAGGGAAGGGAAGGTGGAAGGGAACGCTGGAGTGGAACGGGGATGCATGGGAAAGGACATGCAAGGAGAAACAATTTATTTCTTTGAATGGCATTGTTAATAATAGTTATCTGTAATAATAAAATTTTAAAGCATATTTCATCACCTTTCAAAAACAGATATGGTTTTCGGATACGTTCACAAATACATTTATTTGGATTTTATTGCAATGTTGAAATATTCGTACCCACTGACAGAAGATGATCGAGGCCAGAGGGTTAGGTAAATAGTTGTTGAAGTGAAAGTGTAATTTCCATAATCTGTACCTAAAATTGAGGCGGTTAGTGGAATACATAAATAAACCACACATAAAATAATATTTTTTTTAAATTAATTTTACGTCCTATTGGGCTTTTACATGGCAAAATAACATTTATTATGTACCTACGTTAATACCTGCATTTTATTAATAAATAGATACTATTGTTTATTTAGGTATACTCAGGGCTGGGCAAAATACATGCTTTGTTGTAATTAAAATACAAATTACAAAATACTTTTTCGAGTGTATTTAAAGTACGAAATACTTTCAAGCCGTGTATTTGAAATACAAAATACCGTATTTTAACCATTTTTTAATTTCAAATACAAAATACATTTGGTTTTGGTATATCCTTTGGTTGCAATAAATTGTCGTAAGTGCCCATATCTAGGGGTGCGTTTCCATTGAAGCAAAGCTGAGCAGAGTGAAACAGAGCCGTGCGTCCCCGTTCCCCTACCGCATATCCTTCCCCCCTTGCATTCCCCTTCCACCTTCCCTGCCTACCCTCTCCCGTTTCCCCATCCCGCCAACCCCCCTCCCGCGTTCCTTATATTTAGTCCCAGTACATTCAGTTTTCAAACAACTCGAGTGCCAGCTATTACAATTTTTTTATTCAAATTTTCATTTTTCACATATTACAAAAATATTCATTTTTCTATATTACAAGAACAATCAATCATATCTGGTACCTATTTAAAATATCTACAATTTAAAAAATCCATAGACAATTCTTTTGTTACTAAAAAAAACAGCTGCCTGCTAAATTCAATTTTATCAAACGCGCGAACTTTCAAACGTGCGAAGTTAAAATAGTCGTTAAGTTCTCTTAAATTATCCAATTTCCTGCGTAATTTTCTTAATTTTTCTTTCCGTAAAAACCTTCTATAAAGTATTAGAAAAATTAATGAAATAGGCCACTTGCATGGATTTCATAACGACTTGGAAAAAATCATGTGGATACTGTGGATATTTTACTAAGATTAAGAAAATGTTAGTAATTTTTTTTAGAAATGTACAGTTTTTTTTTATTTTTAAATAAATCCATTATTTGGGCTCGTGACGACACTACATGAAAATGTCCCGTCTCCGAAAATGTTCCTACTAATTTTGTAAAATTCCACACTGATTTTTTTTTTATATGGCATCACTTTATAGTATACAGAATAGTATATAACAAAAAGGCAAAGGAAAGCAAGAGGATCATAAACAGGTCAAAATTTGAGCACGACCTGCAGATCAGCAGAAAGCTGGCTGCCTGCCCGCACGGCAGCAGAGCGTTCTGGTCGCTTGCGGGCTCAATAGGTCGCAATTTCTGCAAACCCAGTCTGCCACCTCTTACCAGACCTGACGGCTCTCTAGCAAACACCGCCGCCGAAAAGGCTAACTTATTAGGCAAAATGTTCGCGGAAAACTCGACCCTCGATGATCAAGGTGCTACCCCGCCGTCGGTTCCTCATTGCGGTTTTCATATGAAAAAGCTGAGGATCCGGCATCGGGATGTACTCCAAGTCTTACGAGGGCTTGATATTAATAAAGCTAGTGGGCCTGACGGAATACCTGCCCTGGTATTACAAAGGTGCGCTGCAGAAATAGCTCCAGTTTTGACGAAGCTTTTCAAAATGTCCCTGAAGTCTGGCTCTGTGCCCTCTGGTTGGAAAAAAGCGATCATTCACCCTATTCCAAAGAAGGGTGACCGCTCCAACCCAGCCAACTACCGCCCCATAGCGATCACATAAGTTCTGTCTAAGGTGATGGAACGTGTGATCAACGACAAACTGCTCACATGCCTCGAGAAGAACAAAATTATTAACGACCGTCAATACGGATTCCGGCGGAACCGCTCGTGCGGTGATCTTCTTGCGTATGTGACGCATGTTTGGGGGCGGTGCCTGGAACGTTTCGGTGAGACCCAAACGGTTGCACTGGATATTTCCAAGGCCTTTGGCCGGGTTTGGCACCGAGGGCTTGTCAACAAACTGTCTTCTTACAGACTTCCCGCATCCTTGTGTACGTGGATTGCCGACTTTTTGAGGGAGAGGTCGATTCAGGCGGTTGCTGACGGTTTCACCTCTTCCTCGCATTTGATAAATGCTGGCGTCCCACAGGGATCGGTTCTGTCACCGACTTTGTTTCTGTTGCACATCAATGACCTCTTGTCATGTGCACCGATTCATTGTTACGCGGATGACAGTACAGTCCATGATAGCTTTTTGTTTGACAAGCCCCCAAAGGGCACACAAACTCCAATAGCTCGGACGGCTTTGAAACAAAGAATGGACGGTTACCTCGAGAGTGGTTTCTCTTGGGGTAAGAATAACCTCGTCGAATTTAATGTTTCAAAGACCCAATCATGTTTGATAACGTCTAAAAGGGATCGAAATGAAAATCTAGTCTCCTTCAACGGAAGCAATCTTCCGAATAGGACCTCCATCGATATGCTTGGTGTAACTCTAAGTGACCAGCTCAGGTACGGGGGCTCCATCGAAACCAGAGTTAAGTTAGCCTCTCAGAAACTGGGCGTACTGTACAGGGCCCGCAGATACTTTAATAGTACACAACTGCTAACCCTGTAAAAATCGCAAGTGCGCCCCAGGGTTGAATTTGGCAGCCACCTCTTGTCTGGGGCTCCAAAATACCTAAAAAAAACCCTTGACTCTGTGCAGAAACGGGCGGTCCGTTTGATAGTTTCTCCCATCTTAACAGACGGACTGCAATCTTTAGAGCACAGGCGTCAGGTGAAAATAAACGTTGACTCAAATTGGTTGCCCCAACGATTGTGTTAAAATCGCGGGGGCAACTCTTTGACAACCGTTATTGTGTAATTTATCACATATGTATTTTTATTGCTGTGTTATGCCTTCAATAATAATATAAATGCTCTGTATTACTGGTGATTTATATTTAATAGGTGTAAGTTTATATTATATTCTGCTTTTTTATAGAAATTCTATGATTTGGCACGCAGTCTCTCTGAAACAACTTCTTTATATTTAAAAAAAGATGGTCACGTTGGATGATAAATGGAAAGGGCCGAAAAATAAATCAGGCATTCAATCAAAACATTTCTTTCAACCTGAAGACGGCGATAGCATTTCCGTAGCGCGAACCTCACTGTCTCATCTCAAATGCACATTGGTTTTGAAATCTCCAAAAACAACCACTGAAACAGAAAATGATTGGGACGATAACAATTTGGAACCTCTTAAAAATTACAAAATATAAAAAGGAATTCTAAAAAATAAGAAAAAAAACAAAATTTTAAAACAAATTTGCGCATTTCTGATGTTTACAGTAATCCCCAACATCTTTTTAAGTCTCAATTACCAGCAGAAGCGTGCCACGAAACTGGTACCTACTATCTGTGCCGCTGTCTTACCAAAAGATATAAATATTAATTAAATAATTAATATAATTATTTATTTAATATCAGTTTACCAAAAGATATTAATTAAATAATTATAAAAATCATGAATGACATTCTAGCAGACAGACGTGCAACTTAAAGACATTATTGCGAAGTTGGAAATGCCAGAAAAAAGAATTGATGGATGTAGAACATGTTCACAGAATTTTCGGCGAATTTTGACGTAACCGAAAAGAAATAAGCATTGTTTGCTTTCTTATTTCGTTC
Source organism: Limnephilus rhombicus (assembly GCA_929108145.2). Classification (NCBI taxonomy): domain Eukaryota; kingdom Metazoa; phylum Arthropoda; class Insecta; order Trichoptera; family Limnephilidae; genus Limnephilus; species Limnephilus rhombicus. The sequence continues at coordinate 1,469,582 of OV815283.1, read as the reverse complement.
CTCCATCAGAATTTATTGATGTATATATACACTTAGCTTTAGACGAGTTGCACCCTTTGAAAATGACATATTTCCGGTTTTCTCTGGTTATTCCCTTTTAGCTTGACCTCAGAGGTCAAATAGAAGTACCTGTACCATATTTTTTAAATAGTTTGATTGCAATATGGATTCCCGTTTACATCTATTTCTGATTGAAACTAAAATTATTATGGTATATATCCAAGTACTTATATCCGCAGAGATAATGATTTTGAGTTAGGTACTAAGTACTACCTACCTAGGTATAATTATTGAAAACATGTTTCAATAAAATAGCGAAAATAGCACGCAGAACAACGGCCCCATAATTCTATTTTGCTTCCGATAAGGAATTGATTTTTAAAGCGAATTATGAATCGCATACTGATTCGAGTCGTATATTGTTCAATTTAAATATTATTTGACCTTGAGCCGCGGTTTGTTTACGTCGTTGAACTCCACGCGCCGAGCAGCCGCTCTCTGTTTGTTGTAAATATCGTTTGTTTAGCCGGCTACGTCAGGTGCTTGCTTTAATTTGTGCGCAGGCAATACATTCCACGCATATAATATAATATTATGGCTGACTCGATTACACACATGCTCAATGCTCATCTTCGGCTTCGGCTAACGGCGCGCGGTCGTTAACTTTCCAAACAGCTGAATAAATTAAACCATCACTGACCTGTGCTCATTCCTGAAAATGAATGGCTTCTTGGATCCCTGAGCTTCATCAGTGTTTTTCTGGGTGGCTGCCTTGGCTGGGTCTAGCCGGGTGGCCATGGAGTCCGAGTTGGAGACTGCCATGGTCTTGCTTATTTGTCTTCTGAGCTCGGCCCATGTTGTCTTGACGCCTAGGGAAACAAATCTCTGCGACGCGAACATTTTGACACAGTGCACCCCGATTACTTAATAGAATTAAACCGTCTCGCATGTGTTGTCAATTTTCTCAAGACTAATTAAAGAATATCACATATAAAAAGAGAATTTTACAAAGGTAAACAAGATTGCAGCTCGATCAAACGTTTCACACAACCAATCAGCGCCGGCGATCCTTATATTGTGAATTTTTGTTTTCGCACTGACACTGACTTGACTGACTGCACCTGCACGTAAGCAAGCTAGGAAGCTAGTCTCTTGATTCTATCTATTTGAGATGTTGACATATTAGCACTGCCATCTAGCGATAAAAATTATAATTGACAAACTTCGCATGAAAAATAACTTTTCCAGATTTTTTTAAACATGGATTATCAATATAGTTCTCAACTACGTCGGTTTCCAATGAAGTAATTATTTATTTGACGGGAGCTTCATTTTTGTTATCTATTTTCTTTGCGTACGTTGCGTTACTAAACTATATGGCCGGGGCACACGTACACTTCCGACCGCGTGCCTCGCCCCCAGGCTAAAGCGGCATGCGACCCTCCCGCCGAAACGCCGTGTCCGCCTGCCGGCCGACCCCTTGCGCTAAAAAGTCACCCCACTTCCGCGGGCAGGCCAAAGCGTCAGTTTTGACCATAGATTATAGAAATATTATAGAAGCTCCATACAACTGTGCCCTCACGACGGTGGATGTCTATGGGGTTCGCCAAGCAGCCCGCCGAAACGCCGTGTCCGCCTGCAGGCCGAACAGGTACACTATTTTGGGTAAAAAAGTCGCCACACTTCCGCGGGCAGGCGAAATCGTTGAATGGGTGACCTTGGGCGACCCTCGCGCAGAAGTGTACGTGTAAACTGATTTTCAAGCGTTCGGAGCGAACTGTGGTGTGTCGCGGGACATGTCGTGCAGTTCAAAAGTTTTTGCTACAGTTTTGACCATAACTAAGATGATACCTATCACATGCTTGTCACTCTTGTCAGCTGTCACCTATCAAGTTTTGACAGTTTTAGCGGCGGTGACAAATTATTTATATGAATGGAATTGTAAACCTGTATTTTAATAAAAAATGACCATATTATCAGTGAGGCTACAAGCATATTATAATTATTTTGATTATGTTTAAAAGGGTGAAGTTAATTATTTTCATAAGTTAATTAATTATTTTCATTAGAATGATGCCACAAAGTGAATTTACAATAAATTGTAGAATAACTTAAGTGTACTTATTTTACAGTGTTGTATAAATTCAATTACAATGTAATTCTCATCCAAGACAGAAATATTTAGCAGTTTATTATGTGTACTGGCATTATTTACCGTTGTTTTAACAACTGAGGTAGACAGAGGTGCATAATTTGTGAGTATGAATATAAATGAAACATTTTGGTTACTTTATAAAACATATTTTTATTTACATACTACTTACATTAAAAAACAGAAGAAATAAACTATAGCTGTGGTTACTTATAAATTAAAGATTGTCTCGGTTATGCTAGGATTTGAAAAACAGATCATACGTTGATATTTTTTTTATACTAACTCCACACAGGAGGCCCTGAGGAAAATAATTTCTAAAAGATGCTGTGTGGAAGGTCTTTTTGAGGAGAGGAAGGACTGAACATGGGTCTTGAAGAGACCCAAGTTGTAGGAGGAGGAAGCACAAATGCTCGTTCCACCGCCGAGCTGTTGAACTCAAGAACCAGTCGGAAAAATGACACGTTCTCGTGTGAAATGTCAGGACCGGTCAGTGGCTGAGTTGGCAATCCAACACGCGTCCCACCCGGGCATCGCGTGTTCAATTCTTCGGCTGGCTAAGTCCTCCTTCACGACACAAACAAAATTTTCGGCTGACTGTGTTGGTAGTAGGAGATTTTCAAACATTGTCAGGTTATTCGTAACTCGGGAATGTTTGACTTTCTTTAAAAAAAAAAACATATCAACCTTGTATATAAAATATAAACTCTATTTTTTTTAAAAGAAAGACAAACATTCCCGGGTTACAAAAAACCTGACTATTTTGCTTGTGTCGTGATGGAGGACTTAGCCAGCTAAGGAATTGAACAATGGGACTCCTGGACGCGATGCCAACTCAGCCACTGGGTCGGTCATGACATTTGTCTCATGAGGAAGGGTCATTTCTATTTCTCGTTCTTGAGTTCAACAGCTCGTCGGTGGACCGATTTGCCAGCCTCTGTATTTCCTCCTTACTTATCTCTTCAAGATTCCAAGCCAACTCAGTCACTGACCGGTCGTGGGAACTATGTTGGTGATGCATACAACTCAACTAGCACACTGCAATGATAACACCTCCCATATAAAAATTATAATCTTTTACTATGACGGGAACAGCACTTTGAAATAAATATACAAGGGCGGATTTAGGGGGGGGCGGCACGGGTGCCCCCCCAAACGGTATTTTTGTGTACTGTGGAGATTCCATCACAGTACAGAAAACTATCTTTATTAAACTTTTAATTTTTCTATTGTTTTAACACTTTCATAAACCTTCCTTTATTTCTAACAGTAATTGTTGATTTTTTTGCCTGTCCGCCCCTTGTACCCCCCCCCCCCCCAGAAAAAATCCTAACAGTGATTGTTGATTTTTTTGCCTGTCCGCCCATTGTGCCCCCTCCCCAGAAAAAAATCCCGGATCCGCCCTTGTAAATATATGTGTAATTTAAAACCCCTAAAATTATGAAAAATTGACTACTTAATGGCCTGTATGTCGTAATATAAAATACATATCGATCATTCAGTTCATTGGTCAGACAACTCCGAAAAATCGATATTTAAGTTGAGTATGCAGTTATTTGCAAAAGTGTACCCTCTATCTGGTACAATACTCAGTTTACTCATAAACACCACCAACATCTATTATAATGCACAAAAACTTGTAGTGAATTAAACAAAGTGTTGATGTTTTCTGGGTCGATAGCAGGATATTTCAAAATTTTCTTACTAATGTACCGGACCCGGACCATTATGCCTCCCGGGGTTATTTTGTATTATTTTTAGTATGTAAAACACAGACAAGTGTAAATAATATTTGATTTATAGTGAACATTTAAATGTTCCTTTCCTCATTTTATCTCAAAACTTAGTATTTGGAGATATCTTATTAATTAACTGGATGATCAGTATCTGTTCTAGATATTTTTTACACATTTGGAAAAAAAATAATATTCAGTTTGTACGAGTATTTAATACAAATTTAAAATTTGTTTGAAAAAGGCTGCGCAGCCGTTCCTCTTAAGGTTAAACGTCGCGTACGTTTTAATCTACGCATTCACAGATGGCGCCAATCAAATTATTTTAGGTTTTTAATACTTCTTGCACGTTTTGCTTTAAAATATTGAGGTGAATTAATTGTTTGCGACCATACATATTTAATATGAATAAATAGTTTTGTCCATAAACAAACCCAAATCTTTCATCAAAGGCTAAAAAATACAATATTGGATTGAGTCACCGATACAAAATTGAATTTTTCAGCCTTTCTTGAAAGATTTGGGTTTGTTTATGGACAAAACTATTTATTTATATTCATATTAAATGTGTTCGGGCGCAAACAATTAATTTACCTTAATATTTTTAATCGTAACGTGCAAAAATTATTAATAACCTAAAATAATTTAATTGGCGCCATTTGTGAATGCATAAAAATAAATTGTAGAAGACCTTGTGTGTATTTATTTACTGTAGTTGTATCAATTCAATCACAATATAATTCTCACCAAATAAATTTCCTTAAACTCAAAGAAATATTTAACAGCTTAGTAACTGGCACTATTTAGCGTTGTTTTAACAACTGTGGAAGAGAGAGGTGCGTAATTTATTTGTGTGAAGATAAATGAAATATTTTTTTATAAAACATATTTTTATTGACATACCACATTAAAAAGTAGCAGAGATAATATAGCTATCATTACTTGTAAAATTAAAGGCTGTCTTAGTCATTTCATTTTTATTAAAGCTTTTATTCCAGCAGGACTGGGGGGATAGTGCAATCCCAGTCTGCCATATTACATAAACATATATATATATATAATATAATAAATTAAAAATCTAAAAGAAATAAAATGTGCTTACATATTAGGTCGGTTCCTAATTGATTAATGCTATGATTTGAAATTTTTTTGCTGAAGGTGAAACAAAGGTGCACCTTTCACATTGAACCTTTGTTTGCTTTGGAACACTTTGCACCTGTGGGAAATGTTCCAGCTAATATACCTGATACCTTCCCCGGGGCGCGGGTGGGACTGGCGTACCCTTCCTGGAGCACTGGAACCCGCCTCCGCAGAGGGGTCCACCTCTACGACGTGCACATGTATCCAGCAATTAACCAGATTAAATACAATTCTCAGGTAGAACCGAACAGATCATATATGATTTTTTTTTTTACATTAACTCTACACGGGAGGCCCCGAGGAAAATAATATCTAAAAGATGCTGTGTGGAGGGTCTTTTTGAGGAGAAGGAGCATGAGCGTAGCCAGGTTTTGATTTATGGTGGGGAAAAAATAAAAATCTAGAGTAGGTAACAACTTATTCATGCTTAAGGCTTTAAAGAACTGAAAAAAGGAAAAACCATCCTATGAAGTGCTGTAAATTTGAAAATGCGACTCAGTGGACAAACCCGGAGCTCATGCATCGGCAGGCCAGGCATGGGGCAAACGCTCCACCTTGCCCTACCGTGCCTACGCCCATGGGAAGGAGTGAACATAGGTCTTGTAGGAGGGAGGAAACACAGAGGCCGGTAAATCATTCCACAGCTTAGCTGTCAAACTCAAGACCGAGTCGTAGAAATGGCCCGTTCTCATGTGACAAATGGATTCTAGATCACTAGTAGGATAGTTCAAAATGTCATACTAATAGACAGTCTCCCAGTGTTATTTTACATCATTTTAAGTATTTAAAACAGAGACAAGTGTAATTAATATTTGATTTATGGTGGACATTTGAATATATATTCTCAAAACTTAGGATTTGGAGATGTCTGACTGAATCAATTGGACGATCAATATCTGGACTAGATATTTCATACACATTTGAATAAAAAAATATTACACAATGTCAGTGGAGACTTTGAAATTACGGTTTGGAGGGATACCCTTTATCAACTTTCTAACTACCTTCATCACCTTGCACCGCAGTGGGAGGGATGGATTCATACGACCGTCACTCCTTGACACACTTACCCCCAGATTCCTACCCACCCCTAATACCCTTTTCCTTCCCAGAACTTCCTCTCCTAAAAAGACACTCCTCACAGCATCCCCAAAGATGAAATAGGCCCTGCGGGGAATTATTTTCCCCAGGGCCTCCTATGTGGAGCTAATGTAAAAAAAAACAATGTTTTCACTCATACCGGGCAGTCTTCTCACCCACATTACTGTTTTTGCCCATGTACATCTCAAAATCATAGACAAGCCCACCTACCTGGCTACTGGCCACTGGCCACTGGCCACACTGTGACTGGCTACCGCTCGGGAGAAGGCTTTGATGCCCCACTCGTGTGGCTTATTTTTTTATGCATTGCTTCAAATTACTTCTACCTTTGAACAGTATCATGAGCTCGTCTACAGAATTGAACTCCTCAGGTTCCACCTTGACCTTATTTTAAATAGTTTGTCGTAACCCTGGCATCTTCTCGGAATCAACATGTTATTGTTGTTTAAAATAAAAACACAACCGCAACTTAGTGAAACGATTTCTAGGCATGACATCTGCGATAAGAGATAGCCTTTTATCGTTTACCCAGTAAAGGTGGAATGCCGGATACTTGAGGATACCCATCATGATGTGCATTCCTAGAAATCAGTTCATTTCGTTGACTGAGGTGTTTACGCTAATGCTATTTTTTGTACAGAATACAAATTTGTCTACTCAACAATATTTTTTATAGTGTTTTCATCTATGAAACATAAAAAAATATTGTAGACAGACATATACAGTGGTGGGTTTGAAAAGGTCACATCACAGTGAGAGTCAACATGCTCGTAATCTTTCTTGATCCACCGTAGATCAGCTCTCCGTCCATGGGAAGTTGAGGCTTTACCGGGCTGTCCTAGGGGTACAGTGTACAGCGCAGGACTCTGACTCCCCCCCCTGTGGCTGCTGTCTCTCTTCCAAACTCTATAAATGAAAAAATATTACTTCATAGTTTCATTTAAAACCCAGACATGTTCATCGTTTTATAATAACATCAAACGCAATAATCGCTAGCAATAAGAAATATGTAATGATAAAAGTACTTGATGGATTTCTACCAATGGATCCATTCCAAGAGGCTTGGCTTGGCTCAATGCATCCCTCTGCAGGATTCTGGAAAACTTCTAAATATTCCACTGGCCAGCCCTCTTCGTCTTCTCCTCCGTCTGACTCCTAGCCTCCTTACAGTATCATGGTGATCTAATCATGTAATAAATTTCTGATGTAATATAAAAATAAGTTAGATGTAATGGTAATTATCGGTTCGGACTGGCCACGCTTATTACGAATAATTTTTAGAAAAAAACTTTAGATTCGCCTTAATTACTATAAAAGGAAACTTTTTGGCTTTGGGGCGGCGGAAAATAATGCATTTTAATTTTCAATTGCATAAAACCAAAATTCACTTCGCGAACCGACGCAGCGAAAATCCACGGCCGTAGCTGTCACTTGCTGTCACTGTTATGGACTGTAGCTGACTTCGTGGGATACCTACATGAAATACCGCGAATCACAAACCATGTTACACAAACCTAGCGTAGCCGCTAAGCCACTTGAAAACTGGGATGTTTTTCTTGCGTTGACGCGAGTAGGCGTTATAAAGGGGCACTTTCTTTTGTATCACAAACCATGTTACACAAACAAGCCCGCTAGACAAATTTCTTAATTACGCGCCTTATCCCATGAAGTCGGCTACAGTCGTATTAGCTCTTGTTAATTTATCAAGGATACCAACATCACAGTGACATGTACGGCCGCGGATTTTCGCTGTGTCAGTCGCGAAGCGAATTTTGGTTTTATGCAATTGAAAATTAAAATGCATTATTTTCCGGCGCCCCAAAGCCAAAAAGTTTCCTTTTATAGTAATTAAGGCGAATCTAAAGTTTTTTTCTAAAAATTATTCGTAATAAGCGTGGCCAGTCCGAACCGATATTTACCAAAACAAACACCAACGACCAATGTGACAGCTCGGGAACATGAATGTTTTCCCAAAAACAAAATTAAAAACCAATGTTTTTGAATGGAAATCATATTTATCTATTATATTAGACATGTAAAATAAAGTAATTATTATTTTCAACTTTATTTTTTACCTATGGTGAAATCGGTGAAATCCATGTGACATCCGAGATATGTCAGCTGTCAAGCGTCAAACAAGCGTTTGGAATTCGAAGACAGTAATATTTTGTGTTGCCAGTGCGCGATTGTTATCTTTCTCAAGCTATACGCAAAATACGGGGCTATTTGTTTCGTACATACAAATGGATTGAAAAACTATTATACAGTGTAAAACATTTTATGTAAATTACTAAAATTCACAATTTTGGAAACTAAATGTAAACTACTAAGTGTTTTTTTGAAATGAAAACTTCGTCAGCACGGCAAGCTTCACAAGCCTACTTACAATTAATGCAAAAAAAACAGTTTATATTCCTTTCTCAATAAATGAATTCAAAACTTACCCCTAACATTAATATAATTATACACAACAAAAAATGTAAGAAAAAAGTCTGTAATAATTCATGTACCATATTAAACCATACAACTAAAATAAAGTACCTCGGTGTAATAGAGAACTCCAGTCAATTTTTTTTAATGAATAATGACCTTCTGACTTAAATAACTTCATATATTTTTTTAGAGTTTGTTTTAATAGTTAAAATAATTTTCAAAGTTTTAATTTTTCAAGATCCCCTGAAAAACACCGCACTTATAGTGAATTGTGTGACGTTATCACTCCTGAAAAGTTTTTCAACAGGTGTTCATTTTGTATGACGGTTATACGGAAGAAAGTATGGTACTATTCGATAAGTTAGAACATTATGTATTTTGTAAGGACTCGTAAGGAACACTATAGGATTAATTTTAAGTTTATTATAATTAAGCGCACTTGAAGTGAAATATCACAAAACTGCGCTATATAAATACTATTTTTCACGCACCAGATTTAAATGTCCGGGTTTAATTTTCCCCACAGGAAAAACTAAACCCTTTCACACACTTCCCAAATGATCATATGGTCAATCCACGTTATGCAATTGCACTATATGTATTATAATTACAAAACAATACAAGAACAACATGTCAACCTACCAGAGACCAGATGGGAAAATAATTCACCGACTCCAGATATTTTCATATCAGAGGGTTCGGCTCTGTGGAATTCCTAATTGAACCTATAAATCCTACTGATCCCTCAATATATATATTTAAAAAATCTTTTGTAATCCTACATGTATTTAAAATTACCGATTTTTGCATTTTTATATATAAATTCTTTGACAAATCTAATACGCCTAAATTTTGAATCAGAGACCTAGGTATAATGCCAGTAGCCGAAATAACAAATGGTAATATTTTTATAGTCCGAGAATGCCAAATTCTTTTAATCTCATTTCCTAAATCTGTGTATTTTCTAATTTTTTCAGAAACAGTTTTTTTGAATATTACAGGAATTTGGAATAGCTACATCAATGATATAAGTTATTTTTTTAATTTTGTCATGTAAAACTATATCAGGTCTATTATGACTAATTGTTCTGTCTGATAGTATAGTTTTATCATAATATATTTTATAAAATTCATTGTCTAAAAATGAATTATTATTATTTAGGTGGAATTATTTATTTATTATATTACTAGCTTTTTCCTGCGGCTTTGCGCGCATGGTGTAAGGGGGGGTTCCCACTTCGCCTCTTCCATCTCCCCCCCTCTCACCGCCCTCCCTCCCCCTCCCCCCCCCCCCTTAACATCCAAATTCCTCTATTTTCAACACAACAAATGCACAATAATTATATTTACAAAGACATAAAAGGTCAAATTATTCTTTTAAAAATATAACAACCATAACATCACCAATCAAAATGTTATAACTTCATTTCATGCCATATTAAAATTACGTCACAATATCCTAGTACGTAAGATTATATTTATTGTACACTCTTTGTAAAATTATGTAATAATAATGAAATAACTCCTACGCCAAGCGCAAGAGCTAGCACTCTTAATTGGCGTAGACATTTGTTAAAATATGTAGAGGATATGTGGAGGAAATTTTTGCCCCCCCCCCACTCCTCCCCAACTTCTACAGGTACTTCTTCCGCAGATTTTCAAGCGCTGACCGGGGGGGGGGGGGTTGGATAGATATTTTCTATTTTTTTATGCCGATTATAATTCCATGTGCCGAGTACTCTTTCAATAAAATCATGCTTATAAATTCTACTACAAATTTATATATAGCTGCTCGCAGAAATTGAGAGTGGTATGCCTGTAATAGAATTTGCATCTTCATCACGCATACGTATGGAATGCAACTCAAATGCAAAGCTTCACTAGGTACACGATGTATCGGCAACTTATTGTTATGTTGATAACACAAAACTGGTTTAAATTTAACCAAATATGCGGTGTATCAAAACTACACTCAGAACAAAAAGATGATTTTTCTTTGATTCTAGCGTCACTTACATTCTGAACTGGTTTTAATTAAATCTGTATGCGGTGAATTGCAACTACACTCAGAACATGAAAAGGGTTTTTATTTGATTCTACCGGCACTTACATTCAGAACATGAAACTGGTTTTAATTAAATCTGTAGATGGTGAATCAAAACTACACTCAGAACATCGGGGCGTAGGAAAATTTCGCCGCCCACTTATTTGGGTTCTGCTAGCGGGGGGGGGGGGGGGGGGGGGGTTGTATTCGGAAATTCCATTTTTGTATTACGACCTGATTATATTCGAGCCGGATTTTTTAAAAATCACATTTGACGAGTATTCTTTCAACGAAAAACATGTTTATAAATTCTACTCCAAAGTTGATTTATTGATACTGCGTTAGAGTCCCCAAATAATAGTTACACACGCAACAAACAATTTCTCAGAATTTTACAGCATTATGTAACTCAAATGTAAAACTTCACTGGATGCACGATGAATCTGCAACCCGTTATTTAATTTATCGTTACATTCTGAACCCAAAACCAGTTTGAATGCGGTGAATTAAATCTACACTCAGAACATGAAAATGGTTTTACTTTGATTCTGGCATTAAATAAATAGTCTGCAAATAGAATTTTATAACTGCACATCGAATAACAGAATCCTTTCTTTCGAAATGTGTCAGCAGATGAATCCAACTGGAATTTTACATTCTGTACTGGTTTAAATTAAATCTGTACCTGGCGAATTTAAACAAAACTCAGAAGATGAAAATGGTTTTACTTTAATTCTTGCAGCACATACATAGTCTGCAAAAAGAATATTATAACTGAACTTCAAATAAGAGGATATTTTCCTTTGAAATGTGTCAACATACAGATGAATCCACAACTGGAAATTTACGTTCTCAACACAAAATGGGTTTGAATTAAGTCTGTATGCGGCGAATTAAAAGTACACTCCGAACATGATAATGGTTTTTCTCTGATTCTGCCAGCAGGTACAGGATACAGAGTCTGCAACTAGAATTTTATAACTGAATTTCGAATAAGATAATATTTTGCTTTGAATCGTGTCAGCAGATGAATCCTCAAATGGAATTTTACATTCTGAAAACTGGTTTAACCCTTCGAATAATAAGAAAAAATATCTATAAACTTTTGCCTGTCAATGTTTGTGTACGAAATTTCCGGTTCTTCCCATGTATTTTAAATGTTCCTTTTTATTGTTTTTTTTATCCTTTTGCAAAATTGAAAACAAAATTGTTCTTAAATCTAGATATAGTAATTTTTCCTGATGTGCTTATTAGAACATTATTGTTTTTAAATATTAAAATTTTGATACTGAAAATGTGGATTGGCTCAAAAATACACGCCTGCGAATATTCGAATTAAAGTACCTAATATAATAAACTTAAAATTTTAAATACAGATTCCTTTTTTTTTAATGTAATAAAACTGTATCTTAACTATTTATCGCAATCACAAATTTATTTTAATTAGATATGTGGGAAATAATTTCACAAATTTATTTTAAAATTAAATGTGTGAGACAATTTGTGTCTCCTGTGATTAGACGGGTTAAATTAAATCTATATTTGGCGAATTAAAACTACACTCAGAATATGAAAATGGTTTCTCTTTGATATTGGCAGCACATACATAGTCTGCAACTAGAATTTTATAACTGCACTTCGAATACTAACACTATTATCTCTTTTTGATGTTACCTATTTCAGAAGAATTATTCCACGGGCTGCTACTTCTATTTATCTTTTGTACAATGTTAATGTAAGTACTTGCATACTGCTTACTAACCCCGTATGCATGGACATTGGAGGGTCTAGAGTCGTTCAAATAAATGTAGCTTCGTTCAAAAAAAGTAGAGTCTTGACGTGTGCGGTGAAGGAGGAAACCATATGTTTCCTTATAACGCCGTTGGGAAAGTAGTGGGTCCCCTCTAATGCACTTCGAATAAAATAACGGTCTCCTTCGAAATGTATCAGCAGATGAATACACAAATGAAAATAATTCGTTAATAAATTCTGAACATAATTCTGGTTTTAATTAAGAATGAATCTGTTTGCGAGTTATCAGCTTTAATTAATATTACTCTCATAATATGCGTACGGTTTTCCTGTGAATTTCGAAATTTGCAGCTTAAAAAAATATAATTATTGATATTTTTAATAAATAATAATAACAATTGTTGGATTCGTAAACGAAAGTATCGTAGAACATTTTTAAATGATGATTTGAAGTGGTTTAAAATTTTCCAAGATAATATTATTATTTATTGTGAAAATTTGCCGCCCCCCTTAAAAGTGCCGCCCGGGGCGGGCCGCCCCCCCCCCCCTCCCACGCTACGCCACTGATTTCACTATTAGTCCAGTCAATGAATGGTCCAAAAGGAGGTGTAGAGTGCGTGAGCAGGAACCTAAGCGATTCCTTCAGAAACTTGTTCAGGGTGCTTAGGGTGTGAACATACTAAAAGTCCTGACGTCTAGGTGGTGAGCTAGAGGGGGGAGGGCGGGGGTCCCAATTTTCGGGTTTCCGCTTATATCCCGAAAACGGGGCGTCGCAGAGGAAAATTTTCTCATAATAAGTAAAAGCTCATAAAATTATCTACAACTTTTATTCCTTACGTAATTTTCGAAATCCTAGTTGTTTTTTAGTTACACGCTCCACAAATGTAGATATTTTCGAAAAAATCATTTTACTTCACATTTTTCATCAAAAATTCCTTCATATCGTCTAAAATATCCATCAAAGAAAGAAATTTATTTAAAAGAAGTCGAGAGAATTTAATTGTCTTTTATATATATATACATATGCAAATTAATCTTCAACCAGTAAATATTTACAGCAATTTTAAGTTTTTCAGTAAAATGTCATCATTTAAAAATCAAGCTGTTTTCATTTTATTACTGACACACTACTTTTGTTTGTAACAGAATTTGGGACTTATAATAATAATAATATGAACATTTATTCATCAGTAGATTTTTTTTCAATGTACATTTTTTTCTTTTATTATTGATTCTGTTGTTGAAAAGGTCACTGCTCAGCTATAATTCAGGATTTCTCGAGGTGATGGGTTGAGGGATTCTGGCTGGAGAGGTCAAAAGACCTTCTTATAGGGATGGATGATATACATCGTTGTATTGTAAACACTCGATGTTATAGTAACGATTCATCATATTGAACCGATGTATTGTTAATACTTCCAAAATCGAATGTATATCGATGTGTTTTATTCGCAAATAATACACTATGAGATGAGACTACACATATAAAACTTTTATTTTTTCTTTTATCAAACTTAATTTACAGAAATCTATTTTCAATTAAATATTAAGATTAAAATATAAATAACAATAATAATTACAAAAAATTACGGTACCTAGAGTAGGTACCTTATTAAAGTTACTTACATGGTTATATTCAAATCATTTTATTAATTTATTCATATTATTATTAAATAAAAAGACGTTGTGAACCCGTAGTCTCGTACTAAAGTTCAAAATTTCAAGAACTACATTCCTGAATTCGGGATTTCACTCACGCGACCCATGCAAACAATAAACAAATCATATCCACTCAAAAGTAGATCATTTGGCGACCGCTAAAATACAATGTCTTGTTCGATATGGTTTTTTGAGAAAACCGTGGAGGTATAAACGACCCAAAAAACCACGCATCTGGTAACACTGAATGGCAGATAAATTAATTCTTGAATAAAATCAGTCAGCAAATAGCCATTAACAAACAAAAAAAGTCAAAGACATCTCGCGCGGCACCCGCTCCAACCCTTACGTGTGAACGCTCAACGGGCCAAACGCTGATACGAACTGGCGAGTGACTGGAGCGTTTCGCCTGCGAGTCGATCGCGTTTACACGTACGTTTCCGCCAACGATTCGGAGCGAAGTGTGCTGAGACTCGCAGGCCAAACTCTGCGTGTAAACCCCGCTTATCACTTCCATTCAGTGTTGTCAGATGCATTGTTTTTACCTTTTACCACGTTTTCATGATTTTTTGGGTCATTTATACCTCCAAGTCAAACAATGCACGTTTTGTAGCGATTGCCAAAAGTACGTACTTTTGAGTGAGACACGATTTTTATAATGGGTTGCGTGAGTGAAATTTATTATAAATATATAATTTTTTTTTTTTTTAAATGATGTTTTATTTTTAATATTATGTTTTACATTGTATTTATATGATAATTATACATCTCAGGTTTTTTTTTACTACCCTTCCATTGAAAGCTTGTGCTTGTATATGGAAGGGGAGTATACATTAATGTTATTAGTTAGTACTTAAATAATTCATTGTACATAAATATATTTGTGCTGCAGTATTTATTTTGATAGTTCTTGAACTTCAGTATGGGTTCAAAACGTCTATTTATATAATTATTGTATTTTTAATTAAAAATAACTATTGTAATTAGGTAGGTACCTACACTAACTAGGTACCGTAAAATTTAGAAAATATTATTGTGTTTTCAGGAGAATTTATTTTCCTTCATATTTTATGAAATCAATTAATATTTTATTATTACTACTTAATTTAAAGTGGAGTTGTATAGATTAATATAAAAGTAAAAAAAAAACATTTTTACTGTTTTTATTTGTAAGTATGGTGTTTTTTCATAAACATTATATTTTCCTGTTATTTCCAGAAAAAATATGAAATGATTGTTTTTAATAAAGCATTATAGATAATTTTCTTAGGTTAAAAAGTGGAGTCAGTTAATCACAGTTAACGTTCTCTCGAGGAATATAAAGGTTTTACTATCTACAAAAAAAAATTGAATACGTACTACGCGTACTAGGTACCTACCTAGATTCCAGTTGGAATTCGAATACATTGTAAGTTTGTAAGCGGACATCTTTTACATGTTGTGCGGCGTTGGTCCTAAAATATTATTATCAATGACGTTACATACTTACATATTATTTTTCCTGCCTAGTGAATCTACGAACATACGCGATGTAATATTATTAATTATTACTATTACATATGTGACGATGTTCATCTGTTGATACCGCGGAGGAATTTTTTCCTCCGTAGGTAGATGGCGCGCCTCTCGTAAGTAGGTACTTAGGTCTCGTGATATTTCCTCATCACGCGACACGCTTTTTGTGCCATAAGTGTATTGAAATATATTTTACAATCTACATAACCACCATTAATTAGTAAAATGTTCAAAGTTTTTGTTATCAGATAATAAAATATATATATATACCAATATAAAATTTTTTAAAACTCACCTTAAAAATTAAACTGAAAACTTCGTTTAAATGGTAAGTTAATTGTGATATAAATAAACTGAATGATATAAAAAAAGCAATACAATAACACCCCCCCATACACACAAGCCTTGCTTAATTATGGGGGTACATCAAATATATCTACTATGTAATTAATTACTGTATAAAATTTATTTGTAATTTATGTACCTTCTATTACTAATAAAAAAAAAAAATATATATATATATATATATATTTTTATTTATTTTTTTTTTATTTAATTACAGAATACATTTTGTACAAAAAAAATTGAGTAGACCCACAAAGCTGTCATATGGCAGCTTGTCTGCAGGTTCTAACAATTTAAACATTCTTAATATAATATCTAAGAAAATATTTGTAAATACATTTATAGTTTTAAGGAAACATTAGAATGGATCACATAATATTAGATAATTTAACTTACAACCATAAATATATAAGATATTTCAATATACCTGCCTAATAACAAGATATGTAGGCAGCTATATTAAGATATTCAAAGATACATGGAGTTTTCGCTCATTAACCAGTTTTATCATTTTAGGACATAGTCTCTCATTTTTTTCAAATTTTATGTTTTTATTGATTTTATTGAAAATCACTGGTATTAGATATTCAAGAGTACGGCTTCCATATTTATTTAATATTCGAGGAGTTTTTAGGCCCTTTCCTTCTCTAAATCTTGTGGTATGTTTGTGTACAAGTAGGTGTTTGTAAGGGCTTTCCCCCATATTATCCATAATAGTAGTAAACCAGTGGAGACCTTTTATTGTAAGTAAGCTCTCTGAGCCATACAGTAGTTTTAAGTTATGTCTCTGTTTGTAAATATTTGTTGTGACAATTTTTTTTATTATGGCAGTTTGTAAATTTTCAATATATTTAATGTGAGTAGTGCTTGCATGTCCCCAAGTTCGAATACCATATCTAAGGATGGACTCTACCATAGAAAAATATATGAGTTTAAGAGTACAATGAGGCAAAATAAATTTTAATTTGTAAAAGTTACTAGCTAAGGATCTGAGCTGGTTACAAATTTTAGCCACTTGTTTATCCCACTTAAAATTATTATCAACAATTATTCCCAGATAAGTATATTCATTTGTGAAATCTATTTTTTCACAGTCACAAACATTAATAATTCCTCTATGTATACAGTCAAAGCTATGAGCGGTTATTTTAGGAACATTCACATTTTCAAACTTGGTGATTTTATGTACATGCATTTGGTTTTTTTTTACATTAATAATTAATCCTACATCATGAGCCCATTTGAGGAGCTCGTTAAAATCTCTTTGTAATTCTTGTATAGCTATTTCAGGATTTTCATTTGATACAACAAGAGCAGTATCATCAGCAAAAATGAATCGACGAGCTTTTTTGAAAATTTTACACATAGCAATTACATATATAATATATAATTTTGGACCTAGAATTGACCCTCGCGGTACTCCCGATTTGATGTATCTTGATTTACTAATTATATTTAAAATCTTCACACTCATTTTTCTATTTGTCAAATAGTTTTTAAAGAATAAGAGGAGTTTACCCCGGATACCTATAAATTCAAGTACTTTAATTATTTGTATATGACTAAGTGTGTCGAAAGCTTTTGAGAAATCAATAAATAGAACCAATACATGTTTTTTACAGTTTAGTTGTGAATTTATATGATTAGAAAATTTTTCGAGCAATTTATCGCAACTTTTATTGTATATAAATATGTAACAAAGTGAAAATAAATGTGTGTACTTACACGAAATGTTTGGAGAAAGCGGTAATCTTAGTACGCACTTAGATAAATACTTCTTCTTAAAAGTATCTACTTAGATAACAATATTATTAAATTATTTATCGCTATCCACATCCATTGAGCAAAGTGCAACTCGATTTTTTTTGTAAATAAAGTAGGTGAACCGGTGTCATCAATAATGTACGCTATTACACCCAATTAACAAAACAATAAGATATAACAATTTACTATCATACAAGATTATATTATTCGCCTAATCTAATAATATAACAATTCATCCGTAATTAATGTAATGAATGATCATTAATGATAATTTATAATGTTATAAGTGTTGGAGAGATATTTTTTATTGTAGGAACATAGGTAGCCTCTGTAGTGGTCTTTAAATTATTTGTTTATTAACAGGTCATTATTTTAGTTGCCGCAAATTATAAAAAAAATAATATATTCCTACGCCATTGGTTATGTGATACCAAGGTTACCTATCAAATAAGAGTAGAAAACATAGGAGGGCGCCACTGTCCTTCAAATGGCAATACTAAAAATATAATAATGGTGTTAATCTAAAGCTGTGTAACCTACATTTTAATTAAAAATTAAAAATTAAAAAGGCATAACAGTGAAAAAAATATTTTTTCATTCCACTGATCTCAAATTAGAATTGCGTAAGTATAGGTATATTATTATTATAACTTTACAATTTTGTGTGAACATAATGAAGAATAACGATTTTGTACTAAAATATAAAGCACACTTTAGAAATTGCTCACATTTATTTAATATTAGCTTAAGTACATACTAGCGTTGTCCAGGCATGTCATGATCATGTCTGATCATGTGTCTAATTTTAGATCTGAATATATTTAGGTAACTCATTCAGATCTAAAAGTAGTGTAACTAACCTCACCATTAATGATTCTTCCTTTCTACCTACTGTTAAATTAAATGGAAGCCAATCACTTTGTAAAACACAATTTAATCAAATTATGTCATTTAGTAGATACCTTAACAACAGTGCTTCCTCGATTTTTTTTAGGAACAAAAAATGTATTTTTAAATGTGTATACGGAGCTCTGCTTTTTTAGTGTGATTGCACTTTAAAAGAATATTTGACAGGTAAATTGGTGTTGCCAGCCTACAAATTTTGTAGTTCAATTTTTTATATTTTCTACTCTTATTTGACAGATTCTTCGTAGAAAATGCGTTTGACGAGTTAGCTCACCGAGGGGGTAGAGCGGTGATTGGCTAAAAATTCATGACGTAGCTTGAAGTCCATGTTGCACTGGGAGATTTGAATTAACTGCAATTCAAGTGGCAGTGTTTTACTAGCTACGTCACGCGTTCCAAATTTCGAAAGCAGCCCAACGAATTTATTTTCGAAAAAGGCCAATGACACTATGACACACTGCTTATAACGACATAGAAATTATATTACCTACTAGGTATTTGAAATTTTGTTAAAATTATTATGTCCTGTGGTACACAAATAGAGTCATCATTCCTTTTCTTGTCAGAATTAAAACATTGAAACAAAGCATTGCGCATTGCGAAGCTTGTCGCCGACAAAAAACCAGGATTACGTCATTTGGCCTATATAGGTTTATATACGTTATACGTTCAACATTTAAATGTTGGTACTTCACAAAGACTTCAAAACTAGGTCTGAGAATGTTATGACTACTTATAAGAAGCATTGAAGAATCAGTTATACTTATGTATTTATATACATATAACATTAATTTAACACAGGAGGTGTTGATGAAAATAATTTTCCTCGGGGTCTACGTCGTGTTTGGGGTACTGTGTGAGGGTGTTTTTAAGGAAATGAAGGAGAGGAAATTTTCGGAAGGAAAAATGTACGATGGATGAATAGGAATTTAGGGGTCAGTGTACAGGAGTTACGGGTTACGGACGTATGAATCCATCCCTCCAATTATCCCTCAAATTATATAAAATTCCCTCGATAGAAAAAAATTGCAAAGTTTGCTCCAAAAATTATTATAAACACGTTTGTTTCAGTTATTTTATAAGTTATATGTATGAAAAAGTTCACAGGACAATGCCCGCGAGATTTTTGCTCTATTTTAAACGAGTCGTTTTTTATTAAACATTTTCGCAATTTTCGCATCGATTTTGTCGCTGTAAATGTTAGCGCTCTCCTCTAACATTCATAATTTCGTATCTCTCCATCTTCTTCTTTTCTAGGCCACTATACGCAGCGAACCACTTGGGATGACTTATGGCAGAGGTTTTTGGTTATCCAATAAATGCTTCCCGTGGCGGCCGCGGCGGTATCTTGGACTTTTTTATTTCTATTTACTTATAACACTATTTATTATCTATTTATTAACACCTCACAAGAGCTCCTCTGTCTGTACGATGTAGACAAGGGAACTATATCGCCAATCGCCGCCCGGTTGTTGGGCAGCGTTGTGAGGTGGGTTAAGGAGCTGTGGGATCAGCGCGTTTTGAAGAGGTCCGGATTCCGGATAACAAATAACAAGGAGGAAATGCAGAAATCGCAAGAAAGTTTTGAAAGACATGTAGGTACCTACACAACTAATGATTTCGCAACGTTCGGTTATATATTTCACAGAGAGCAGTTGTTTTCATTCAAAATCTCTAAAGGTTATCTTTCGAAAATACCGTTAAAAAGGTGACTTGTAGGTACACAGCACATATGGTAAAATTTTATAATACCCCCAGGCACACTTATTTACGTTATCATTTGACATATTTAAGATTGTTTTCTTTTTCTAGATGCTTGCTAAACACAAATAAGTTGGCGGGTGGTGTGCGGTACTCGTATGTATGATCTACCAGTAGATAGCCTACGTGCCTTTCTTCAGTTTCCACATTACTATGGTTCCTAAATACTCGTACATGTTTACACAATAAACTGACGAGGATTTTGTTTACTCATTTTTACACATAAACGAGAAATGACGATATTGTGACGAAATTATTGTGATTTAGTAAATAAGTATCTACGTGAAGCTGCTTAGGTATAAGAGAATTTATAATTTATAAATAGCTTTTTTAGCACCATTGTAATTTGAAACTCGATGAAATGAAAAAGCGACACTAAAAAGAGACAAACAAATACATCTATAGGATTTAGACTGAATATAGGAAGAGAATGAGGTAGAATATCGGTCTCCTCTTTGTGCGGTGCTTCGTAGCCTCCCCACTTTTGTCTACGTTAGTTTACTGAAGGTTTCACTTCAACCGCGTGTGAATTGCACACTCTGATTTTTTTTATAAGTAGGGACCGTTGTAAAGGAAGGAGGTGAAGTTCTGGGAAGAGATAAGGTGTGAGGGGTGGGTAGGAATCTGGGGGTTAGTCTCCAGGAGTAACGGTTATATGAATCCATTCCCATCACCGTGGTGTAAGGTGATATTCCGAGAGAGTCTTTTGCTGTATAGGTCAAAAGATCTCCCTCAAACTGTCTTTCCCGATCCAGCCTGCCAGGAAGCTGGTGGGCAGATGCATCCACCAGCAAGACCCGGACAAACCTCACCCCATGAACCCCTGCTAAGCCACCAAACGTAACGAACCCCTTGAGGTGGGGCGGTACCCACACCTGGCTCAAATTGTTGCCATTAAATTGCAAATTTATTGCGGTACCTACTCGAATATTAATTAATTCGTAGACAATACGACATTGGTTTAAGGTGAAGCCATACTAAATATATGATTTTGTTTTGACAATTTGATAGTTTAGAATAAATGCTTCAATTAAATACTGCGTATAGAACATGTCTTGGCCCTTAAAAACATCGGTCATTTTTTTTAATGTAATAAGTAGGTAAGGCTTTTAATAAGCCAAGAAAAAAATAAAGTATAAGGCCTATAAAAAACAAACGACAAACGACAACAAGTTGAAACTCTCCTATTTATAAACCCCTTTCGGATATGGTTTTATTGTTTCAATGTGGCAAATTCAGTTTCTTTTATATTAACTGCAAAAAAATTATATTTACGCCCGAACTTCACAAAATAAAATAAAATATGCATTTTCGCGTTGTTATTTAACAATACGGCCGGCGGTCGACGAATTTGGATTTTCAAAGTGAACCCCATGCCGTCCACCCAAGGACTACATACAAGCCACACCCATTTTTTATCAATTCTCTCCCGGTTGGAGCGAGGAATTGACGTTAGGCCCCGCGTTGCTTGGTTCCATGAAATCAATTTTAAATTTCCGTTTTATTACAATAAACAATGCGTTAAAAAGGAGTTAATGATTTTTACAGGCCTTTACGAAATCAACCAGTAAAAAAATTCTTTAATACCTTTTCCAACCTTTCTATAAGCTTTTTCTCATGTTTTTTTAAACTCCTCCCATAAACATTTTAAACTCCTCCCATTTACAAAGAGGTGTTCAGTAGATCAACTCAAAAATAGAAAAATTGCTCATAATCTAACCTAACCTAACCTATTTAACCATATTGTTCACTTTTAATGACTTTCAAAGGAAGTTTTTACAATGATTAAATGAGAAAAACGCGATTTGAAGGCTCTGCCGAGCGATTCCATATATTTTGTGGGATCGTTATTAGATAACGGACGGTGATCTCCTGTCAGATTTGTGTGATTTTTATGGCTGTTATTTACTTTTTATGTGTACAACGTACATTAAATGAATAAATAAAACGATCTAAATTAAAATATGTGACAGTAAATATGTAAAAATCACACAAATCGGACAAAATTACATACCTCGAGAAGAACAAAATTATTAACGACCGTCAATACGGATTCCGGCGGAACCGCTCGTGCGGTGATCTTCTCGCGTATGTGACGCATGTTTGGGGGCGATGCCTGGAACGTTTCGGTGAGACCCAAACGGTTGCACTGGACATATCCAAGGCCTTTGACCGGGTTTGGCACCGAGGACTTGTCAACAAACTGCATTCTTACGGACTTCCCGCATCCTTGTGTACGTGGATTGCCGACTTCTTGAGGGAGAGGTCGATTCAGACGGTAGTCGATGGTTTCACCTCTTCCTCTCACTCGATAAATGCCGGCGTCCCGCAGGGATCGGTTCTGTCTCCAACTCTGTTTTTGTTGCTCATCAACGACCTTTTGTCATGTGCACCAATTCACTGTTACGCGGATGACAGTACAGTTCATGATAGCTTTTTGTTTGACAAGCCCCCAAAGGGCTCACAAACTCCAACAGCTCGTAAGGCTTTGAAGCAAAGAATGGACGGTTATCTCGAGAGTGTTTTCTCTTGGGGTAAAAATAATCTCGTTGAATTTAATGTTTCAAAGACCCAATCTTGTCTGATTACGTCTAAAAGGGATCGCAATGAAAATCTAGTCTCTTTCAACGGAAGCAATCTTCCGAACAGGCCCTCCATTGACATGCTTGGTGTAACCCTAATTGACCAGCTCAGGTATGGGGGCTCCATCGAAGCCAGAGTAAAGTTAGCCTCCCAAAAACTGGGCGTACTGTACAGGGCCCGCAGATACTTTAAAAGTACACAACTGCTAACCCTGTACAAATCGCAAGTGCGCCCCACGGTTGAATTTGGCAGCCACCTCTGGTCTGGAGCTCCAAAATACCTGAAAAATACCCTCGACTCTGTGCAGAAACGGGCGGTCCGTTTGATAGATTCTCCCATCTTAACAGACGGATTGCAATCTTTAGAGCACAGGCGTCGGGTGGGAATGCTATCCTTGTTCTACCGGTATTACAATGGAAGATGCTCCGAGGAACTAGCATCATTGATCCCTTCGGCACCGGTGCATAGTCGGGAAACACGCCAAACGCGTGCCCAACATTTGTACACAGTTGACATTTGTCACATGAGAACGGGTCGTTTCTTCGACTCGTTCTTGTGTTCAACAGCTCGGCTGTGGAATGATTTGCCGGCCTCTGTGTTTCCTCCTTCCTACAACATGGGTCTCTTCAAGACTAATGTTCATTCCTTCCTCTCCTCAAAAAGACCCTCCACACAGCATCCCAGATGACATAGGCCCTGAGGGAAATTATTTTCCTCAGGGCCTCCTGTGTGGAGTTAATGTAAAAAAAAAAAGGAGATATCGCCCGTTAACTAATAACGATCCCACAAAAGATTATATAATAGCTCGGCTGATTTTGATAGAATTGGGCCTGTCGATCACTGCCGAAATAACATAACCGTGCTAGCAGAGCAGAGAACCCGCAACGCTTCGAGCCCAACGCTTCAGACCACTCGGCCACTAACTGGAAGGATATTATCATAAAACACAAGCTATAAATAGTACCAACCAAGATAATAAGAAATGTTCTTGATTAACTTCCAGAATGCAATGATAGTGTTTGAAGATTGACAATGTTTATTGATTGATAGAAATGTTTGTGTTACTTATCTATATTTTCGAAAGTACCGGCATTAAAAATCAAATTAATGAACAAACATAATAATGGGCACTGAAGATTTTATTGATAGTCACGAAAACATAATTAACAGTAAAGAGTCACGTTTTGGCCTTGCCAATAAAGTAATAAATAAATTACTAGCAGATAAAAACCAGCTGCCGCAGAAGAATAATATTATTACATCTCTATTTACATATCTACGATTTCAGTTGGCATCACAGCAAACAGCAAACAGCAAACAGAATGGTTCAATTGCAATGGTTTGCAGTTGCAGTGATGACAATTGAAATCGTAGAGATGGAAATAGAGATGAAAATAGCAATCGCGTAAAGTGAAAAATGTTGACCTTGGTCTCTAATTGGAATCGGGCTGAAAAAAAGATGTCGTGTATTGTAGGCGATGATAAAAAATATTTAAAAAATGGTTAGGGAACGTACCCATACTACGTGACCCGTTTAGGGGGGGGGGGATATTCAAAATACCATGCTTGGTCACAATGGGGGGCGGTTAGGTTTATATCACGTAGTCAATCTAGAAATCTTTTTATATTTTTTCCACAAACTTTTTAATATTTTTCCACTTGTAATTACAGGTATGCACGCACTTTTGCCGTCACGCAGCAAGCGCCGTATTAATAAAGACAAATATAAGCCAATTATTTTTTTTTTAAACTTTTTGTTAACAAGACATGATTCAAAACCATATTTATGATTTACTACGTGAAAACTGTAGGGGGGGGGGTCTTGGAAAATACTACACGTGGTCACCGAGGGGGGAGTTAAAAATTGCAAAAAGTGGGTCACGTAGTATGGGTACGTTCCTTTAGGTTAGGGTTATGGGCAATTTTTAAATTATTTTTTTCATAGCTTAATGACTTTTCAAAGAGGTGTTGAGTTGAATTCATTCTGAGTTGGCATGGAACCCAAAAATATATCCTTTGAATTAAGTAAAGCTTTTTTCGTTAAAATACAGAATTAAAATAAAATTGTGTTTTTTTAAATGAATACCTCACAAGAGTCTCAGCTGCTCCCGTCTGGAGCCAGTAAGACTATGGCATCCTCAATAGGGGTATGTTATGAGGCTGTAGGTAGTGGGGAGGGGAAGGAGGCGGGAAAGAGGAAGGTGGGGAAGTACCTGGCTATTCAGATCTGGTCACCAATCACGGCTAAAGCCATTTCAAGCAACGTTACAATTCTGAATGGTGGTCTTACACCACGGCGATATAGAGAGTATCTTCCATTCTGAAACGTGCCGCAAATATACTATTTTAATTTAAATAGAGACCGACCGAAGATTCGGTTTCGGTTTCGGTTTCGGCAAGTTTCGGTAAAAAATCTAGAAACTTTTTTAGACATTACTATTATTTGGTTTATTTTTACACCTATTCAGACAGTTAGCACGCGTTAAATTAAATAAATTAAAAAAAAAAAACAATGATTGAAGTTTTTTTTTTTTTATATCTGTTTGGGGGCGATGCCTGGAACGTTTCGGTGAGACCCAAACGGTTGCACTGGACACATCCAAGGCCTTTGACCGGGTTTGGCACCGAGGACTTGTCAACAAACTGCATTCTTACGGACTTCCCGCATCCTTGTGTACGTGGATTGCCGACTTCTTGAGGGAGAGGTCGATTCAGACGGTAGTCGATGGTTTCACCTCTTCCTCTCACTCGATAAATGCTGGCGTCCCGCAGGGATCGGTTCTGTCTCCAACTCTGTTTTTGTTGCACATCAACGACCTTTTGTCATGTGCACCAATTCACTGCTACGCGGATGACAGTACAGTTCATGATAGCTTTTTGTTTGACAAGCCCCCAAAGGGCTCACAAACTCCAACAGCTCGTAAGGCTTTGAAGCAAAGAATGGACGGTTACCTCGAGAGTGTTTTCTCTTGGGGTAAAAATAATCTCGTTGAATTTAATGTTTCAAAGACCCAATCTTGTCTGATTACGTCTAAAAGGGATCGCAATGAAAATCTAGTCTCTTTCAACGGAAGCAATCTTCCGAACAGGCCCTCCATTGATTTGCTTGGTGTAACCCTAAGTGACCAGCTCAGGTATGGGGGCTCCATCGAAGCCAGAGTAAAGTTAGCCTCCCAAAAACTGGGCGTACTGTACAGGGCCCGCAGATACTTTAAAAGTACACAACTGCTAACCCTGTACAAATCGCAAGTGCGCCCCACGGTTGAATTTGGCAGCCACCTCTGGTCTGGAGCTCCAAAATACCTGAAAAATACCCTCGACTCTGTGCAGAAACGGGCGGTCCGTTTGATAGATTCTCCCATCTTAACAGACGGATTGCAATCTTTAGAGCACAGGCGTCGGGTGGGAATGCTATCCTTGTTCTACCGGTATTACAATGGAAGATGCTCCGAGGAACTAGCATCATTGATCCCTTCGGCACCGGTGCATAGTCGGGAAACACGCCAAACGCGTGCCCAACATTTGTACACAGTTGACATTAGTCACATGAGAACGGGTCGTTTCTTCTACTCGTTCTTATGTTCAACAGCTCGGCTGTGGAATGATTTGCCGGCCTCTGTGTTTCCTCCTTCCTACAACATGGGTCTCTTCAAGACCAATGTTCATTCCTTCCTCTCCTCAAAAAGACCCTCCACACAGCATCCCAGATGACATAGGCCCTGAGGGAAATTATTTTCCTCAGGGCCTCCTGTGTGGAGTTAATGTAAAAAAAAAAATATATTACTTCTACAAAACACACAAAATTTATAAAAAATATGCCTTGGTGGGCAGACCCTGACAAACCTCACCCCACGATCCCAGGCACCCCCGCTAAGTCACCAAACGTAGCGAACCACGTCGGATGACATATGGCAGAGGTGTTGGTTATCCAATAAATGGTTCCCGGACAACGGTACCCATATCCGCCTCCCAAATTGAAATTTGAAAGTTTTAAGATGTATGAAATGTTGCGTAGGTGTTCAAAACAAGAGGAAGGTCACTGTCTAGTGTCTGCACTGTCTACTGTCTACACGAGATTTCGAATAACCACTGCCATCCTCCTTTTCCATCCCTTAAAACTGAGTTTTGATACCTACTTCTTGATGAAATTTTGCATACTTATAGCGGTCCAGAATCCAAATTCCGTCGAAAGATGTTGACGTGTTGACTCTTTTCCACAAAAAAATATAAATTGATTTCGAAATATTGTTCTTTTATCTAGTAAACGCATTTTTTAAATTTTGAGAAAAAATGTTTATTTTTAGTACAATAAGGTTATACCATAGGTCGTTTGCAAATTTGTTAAATTTTCAAACGAAAAATATTATTTTACAAGACATTTCATTCCATATAATCATACATTATTGTAAATCAATACGTTATCTAGTAAACGTATGTTTCAAAATTTAAATTTTAGTTCAAATAAAATCATTAAAAAATATATCCGAACACTTATTTATGACGAAAATTTCTCTATTTTGTCTATCTGTTTACGGTCTTGCAAATTAATATATTTAAGATTTTTTTCATTCTTATTTTGCTTAGACATTATTGACAAATGATAAATACTGATCAAAAATAATAACAAAAAGTACATAGGTAATTTTAATAGTTTTATCATCACCCTTTTAAGCATTTTTGGATGTAGGTATAAATTAAAGTAAATTTGGAATGAAATAAAATCGATATTGAGTTACAATTTTAAATAGCTGGTACGGAGAATAATTAATCTTCCTCATTGGAACCGCTCTGTACGATCGTAAGAACATCTTTCGACAAAATGTGGATTTTCGGCCGCTGGCTGGATATATCTGATTTGGAGGAGCGACGCCGGGAACTTCAACTATATGGTAAATATATGTATATTACAAAGCACTTTGAGTGCCATTCAGGAATGTCGCAGATTGCACTGAAAAGATTTAAATACAAATTATGATAATTCACAGCTATAATTAATTATGTATATATATACTTATGGCTATCTAATATATAAAATTCTCGAGTCACGGTGTTTGTTATCATACTCCTCCAAAACGGCTGGACCAATTTTTATGAAATTTTGTGTGCTTATCTGGTAGGTCTGAGAATCGACCAACATCTATTTTTCATACCCCTAAAAGTAAAGGGTGTTCCACTCCGAATTTTTTTTTTTTTTGACAATTTTTTTTTTTTTTTTTTATGGTGAGGCATTAAAAAATACATGCAACC
The DNA here is from genome assembly GCA_929108145.2 of Limnephilus rhombicus. Lineage (NCBI taxonomy): Eukaryota > Metazoa > Arthropoda > Insecta > Trichoptera > Limnephilidae > Limnephilus > Limnephilus rhombicus. The sequence continues at coordinate 1,441,447 of OV815283.1, read as the reverse complement.
CTAAATTTTCACCCTTCTACCATAAAAGTGATATTAGTAATTCAAACCGGTGTCACTTCTGACCCGATGAGAACGAAGCCGGCCTCTTTTCTCTAATTTTAAATCTTTAACTAATCAATTACTGTTTGATATTGTTACTACAAACATGATTCACGGTCCATGCGGTAATTTGAATCGTTCATCGCCTTGCATGGTAGACGGAAATTGTACAAAGGGTTTTATTAAAGATTTCACCAACGATACGGTCACACATGTTAAAGGATATGCAATATATCGTCGAAGAAATTCCGATAATGGCGGACAATCATTCATTAAAAATATCAGTAACGTAGACATTGACATTGACAATCGTTGGGTGGCACCATATGCACCTCTGTTGAGTAAAAAAGTGGGAAGGAAAAAGGCATGAGGGGTGGGTAGGAATCTAGAGGTCATTGTATCCGGGAGTGAATCCATCCCTCCAACTGCGGTGCAAGACCATTGCCTTGAGCGGAATTGACCTTTTACCTTGACCTTTCCAGCCGGACTCTTTCAACCCATTGGTCGAGAGAATCCGGCTGGAAAGGTCAAAAGGCCTCCCTCAACCAGTCTCTCTCGATCCGGTCCGCCACGCAGAAGGTGGGCAGGAAAAAAGTCACCCTTGCTAAATCACCAAACGTAGCGAACCGCTTGGGGTGACCTATGGCAGAGGTGTTGGTTATATCCAATAAATGGTTCCCGGGGCGGCGGCACCCGTACCCTTCCTTTCAAAAATTCCCGTAAGTAAGTGGAAAAGTAAGAAAATCACAAAAAATATAAATTCATACACAACGCCATCTCTGATACTGACAAAAACAAAACACCGACAGTTGGGCATCGATAATTGCTTCATTTTGTAATTTTTAACTTTTAACTTAATAAAAATACTTAATTTAATTCAACAGTTATTGATTCTGAGGCGGTACGAAGTTCGTAGGGTCAGCTAGTAATCTAATAAGAATCAAGATTATTACCTGTACAACTCAAACCATAAGCTCGACTAGTATAATCTAGGTACAATTGCAAAATATCTGATAGTTTTAATAAGCTAGCTTCTGTACGGTTGAAATTTAAGAACCCGATTTCGACTTTATCTCTGACGCCGCGTCTTATGCAGAATCATTTTCGTACGTGAAGTTTGTTATAAAGCTACTGTCGTGTCGCCGGCCGCCCCCTATAGTTTTATATTATTACTAGCAGACCCGGACACACGTTACTGTGGCTAAAGCATCGATGACACAGGGCGAGTTTACAAGCTACTATCTGGGAAATTTACTATCTGTTATTAAACTCGCCTAGTGTCATCGTGTCACTTACTAACTAGCAGCAACTAGCGGATTGTTGACAATCTACGAAAAAAGTTGAAAGGTCGTCAACTTTACTCGCCCACACGCTTGCTCCGCTTGCTCGTGATTGGTTTATTTATGTTTCCAACATGGCTTCCGATAAACAGCTGATTTCGACTGCCAAACATCTGAAGAATTAGTTCACGCAGGCGTCGTTATTCTTGTTACTGGCGCTAGCAGCAACCTCAGTTTCCTACGCTTCTGAGCGAGTGGACAGTTTTGGGTGTCATCATGACAATCTCACTCGCCGATTTACCCGCTTTTAAACTTAGTAGATAGTAGCTTGTAAACTCGCCCTGTGTCATCGACGCTTAACGAAACACAACGCCACGCCATTGCCATAACCAACGCCATCTGTAAAATCAAATCCACACCGCCCGCATGCCAGCCCGCTGCCCGCTGCCCGCTTGCCAGCCCACTCCCTTTATTTATATATTCCAACCAATTTACATAAACCTTGACAAATTATATACCTAAAATCCTTCCTAATGAATCACTCTATCTATTGGTGAAAACCGCATGAAAATCCGTTGCGTAGTTTAAAAGATCTAAGCGTACAGACAGCGGGAGCAACTTCATTTTATGTAAAGATATAGATATACGGTGTCCGGGGTAAAGTGCACTAACTTCGGATATTATACATGATAATACAAGTAAAAAAGACAAAAAACTTTTTCAGAAGATTGTAAACGAGATTTTTAAATAGTGTATATGTATTTACGAACGCTTAAAAAATCACACAACAATAATATTTTTTGGGTACTAATAAAAAAATGTCTAACCCTCTTAGACATTTTTAACTTACATTTTTTGCCATAAAAGTTTTTCATGAGTTTCCTTAGTTTCGCAGTGTGAGCGTGAAACACTATGCATATGAGCTTCATTGATATTAATAAAACCTCTTTCTCCCTACTCCGTATGTAAAGTCGCTCTGGCTAGCCTTGGACGTGACTTTTACATAACAACACATGAATACCATTATGGCCAGTGGCCAGTGGTCTGACTGACTTCATGATTAAAAAACAAAGCACACAAACAGATCTACAGACAACAACAAACAACAACTAGGTATGTGTTGTCTGAAAGTAGTTAATAACAAGTTATCAAACATACAATCTATAATAGCCAGGTACCTTTTTAAGTGAGAATACCGATGAGAATCCTATTTTTCTGGAGGCGATGAATCAATATAGTTGTGAATGATGAATACTTGGAGTAGGTGGATGAGTTTGTGTATCTGGGTAGTATGTTTACGAGAGATGGAAAGGCTAAATGTGACTAGTCTGGGAGAGGACTCATAACTATTAACTTGTACATACTGAGGCCTGTGTGTTGTTGAAACACTTTTTTTATAAACCATATGTAAACCTTCATGCTTCACTTATACAATTCTACCGTAACTTCAAGACCTTTATTTATCTTCTTGAAACCGTAACAAAAAATCAACCAACTTGTATGTGTCACATACAAGTTGGTTGATTTTTTGTTACGGTTTTTACAATATTTTCAAAGATACATACCTATATTTTTAAACTTTCACTTTGAAATAGTCCTGGGTCGATCGATCGTTTTACACGACCCGGGTCGCTCACGACCCACTGGCGTCACGAGCGGGTCGCGAAGACCCGCTCTTTTCGGGACACAAAATTCTCGCTCCGGTCGCCGCCCAGATCAGTCAAGTCATATGCGACACGAAACCCAGGTTATAATTGTGTGAAGTGTGAACGTTCGCTCACAGCTCACACCTGTAACTAGTAATGTCATGTCCCAGAAATAAATTTAAAAAAGACACATTCTTCAGGGGTAAAAAACAATGTTTTGAAGGATATAAAAACCATATAAAAAACGTGTTGTTGTGAAGCTTTTATTAAGAATTTAAATAAGTAAATTAGCTGTAAGCTGTAATGCATTATTATAAACTATTATTTTATATTTTTTCTTTGTGTGATAGGACAAAAAATAACGTAAACGTGCCCATGAATTATTATGATTGCTATGATATTTTTTGATAGTGGGATAGTTAGGTTAGGAGTACAAGTTAGGGAACGTACCCATACTACGTGACACGTTTAGGGGGGAGGGGTCTTCAAAATGTCACGCTCCATACAAATGAGCGGCGGGTTGCATAGGTTTTTGGTCACCGGGGGGGGGGGGGGGGGGGTTAAAAATTGCAAAAAATTGGTCACGTAGTATGGGTACGTTCCCTTACAAGAGGAGAGGGTGTACAAAATAAATAATATTTGCAACGTTTGCACGATTTTTATTAGAATTTTAATAATAATATAAAAATTCTTATCAGTGTATGTACATAGATTTTTGTTTAATGTTATATTATTAAACCTAATGAATATTGAATAATTGTCTAAAGATGACCATAATAGGCTGAGCATAGACCGGTAACGGTTAAAATATATATTGTGGAGAAATTTTTCAAATTGTTTTAATATGTATATTATGTATTGTTATTTATTAACGTCACGCACGTGTGTGTTGACCGAATGTGTCGCAGTTCGCACCCAGCTACTTTCTACTACCTGAGTCGTGAGAGCGGGTGGCGAAACTCGATGTTTACAACCCGCTCGCTCTCTAATACATCTATCTATCGTCGCTCGCCCCGCCACATCTGCACCCGAAACCCAGATAGCAGTAGTAGAGCGGTAGCGAGAAGTGGGTCGAGAGACCCGGGTGCTGACGAAAAAATGACCCGCTCGCTCTTTGGTGGTCCGTGAGCGGGTTTCAATGAGCGGGTCATTCACGACCGACCCAGGACTAGATTGAGTTCTCTGCATCTCGGAAATACCCAATATGATACTACATGTTATCCACCTTGCGACAATCCGAACTCCTAGAAGACTCCTTGTTCGCCGCAATCCACGCATCCTGCATGCTATCCGGCTGCACCCTGACTCCTTGTTCGCCGCAATCGAGAAGAAGACGTTGGTAAATGACACGAATCCATCGCAATAGAACCAGGTAAATTTATCATTTTGGAGCATAATTAGCGTAGATTTAGCACATTTGATTTGGTGTATATTTTTTATTATGAATACTTTACCCATCTACTTTACTTTTTAAGTGCAACAATGGATAAACAGTTGAGCGAATTAGTTGCTGAACTTCGACCAAGTAAACTATATCGATGTTGCTGAACCATCAGGAGAATTTGATAAGTTTACGAGAATGTCTCAGTCGGATTTTGATAACTTATTAGGCAAAGTTTTACCAATGATAGCCAAAGAAGACACCCAAGACCATCGATCCCAGCTACAATACGCCTTGCCATTACATTGCGATATTTGGCTACTGGAGATAGTTTCGAAAGTCTCCACTATTTATTTAAAATCTCACCTCAACTAATATCGAAGATTATTCCAGAAGTATGTCATGCTTTGAATGAAGCCCTAAAGGATGAAATTAAAGTAAGTAAAAAGAATTGATTATTAAAATTGTTTATTAAGTATGTATTCATTAAACACTTACAGCATTTTTCATAAACATTAATTATCTTTTAAACAATACTTAAAATAATTTTTAAGATTTTTTTGTTTTTTTATTTATTTATGAATTTTGAATTTTATTTTTTTTAAATTTGTACTTATTTATTGATCGGTCTTTTAAAAAACAATGAATCTTTAAAAAATTAAGCATTATAGTACGCGGCGCCAATCATATTTCGAACAATATTTGTGTACCTATTCTTGATTAGCCGGTCGAATACATTCATTTGAAGTGATGATAATCTGTGAAGCAGCAGAGGTTGGTTTTGTTCGGAAATATGGATTTCTGGAGGTGACAAGTGGTGGTGCATTGATGGATCGGAGTAACTGCTGTGTGAAGTATCTGCTCTCTGATAGTGTGATGTAGATAGTTCTGAATGAGTTGAAACTGTTGAAAATGATGCTGAAGTACGTTGTTCATGACGCATAAACATATTGTATATGTCACAAACAAATTGCGTTCTTTCGTCCTCAGGTAATTTTCTCAACCTTTTGGCTATAACTTTGCCATGTAAGTCACACTCACCGTCTTCTTCAATTTGTCGCCCCTTTAAAGTTTCTTTTAGAGTTTAGAGTAACCAGAGCATCCCTAACTATTTCTCCAGCAGCCACAAGTTCTATAGGGTTATTACGACGACGAACTGTTGGTGGTCTCATAGGTAGACTATCTTCTACAGTTGCTCTCGTAGATTGACTATCGTCTACAGTTGCATCAAAACTCTCTTCCTCTTCGTTGATCACCGACGACGATGATCCATCCTGAAAAAGATGCAAAATGAAATAGATAAAATATTTAATTAATGTATTATTTTATTTTTACAGATGCCAACGAGAGCAGAAGAGTGGCTGGATATCGAAAAATGATTTGCACATAAATTTCCTCATGCTATCGGTTCAATTGATGGAAAACATGTAGTCATAGAATGTCCAATTAACTCAGGATCGGAATACATTAACTATAAGAAAACATTTAGTATTGTATTGTTAGCTTTAGTAGATAGGAATTATAATTTTATTTTCGCAGACAGGCTGTCAAGGCAGAATTAGCGATGGTGGGGTGTTTAATAGTTAAATTTACCAACACCGCGTCCTTTACCAAATTCAAACCAAAATATACCCACGCTTTTTTAGGAGACGGTGCCTTTGCACTTACAGAACATGTTATGAAACCTTATCCTGGTAACCATGATTGGGGATCGCCAAAATTTCTTAAGAAAAAGTTCCACTTCCTCAAAGATTTATACTCCGCCCGGAACAGTGGACGTAATTGATGAGAACAACACATTAATTATACCTGGTTTATGGAGAAATGAAATTGGGACGGATTGTGCGATACGTCAAATACCTCATTTGCTTGTTTATAACATAATTATTGTGACAATGGATTCAGGTATGTGTGTTTTTGTATATTATTACTATGCAATGAACATTACTCTTCACACTAATGTTTATTTCGTGTATTTATATCCTTTGTCTTATAAAATATATGAATTTTTATATCCAGTACGATTTTGTACCGTCAGTGACTTGGCTATTTATTTTTGTAGGACTTTCGCAAGATGATATTGAGATGTTGCTGTCGGAAGATCTTCCAATTATTGATGTTCCGTCAGAAGTGGAGTCTGAAAATGATGAAGATGATGAATATGAACCCCATGGGAAACAAACTACCGGTTGTGGTGATATTTTTCTAAGAGAATCCTTTCAAAATACGTATTCTTATCATGAAAACATTTTGCCCGCGGGTGGTCCTGGTCCTTCCAGTGTATCCGACTCTACTACTTCTCCATTAACTAGACTACCAGAACCGCAACGTAAGTGGAAAAAAAAGGATTTTGGTACCAATGTGCCACCGTATCAATTTGAAGAAGGTGTCTCTGGTGATTTGTTTGAAAACTGTGAAACACCTACTGACATCTTCCTGAAAATGATTGATGATATTGTTGATCCAATTCTGTATCAATCAAATTTATATGCAACACGGAAAGGCAAAACATTAAATCTGAAGAAGGAAGAACTTTTGGCATTTATCGGGATGAATTTTCATATGGGTTATAACAAACGACCTGCGTGGACCGATCATTACTCCTCAGCTATTGACTTGAGCAATCCTGTAATGTGTTCCACAATGCCACCTAATAGATTTTCAGAAATTTTGGCTAACTTGTATTGCAATGATAATAAGATCATTCCGCCAGGATGTACTGACAAACTTTATAAGCTTAGACCAATGGTTGATAGTCTCAATAAATCTTTTGGACGATCGTATAATGGAACTAGAGAACTGAGTGTTGACGAATCAATGATCAAGTTTAAAGGTCGATCAGTCATGAAACAGTATATGCCCATGAAACCAGTAAAACGTGGTTATAAAATGTGGTGTATTGCTGACCAAAAGGGGTATATATTTAAAATTTCTGTATACTAAGGTAAGGATGAGCAACTCCAACAAGAATTCAAAGACTATACTTTAGGTGAGCGGGTTGTCTTAGGTCTGACCAAAGAGATGTGGGGTTCTGGGAAAATTGTCGTATTTGATAACTATTTTACGTCATTAAACTTGGTTGAAAGATTAAAAAGAGAAAACATTTTCGCCTGTGGTACAGTCAGGACAAATCGAAGGGGTTTACCAATTAATATGATAGCGGATAAATTTATCACAAAATAAAATTGAAACAAACAAAAGAATCTCTATTGACGCTAAAAATGCAGGCCCTTCAAAACGTAGAAAGGATGAGTATTCAGTTGTCAAAGACGTTCGTTTGGGAAATAGAAGGATATATTGGCCAGTAATTGTAAATAAAAGAGGAAGATGTGAAGTTTGCAGTAAGAAAAAGATTCAGTCCAAGCCGAGTTCTATGTGCAGCGCAGCCATTGTAAAATATTTCTATGTTTGAATGAAAATAAAAATTGTTTTAATGAGTTTCATAATGTAAAAATATAATGTCCATTTTCTGTCAAAATTGTAACCTCTTAAAAAATAAATACTTAAAAAAGCATTAAATTTTTTTTATTACCTATTGCCTGACGGTACAAAAATGTACCGGACGAATTTTCCCTATAAGGAGTTTTCAGAAAATTCCAAAAAAAATCGTAAATGATTTTCAAGCTTTAAGTAACATATAATTACAAAAAAAACGTACAAAAGTCTGTGAAATCTATGTCCGGTAAGCAAAGGGTTAAAAGTAATAATGATATATTAATACTTACAGTATTTTTTGTTTTTTGCATTTCGCATTATCTCCAAGAAATGAGTTCATGGTTTCATAAGCAAACCATATGGATTTGTAGATATCACTTGAGCTCGCACCGCTGTGGATAGAATCCTTTACTTTCTTTCTATTTTATTATTTTAATTTTATTTTATTTGTTAGCGTTATAAACAGTCATTACAAGTTCATATATAACAGTATTAGAGATAGTCATATCATTGACCAATAAAATAACGACATAAAAATTTGAGACCATAATAAAAAGAAAAACAAACAAAACAATATATGTATGTAATATAAACAGTTCTGAAAAAGTGCATCTACTCACTTAAATCTACAAAAAATGTATTTTCAAGGGTAATATATACTGTAACATTTTTTAAGAGGTTATTTAATGCAAACTGCTGAAATCAAAAAAGAAAATGTAATGAAAATGAAGAAAAATGAAAATGAAAAAGAAAGATAAGGAATTAATGAAACATTAAGTTTTCCGTTGAATATTACTTTTTACGAATTTTATGAAGTTAGCAAGGTTCGTGTTAAACATGTCAATATCTGTGCATAATCTATTGAAAGTGCTACAGCTTCTTCTTATAAACACATTTTGAAGATAATTAGCATTGCTCTTAGGAATATAAAATATGTCTGGAGATCGAGTGACTCTTATTGGACATCTGAAATTGATATTTTGTAATAGGCAAGGGCTATCAATAAAATTGTGAATTATCTTATAAAGCATTACTAGGTCTCTGATATCACTGCGTTGATCAAGGGTTTTGAGGTTCATAGAGACATAATTTACATCATTTCGCATGCGAAACGAAATATATTTCAAAAACTTTTTCTGGACTCTTTCTATATTTGATTTATATGTAGAACAATGAGGGTTCCATACTGTTGAAGCATACTCTAGGTGGCTCCTGACGTATGATATGTAGAGAATCTTAAATGTTTGTGGATTTTTGAAAACAGAACTTACTCTAAGTATAAATCCTAGCATTTTCAAAGCCTTAGACGTGATATGCTCGACGTAAGATTAAAAAAGAAGCTTACTGTCTAATAGAACTCCAAGATCTCTAATTTCATTTACCCTATTTAAAAGATTGTTTTTAATTATGTACGGATATAGTATAGTGTTTTTCTTTCGAGAATAAGATATGACGGAACATTTATCTGCATTCAAAAGAAGGCGGTTTTCTAAACAATACACATTGACCAGGGAGCTCTATACAATCCATCTCAGATTTAATGATTTTGACAATCTTTTTGTCATCCGCATATAGGAACAGCTGAGAATTACGAATAGTTTTGTTAACATTGTTCATAAAAATGTTGAATAAAAGGGGGGCAAGGTGAGATCCTTGGGGAACTCCTGAGGTTACGGGGACAAAGCTAGAGCAGAACCCCAGTACAGTTACAGCTTACGTACGATTGTCGAGATAAGAGGCTAACCAACGAAGGAGGTCACCGTGTATACCCATTGCTTCGACTTTCTCAATTAAAATGCTGTGTGGAATTTTATCAAAGGCTTTGGAATAGTCTGTGTAGACTACATCGACTTGAAAACCGTTATCCATAGCAACAAGTACTGTGTCAACAAATTTGCATAGATTAGTTTCTGTTGATTTTCGGTTCACGAAGCCGTGTTGATTCGAAATGATGTGTGGTCGTATACAAGGAAAAATGATATCGAAAACAATCTTTTCAAAAAGTTTACCCATTACATTTAATCTAGAGATCGGTCTGTAATTTTCTATGTTGTGTTTGTCGCCTATTTTGAATATAGGCACAATATATGAACTTTTCCATTCTAGTGGAAAAATACCAGAAGACAAAGAATTTTTGAATATTAGACTTAGCGGATAACATAAAACATTAGCGCAATTCTTTAAAAATACCGGGTGTATACCAACAGGCCCACTGCCTTTGGTAGGATCTAATGATTTGAGATATTTACAAACTAATTCAGTGTCTATATAAACATTATTAAGATTTAGTACTGAGGTGTTTGGATTATATATTCGATTGGTAGACGAGGTGGACGGGGCGGGGGATTCAAAGGAGGATTGAAAATGTATGTTGAATAAGTTACTTATAGCTTCCCCACCCGATACAAGCTGGGAGTTAAGAAACATATTGTTAGGTAGTTAAGAGCTTCTTTGCTTAGATTTAACAAAGGTCCAGAAGTGTTTGGGATCGGTATTGATATTAATTTCGGCCATATTAATGAAATTATCATAGCACACCTTCTCCATACGCTTTTGTCGTTCTCGGAGAAGAGAGAAAGTTTGATAGTCAGAGATGCGGTTATAAATTTTATATTTTTTGTGGAATTTCAGTTTATATTTAATTACTTTTTTAAGACAGCGCTGTACCATGGGGGGTACCTGGAATCTATGTTAACTGTTCTAGATGGTACATGCATGACAATTACCTTATTTAATTCTGAATAGAAGCCCGCCGTGACTGAGTCTACATTACTGCTGTTAAGAGTCGTTGTCCAGTCAACGGCTGCTAATTAATCTGCACATAGTCAGCGCTGTGATAGGAGCGGACCGTGCGCGAGCGTGGGATTTGGAGGGACGGCTCGCGGGCCATGCGCAGCACCACCTCTAGCGAGCGGTGGTGTGCATCCTCCGGCACTAGCGGTGTATTGCACCCCCTTACAGTGCACATGCAACTCGAAATCACCAGGTCGAGAACACGCTCGTTTACATTAAGCTGGTTGTTGAATTGATGGAAGCCGGTAAAGTCTAAAAAATCAGAAAGTGTTGAAGTTAGTGCATCGGTTGAGGATCTATTAAGTACCTGGGCACCGTCTGCGGTCAAAGGCAGAAGCCATTGGGCATGTGGTATGTTGAAATCTCCTAATAGAAGGAATTCATCATCAGGGAAATTGGTATACAACGAAGAAATAAATTCAAAAAAGTCACTTAAAGATTTACTCTGCTCCGCACCTTGGACGAAGTATGAGCAGTATATGCGTAGTTTAGAAGCATGCGCGCCAGAGCCTAGTGCAAGAGTAGCTGTGGATATCTCTGCGCGCTGTCCGGGTGGGAGCGAGAGTGAGGGGCACGCGGGCAGTTCGCGACGTACTGCAAGCAGTGAACCACCGCCGAGAGCCTGGCCTAACAACATGTAGTCGCGATTACAACGGTACACTACATAACGTTCATCGAATAATTCGCAGTCAAATATACTTGGAAGAAGCCATGTCTCAGTTAGGCATATCACGTCATAATCGGCATTAAGAATACTGGAAAGAAACACATGCGTTTTGGTTCGGAGACCTCTAACATTTTGATAATATATATTTAATTCACCGAGAGCATGCATTTGAATGGAACATGTAGGTCAACATATTATGTGAAAACAATAATAATAATAATAGAGTATGTTGGACTATGGAAACGTAGCAAAGATCAGTTGAATATAATATTATAATTGACATGTTGACATTTAAAACTGTAAAATAGTATACATTTTTTAAAGATTTTATGGTGAATCTTGATTTTGAAATCGAACCCATTAAATTTACATGGTTACAATAATAACGTACGTTTGCAGTGATTACAGTGGAGTAATACAATAATATTATTTTTGTTAAGTACTTCCAGCAAAGTAAATGATTCATTAATATGGTAGTGAGCGAGACAAGAGAGTTAAAATTATTAGAAGAGATTTTGTTATACAGTGCTGAGATTAAGAGGCAATAATTGAATGTTAAAGTATGATTTAATTTGTAACTCGGTACTAATCACTAGGCACTTTTGGTATATCTTTAGAACACTATGTATTGACAGCTTCAAATTAATTTTTTTTCGAGAGCAGTTTAAGGTATATTGAGTGTATAAAAACTATTAATAATGTAAGATGCACTTGTTTATCACCATGGGATTTTCCCTACTACAGTTTTCTGTTAACAAATCACTTTAAATTCATAGAATTTCTTAAATATAACGGGAGATATTTTGACAGAATATTGTTATTGTTGTTGTATTGTTGTAATGAAAAATTACTATAGCTCGACATAAGTGATTCCTTCTTTTTCTTTAACTCAGCTATAGGTATATAGCACTTATGCGTGTCCAGGCATCATGAACCATATTCTTATTTTTATGATCCTTGTGTTTCGACTGCCAGAGTATCAGCTTTCCACGAGGGTCAGTTTTAGTTCATTATACCACGTAGTGTTCATCTTTAGGAAAGCCAATCGCCAACGCACGCACAACCACTCCCTACGATGTCTTGTAAGCTAAAGCCATGCTAAAGCTACTGCCAACTGCTATGCTACTGCGGAAAACTGCGAGTGTGGATGCGTTCACGTTCGCGGCGTTCGCGCGCCGCAAACCCTTTGTCGTGGGCCAAAAAACCGACAAAAATCGGGGAATGGCGCGGAGTGCGAAAGCGAAGATTGCGAAGGCGTGAACAAGAGCCACACTAGTGTTTCGCGGCCTTCGCGGCCGTTCGCGCCGCGAGTGTAGAGCGCGCTCTACGATAAATACGCTCGCGAAATGTAGCGAAAATGATAATTTTAAATTTAAAAAACCAAAGATTGCAAAAGCACTATGAAAAAAAGAAAATATGAACTTCCTTTTTTTTCCTTTTTTTTCTCTTTTAATTTTTGTCACGCATATTTTTACTAATATTCCTCAACTAAACCGATCCTTCCCCCTCCATCCCCCCATCCTTCCCCCTCCCTATTCCTACCTAAATAACTCGGCTCTTAAAATGTAATTTTTCATTAGTAAAAATATCTCTGGAATCACTACACTTGTATACAGTACCTATGTGGAAACCTGTAAATGGTTCAATTATTGTGACTCAATTACTATATGCTCTGTTATTAATGTAAACTGTTGGTATCCCAAATAAAGCGAAACCGGCATGAAACGGACGGGGTTCGGAAATTTCCGTCGTTTTACGGACGATCGCAGCTCTTACGGCGACGGTTATTGGTTATTGGACGGCGTTGGTTATTCGAACTTCCAACTACTATGGACTATTATGCAATCTCAAAAGGACTATTATTATTATAAATTTTTACAATAATATGGACATGCGACAGCGGTGAGGGGCACCGCGGCAGGTTTCGTAAGTGGTTTGGCGTCGAAAGGTTCGCCCGACGGATGGGGACACTCGGAACTCTCAAATTATCTTTTTTTATCATTATCGCTTTTTTAATATGGCATTCTAAGTTTTTAAAAATATAATGAAATAAAAATAATAATAAAGATAAACGAAAAAAAAATAATAAAAATACTTTAAAAAATCGTACACAAAAAGCTGCCAGGCTGCTGGTCGGCAGACCAAGAAATTCTCAAATGGGATGATCTGGACTATAGTTATTCATTGGTTTCATTCGTGTACTCGATGACGTAAAATTTACTATTTTTTGCCCCACTTTGACGCCGACTGCCTGCGAACGTGCCAGGCTGCCGGTTGGTAGACCTGCTTTTTTCTCATTTTCTAATCGACCTTTATCATATGAGAGTGGGTGGTTTGGTATATTTATGATATGAGACCATTCCCGTTCGTGTACTCGATGACGTAATTTTTTCGAAAAAAATCGCTCACTATTTCCATGACTGCGCGGCTCCTGCCAAGAGGCGCACTGGCAGACCAGCTTTTTAAAGGTTTTATAAATGTCCATTATCACTACAAAGTAGTTTCATCCGTGTACTCGATGACGTAGTGTTTACCTATCTCGTCTCCCAGTCTATAGTAACAAGTAACAACGTCTCTTCTCGCCCTTCACTGCAATACCAACAAAATTACAGAAATAATTTACGGTGGGTGGTCATTTAAGGGTGGGTGGTTTGGTATGGTATATTTATGATGGCCGTCTCTCGTACGACGAAAGCGAATTAAAATTTTGAATGCAGTATTTCCCATTGCCGCGAATGCAAATGGTTGTCTTTTATAGTACTTAATTGTTTTTTTTTTTCAAAGATATTTGTCTGTCCAGCGATTTCAAAAGTTGACTCTTGATATCCAACCGTATTCAAAAATAATATTTAAATAATAATGGTTAATATTATTTTTGAATACGGTTGGATATCAAGAAATAATCTTTTTATCGGTATTCATTACGTCAGTTCACAATATTGTAGGATCTCCGCATCAAAGTTCTTCCCATAAAATTGATGTATTATTTCCCGAAATTCCCCGCAACTTAGGGAATTCTCCACGAATTGGCAACCCTGGTCCATAGATAAAGTGCTTAGCTTGACGCGGATTGATGACAGGGAGACCGCCTTCCATCTACCGGATATTTTGGAACTATAGATAATGATGCCACCAGCTAAAAACGGATTTGTTTGTTTTATTAAAAAATATTGTAAGTTACTATTTTTTTACATTTTATTAATTTTAGTGGAAACAGCTGAAAACACAAAGTTTTCCAAGCAATTATTATGCAACGTACGCAAGTGGCCTGTATACTTTTGAAATAGGTAGAAGTTGTGGAAATGAAAGAAAAATATTGTAAAAAGGAATATTTTTAAGGTACGACCCTTGGGCCCATACGTACGACCAGTGGCAAAGCTAGCATGGGTGGTACCCGGGGGCGGAAAACGTGGTTTCAACCCCCCCCAACCCCCCCCCCCCAATTAAAGTTGACAAACGCAAATTTCGACTTAATAAAAAAAATTGTCCATCCTGGGGGGAGGGGTTGGCTAGAGAATTGTGCTCTTGGGGGGTGACACCCGATAGGGGGGGGGGGGGGGGGGTTACACCCGGGACGCCCCCCTCGCCCCCCTCGCTACGCCTCTGCGTACGACCCATGTTGATAAATAAATAATCATTATTTCAACGTAATATGTTAGTACTTTACGAACAATGTACAAAAAAAAATATCTAGCTATGGGGCCGTTCAAGTATTACGTAACACACTTGGGGGAGGGGGGTCTTGCGAAACGTTACGATGCGTTGCGAGGGGGGGGGGGTTCGATTAACGCGTTACGTAACATGTTTATTAGAAAATTTAAAAATCTTTATTTAGAAAAAAAAACTAGGGAATTAAAATCTTCCAAGTTGGCAACCCTTTTCGTTTACGAAATCTCTTGTTGTATTATTACCGCAAAAGCGATTAAAACAAGAAAAAAGGTATTTACGCGATTTTCCAGTACTTAATTGTGACTGTCAGGTAAAAATTGTCACTTGGGCGTTACGTAACGTTTAGGGGGGGGAGGGGGGGTCAAAAATCTTAAAAAATTACGTTACGTAATACTTGAACGTCCCCTATTCTATTTTTATTTCGGATTATTTGTTTTACTTTGAAGTAGAAAAAACTCCAACATTAAAGAGAAGAAATAAGGTAAGTACATGACACGAATTTACGATAATTTAATCGGAACACATAAAAAATATTGTTCCAACGTTGACTCCAAAGGCAATCTCAAAAAAATCTATGTCTTTTCCCTGGCAGTCATGTGGCTAATAATAATTTTATGATTTTATTTCGATTCGAAATATATTGATTAGTAATTATAGTGAATTTTTGAATTATTAAAAATAATAGTGAATAATTAAAAATAGTGAAGTACATGTCAGGCCATCCCTAGGCCACGAGAAAACAAAACAAATTTATCTGAGTTTTTTTCTATTCTCCAAATTCTTTTGTCTATGCATGTTCGCTGAAGGAAGGCAGCAGAAAACATGGAGGATATTATGGAGCTAAAGAAACTAACTTACAAAATTCACCATTGCTCAGGACATCTTTCCAATTATGTGCCGGAGTAAGTTAACATTTGTATATTGAATAATCATCTTATTTTTTAACGGAGTTATATATGCTGTCATGTCAAACATACCCACTAACTTATTCAATTTGATAACCTACCAGTTTTCACTGAATAATGTTGTCAATAACAAATTATCATAATTTTAAATGTGTTAAATGATATTTAGATTATGTTTATAATAATATGTTTTCCATTATCTTTTTCAGAAACATTATGATTGATGACCCGACCGACCAGTCGTCAAGATGGTCAACAAACACAAATACTCCTCCACAATTTTTGACGATTAAGCTGGAAAGACCCGCCATCGTAAAAACAATTGGTTTTGGAAAATACAACAAGTCGCACGTATGCAATCTAAAGAAGTTCACCGTCGTGGGCGGGATGCAGGATAGTAATTTCACGGAATTGCTGGCCGGGTAATTAACATTGAATTATTTATCCACCTTTACTAAAAGATCGCCGTTTCCTCCCAAAATACAGAAAATATGCTTGAATTAGCATCCACGTAGGTAAAGCATGCTAAAATTGTCACAATAATACATAATGGGGTCAGAAACTGACCTAATAACATTATTATTGTAACTTTTCTAAATGACAGCACCTAAATATTGTTAAATTGCTCAACTAAGGATACCTTGAAAAATTTTATGAATTCATCAAATATTTTATGTTAATTTTCACGTTCTGTGGAAGTTCTATTCAAGTTCTGTTATTATATCATTATACCTACGTCAGTTGCTGCATGAAACTAAAATAATCACAGAACTTACACAGAATGTGAAAATTAACTTAAAATATTTGAAGAATTCATAAATTTTTTTAAACAACCTATCCTAAGTCTAATCAAATCACATTAGTTTGCTAATTTAACTTACTATGTTCAGGGCATTTTATGTAAATAAGTAGGTACTTATTCCTACAATCCTTCCTTTTTTGCAAAGCCGGGATGAAGTATTTTCCACAGTTTTTGTGTTTGCATATTATATTAATGGTGAAAACAAATTATGTTGATAGTTGAAAATCGCAGGCATCATGGATATTACACTACACTATAATATTTTGCAGTTAAATAGTGATTTAATTAAAGTCTAATTAAAGGGCAATCTTCAGGGTGCTGCCTACAATAAGTCACCATATTATATTTTAATAAATAAATTGCAGAACATAATACAGTAATCCACCACCATTGTTACCAGTTGATGGCACAAGATGGAGCTCTATAATTCGCCGGTATTTTTTTAAAGTTTCTTTATTCTTTGAATTGTTCATTACATGAATTGGGGATTTTTCGACCACCATACTAGGCACATGCCTGTGTGCTATGTCAAATTGATTAGTTCAGCGCGTGCGTAGACTCGAGCGCTTCTACACTGACAAATTGGCTTATCTTTCTCTATCACACACAAACACAGTTACTATACTGTGTTTACTATCAGTCAGCAAAGTTAAATTATTGGGTAAACTTTCCAAAACGCCGGACATTCATACAAATATTTTTTAGAAGGAACCTTTTAATTCATCTTAATTATTACAAAAGACAACCATTTGCATTCTGGGCGATGGAAAATAAAGCATTAAAATTTTCACTTATGTAAAATGAAAATTTGCTTTTGTCGTACGATATGTCAGCCATTTACAATAATTTCTGTTATTTTGTTATTCTTGGTACCTACTATACGAAGGGCTAGATTGTAGCCAACTTCATGCGGATATATAAAAAAGAGAAGTTATTATTGTGTAATTCGTATGTATTATGTAAGCGATAGTTTGGAGGATTTCTAGAAATAAAATTGAAAAACATTTTAAAATTTTATTTTATTTTCAGAATTTCGTCAAACAAGTTCTTACCTTATAAGCATAGAAATGGTAACAATGTGTCTTCTAGCCCTTCGTTATGCTATGGTATCAGGAATACCAATGTAACAAAATTAAAGAAATTATCGTAAATGGCTGATAACTCATGTAATTCAAATTTTTAATACAATATTTTCCATCGCTCCAAATGCTAATAGTTATCTTTTATAGTAATTAAAATGAATCAAAAGGTTTTTTTCTAAAAAATATTCATGTATGTATGTATTTTTGTTTGAATAAGTTTACATAATGGAGTCTTCACGTCAGTGAGAGAGTACTGTACTAATAAACATTTGAATGGAAGTTGTATGTAAGCGTGTAGTTGTAAAATGAAGTATGTGTGGAATTTGCAGAGGTCTGGAGAACAACAATGTCCAGGAGATTTTCCCCCTCCGCTTCAAGTCCAAGGCGGGCCTGCAGTTTCCCGTGCAGTACATCAGCATCCTGCCACAGCAAGCCTGGGGGCCCTCCTTCAACTACTGCCTCTGGTACCTGGAGCTCCGGGGGGTGGACCACATCCCCACCGTCAGGAGTGTGCTTTACAAATTTAACTTGGTTAGTATTAATCCATTGGTTCCGGGACTACACATGACATGAATATAAGCGAAGGAATGAAAAAACACACCTAAGCTAACTTATTATGTTTTGTTTTGTCTCTGTTATATTTTCTCCGGGTACCAATTCTATAATGCTCCTCAAAGTTCGTATTTTCCATCTCCTTTCCCTCCCTACTTCCTTCAGCATCATCCTTGACTACGGGAGCTGGGAAACTTAAGATAACGTGTCCACAATGTCTACAGTACCCCCCCATCTGCACAGATATTTATATATAAGCACTACAGAATTGATAATTGAATGCTTTTCGATGGCCCTTCACACTAGTGATTAAATTAATAAAACTAATGTGACTAAAAGTCTACGACCAAATCGAAGTTTGGCTATAAAGTATAAATCATGAAAAAAAATCTAATTTGTCGCTTTAAAATTTAGTTCACTAACAGGTTCATTTAACGATATAGCGCTACGGGCTCTCTCAGTAATCCGCCCTCGGTTATTCGACAACTACTTTAATCTGTCCTTTTTTGACTAATTTAAGTCGCCGGTACTCTTATATCAAATTCATTAGTCCGTTGCATGCCTAAACTTGAGCACCAAGCTTTGTACACCGAGAGGTTGGGTTCTCTATACGGCCGTCTAGCTTGCTCTCGCTGACCATGCCACCAGTCACCAGGGTTCATTATTGTTGTTTTAGGATATTTCCGTTAATCCTCTATGTATTCATTAGCAATTGTCGCATGAATTTCTGTCACTGCGTTCCACCACAGATAGCGGTGTTGGTTTGTTTTACCACATATCTGTTTTAGGTCAAACTCGGTTATAACGAGAACGAGGGACTGACTATATTAGCTACTTGAACCCATTACTCTTCATATCATAAATAGGTTTTTTTAAATAGGTTATATCAGGGGTTCCCAAAGTGTGCGCCGCGGAGTCCTGGTGCGCCGTAGAAAGTAAAGAGGGGCGCCGTGAGCCGATCCTCATCATTATCCGAAACCACAAATATTCGCACATCTTTAAAGAACATAGGTACATACTCGTCGCCGTCGCTCACTCGCCGAAAAGTACCAACGCGCTTGAAAATCGTTGATACCCTACCCCTCCCACGGCTTAACCCGCCCGCGACTACTTGCTCGCAATGTCCGTTTACTTAAGTCAAGCTAGCTTCCCGCAATTGTATAAATATGCGGCATCTAATAAGCTTGTTGTCTGACAAGACCTGATGGCCCTTTTCACGGAACACCTATCGAAGCTCAACGAATGGTTTTCGAAGTACTTTGCAGATGATGATGTCGAATAATTTCCTGAGATCCTTTCCGTGCACAAGCTCCGCCTGGATTCACAACACAAGAGCAAGAGAGTCTCATTGAACTCTCGTGCGACAATAGCCTCAAAACTAGATTCACCAGTTCCGATTTGGTGGAGTTTTGGGTATCGATTCAAAATGAATATCCAAATTTGACTTCGAAAGCTGTAAAATTTTTCGTTCGTTTGCCACATCATATTTATGTGAAGCTGGATTTTCAGCTGTAGCTGTAATGAAGAACAAAATGCTCAAAGATCAATGTGGAGCAAAAAATGAGAGTAGCAGTCTCAAGTCTTATTCCCCGCTTTGAAAAACTGTGCGGAAATCATCTAGCTCACCCGTCACATTACTATCGTATTATGATTAACTATCGTATTTTATTTTTTTCTTAAGTCTTTTTTGTTGTTCTCTGTTCCAATTATGAATTCTTGTAAATATAATAAAACTCAATTTCATATTGTGGATGTTTTAATTTTTGTGCCTAGATACTATTATTGTAGGTACCTATTTCTTTCCATTATAATACATATGTAATCACTATATCTATTCCAAATAGCTTACTAAAGTAGGGCGCTGTGACAAAATACTAAACTTGTAAGTGCGCCGCTGGCTGAAAAAGATTGGGAACCCCTGGGTTATATAAACCCTACTTCTACTATTAATATATTCTCCAATATATAACACATTTTCAAAATGCGAGTAGGTATTAGTGATTTAAAAAATTTGTTAAAAATAAGTATATATGTTTACTGAAAAAAAGATTATAATCGATGATTGTTTTGAAGTTTCCTTCTGAAAACACTACACTTTGTACCTGGTTTTTTCCTTCCAAGAAAAATATCACTAAATTGTCCATTTTAAATATTATCTCTGGCTTATGCATATTGTTTCCCTTTTAAAATCTCTCTGTTTAAATCACTAGTTTGCAGGATTGTTATTGGATTTAGTTGTAAAATTTTGCTGGTCACAAACCAGTGATACACAACCTGCGGCTCAATTCATACAGTCCACAAATCAATTTCTTACTGCTTCTTCTTATCTTGGCTATAGAGAAAAATAAATTTTTTGCAGTAATTCTTAAAAACTATTATCTATTACTTCTATTTTTTTATAGAGTTTTAGTTAATTCGTAGTGCGTGTCCTAAATGGAACAAAATCAAAAAATCCTTCCCCCCATGCAAGGCTGATGTAAGCGTAATGAATAAGAATAAGAATGGTTTGGGCATGTAGAGCGAATGAATGAGGAAAGGAGTGTAAGGAGAATATATGACGCAAATGTGAATGGTAGAAAAAGTCGGGGACGCCTGAGAAAGGCATGGCACAACCAAGTGAATCAGATACTTTAGTCAGGCCATGTCAAGAGTCAGAATAATAGAAGAGTATATATTATGAGACAATGTATGAATGTGAACGAGGCAAAGAGTTTGGCGGTCCGTCCTCTTTGCCTACCCCTGCGGAAACGGCGTGGTGGTTAGTTAGTTAGTCACTTTAAAGTTGGGGGCCGCCTAATAGGTAAAGTGGCCTCTATGCTAAAAAGGTTGTGCATCACTATCATAAACCGACCCCAGATATAAATGCAGATAGTCCTACCTACACCTACCAGCTACCAGTCATAAACCTTTTCTATTGTTTACAATTTGAAAAGTAAATTGACAATGAGTAGTAATACAAAAGAAGATGTTAAAAGGGAACACATTTGGAAAGCCCAAATTTCGCATGCTTTTTCAGAATTGAAATGACATTCAATGGTGCCCAATGGATAGGAAAGTCTTACCCAGGTAGTGCCATAAATACGAATCCCTCCCTAATCCATAACCTTTGTTTGTCATTTTATTACTTTGAGAAATGGGTATTTTCAGACCCAACTTTCTATTTGTGTTTACAAATTGTATTGACTAAATTATTTGTACAGAGTATCAGTGAATCACCCTCATTATAACAGCCAACAATTTATATAAAGATAAGCCTGAACAATAACTTTCACCACTCAGGCCTCGAGCCTATTTTGTCAGAAGGTCAAAATATTTGAACATTGCAATAAAATTCAAATAAATGGAGTATTTCTGAATGCATCCGAAAACTAAAAACTGTTTTTGAAAGGTGATAAAATATGATATCAAATTTTATAATTCAAAATAAAGATATATTTTTTGAAATTTTTTTTATGCAACCATCAAAAAAGTTTTAAAAATGGCTCACCTTACATTTTTTATAACTAAAATTACTGATATTGAAAAAAAATAAAAGAACACACATATTGTATCAGTCAAATGTATTAACAACATTATCGTTAACTCCCTTTTTTTGTCGTTCCATGTGAAACTAATTAATAAAAAAATTCTCAAAGATTCATAAATTTATTTCAAATTGCGATTCGAAACTTTGGTTTTATAAAGGTGTGTATTTTAATTAATTTGTGGTTATTTATTTTTAATTTGCGTATTTGGATATTTATCTTTTTATCGCCGTTTAGATCATATTTCCATGATAGTAAGGACACTTATGAGACCTCTGCAAGTCGTTCTGAAACCTGAACAAAGTAGCCTGAGAGTTATAAAAATATCATTTGGGAATTGCTCGTTATGGCTGTGAACTTATCTAGCTATTGATCACAATCATTATAACCAAGTCCTACCATATTTTGTATGTATGTACTTTGATCTGCCGCTTTCACTAAGGGAACGTACCCATACTACGTACCCCCCCCCCGGTGACCACGTGTAGTATATTCCAAGACCCCCCGCCCCCCCACAGTTTTCACGTAGTATTTCATAAATATGGTTTCGAATCATTTTTTGCTAACAAAAAATAAAAAATGCATTATTTGGCTTATATTTGTCTTTATTAATACGGCGCTTGCTGCGTGACAGCAAGAGTGCATGCATTACAAATGGAAAAAATATTATCAAGATAAAACTTATGTCAAAATATTTTGAAACCGGAACGTAATTTATGGAAACGAAAGTCTTGTTATTTTTATAAACATTTTTCATCTCAATCATCTTCAACAAACACGTTCCCTGAACTTTTTCACTTATTTGAATGTACGAGGGTGGGTTTTTAAGTTTGCGGATTGGGTAAGGAGTGGAAATAAAAACCAAAATTATTTTTCCTTTTCAACATATTCACCTACTACCCTAATACATTTTTCTGATCTTTAAATTAACTTACGGAACTTTATAACAGCGCGGAACTCAATTTTCTCCACATTTCACAATTTCTTCCCGATTGAAGTGTTTGGTCGACGATAGCTCAAAGACTAATGACCTAATTACGATAAAACCCGGTGTTTATCCTAAAAATGAGTTGTTCAATTAGTACCTAATTCAGCAGTACCCCCATTAATCACTTACCTTCCCATTCCGCGAACTTACCTCCGAAAAACCTCCCCTCATAGCTCGAAAAAAAATTCGAGATTTCTAGATTGACTACGTGATAAAAACATAAGCCCCCCCCCCTCCCGTTGTTATCAAGCGTGGTATTTTGATGACCCCCCCCCCCTGAACAGGTCACGTAGTATGGGTACGTTCCCTAATTTATGGAATCTATTTTTCTGCGACACTAAATATTTATCAATGGTCAACTCCTAAACTCTGCCATCTCTCCTCCTGGCTTTTGTAATGACAATATTATTTCAGAGATTAGATTTTGATGTTGTCATAAATGTGTATATTTGAATATATTATTTGAACACTTTCAAACACACAATACTGATGAGAGGCATCAAAATGTGTTCTCTTGTACGTAATATGTATTCCTGAAAAAAAAAAATACTGTTTTGTTGAAGTTTGAATGTTAGTGTTAATTTTTTTTATAGGAACCAAATTCTTTATTGGCTGCCTGCTAGGTCTATTTGTTTGGTTTTCAGAACAAATCATATAGATCTCATAGAAATCGCTGTCTCCCTTATTATCTTGGTTAGAAATATTATATAAACCAGTGGATCCCAAAGTGGTCCGTAGGGACCTATTCAGGATCCCCAGGAACATTCAGGGGGACCGTAGAAAATTAAAATTAAGTTGGGGGTCCCTGAAGAACGCCAGGGGTCCGCGCTAGATTCTCAACCTTTTTTTGCCCACCGCCCACTACACAACGAGGGGGTGGGGTGGCCTAATGGGATCGAATGAGATGGGTTTCTCTGGGTCTCCTACCGCCCCCTGAATGTCTGAAACGCCCGCCCACAAAAGGGGTCCGTGGGCGAAATGAGTTTGGAAAACACTGATCTAAACGTCTAAACTTTTTTTATTAATTATTTTTACATGAATCAACATTATTTATAATATATTTAATATGTGCCTATTAAAATATGTATATGTTATTTTGTGTTTATCAGTAACTTTGTTAGAAAAATGTAAGGTGAGCCATTATAATTTTTTTTTTTGTTTGCATGCAAAATTTTTATATTTCAAAAATGATATGTTTATTTGGAATTTAAAAGTTGAAAGCGTATTTCATTACCTTTTCAAAATGTGTTTTAGTTTTTGAATACATTCAGAAATATTCCATTTATTTGGATTTTGGAAATATTTTGATCCACTGACAAAAGATTGTGGAGATGTCAGGGGTAAATCGCTAAGTTTCCAAAAAGATCTTTTATAGGAACTTATATAAAATTGTATATTCGAAGCAGTCCAATTCATTTTACTTTTGTGATGTTAGCAAGCCGAGCAGGACACCATCCGCATTTGCCTGAAGCATCTCCGTCAGCAGCGCTACACGGCGGCCTTCACAGCCCTGCAGCGCGAGACGGGCGTGCGGCTGGAGGCACCACCGCTAGAGCGCCTGTACGCCCTGCTGGTGGAGCAGGGGGACTTTGTCGGGGCCGAGGATCTGCTGCAGGAGGCGGGGAAAGGTAACTTCACTTGATATGATATTGAAATTGATGTTAAACTTCAATTAGCATGGGGAGTGTGGTGAATCCATCATTCAGGGAGTGAAACGCAACGTGCAATAGACATCCCAAGCCAAGGTATGAGCTACCGTGTTTAGGCAGAATGGTACTGGGGAACTGTGTCACAAATAGTGCCTTGTTGTATTTAGGACTTAACCCTAGCACTAGACCAAAAATGGATCATTCAAACCAAAAACTAACCTTCGGGGAGTGGAGAGGAGAGCTGAGGACAGGATTCTTCCCTCGTAGGGCCTTCTTAACTCAGTAGGAGTGGAGAACTGAGACCACCTTGGTGGGCTTTACCCTCACAGGACCTTCAGAGAACCCGAGGGACGAACCCAAACAAAGAGGGACTTCCGATGGAAAAACCAAAGCTTACCCTTAACCTGTGACATTTTTTTTTTTTTTTTAAAGAAAGACAAACATTCCCGGGTTACGAATAACCTAACAATGTTTGAAAATCTCCTACTACACCACAGAAAGCCGAAAATGTTGCTTGTGTTGTGATGGAGGACTTAGCCAGCCGAGGACATGCCTTGCCATATTTTGTAAATAATTTGCGGAAATTCCACAAGCCATTACTTTGATGTAATATTTTATGAGTTTATTTTGATCTATCGTATATTATATTTACCGAAACACATTCCTTGAACAATATACTATGTATCAAAACAACATTACTTGAATTTGTTTGATAAATTGATAAGTTTTTCGATGTTTTTGTTAATACTCAGAGCTCGGAGTTTGGCAGTTCAAATTGCGGTAAGAAATGACGGTCTGATGCCATAGATAATTTATTAAAAAAAATTCTGAGTGGCTAAATCGGGTACCTGTTACGTCAAGAACGAGAATGGCCAAGCATTTCTGACCTTGTTCTTCAATACGGTTTCTTTATACACAAGGGTTAACCGGTCAGCAACGTAAGCAGATATATGCGTTAAAAATACGACAGCAGTCAAGTACAATAAGCGTGTTTACACGTCAGCGCGTGTGTCTCCATAGAAACCGTTATAACTCCGTTATTGTTTTAGTTACAGCCGTAAAATAAAAAGTGAAAGGTCGATAGTGAATCATGCTGCACATCTCTATTCAAGTTGTCCATAGAAATACATAAAAAGAACATTCTGTCAGACGCGCAGTCTGACACATAATTTATACCGCCGAATTTCCTACGGGCGCCCGACATTGTTAATTTCTATTAAATATTTTTATATGAAATGATAAAAAAGTGAGGTGACAAAAGTGTTGATTACATATTTATACAATAGAATACGTATTGTTGTTTACATAATCTGTGATTTTAGTACCGTTTTCACATAAAAACATCACGTGAGTCATTTTCACATTTTTTTAATGTTTGCATTCTAAATTTTAATATTTACAAATGTTAATATTTATTTGTAATATAATAATTCGAAAGCTTATTTTGTAACCTTTCTAAAACAGTTTTTACTATTCGGCTACGTTCAGAAATGTTTCATTTATAGTGCTTTAATTGTGAAGCGGTTATAACTAAAAGTTTTCGTAAAATGTCATTTCGTTTAAGACACCAAAAGCTAATATTCTCGAAAATTCGGAGGGGTTAAAATCGCATTTAAAATATTTTCTATTATTTTTTGGAAAATTTTGGTCCGACCGCGCCGGCGCGCGCTCACGGCACAGTACCGATTAACGCTACTTAAATGCAGGAAAACAGGGGCCCGGCAACAAACTCAAAGGAATGAGGTGAAATGGGAGACAGCACAATACAGTACATACAGACAAGTAATTTTATCCTTGATGTAGTTGAAAGAAAATATGTTTTATACTTTAGTTATTCGGTGATACATCCTCTCTGCACACTGCACACCCCTTCACCGACATTTAGTTATTCGGTGATACATCCTCTCTGCACACTGCACACCCCTTCACCGACATTTAGTTATTCGGTGATACATCCTCTCTGCACACTGCACACCCCTTCACCGACATTTAGTTATTCGGTGATACATCCTCTCTGCACACCCCTTCGCTGACATTTAGTTATTCGGTGATACATCCTCTCTGCACACCCCTTCGCTGACATTTAGTTATTCGGTGATACATCCTCTCTGCACACTGTACACCCCTTCGCCGACATTTAGTTTTTCGGTGATACATCCTCTCTGCACACTGCACACCCCTTCGTCGACATTTAGTTATTCGGTGATACATCCTCTCTGCACACTGTACACCCCTTCGCCGACATTTAGTTATTCGGTGATACATCCTCTCTGCACACTGCACACCCCTTCGCCGACATTTAGTTATTCGGTGATACATCCTCTCTGCACACTGCACACCCCTTCACCGACATTTAGTTATTCGGTGATACATCCTCTCTGCACACCCCTTCGCTGACATTTAGTTATTCGGTGATACATCCTCTCTGCACACCCCTTCGCTGACATTTAGTTATTTGGTGATACATCCTCTCTGCACACTGTACACCCCTTCGCCGACATTTAGTTATTCGGTGATACATCCTCTCTGCACACTGCACACCCCTTCGCCGACATTTAGTTATTCGGTGATACATCCTCTCTGCACACTGTACACCCCTTCGCCGACATTTAGTTATTCGGTGATACATCCTCTCTGCACACTGCACACCCCTTCGCCGACATTTAGTTATTCGGTGATACATCCTCTCTGCACACCCCTTCGCTGACATTTAGTTATTCGGTGACACATCCTCTCTGCACACCCCTTCGCTGACATTTAGTTATTCGGTGATACATCCTCTCTGCACACTGTACACCCCTTCGCCGACATTTAGTTATTCGGTGATACATCCTCTCTGCACACCCCTTCGCCGACATTTAGTTATTCGGTGATACATCCTCTCTGCACACTGTACACCCCTTCGCCGACATTTAGTTATTCGGTGATACATCCTCTCTGCACACCCCTTCGCTGACATTTAGTTATTCGGTGATACATCCTCTCTGCACACTGCACACCCCTTCACCGACATTTAGTTATTCGGTGATACATCCTCTCTGCACACCCCTTCGCTGACATTTAGTTATTCGGTGATACATCCTCTCTGCACACCCCTTCGCTGACATTTAGTTATTCGGTGATACATCCTCTCTGCACACCCCTTCGCTGACATTTAGTCATTCGGTGATACATCCTCTCTGCACACCCCTTCGCCGACATTTAGTTATATTTTTTGCATATTTTACCTAAACTGACTGCATATTTGCCCAGAATACTAATAGAGGGAAATAATAAGTAACGCCGGTGAAAAAAATTATGATGAAAATTAATAAAATACTTTGTTTTTACCACTTTTATTGTTTACAAAACCAACATGTTTTGTGAGCAACGCTCACTTCTTCAGGGTTTTTTATTGATTTTATTATTTTATTATTTTATTATTTTATGATTTTATTATTTTGGTTTTGTAAACAATAAAAGTGGTAAAAACAAAGTATTTTATTAATTTTAATCAAAATGGTGCCACAAAATAAGTTTGCTGTGTAAGCTTTAAAATTTTTCGTTCGTTTGCCACATCATATTTATGTGAAGCTGGATTTTCAGCTGTAGCTGTAATGAAGAACAAAATGCTCAAAGATCAATGTGGAGCAAAAAATGAGAGTAGCAGTCTCAAGTCTTATTCCCCGCTTTGAAAAACTGTGCGGAAATCATCTAGCTCACCCGTCACATTACTATCGTATAGAGGGAAATAATAAGTAACGCCGGTGAAAAAAATTATGATGAAAATTAATAAAATACTTTGTTTTTACCACTTTTATTGTTTACAAAACCAACATGTTTTGTGAGCAACGCTCACTTCTTCAGGGTTTTTTATTGATTTTATTATTTTATTATTTTATTATTTTATGATTTTATTATTTTGGTTTTGTAAACAATAAAAGTGGTAAAAACAAAGTATTTTATTAATTTTAATCAAAATGGTGCCACAAAATAAGTTTGCTGTGTTAGATGTAGGAAAAATATTATGGCTTTAAAAAAATATATTCATATAGACCAATAAACGCTGATTCTGAATATATAAGTTGTATTTCAAAATATTAAATGTAGAGTTTTAAAAAAATGATTAAAAGTCCATTTTTAATAGTGTCATTAGAACACACTGTCAAGTTGGTATTATAGAATGTTTAGTGCTGACGTCACTGCTCACCATAATTTTCCAGTCATTGTATTGAAATGTATGACGCAAGCCGTCGGTATTAACAACATTTCATATTGTTGGTTTATTTACATACTGTTTATAGAGATTTAGTTGTTGTGTTTATTGAAACATTATTTAGGCCTAAATAATTCAGTATCAAAAATAGAGGTTAATATTTTATTAACAGTTTATCTCTATTATTTAAAATATTCAAAAACTTTAAACTGTACAAAAGAAATCATGGTAAATATCGGTTCGGACTGGCCACGATTATTACGAATAATTTAAAAAAAAAAAACTTTAGATTCGCCTTAATTACTATAAAAGGAAACTTTTTGGCTTTGGGGCGGCGGAAAATAATGCATTTTAATTTTCAATTGCATAAAACCAAAATTCACTTCGCGAACCGACACAGTGAAAATCCGCGGCCGTACCTGTCACTGTTATGCATAAATAAACCAGTCATCTGTTATGTTGGTATCCTTGATAAATTAACAAGAGCTAATACGACTGTAGCCGACTTCGTGGGATAAGGCGTGTAATTATGAAATTTGTCTAGCGGGCTTGTTTGTGTAACATGGTTTGAGATACAAAAGAAAGTGCCCCTTTATAACGCCTACTCGCGTCATGGCAAGAAAAACATCCCAGTTTTCAAGTAGTTTAGCGGCTACGCTAGGTTTGTGTAACATGGTTTGTGATTCTGGCGTACAATCTCACTTTAATTTTACGTAATCGAAATTTAGAATGAAATATTTTTCACATCCCCCAATGCAAATAGTTGCCTTTTAATGTAATTAAGGTGAATCAAAAGGTTTTTTTTTTAAAAGTGATGATTTTTAAACAAACCGTTGCCAGCGATCTCCAAAAATTACCAAAATTTTTTCAATGTAAAAAAACTTGCCTAAAGGCCTTTATTCATTTAATATTCTAAATTTCGTAATAACAAATATATACGAATAGAGGTTTGTTAACATAATAATTCTGCTGTGTTTTCATAATTTCGCGGTATTTCATGTAGGTATCCCACGAAGTCGGCTACAGTCGTATTAGCTCTTGTTAATTTATCAAGGATACCAACATAACAGTGACAGGTACGGCCGCGGATTTTCGCTGTGTCGGTTCGCGAAGTGAATTTTGGTTTTATTCAATTGAAAATTAAAATGCATTATTTTCCGCCGCCCCAAAGCCAAAAAGTTTCCTTTTATAGTAATTAAGGCGAATCTAAAGTTAGTTTCTAAAAATTATTCGTAATAAGCGTGGCCAGTCCGAACCGATAATTACCGAAATCATAATGCTACTTCCACGGCTAACCCTCTGAACTACGAACTCCAAAATGGCGGACGTCGAACAGCTGATCCGGCGCCGATATAATGATATTTACCACGCCTGACAACTGGATATGTCTTGAGCTGACAATAAGTTTTCATCATCTATGTATATTGAGCATTTGCCTGTTAAACTGTTAATGAGTTTCAATGTTTATTTGTTATTTTTCCAGAAGGCCTTTTTGAGTGGTATGCCTCTCGGCAGCCGTACTCCGCAGCGTGGTACAACATCATCCCATGCAGCCCCTCGCTGGCGGAGCGCTTGGGGTCGGGGGGCGAGGGCTGCCCATGCCCCGCGCCGCCCCCGCCGCCACCCTCGCGGCCTGGCCAGCGCGGGGGACACCAGCTCTGCATGGACCCTGACGGTGGGATGCTCTACCTGTTTGGTGGCTGGGATGGAGAGAGCGACCTCAGTGATCTGTGGTCTTATTGCGTGAATGATGACCGGTGGACCCTCATCTTCAGGTAAGATTTCTTGTACTCCATTCTCGCTTTCATTCAGCACTTTTTCTGGAAACTAATATTATTTTTTTGCATCAAAATACATTGATCATTTGTTTATTGAGGTTTTTTTGGCAGAATTACATTTGGGTTTCTGTTTTTAATTTAGCCACTCTCACCCCATAAGTTTTTTTTCACAATTATATAACATTACCAGACATACGTATAATGTATGAAGCTTACCTCTCTTTATTAATGGTAGGAGGGTTGTTTTAAAAAAAAAACGAGTGTGCTTTAGACCACACGACTGAAGTAAAACTTATACCTCTCAACTTCTGTTCGCCTCGCCCGACCGTTCGCCTTGCCCAATCACACTTTTCATAACGCTCTTGTCACGCATTCACCAGCTTACTCCCCAAGTCAAGCGTGCGTAAAGAAGTTTTTCTTCAAAAGTTTTAACAATTCATCAAATGCATTTTTAGATTTTCACAGCCAAAGGTATTTCATTATTTGTTTTTGGGGTGTTATGCCGTGTTGCGCTACCTCCTTTTTTAGCCAACGTTTCGGACAGCGTTACAGTGTCCAGTTTTTGGGGTGTTATGCCGTGTTGCGCTACCTCCTTCTTTAGCCAACGTTTCGGACAGCGTTTCAGTGTCTAGTTTTTGGGGTGTTATGCCGTGTTGCGCTACCTCCTTCTTTAGCCAACGTTTCGGACAGCGTTACAGTGTCCATTAAGGTGGTCACAAAAATTCAATGTTGCAATTTTTTTGAGGGGACCCCCCAAAAGTTGCCAATTGGCTAAGAAATGAGATTGGTGAAGTTTCAGCTCAATTGGATAAGTTTAACCCGTGCCTCATCAAGGTTGAAGTTTTAACTTTCTATAAAAATGTTTTTTTTTATAAAATACCTAACAATATTTCAAGATTTAATTACGTATGCTGTCCAGATTTTGCTTTATTTATTTTCTCATTTGGTACATAAAAAAGGGTGTAGTTAACCGGTCAAAGGCCAGGCCATTTCACAAAAATTCACGAAAAAACACAAAAAAGCACCATTTTGAACTTTGAATTGAATGTTTTGTTGATTAATTTTGAGCTATTGTGTATTTTATTGACTGAAACACGTTCACAACACAATAAACTATCTACCAAAACGACATTACTTGCATTTATTACGTAAATTAATAGGTTTTACGATGTTTTAGTCGCGGAACACGCATCAGTTGCGACGGTTAAAATCGCGGCAAATTCTGACAGGTGATTGTCATAGAAGAAATCGTTTTTAAAATATTCTGGTGTTGCAAGGTGAATGAAACTTCTAGGCGTATCATAGAGTAATGTTGGCGCAAGCGATTCTGACACTGTTCTTCATACAAATTATGTACATAGAAGGGCCAAAATCGCAGACCAAAAGTTTTTTGACGAAAATATTATTCAAATATTTGAATTATTTTCTCGCGCATGCGCATGTGACGCGCGCGCCGCCGCGTCTCCGGCCTGTCACCGGTTAAAACTGTTTTCAAAGAAAATACAGCACAATCCAAATTGAAAATGATGGATTTAGGAGAAAAGAAAAGCAAAAAGGTATAAAAAACAAGAAGAAATAATGTTCAAAATTTTATTATTTAAAATATAAAAAAGAAATCATTATAAAGGAAAGAAGTTATTATTATTATTATTTACATTTAATTATCAGATTAATAAGGTGGTAACGGCTTAGATAACGTGGCTTTTGAAGAGTCAGGAAAAAATTTTCGACATTCCGATACAACTTGCAACAGAAACTGTCGTTGTTCTTCGTCTTTTGTCAAACAGGAATTGAAGTCTTGGATTAATTTTACCCCTCTTTCAGCTGTGTCATTGACAACCTTGAAACCGTTCACTATTTTTTTTTGCTTGATGTGCATTTTCACACCATATATCAGGATCTGTATTTAAAAATTCTGTACCAATTTCAAATCTTTTGAAAGAATTTAGAGAGAAACAAAAAAATCCAATATCTTTGTCCAATAAATTATCCACTTGATGGAGACTGAATTTAGCTTTCACATCCCCATCATCACATGTTCTTTCTTCAATTGAAATTAATTGAAGACTTTTTACAGCCATGCTTGTTTTGACACTTTTTTCTAAATTTTCATCCAAGTAAAAAAATGCGACTTGCTCAGGATTGAGGTACCACAGATGATTTATCATTTTAAACAGTGCCTTGTCTGCAAGTTCTTTATCGATTTCTCTCTATTCTACAAGAGATTTTAAAAATTGTAGGTCTTTGTTGGGGGCCAAAGTGGGTTTGGGGTAGTCCTGGGTCTCTATTCTCCAAGCGTCGTCGCTCGTAATCGCCGTCGAAAGTACGTCCGTTGGTCGACTTGGTTATTCTTGAGCTTGGTCGAAGGAACATTCTTAGACGCCAAGCGTCAAAAGTCATTCCACACAACAACGAGTGGGGTATACCAGTCGAAACGAGCAGCGAGTGATAGGTTGTTAGCGTATCTACGCAATTAGCTGTCAAAATCTGGCATTATTGTTTTCCCGCGCGAACTTTCGCACCCGCAGAGACATCGTCTATTTTTGTAAAGTCATTTTGCAATTTTACAATGGCTGATTTACCGGCGATGTTGGCTGTGATTAACCATGTCGACTGTCAAGAAACAACTGTTTCGAGACTGACAAGAATGTTTCGTCAGATCAATTCGATTATTTATCAATGCATGTTTGGTGCTTCACAAAATGTGTGTAAAAGATAAATTTGATCTTCCAGAATACCTGACCGATCATAATCTAGATTTAGGGCTGATTGCTGGAGGAATGGCTCCGCTTGAGCCCGAGGCTGTTTAGAAACCCAGATTTAGTGGCTGGTAGAGCTGTTCGAAATAGGATAGTTCAAAATTATTTCTGTGTTTATACTAAGTACCTAGTCTTTTTATCCTTTTGTTGTTCTGTTCACTGTACATCATTTGTCTAGATCATATTATTAAATGATATTAGCCACACACAAATAATGAGTGGTGAGGTGAGGGGTGAGGCTACATGAAGCTGCGTTATAACAAACACTTCAAATACAAATCGTTACAACAAATACTTCAATACCCATGATTTTTTTTTTACATTAACTCCACACAGGAGGCCCCGAGGAAAATAATTTCCCTCAGGGCCTATGTCATCTGGGATGCTGTGTGGAGGGTTTTTTGAGAAGAGGAAGGAATGAACATTGGTTTTGAAGAGACCCATGTTGTAGGAAGGAGGAAACACAGAGGCGGCCAAATCGTTCCACAGCCGAGCTGTTAAACAAAGAACGAGTCGAAGAAGCGACCCGTTCTCATGTGACAAGTGTCAACCGTGTACATTATGTTGGGCACGCGTTTGGCATGTTTCCCGACTATGCACCGGTGCCGAAGGGATCATCATCCTCGGAGCATCTTCCATTGTAATACTGGTAGAACAAGGATAGCATTCCCACCCGACGCCTGTGCTCTAAAGGTTGCAATCCGCCTGTTAAGATGGGAGAACCTATTAAGCAGACCGCCCATTTTTGCACAGAGTCAAGGGTATTTTGGAGCTCCAGACCAGAGGTGGCTGACAAATTCAACCGTGGGGCGCACTTGTGATTTGTGCAGGGTTAGCAGTTGTGTACTATTAAAGTATCTGCGGGCTCTGTACAGTACGCCCAGTTTTTTATTATAATAAGTAATTTTGAAAGCATCACCTTATTTTGGTTGCAAGCCAACTGATTTATTTAAGGCCAACAAAATACCATCTAAGTTGTTGCTGTACAAAATAATAAGCCCCATCACCAACGGTAGACGCCAGACTCTTGTGGGTGGGTCTCGCCCCATGTGCAGTGTATTTGTGTAATTTGAAAAGTGAATTTCAACAAGGTTTTATATATTTTGTGATAATATAGTGATGTAAAATGTAAGAAAACAATGGTGTGATCATAAAAAATGTATTTAATATTAAGTATATTATAATTATTATCAAGTAATATAGAAACAAGACAGTTTTCAATGTACAATGTCAATATATTTTGTAATACAAGCTAAAAATAAAGAATTAGTACACTGATGAAATAATCAAGTATGATATTTTCTAGTAAATTAAAACAACTCTGGTGTTAAGTAGTAAAACATTATATTTATCCATGATAGAAATAAAACACTCTCATTCATTACGCTGATACGATGATAATGAAAACATTATATTTATCCACGATAAAATTAAAATGCTACTAATAAATAACATCACAATTTTTATCACATGGCGCAGAAAACATTATAGTTTCAGTTGTTCAATTACAATTATTATTTCAACATATTTTGTGTTATAAGCTAAAGAATGATAAACAAGTCGGATGTTGTATATTAAATATCTTCGTTGTTAAATTTAAATTAAAACATTATATTTATCCACGATAAAACTAAAAATCTTCTAAATATTTTAGTTATTAGTTTTGGGGTGTTATGCCGTGTTGCGCTACCTCCTTCTTTAGCCAACGTTTCGGACAGCGTTGCATTATCAGGGCAGATATGTCTAATCTGCCGGCTCTACCCTGATGATGGACACTGCAACGCTGTCCGAAACGTTGGCTAAAGGAGATAGCGCAAAGCATAACACCCCAAAAACTAATAACGAAAATACTTTTGGCCGTGAAAATCTAAAAACGTATCTGCTTCTAGATAGTATTCCAATTTTTATCGTATAACACAGAAAACATTACATTTTCAGTTGTTTAATTACAATTGTAATTATTTCAACATATTTTGTATTATAAGCTAAAGAATAAGAAACAAGTCTGATATTGCCTATTAAATATTATCTTCAATGTCAAATTTAAAGAAAAATATTATATTTATCCACAATAAAACTAAAACTAACAACTGTAATTACAATTGAAATTATTTCAACATATTTTGTATTATAAGCTGAAGAAGAATACATGTACTGACAATAAAGTATGATTTTGGTTTTAATTAAATTTAAAATGAGGGTATTGAAGAGATTCAGTACACCTCGGAGTCTGTACGGGTGAAGGCTCAATGGTAGGGGGTTCCACAAGGGGAGGTGTGGCCTTCAAGAGCACCTCCAGGGCACCTCGGCAGACCAGCTGCTGCAGCCAGCAACAGGCTGGGGTCTTCCGAGAAAGGAAAAGTCCAAGTTGATCTCCGTACAGCCCACACTGTAATCACACTGGGTTGACTGCTTGTAGTATCAGCCCATCACATCTGCTGCTGGCACCGCGTGCCGGTGGTGGTGTTCCGCCTCTAGTCTCGGCCGCAAGCCGTCTCAAGGAGGCATTCTTTATTTCGGCCTTTGAGCGTAAATCTTGCCGAGCCTGAAAATATTTTTGAATCATTAATTATTTACACTAAATATTAGTGAAAAGAGACTTTCTTATATCGTAGGGTATTCAAAAAGAAGGACGACGTCAAGATCACACAATTTTTCTTGAATTTTGAAACAATTGGCTTTGAAGTAACGTAGCCCCATTATAATTCTTTTCAATATTGTGATATTTAACATACAAATTAAGACTTAAAACGAACATCATGTGAGCGATGAAGTCATAAGTGATGATTCAAAAATATAAAAAATAGGTTAAGGGCTATTTCAAAATAATTTGTTTCATAGCTGACTTCTTAAAGAGATGTAGTTGACTTCATTCTGAGTGAGCATCTTGTTCATTTTGTTGAATAGAAATTCGTCGTAGACGGAGCTTCATCTGAACGAAGCGTTAGGATAACAAGTAGACATTTTAAATGTACTTTACACAAATTAATGGACATGAATAAATACTGACCTTTCTCCAGTGTTTGAATTCCGTCGAGATTCGCCGAAGGTGAGTGAAGACAAAAACTTTCCTCTCATTAAATCCATATCCGAACTTACTAATTCGATTATTAGCAGTTGCTTTTGACTGTTTGTAATTCATAAATAAACCAATCATTTGTATCCTGCAAACCTGTAACATACAAATTAAGACTTAGAATGAACACCATGTGAGCGATGAAGTCATAAGTGATGATACAAAAATATAAAAAAATAGGTTAAGGGCTATTTCAAAATGATTTGTTTCATAGCTTTTAATGACTTCAAAGCTTCGATCAAGTATTGTCTAGATATGCCCTATCTTAGTAGCGAGCCAGTAAAATTGACGCCGTGTAGGTAAATGTTAACAATACAACTCTTGTACGTATTCCAGCGCCTCGCCTCAAAGTTCGTAAATCCGATCACAAAGTTCATTCTCAAATCCCATTATGTAGTTTCATCATTCATGAACCAATCACATGTCGCGCGTGACGTATTATGGAGATGAATTTATCAATCCTACTTGGTATAAACTAGCCGTACACGCTCGTAAAGAAAATAACCCGAGAGCGTTCATTGTGTGACAAGAGGTGTTCTTTTAATTTTAAACAAACGTCGAGAAAATACGTCACGAAACCAAAGAAAGGGCTGAATTGGGAGAGGATTAATAAATAACATGAAACATTTTAGTTTTCATTTTTAGTTTTTACATTCTGAACAAGTCCTCTAGAACCAAAAACGGTAGGTAAACCTACATTTTTATTATTGGGCAAAGGTTTTATCTTAGTGAAAAATATTTGGTAAATAAATAGTAAATAACCACTTGGAAAGACCCATTGCAGGGGTGTTAGTTACCCAATAAATGGTGGTTATGGGTTTCTCCCAACCGCCTGGAACCAGTTAGACTATGGCATCCCCAATTGGGGATGTGAGGCTGATTGTAGTGGGGAGGGGAAGGAGATGGATTAGAGCAGCCGATTTCTATTTAGTTCAGTCAAGGAAGGAGGTGTAGAGTGCGTGAGCAGGAACCTAAGCGATTCCTTCAGAAACTTGTTCAGGGTGCTTAGGGTGTGAACATACTAATAGTCCTGACGTCTAGGTGGTGAGCTAGGGGAGGAAGGGGGGGGGGGGGGGGAAGGTCCCAACTTTCGGATGTGCGCTTATATCTCGAAAACGGTGCGTCGCAGAGGATAATTTTCTTATAATAAGTAAAAGCTCATAAAATTATGTACAACTTTTATTCTATACGTAATTTTCTAAATCCAAGCTGAAAATAAATTAAATCCAAGTCTAAGTCCCACAATCTGTTACAAACAAAAGTGATGTGTCAGTAATAAGATAAAAACAGCTTTTTCTGAAAATGACGACATTTTACTAAAAAACTTAAAATTGCTGTAAATATTTACTGGTTAGAGATTTTTGCATATGTTTATTCTAAAAGGGAATTAAATTCTTTACAACTTCTTTCAAATAAATTTCTTTCATTGATGAATATTTTAGACGATATGAAGGAATGTTTGATTCAAAATGTGATGTAAAATGATTTTCTTCGAAAATGTCTACATTTGTGGAGCGTGAAGTTTCTGTAGTAATCGCTTAGGTTCCTGCTCACGCACTCTACAACACCTTTTGGACCTTTCATTGACTGGACTAATTGTGGGATATTCCTTCGAAACTTTGAGGCAGAAATCTACCAGAAACGTTTTTTTTTTCAAAGTAAGTTTTCAGCTAAAAAGTAGTTGATACTTAGTCTTCTCCCACTAGCTGAATCGGAGAGTTATTTGCGGTGTTTTCAGTTTGTTGATGATCGATTAGGGAAACCACCAAACAAGGTTGGAAAATGAAAAGATTGGTACATAAAATAAAGAAATGTTTATTAATAAAACCATGTCTTTTGATATACAAATGCCCCTTTAGAGACATTGCAGCAAATGATTTTCTGACGCTTCTAGGAAAAGTTTTAATCTCTTTATGGACGGATCTGGAAGCTTATTTACTGATTTTAAAATTTGGTTTATCGGAAGCAGATTTTTGAACAAACCAAAACTTGTAACAAGAATTAAATTTACGTTACCCATCGCGTTGTTGCATCGCAGCCTGGGCAAGGGACGGCGAAATTTGACTTTGATCCTTTTTTAAAATACATTGAAACAGCCATGGCAATGTAGGTTTTTTAGGATCAACATTCTTCAAAGCACATCTTCTTTAGATCTACAAAAAAAAACGTCGTCCGCATAGAGATTAAACATTAAAAACCTAGGCAAAAGTTACGCAGTTCACACAAAAGTTTATAGTTTACAAAAATACAGTGCATAAACATAATCTTAACAGAAGCATCAGCAGCAACGCCAATACACCGCCAAGGCACCCGGAATGTTGGTTTTCTCAGCTCTCTATGTCGTAAAGAAGTGCGAGGAGAGATGACCCTTGTTCGTCGGGGCATTTGGAGTGGGGGTCCCCGGCAAACGACTCGAGAGGAGCGACAACATGAAAGCAAAATAATAGAAGTTTAAAAAAGTACAAATAAAAGGGATTCATTAGGCTTTTAAGTCGGCTAAGGAAAAATAAACAGTGATCAATGAACCACAAGCATCAAATGACAAAATTCGTTTCTTAACACTACTTTCCGATAATTTATTTATTTGACATAATATCTAACATTTTTAAATACAATTCAGCAATGTCCGCCTCACTGGGTAGCTCACCTGCGCTGAGGCCTCCATTTTATAAAACAAAAAATTATACATATTACATTAAAAATAATATAAAAATAATGCTGCATAAAAAAAGCTAAAATTAAACTAAAAATATAAATTTATAATTTAGGTAAAATGTATTTTTTTAATGATGTGTTTTATATTTATTTTTGTGTGTTACGTGTTTGTGTTTTATTCTTATTATGTAATGAGATTTTGGAAATATTGTCTTTTTTGTTCTTTAATCCAATTTTTAATTTTGAGTATGAATTTATTTTTGTTTTCTTCAATTTTATTTTCAAGGGTAAGACTGTTGAATGCTTTTATAGCATGATATTTATAGTGCCTTTTTCCAAAGCTTGTATTTACT
Source organism: Limnephilus rhombicus (assembly GCA_929108145.2). NCBI lineage: Eukaryota > Metazoa > Arthropoda > Insecta > Trichoptera > Limnephilidae > Limnephilus > Limnephilus rhombicus. The sequence continues at coordinate 1,402,219 of OV815283.1, read as the reverse complement.
GTCGGAGTTTTTATTTTATTTTCGTACGATTGTCTTACTGGTCTGTTAGTGATATTTTGAGATTGTTGAAATTTGTTTTTTTTGGTCGAAAATGTAGTTTAGTAGAGTTTTATTTTCTATTTTTTTTTTATTTTACTAGGAACATTTACAGGTTTATAACATTACATGCATTAAACAAAACAATAAATTATAATAATTAGGTTACAACCCAATAACAAATGTTCACATCATGCCCAAATAATAAATAAAAAGTCAATAATTATTAACTTTTTTTGCCTAATATTACAGAGATAGGAATTAGATAAACAATCTAAACATAGTCTATATATACTGTTTAATACTGTGTGATACATAAAAGATACAGATAAGATAAGATAAAAAACAATGAAAGTAGAAAAAATAAATATATAATAATAATGATGAAAACTGAAAAGCACTAGATGTAGGATCGAGAAATAATATGTACATTAAGAAAAAAAAACAAGTGAAAGTAAGATAAAAGTAAAGTGATAGTACTCACAAAACAATAGTAAAATGTGTGCCAGTTTTATGGCTATTTAAATAAAAAAAATATTTATAAAACAAAAAAAAAACAAAAAAATTGAAAAAAAAAACCAGACTTAAAGTGGAAAAATAATATATATACGCACATGGACGTGATTGACAAAGTGCAAAGTATATTATTTTCATTTGTTTTATTTTATATATGTATGTTCCTTATGTTTAGGAAAATGTGTATTGTTTTGGGGAGTTTATTTGTGATTTGTTTGATATGATGCGTCCATTTTAGGTTATGGTCAATTACGATTCCTAGATACTTTATTTGTTCTGTTTTTTCTAGAGAAGGGCAATTGCAGATGCTGTTATTTAAACATTCGTGTATTTTTATGGTGTTTGTGTTGTTTTTCGGTTGTCCCGTGTTGTTTATACTGTGAAAGAGTAGAAATTTCAATTACCCGCCTTGAAAAAGTATAGTCTTATTGAACACTTGCCTTTTGCTAGCAAGCTTGTTGGCAATGTTGCTCATTTTGGCTATATAATGAAGTCTAATATTGACATATCTTTCAATTATTGCTCGTATTAAATGTAATCTATGATTATGTGTAGCGGGTTGGTCCATTGAATGAATATTGAGGGAATCAAAAATGTTTGACTCTAAGAAATTTTGTAAAATTTTGGTTGCTATATAAGAACTTGTATATTTAGGCATTATAGTCTTTCCATCGTTTTCATTTAGAAGTTTCCTAATTACCGATTCACATTTAAGGCAGGTTTCAAACACATCCAAAGATGGGTAGCATAACCCTCCTTTGTCTCGGACTATTATAAGTTTTCATTTAGAAGTTTCCTAATTACCGATTCACATTTAAGGCAGGTTTCAAACACATCCAAAGATGGGTAGCATAACCCTCCTTTGTCTCGGACTATTATAAGTTTTCATTTAGAAGTTTCCTAATTACCGATTCACATTTAAGGCAGGTTTCAAACACATCCAAAGATGGGTAGCCGGTAGCATAACCCTCCTTTGTCTCGGACTATTATAAGTTTTCATTTAGAAGTTTCCTAATTACCGATTCACATTTAAGGCAGGTTTCAAACACATCCAAAGATGGGTAGCCGGTAGCATAACCCTCCTTTGTCTCGGACTATTATAAGTTTCCTAATTACCGATTCACATTTAACCGGTCAAAGGCCGGAGACGCGCCGGCGCGCGCGTCATATGCGCATGCGCGAGAAAATAATTCAAATATTTGAATAATACATCCGACAAAAAACTTTTGGTCCACGATTTTGGCCCTTCTATGTACACAATTTGTATGGAGAACAGTGTCAGAATCGCTTGCGCTGTCATTACTCTCGGAGACGCTACAAGTTTCATTCACCTAGTCACCCTGGAATATTTTTAAAACGATATCTTCTATGACAATCGGCTGTCAGAATTTGCCGCGAATTTAACGGTCGCAATTAATGGGTGTATCGCGAATAAAACGATCATAAAACCTATTAATTTACGTAATAAATGCAAGTAATGTGGTTTTAGTAGATAGCTTATTGTGTTGTGAACGTGTTTCAGTTAATAAAATATACAATAGCTCAAAATTTATCAACAAAACATTCAATTCAAAATTCAAAGTTGTGGTTTTTTAGTGTTTTTTTGCGAAGTTCCGCGAATTTCCGCTAAATGTCACGGCCTTTGACCGGTTAAGGCAGGTTTCAAACACATCCAAAGATGGGTAGCCATTAGTAACCCTCCTTTGTCTCGGACTATTATAAATTTGTGAAACCACATCTTGGTTTTGGCAGTGAGACTATCGATGCATTCTTTACATTTTTTTTTTTGTTAATCCTCTCGCCACAAATCCCGAAATATAACCTACTATTTGGCGACTATTGCCAGGTAATCTCAAAACGGTTTCGTCTAAATCAATAAAATCTATCACATCTAAGTTTTCAATAAATTCTTCATCGGAAGACATACCGGTTGTTGTTACATTTATATTTTGAATGGGTGTACTACTTGAACAGTTTAATAGGGTTATATTTTAAAGGGGAATGCAATTACCGCTAAATGCTGATGTTAGCTCAAGATGGCCGAGGAGTTTTTTATAAATGCTTTTAAACTGTCGAGCATTCGGGTTATTGTTGTGGCCTCCATGTGATCTTATATTGCCGAATAATAACTCTATATGATTTTGGCTTAATTTGTAAGAAGGTAAAAATTTTAAATAATGTTCCTCAATTAAATTTTTATATAAATGTTTTAGACTTTGTATGCATACCACAAATCCTAAGAAGCCGGTTTTGTTTAAACTGTCTACGAGGAGTTTTTCAGTTTTTGTTATTTCAAATGTTTTACTTTGTTTATTCATCCTTTTAGTTACTACAATGATTTTTAAAGTGTTAAGATAATCAGTGGCTTCATCTAAAAAATTAAATACAGTTTCTTTATTTAAGGGAGACAAAGGTTGCTGGAATCCAAATTTTTTAAGATTTCGTGAGTTTAAAACGTCGAAGAGGTCATTAAAGATTTTAACAAATTTGCATGTGGCTTCTGAATCTTTGTAAGACGGCATTTTTAAATCTTTTCTACAAAATTCTATTGCTTTGGCAACACTTCGGCTTAATTGTTGCCAAGTTGCCAAGAGTTGCCAGTTTGACTTTCATTATTTGACTTCTGAAAAAAATGTGTTGGTAAGTTATTTTAGTGGCGAAATGAAGGCCTTGCTCCTCTTGGGTCCTATTAAGTTTTACGAAAAATTCCCATCGCGCCTCCTTGCCCTCTTTGTCGATAATTATATATTTTTTTTCAAATGTATTTCTGACTAACTTTATCATATGGCAAGCATCTAAAAATACAGCAACCTCTTTTCTAGTAGATGGGTGGGGGAAGGTAGTTTTAAAATTTTTGGTATCATCAATTTTACAACCAAGCACTTTCATTGTCAAAATATTGGCTCTACACCCATCAAAAGTCACGGAAACGGTTTCGATTCCTACCTTGTGACATTTTTGCAAACATAGTCTAATTATGCATGCTCTTTGCTTTGCAACTAATCCATTTATAAGAAAATAACCTAGAGGAAGTTTCCAATTTTGAAATGCACACTAACAGCAGGACATATTCCTCCTTAGCCAAGACTTTCTCTTTATCGTTTACTCCCATTCCCATGTCTAGAAAACCTTGATACTTTTTACCGTCCCATATTTTTTGGTGCCTGATAGCCATTTAATCAACCGTTAAATTACATATTAATTTTAAATCTGTATTATCTGTTTTTTTTTTAAGTGCACTAAATGCTTCAGCTGTAAAACCGGGATTACCGTTGAAATTTCCGTACCATTTAGAAAGTGTCCGAGGATGGGGAAGACATGAATCAAACACTTTTCGCGTGTATTTGTACGCAGCAGGGGAATAAAAATGAAGTGTTAATGCCAGCTTACGGAGTGCAGGGGGTATTGTTTAAATGGTTTGATTTTATTTTTAACGTTTTTTAGGTATAAGCTCTGAAATACTTCAGCACTTTCAGTATTTGGTGATATTTGTGATATTATTTCTTTAGAAGGACTAACCCTTTTTTCCAAGACAATGTTTTTAAATGATGATACTTTTTTTTAATCTTGCGTTTTGTCGCTGCAATAATTTTATTTTACATTGGGCTTTTTTTAATAAAACACACTTTCTTTCCAACTTATATGCGAGTTGTTTTTCTCTTAGTGTTTCAATTAATGGTGGTATAGAAATAATTGATTCGTTGACATTATCGGATTTTCCTTTTGCTTGTTTTAAATCTGATCTATGAGCTTGAATGAAAGGTACACAAGAAAAATGAGAAAAAGAATCACTTACGCACATCGGTTCTTGCAATTCTGGTATTGGAGCCGGGTCGTCGATTACGGTGGAAGTTTCAGCAGGATCGTGAACCACTATTGTTGGAGGAGAAACAATTACAGTAGTTCTCTTCGCATGCTCTGTGGCCGTGGCGGATAACGATCGCCCGAAATCAGCCTGAAAACAACATTATCAATCAACACTTGACCAACCCTCGATAAATTTGCTTAAGTTTTCACATAAAAAACAAACAAAATAATTACCGGATAAACAGGCAAAGCTTTGCAATCTAATCGTCGAAGGCCGCTTGTAGTTATGTGTATGTGTTTAGGATGGAAATGATTCGAACACACACGGTTTCCTGCTGACGGTATCCACTTGCTATCACACTGTTGAATTCGAATTGCTTTTATCCATTTCTCCAATTTTTCCGTTTTTTTGGGAAACCTAAGAAAAAATAAGTCATTTTATGAACAATAAGGAACTCCAGTGAAAAATATTATGGCTTTAAAAAAATATGTTCATATAGACCAAGAAACGCTGATTCTGAATATATAAGTTTTATTTCATAATATTAAATGCAGAGTTTTTAATAAATTATTAAAAAGTGCATTTTTAAACCTCTTCCCAAAACACAGCGTTAAGTTGGCATTACTGAAATGGTTAACTGTGACGTCACAGTTAACCTGTCACCTGTGTATTGTATTGTATTGACATTTGAAATGACTTGAAGTGCACACGTACCTATGCAATTCAACATTTCGTGTTTTTGGTTTATTTCCATACTGTTTATAGAGATTTAGATAAATAATAGTTATTGTGTTTATTGAAACATAATTTAGGCCCTCAACAATTTATGAAAAGGGCTATATTTGCAGACAATCTGCAATAAATTTTGTCTATTTGAGGTTAAAGTCATGTCATGTTTTGACATTTAGTTATGTATTTTCAAATTGTTTTTAGTGTAGGGCTTTTTATACAAGTTGTTACACACTCGTCATGATCAGTGTATTATAAATACCAGTGTTTCTGTATGTATTATACATAAAACAATGCATCTACAAAGTAACGCCTGACACAAAACACGACGTCACATGTATTTGCAATGAAAGAGATGATTTATTGTTTTTATATTGCACTTTGATTAAATACAATAACAGTAGCGGTGAAATGTGGACATTTTACCAATGTTTTTCTATATTAAAAGCAGTTAATCTTGAATAAAAAACACACCTCACACCTAAAAATCATTACAAAGCATTCCGCCATGATTATTCTGGGTTCTTCACAGTGTTGCCAACAGTTAGAAGTGAAATTTCCCTAGAATTTCACATTTACGCAATTACCTACGTAGCCACCTGATTGTGTAACACTAATCCTGTTATATGTTAATTAATATGATAATTAATTGGAAAGATATCGGAACTTGGTAAATATACTAATAATACTGTGATTTTCCAAATAAAACACTTTTTGCTACGTGAAGTAATAATTTAAAAGTACGAATACACTCACCAGTGAATTAGAAACTGAATTCCAAATTTAAAAAAAAAACACTTTGCAAAATAAAAATCATAAGCAACCCGCCGCTCATTTGTACCAAGCGTGGTATTTTGAAGACCCCCCCCCCCCCCGAACGTGTCACGTAGTATGGGTACGTTCCCTAATATCATTTTGAGTTGTCAGTGTTAAAAATAACATGGCATGTAAGTAAATGAAAAATAATTAAGATTCATAGGAATTCCAAAAAATATATATACGTATATATATAAATAATACCAGTAATACTGTCATATGTAATAAAATTTTGGTAAATATCGGTTCGGACTGGCCACGCTTATTACGAATAATTTTTAGAAAAAAACTTTAGATTCGCCTTAATTACTATAAAAGGAAACTTTTTGGCTTTGGGCGGCGGAAAATAATGCATTTTAATTTTCAATTGCATAAAACCAAAATTCGCTTCGCGACTGACACAGCGAAAATCCGCGGCCGTACATGTCACTGTGATGTTGGTATCCTTGATAAATTAACAAGAGCTAATACGACTGTAGCCGACTTCGTGGGATAAGGCGCGTAATTATGAAATTTGTCTAGCGGGCTTGTTTGTGTAACATGGTTTGTGATACAAAAGAAAGTGCCCCTTTATAACGCCTACTCGCGTCAAGGCAAGAAAAACATCCCAGTTTTCAAGTGGCTTAGCGGCTACGCTAGGTTTGTGTAACATGGTTTGTGATTCGCGGTATTTCATGTAGGTATCCCACGAAGTCAGCTACAGTCCATAACAGTGACAGAAAGTGACAGCTACGGCCGCGGATTTTCGCTGCGTCGGTTCGCGAAGTGAATTTTGGTTTTATGCAATTGAAAATTAAAATGCATTATTTTCCGCCGCCCCAAAGCCAAAAAGTTTCCTTTTATAGTAATTAAGGCGAATCTAAAGTTTTTTTCTAAAAATTATTCGTAATAAGCGTGGCCAGTCCGAACCGATAATTACCAAAATTTTTGCCAGAGTTCGAAATTTCCCTAGATTTTGTCCTGATTTCCCTTATCCCTAAAAAATATTTTTCTCCCCTAGATCTAGGGAAATTTCCCTCGACATGACATCACTGATTCAAAATGACAACTTAAAAAGTAAAAAACTAACGGTGGGGACGGTGGGTGAAGACCACCATAGATACGGTGCGTTTCTGGGAGTCTTTAAAAATTAAAACTTTGACAATTATTTTAACTATTAAAACTAACTATAAAAATAAAAATAAAAATGCAGTTATTTAAGTTTGAAGGTCTTTATTCATTAAAAAAAATAAAAAAATTGGACTGGAGTTCTCTATTATCAGGATGTATACAGAAAATATTTATCCCTATACCTAACTTATTGCATTAAAAATATTGTAAACCTTCTTGAACTTGCCTTTTCATATACAGCATGTCCGCTATAGCAATAATATTCACAATGGGGGTTTTCGCAAACTATGAATACCGTTAAAAACGTTTAGAAGATTTTAAGATTATTATTCTGATTGTGATTATCGTACTAATATGTAATTTTAATATTTTCATTCATATTTATTGATTTTAAAAATGATCTAAAATGATCTAAACGATTCCAACTGGGCAATATCGACATAATATTAATAGCTTTTATGATTGGTGTCTTATCAACAAATTAACTCTTAATATAAAAAAATGTCAACTTATGAGATTCCACAGAAAAAAAAAACCATTGTTGTTCACCTACTTTCTCAATAATCACATATTATTATCTGTTGATGAAATAAGAGACCATGGTATAACCTTTGACACTAAATTAACATTCATTAAACATATTAATAATATAACCAGTAAAGCATTGCAAATGTTAGGATTTGTCTTACGGATTTCAAAGGATTTTAAAAATTTAAAAACTGTCAAATTACTTTACACTTCACTTGTTAGAAGCCAACTAGAATTTAACTCCACCATTTGGAATCCTTATTACAGTGTACATGAGAATTCTCTTGAGCGAGTCCAACATAAATTTTTACGTTATTTTAACTTTAAATTGGGAATATTTATAGAAAACATTAATTATCCCTCTCTGTTACAATTATTGGGACTCGATACATTAAAAGAAAGAAGAATTTGTTCAGACCTATTTTATTTATTTAAAATCGTTACCAACCTGTTGAACTCCCCTGAACTTCTATCGCTAATAAGTTTCCATGTACCTAGTCGATCAGTTCGTTTCAAATTACCTTATCATTGCAACAATACAGGATCTAACGCTGAACTCAATTCCATAATGAATCGCCTGCATGTACTTGGAAATAAATATGTTTTGGATGAATCTATAAACATTGCTAGTCTAACCTCATACAAACACTACTTAATTAAAACTGTCTGTCAGCGCTTCTCAGTTTAACTATAATCAAATACAGATTAAAAGTATTAATTTCCTAATACATAATATCCGGGATATATAATATGTTGTTTTGTATTTAATAACCTACTCTTTGTACTTTTATGTGATACTACAATTTTTATTGTTCTCATTTATGAATTTTATATTTAAATTTTTCTTTTTCTTTATCTATGTATATTCTGTATTCATATGTAAAATATTTGTAATTATTTTGTAAAAGCCGCTATAATCGGCGTTAATAAATAAATAAATAAATAATACAACCCTGTTTAGCGAATCAGCCAGTCAGCCGAAAAAACGCACACTTGCTCAGAAGTAACACAAAGGCAGGCCGTGGCCCATACCAACACGTGTGTCAATATTGTGAACTGTTGTTGTTTTGTCCGTGTATGTCAATGTATTAGTGAACGAACCTAAGGAACCGAAGCGCGAATGACGTCAGAAATATTGCTTGACAAATTTTAAAAACTATCATTTTATTCACTTTTATGAATGCGGTGTGTAAATGCGATCTGTAACACATATATTTTCTTCTGTATTCTGATAGCTGACTACGTTTACAAAAATAAAGTCCGCGGCGTGTACCTTGTAAAATATTCGGTAGTGGTATATTTTTGTGTTTGAAAAAATTTACCCCCGTCTGGACGGCTGGCAATGCAAATTAGTTTCAGTGTAGACCTTACAGTTCGATAAAAGATACAACACTTAAGAACTGTGCGATCTAAACGCTACAATATGATGCATATACTTTTTCATAAATGGGCCGTGAGCCAATTTTATTGTGGTTTCGGGAGTTTTAGGAGCCATGATGATTTTTATAAGGCCTGTCTAGGTACATCATACGTCAATGCTTCAAAGAGATGTAGTTGACTTCATTCTGAGTGAGTATCTTGTTCGTTTTGTTGAATAGAAATTCGTCAAAGGCGGAGCTTCATCCGAACGAAGCGTTAGGATAACAAGTAGACATTTTAAATGTACTTTACACACAAATTAATGGACATGAATAAATACTAACCTTTCTCCAGTGTTTGAATTCCGTCGAGATTCGCCGAAGGTGAGTGACGACAAAAACTTTCCGAACTTACTAATTCAATTATTAGAAATTGCTTTTGGCTGTTTATAATGCATAAATAAACCAATCATTTGTATCCTGCAGCCATTTCAAATATTATCAGCATATCAATTCATAAATATGCTAAACCCGACTAATATCAACTGTTTGACGTTTGACATTCACACCATAGAAATCTCAAAAACATCAAGAACATAGACAATATTCACAGGGCTGCCAATATAATCATCTCTTCGATCGTTCGACGTTCAAGAATACGTAAAATTGATGGAATCGACAAAGTTCGTCGCAACGACGAGAAATTTTTGCTCGCTGCGAGGCGCATAACGAGTAACAATTGATCGTTGCTCGTGAATAGCTGCCCTGGGTCGATCGATCGTTTTACACGACCCACTGGCGTCATGAGCGGGTCGCGAAGACCCGCTCTTTTCGGGACACAATACGAAACTCGGTAATCGAGTTTCTCGCGCCGGTCGCCGCCCAGATCGGTCAAGTCATATGCGACACGAAACCCAGGTTATAATTGTGTGAACGTTCGCTCACAGCTCACACCTGTAACTAGTAATGTCATGTCCCAGAAATAAATGAAAAAAAAAAACATTCTTCAGGGGTAAAAAAACAATGTTTTGAAGGATATAAAAACCATGTAAAAAACGTGTTGTTATGAAGCTTTTATTGAGAATTTGAATAAGTAAATTAGCTGTAAGCTGTAATGCTTTATTATAAACTATTATTTTATATTTTTTCTTTGTGTGATAGAACAAAAAATAACGTAAACGTGCCCATGAATTATTATGATTGCTATGATACTTTTTGATAGTGGGATAGTTAGGTTAGGAATACAAGTTACAAGAGGAGAGGGTGTACAAAATAAATAATATTTGCAATGTTTGCACGATTTTTATTAGAATTTTAATAATAATATAAAAATTCTTATCCGTGTATGTACATAGATTTTTGTTTAGTGTTATATTATTAAACCTAATGAATATTCAATAATTGTCTAAAGATGACCATAATAGGCTGAGCGTAGACCGGTAACGGTTAAAAATATATTGTGGAGAAATTTTTCAAATTGTTTTAATATGTATTGTTATTTATTAACGTTACGCACGTGTGTGTTGACCGAATGTGTCGCAGTTCGCACCCAGCTACTTTCTACTACCTGAGTCGAGAGAGCGGGTGGCGAAACCCGATGTTTACAACCCGCTCGCTCTCTAATACATCTATCTATCGTCGCTCGCCCCGCCACATTCGCACCCGAAACCCAGGTTGCAGTAGTAGAGCGGTAGCGAGAAGTGGGTCGAGAGACCCGGGTGCTGACAAAAATGACCCGCTCGCTCTTTGGTGGTCCGTGAGCAGGTTTCAATGAGCAGGTCATTCACGACCGACCCAGGACTAGTTTGGGGGCGTTAAACCACGCTTTTATGTTTGGGGGCGTTAAACCACGCTTTTACATAAATATTTATTTATTATAATCTAAATTAATTTTTATTTTTTTATTATAATCTAAATTTTTTTATGTTACATAGGTAATTGTGCTGTGCCTGTCTCACTAGGAGTTCCTGTGTTGAGAGCAGGCGCATTTTAACATAAATAGTTTTAAAATAGTTTATAAAGGATAACAACAACAATGTTATTTACATTTATAGTAAAAGTACAAGGACAGTCAGCATCGTATCAATGGGTTAGCATGCATTAGGTGGTTCTAAAAATATTGTTGATATATTGTCTTTGGTAGTGATCCAAAACTTGGTATCTGTTTTGTATTTTACGTGATTAGTGTGCTGTCTAATGGTCAGTGGAAGTGTATTATAAAGTTTTGTTGCAAAGTACCTGAAGTTTCTTTGACCAAACGTTGTTTTGGCGAAAGGGATAAGTAAGAGATTTTGCCCTTTGGTTCTCGTATCACGAACAGTTTGGATATTGTCATAAACAGTTCTATGTTTGAATAGATAAATTAGTATATTTTTGGCATAAAGTTGCCTAATGTCCAAAACACCGATTCTCCTAAAGATTTCACCCAAACTGCTTGTGATAGGTAGTTTTAGAATAATCTTTATACATAATTAGTTTCTGGGCTTTAGAGATCGGATCAATGGCGGCAGCATTTGCTCCTCCCCAGGCTATGATACCATACTCGATTAGAGATTGGCATAGTGCATAGTAAATTGTTTTGAGTTGGTTCAAGTTAAGAAAGTTGCGAGTTTGTCTAAAAAGGTATATAGATTTTCGAAGTTTGTTTGCTGTACTGATAATATGTTCTTTCCACTTTAAATTACTGTCAAAAATAATACCCAAGTATTTGATTTTTGTAACACGTTCTAGATAGGGGCAATCACATATATGAGTTTCTGATAGTCTGTTACCTAAATACGCATTGGCTATCGCATATTTTGCAGAAAAGGACTTATCTTCTTTGGTAAATGTGTGTAGGAGATTTGAAAAGCACTCGGTAGATAAACCCTTACCGCATTTTACTTCTCCTCAAGCAACATCCTCTTCTCCAACACATTCTTCTTCTTCGAATAGTAGAAAAACTTTAAATTGTTTTTATTGTAAGGCGCAAGGTCATACAAAACCTTTTTGTAGAAAATGGAAGTTTGAATCTCAGAAGAATTCTGACAAACGCCGAGATGACCCCGCTCGCACAAATCCAAAAAACTAGAGCGTGATCCTCTGCGTCCTGCTAGCAAGGATGCCAGGAGATCATCACCCTTAGTTTATAGCTCCAGTAACTGGTTCTTCAGGCGTGACATGGACGCATGCATGCCGATGGCTAGTTCTGGACAAGATATAAGACCCCATGCGAATATTTCGATTCAAAACCTTGTCTTTTCAGGTCTTTTGGACAGTGGTGCGACTGTCAGTTGTTTTGGCGGTTCTCTTTACAACTTCTTTATTAGTTTAAGGTTTAATTTAGATCAAGTTAGAATCGTACGTTATCACCGCTGATGGTGTACATCAAAGTGTAATTGGTACTATGCGAGTACTAGTTACTTATAATAATATTAAGAAATATGTTACCTTTTTTGTTATTTCGTCTCTTTCACCTGTGATTGTTTTGGGAGTCGACTTTTGGAAACAATTTGACATCGCTCCTCAATTGTTTTCAAAGGCCAACAGTGGACGTGATGTTGAAAATACTATAGCTGAAATTCGCAAGATCACGTCAGCTTCCCTACTGTCCCTTCAAGACAATCGTAGGCTAAATAATGTTATAGATAAATTTAAGTCAATTTCTTTTGAAAAATGTGTATTGGGTCGTACTCATTTAGTTCAGCACAAAATTAATACGACAGGAGATCCCATAAAGCAACTATATTACCCATTGTCTCAAACACGTCAAAAACAACTTGAATCTCAACATAAAGAAATGCTAGATTTAGGTGTTGTTCGACGTTCGCGTTCGGCTTGGTCGAACCCGGTTTTGATCGTGCCTAAGAAGGATGGTTCTGCAAGGTTCTGCTTGGACTCCAGGAAGCTTAACAGCGTCACGACAAGGGATTCGTACCCCTTGCCTTATATTTTGCGTATTTTAGACAAGCTACGTGGTGCACGCTTCATATCTTCTATTGACTTATCGAAAAGTTTCTGGCAAATCCCTTTACATAAGGATTCTTGCTGCAAAACGGCTTTTGTAGTACCTGGACATGGCTTGTTTGAATTCGTTAGGATGCCGTTTGGGTTAAAAAACGCTCCTAGTGAACTTCAGCGTCTGGTAGATGCACTTTTTGGTCCAGAGTTCGACGAAAACGTTTTTTGCTATTTGGATGACCTAATTATAATTTCAGAAGATATCGATTCACATTTAGAGCAATTAAATAGGGTTTTCTTACGTCTGAAAGAAGCAGGCTTAACTGTCAATTTGAAAAAGTGTGAGTTTTGTAAGGACGAATTGAAGTTTCTCGGTTACGTTGTGGATGCAAAAGGACTTCGCACAGACCCAGTTAAGTTGGAATGCATTCGTACTTACCCCATTCCAAAGAATTCTAAACAGGTAAAAGCTTTCATTGGCCTGTGCGGATATTATAGGCGTTTTAAAAAGGATTTTTCAACCATTGCTGCTCCCTTAACAAAACTCACTGGTTCAAAGAAGAGAATTAGTAATTTTTCTTGGTCTCCTGAAGCGGAGGTCTCTATTAAGAAATTAAAGAAGGCGTTGACTTCTGCCCCTGTTATTAATTGTCCGGATTTTTCGCTTCCTTTAACGATTCACTGTGACGCGAGCAACGTTGGGATCGGAGGTGTACTTACACAAGTTTTTGAAGGAGAGGAGCACCCTGTATCTTATTTTTCTAGGTGTCTTAATGTGCATGAACGAAACTACGGCGTGACGGAGCGCGAACTCCTAGCGGTGTTAGATTCAGTCAAACATTTTAGGCCCTACATAGAAGGTGCTCACTTCACTGTGGTAACGGACCATTCTAGTCTACAATGGTAAGTCTCACTATCTAACCCGACAAGTAGACTGGCTCGCTGGTCTACTCGTCTGTCACAGTACTCTTTTGATGTTATTCACAGGAAAGGTAAATTAAATACGGTTCCGGACGTTCTTTCACTTAAAGACGTTTCTTTAATTTCTTCCATTGATTCCGTTCCCATGAGTACAGATACTTGGTATAATACCTTATTTTCTAATTGTAAATCAAATCCACAACGTTTTAACAATTTTCAAATTAAGGAAAATAAATTATTTCGTCACACTAAATCTCATTTCGCTCTGCAGGATGACACAGCTTGGAAGCTTGTTGTTCCTTTTGAGGACCGTAACGCTGTTCTATCTAAAGAACATGAGTCGGTTATTTCTTGTCATCCAGGAGTTTTTAGAACTTACAATAAGGTTCAACTTCATTATTTTTGGCCAGGGATGTATAATGACGTCAAAAATTTTGTTAATAGATGTAAAACGTGTAAGGCACATAAAATTAACACTGCTGCGCCGGCAGGCATTTCTACGAACCCGAAAATAGTCACAAGACCTATGCAAATGCTGTCTATTGACCTTGTCGGTCCTCTTCCGCGTAGCTATGCAGGATTTATGTATATTCTAACAGTTGTTGATGTATTTTCTAAATATACCTGGATTTTTCCGCTTAGAAATGCAACTACTAAAAGCATTGTTAAAAACATTGAACAATTCATATTTCTTGTACACGGGTGCCGCAAACGTGCGTCTGCGACAATGGGAAACAATTTATTTCAAAAGACTTAAAACAATTGTTAGCAGAGTATAACGTACCTCCGCCTTTTTATAATGCTTATTACACTCCCCAAAATAATGTGGTCGAATGCTATAACCAAACTATTGGAACTGCTTTGTCTATTTTAACCGAATCTGACCAGCGTAATTGGTCCAGATTTCTGCCTCAAATTCAATCAGCTCTCAATAATACGGTTAATTTTGCAACCGGCTTCACGCCTTCTTCCTCATGCACGGTAGGGAACAAATTATTGACGGAAACTTTTATAAAAATAACTTATCTTCTGGTGTCGTAGACACTACGTTACAGCAATCTAGGGACGAATTTGCTAAGAAGTTGGAAGACTTAGTTCCAATTTATGAACAAGTTTCAAATGCTTTGTTACAAGCTTTTAAGAAAAATGCCCAACACTACAATTTACGCCGTAAGACGGTCAATTATGAAGTAGGCGACGTGGTCTGGAGGAGGAATTTCGTTCAATCCAGTGGACCGAATTATTTCTCTCACAAATTGGCCCCTAGATTCGTTCGCAATGTTGCAACTCTAGCTGATATGAACGGTATAATTGTAGGAAATTTTCATGTAAAGGATATTGTTCACATTGATTAAATATTTCTTACTCTTTATATATAGATGAAACCAACGTGATAGTATGCGGGGCTACCAACCCTGCATGCTGTTGCATTTGTTTCGTCGTGGTTTTTCTAGTCACTTGCTTTTGGGGTTTGGTACCCTCAAGAGGTTATGTCTAGAATTTTCACGAAATTTCCTCAATCTTGCTACCTCATTATTTTTTATTTAATTTTTTCTATAGGAGATGTCGTTTATAATGAATGTCGTTTCCTCTGATCCGTGTGATCAGTGGCGCCCAATATTTTGTTTAAGTCATATTTTGTAATTGACTTAGTCTTTGACGAGATTTTTTAATTTAAAATCTAAATAATTTTTTGTATGAAACGAGTCGTTTCGCCTTCCTTATAGGCTACAATTATACTTACACACTGATGCGTTCGTTAAATAATAGGTTTTGTTGTACTATTTTAGTGTTTAAGTCTGAATCCTTCTTCTCAAGTTCGTTGGAATTTTCTACCGAATAATGATTTTCCAAGGACTTGGAAAGAATGATTCAAAACTTCTGTTTTTGAGAGATTTGAGTGATTTTCTTATGCACAGATTGTTAAAATTTCAACAATTAGTGATTAAGTAAATTTTTTCATAAATATACCATAGCTATGTTAAATAGATTAAGTCTGGTATAACTTTCCTTAAAGTCAGTTAGTTAAGTTTGTTAAGAAACTTTGTTAAGAAATTTTTTTCTTGTCACAAACAAAGGTGGTACTGCCCTGGCATACCTACCCATTAAAGTAACTCATATTTGAAGTTTATCACCTTACCTCTAATACAGGAAAGTGTATTTTGTCTTTTAGTTTTAAGCATTTACATATATAGGTCTCTACATATATAGGTGTCGTTCATTTGGATATTGTTCGATCACACCTTATCTAGTGTCGATTAGCTAATAAGTATATTCGATCACCAATATATCATTGTTTGTTCAAGAAATTTACGACTTTTCGCTTACTTGATGTATTATTATTATTAAGTGTTATTTTTTTTTTTAAGGAAAGCCACCTGGGTTTATCCTCAGTCTTTTCTTGCACAAGCAACGTCCTCTGAGGATGGTTTATCATAGTTACATCTTGTATTTTGTATAGAATCAAGAGTACCTTTGGAGGTTCACTTTTATAATAGTTAGGTGTTTTGTTTAATTGTAATCCCTAAGCTCTAAGCCTAACATTCTAGATCCTGTTTTGCTTCTGTGTTCCTAATGAATTTTTTTTCATAATTTTGATGGATAGGTAATTAAAATATGTAAACCCTAATCTAACCTCTTTTATAGATAGGTAGTGCCTCGGTATTGTAAAACCTGATCTAAACCGTTTGACAGATAGGTATGTCTTTACATATAAACCCTACTCTGACCACTTTGTAATTGACAGTTTTTTTATAAAACTTGTTATACGATGGACAAGTAATAATTGTATTATACTTGATCCGACCTCCTAGACATCAATTTTAAATTGAACGAGTTAATTCTGTATATTTGTTTATACCTTGGTCTAGTTTTAGTTGATAATTTAAGACGCATTAAGTATAATTTGTGTGACGTTACTTTTTCCAAATATCACTTTTGATTAGAATATAAGGATAGAGAGAGAGAGTTAATTTTATGTTAATAATAACTAAGTGTTGCTTTTTTCTATAAATGAAAGTGGGAGCTTGAGTTCTCCATACTCACTAGTGTTTTCTTGAGAGATTGTCTCTCGTCATGTGAGTAACGTGTTAGTAATCTTACAAGCGAGCTTGTAAAAGTGGAGGTATTATTACCTTGAGCTCTCCATACTCACTAGTGTTTTCTTGAGAGATTGTCTCTCGTCATGTGAGTAATGTGTTAGTAATCTTACAAGCGAGCCTGTAAAAGTGGAGGTATTACCTTATTATTAAAAATAAACAAATGTCAGTGATAGCATTTTTTCTAAATTTGTTAATGTAAATTGATCCCTGAAAAGATACATTTTGATACAATAAATGGCCTTTGCCATCCATCTAGCCGATCTAGCGTGATGAATGGCACCAGGCACTTTGAAAAAAAGTGTCTTTTGGGGGAGTACGTCCCAACACAATTAACGAAAGTTGAATTAATTCTTTGTAATCATCCCTTGGCTGTTGGTTTTTTAATTGTTCTGTAAGAAAAAATGATATTTCATCTGAATTCCCTATTTTATGTTTAATGTTTTTATCTTCAATAGCAGTTTTGTATTTTGTCTTGTCTAGCTTTGACCATCCAGTCTGAAACTTGTGGCCAATTTAATACACCATTTCTTTCTGCCTTGAACTCGAACCTGCACGAGCATGGCTTGTTAATGCTGTAGAAGACATAGTCCCACAAACCTCACAAGAAAAAACTCACTAGAAGAACGTTGTTCAATAATGTTCAAAAAGTTCACTTGTTCACTGTTTGAAAAGCAAACGTTAACTAAAGTCCTCTGACCTCTCCCTCACTTCAAAAGAGTGGGAAAACCCCAGGAACCCCAGACAAGGAACACAAAAGGAAGAGTGGTTTATGACACTCCAGGTAGGGATTCCCTGAAGAAAGGGTCCTTAGCAATAGCTCTTTTGTAACAAATCTGACCTTTTAATGGATAGTCGACTTAAATGCGACTTTAAGGATTCGGATCATGCCCGGTCTTGGAAAATATAAACGTTTTAACAAAACGATATCTTCAAATATAAATGTTTTAACAAAAAAGTGATTAGAGTAAAACTTGAAGATAGCAACATTTCCTATGAAATGAAATAATAATCAAATTTCTAGGACAAATAGTTTTCATTTTATGAGGAAAAAACACTATCCAATTGAGTTAAAACTTTCCAAATCTTATTTTCTAGACAAATAGCAAATATTAGGGGGGTCCCGCCGGCATTAGGATGAAAATGTTTTTTCACCTTATACCTTGTGTCTATCATTTGTGACACATCTGCCCTGATGATGGACACTGTATAGGTCTCGCAAGTTTAGTTGACTTCATCACAGTACTCACACAAATGCAAAACTTACATACAGCGTGTTTCGTTTTAGGCTTTAAAAAAAAAACCATTAATTATTATTTCACAATTGAGAATTCGAATCCAAAGCGTGCTGAAGTCGGTAACATAAAACTAATTTTGTTCTTATTGAAACATTCTTATTGAAATACTAGCTGTAATGTTCTGTTATTTAGTGGACACACTAACAGACTCTCCAAATACTTGGATGGAGATTACTTGTGAGAATGAATAGATTCGTGTTTGTTATCTGGATTTATTTATACTTCGCCTATACAATTGGGACTGCGTTAGTCTACCTAACTAGAAGCTAGCTAAAATGGTTCTGCCAAGTGTTTACTGAAAACACTCCCTCTGAGCCCCTCCGATTCCCTATCGGACAACTTAGGTACTACGCTACCTGCCATCTAGCGGAATCTACTGATAGATCATATCACCGCCATCTGTGTCTAAAAGGCGGAAGTTTTTTAGATACACAACATCATCATAACATAAATGTGATAATCTTCAGGATTGAATTCAAACGGGTGTTCATAAATAACACAAGGTTATAAAAATATTGTGTTAATTAAAAAGATTAATTTATTATAATATACATACTTACATAATATTTTATAAAGTAAATAATCCACAAGCCGCCACATGCCGCTACACGTTTAATAGGCATAGATTTTGAAAAGCTAACTACTTTTAAACTTAATTACCAAAAGAAACATCGGTTTCGGTCAGGATAGACGGAAAAACATGCATTAAAATTCGATTTTTATTCAAAGTTAAAATTTTTCCATATAAAACATCTCCATTGCCGCCATTTTTTTTCTACGAATTTGAGAATTGTAAAGTTTCGTTACAATGAATGAATTACTTAGTTTACCTAAACTAAGAACGTAATAACCTATTTTGTGTACCTACGTAAATAGTGGTTTCTTGTAGTAATTGTTGAAATGAAGCGTGATTTCCATAATCTGCGCTTAAAAATTTGGCTGTTTGTAGATTATTTAATTTTTATAATTATGTGTTAGCAATCATCAGCAACAGTAATTATTTAATTATGTATCAGTCATCATCAGCAACTATCTATATGTATATAATCAAAAATATAACAGATTACTAACACAAAGGTGCAAAAGATTAACTGTTTAATACTAGTGATATTCCAATTGATTTGACGTCAAATCACAGAAATTTGAATTTAAAAGTTGACCACCGTTTTTTATATTATGCATAAAATAATTAAACACGCGGAATAAAATTTCACTAGTTTGTCCATTCAGTGATTTGCCACGTCCCGTTTCGTAACAGGACTCCATGATGTCGTAATAAATATTACACCGCGCACTTTACAAACACGCTATTCATTTTTTTCATTTCACTTGCGATATGTAGGTGCACGTATGTTTAAATCAAATTATGAACTGAATGAATAGGACACCCTGTAAGTGCAGCCTTAAGGGGTGTCGTAAAAACCTGCCTCTCTTCTAACTAGTTACAATAAGTGGGCTTAACCGGTGACAGGCCGGAGACGCGCCGGCGCGCGCGTCATATGCGCATGCGCGAGAAAATAATTCAAATATTTGAATAATATTTCCAACAAAAAACTTTTGGTCTGCGATTTTGGCCCTTTTATGTACAGAATTTGTATGAAGAACAGTGTCAGAATCGCTTGCGCCATCATTACTCTCGGAGACACTTAAAGTTTCATTCACCTTGCAACCCTGGAATATTTTTAAAACGATTTCGTCTATGACAATGCGCTGTCAGAATTTGCCACGATTATAACCGTCGCAATAAATGCGTGTTCCGCGAGTAAAACATCGTAAAACCTATTAATTTACGTAATAAATGCAAGTAATGTTGTTTTGGTAGATAGTTTATTGTTTTGTGAACGTGTTTCAGTCAATAAAATATACAATAGCTCAAAATTAATCAACAAAACATTCAATTCAAAATTCAAAATCGTGTTTTGTTACGAAATTTCCGTATTTTTCCTGGAATTCCTGGCCTTTGACCGGTTAAGCAAGATAGAGAGCCTTTTCAGGTTAGTGGGCGTCGCTTGACGTTCACACAGATAGACCAATACATCAATTCTAGGCATTTTTATTGCTTCCAACTTAAGTTGCTTTACCTAACACTGTCCGAAATGTTGGCTAAAAAAGGAGGTAGCGTAACACGGCAT
Organism: Limnephilus rhombicus; assembly: GCA_929108145.2. Classification (NCBI taxonomy): domain Eukaryota; kingdom Metazoa; phylum Arthropoda; class Insecta; order Trichoptera; family Limnephilidae; genus Limnephilus; species Limnephilus rhombicus. Next base: position 1,381,930 of record OV815283.1, on the reverse strand, counting down.
AACACACCAAAAACAAATAACGAAAATAAATCAAATATTTGAATTTAATTATCACATTGTGTATAAGGTCTGTCGAGTTCTGTGATTATTTCAGTTTTAAGCAACTGGCCTATAAATGTTATAATAACAGAACTTGAACAGAACTGTGAAAATAACATCAAATATTTGATGAGTTGTTAAAAATTTTTTAAACAACTCCATCCTTAGTAATATTAAATCTATCAGTAAACGTAGCAAGCTCCACAATGGTAGGTATACAACTTCGAGAGGCCATCTGACGAGCGGCGTGGTCAAGGGGCTCGTGACTCACAATCCGAAGGTCGTCGGTGTGGGCAAATAAATTTTATTTGATTAATTTGTGTTATTTTACAATTAATTCGTTGTATTATGCGCGCATGCGTATTGTGCGCATGCACGAGAAAATAATTCGAAAAAATATTGAACAAAAAATGTTTGTCTGCGATTTTGGCCCTTCTATGTACAGAATTTGTATGAAGAACAGGGTCAGAATCGCTTGCGCCAACATTACACCATAAGATAGGTCAAAATTTCATTCACCTTGCAACCCCAGAATATTTTTTAACGATTTTATCTGTGACATAGAAATGTCATTTTTAGCTGTCAAAATTAATGCGTGTTCCTCGACTAAAACATCGTAAAACCTATTAATTTACGTAAATAATGCAAGTAATGTTGTTTTGGTACATAGTTTATTGTTCTAGGAACGTGTTTCAGTCAATAAAATATAGGATAGCTCAAAATTAATCCACAAAACATTCAATTCAAAATTCAAAGTGGTGCTTTTTTAGTGAATTTTCGTGAAATGGCCTGGCCTCTCAGAGATTAAGGCGAATCTAAGGTTTTTTTCTAAAAATTATTCGTAATAACCATGGACACTAATCCCGAAAAATTACCAAAATAATATATAGTAGATTTGCGGCACGTTCCATAGTGGAAGATAGATGGTAAGACCACCATTCAGAATTGAAATGTTGCTTGGAGTGGCTTTAGCCGTTTGGATTTTGTGCAGTTGGTAGGCGTTCAACGGTTGCTTGTCAGTTATGTAGGGGGGGAGGGGATTAGTCATGCATTTATCAGTAACTAAGACACTTCTTATTTTCCTTACGGATGTTTTAAAAACTAATTGAAATACTAATTTTGTAATGTGTTCAAAATGAATAAATGAATAGAATGTGTTGTTGTTTGTCCAGACATAGTGAGCACTTCAGTGGGCCCTACCCGCGCTCCTGCCACAAGATGGTGCTGGACTCCGGTCGGAGACAGATCTTCCTGCTCGGGAGGTATCTGGATGTCAAACATCGCACCACACAAAACATGAAGGTAAGCATAGTAAAACTCACGCAAGATCTCCATTGTTTTCTTTTTATAAGGTGGACTTTTGAGTCAGAAAGAATGGGTTCATTGGCTCTAATATCTAATGTGAACATTGAACTTATATCCAATTTACGGACACTGCTAAGTCTTGGTGATGAGGTATGTTGATTGGAAATGGCCCCCCTTAACCTGTTGACATTTCGGAAACGAAACAATTTTACCGTGATGAGTTTTGGTCAAAGATTGGTATAAAAACAAAGCATTTTTTTTCTGTTTACCAGATAATACATCTTATTATTCATGTATATACATACACATTTTCCCAGGATAGCTAACTAAAAAAATAATAATATTCTCCAATTTTGGAAACAATTGTCAAAAAAATGGATTCTTACAAATGTAAACTGATTTTTTTATTTCTACACAAACCTGAATACGTACTGAATATAATACTTAACCTGAAAAAAAAAACAATTCAAAGGAGTTTCCAAAGAAATAATGACCTTGATGCTCTTTTTGAAAATGTAAAATATTATTATTTCCACCATTAGATGCGAAAAGTGACTCACAAATGTCATAGAACATTAATTTAAAAGCATTCAGAGAAGCTAGAATTATCAAATAAAAAGTAGCTCCCTGATTGACATTGGCGCAAGCAATTCTGAGCTTGTTTTTCTTACAGTTTTTTAAACCAAAAATTACTTAGAACCACTGTCAATTAAATTATACAATACAGTATTATATGATGGGGCGCTACATATACAAATCAAACACAAACAATTTACATATCACAAAAACTAATAATAAAAACCATTTTAAAAAAACCCTACTCATGTTCATCAGAACTGTTATTCAAACAATTTAAGGTCAGAAAATTAAGTGCATTATACTTTTATCATGCAACATTACAAATTTATAAAGATAGTATTCAAAATAAAGTTGCACCCTTTAAAAATAACAGAAATCTGAAGTCGGGTCCATAGCTTTGAAATTTGCCTTGACAGTCCCATAACAACATCCAATGTTTGTCATCAACATCATAAATATTGACAATCTTTGTTGTGTTTCGAGCTTCCCGTGTTCGACGGAAAACATTTCCTAAACATTCCATCCCAGGTGAAGCGGGAAGGCAGGTAGGGGGGGAATAATTCATATTTTGACAGATGCCGCGTAATGCGGTCGAGTATGGAGAATTAACGGAACGGCCTTTTGTGGTTATGTGCAATGAGCGGGCATAATCACGAGCTTAAAATATTATTATACCTAAATATACAATGGAACCCTCTTAAGAAGTTTTCCAAGGGACCGGAAAAACAAACTTCTTAACCGGTGACAGGCCGGAGACGCGCCGGCGCGCACGTCATATACGCATGCGCGAGAAAATAATTCAAATATTTGAATAATACTTCCGACAAAAAACTTTTGGTCTGCGATTTTGGCCCTTCTATGTACACAATTTGTATGAAGAACAGTGTCAGAATCGCTTGCGCCATTATTACTCTCGGAGATGCTACAAGTTTCATTCACCTTGCAACCCTGGAATATTTTTAAAACGATTTCTTCTATGACAATCGGCTGTCAGAATTTGCCGCGATTTTAACTGTCGCAATAAATACGCGTTCCGCGAATAAAACATCGTAAAACCTATTAATTTACGTAATAAATGCAAGTAATGTTGTTTTGGTAGATAGTTTGTTGTGTTGTGAGTGTGATTCAGTCAATAAAATATACAATAGCTCAAAATTTATCAACAAAACATTCAATTCAAAGTTCAAAATGGTGCTTTTTTAGTGTTTTTTTGTGAAGTTTCACGAATTTCCGCGAAATGGCCTGGCCTTTGACCGGTTAAGCAGGAAAACCTTATATGTGGGAAAAATTGGTTCAATTTTAGGCCGAGGGACCAAAAAAACCATACTTCTTAAGCCACGAAACTTCTTAAGAGGGTTTCACTGTAATATCAAATATTTATAATTATTCTGTTTTTGACGTAAATATTTACGCACTCTAAATTCTTAGTAATAACTTTAGGTAGTGCAATAATCGATATTAGTCGGAAATCTTTCTTGATAAATAAATATCTATTAAAATGTCTGTGTTTTCTCCCTGATGCATCTCTTTTTCATCAGAACGCATTTTGACATTGATATAAACGCCAAAAACGTCAAGTGCTCATTATGCGTCAACACGTCCTTCCACAAGCCAAATTGTGTGTGATAGTGCGAACTTCGCACCAATCTTTCAACCGTGTTTAGTGTTTTAACAAACGGAGGAGATGGAAAACAAAAAATGTTGATGTGATGTTTGATGGACTTTCACGGTAAATTGCGGCAAATGTTTGAGCTCTGGACCCGTCTATAGATAAACATCAATACTTCCTACTCCAAAATGTAAAAAAACAATAGGACAGTTAAATCATAAATATCTCCGGAGTTAAATTTTTTAATTCACTACCTGAAAAAATCAGAAACATGAACAGTAACCTAAAAAAATTTAAAACTCAGCTTAACTTTTTCCACGCGATCGTAACAACAGTTAATACGGCAAAAGCCATGCCTCACACGCGCCCGTGTCAGCCCTTGTTACGCTAACTTCGACTGCCGATATCACAGCGCTAATATGTCACAGTTTTTTTTCCCGCTCGCTAGGACATTCGTGTAACTATCACGATGCTGACATCTTCAGGCATATTTCGAAACTAAAATTGTATTTCGTAAAAAGCATCTATAATCAAGTGAATGTGTCCTCGTGCCTTTGAGTGCCATAGTTCACAATTTAGTCAACAGATGGCGCTAGTAGTAATTCGCAGTTTGCGCATGCGATGCCGATTGACCATATTAGACAAGCGTCGATAACATTTATTGTCGAGATCGCGCGTATTCTAAACGTTTGTTTGTGTTGTGAAACTGTGATTTTGACTTTACATAAAAAATTTATTAATTTAAGTGTCATCAGAGGTTTTAGAACTTGTTTATATGAATTAATAATAATAAGTGATTGAGGTACCACTTGTGTCTATCAACGCAGTGTCCTGAGTACAAGCATGCGGATAAATGGCGCCGCCTTTAAGAAAACATGGGTATGTTTTTGTATGGAATTTAATTTTTTTGTTTTTATAAACATCTAGGAGTGTTTACAGACGACGATTTGGTTTCAAATTGTAGATAATAATCTCATCTGTTTATATAGTATGATAAATCATGCCATAATATGCTGTAATTTGACATAAAATTGGATGGATAGGTATTTGAAAACATCTACCGCGTATGGGTATTGAAAAAATGGAGTAGTTCAACGCAGGGAAAAGGTTAAAAATTATACCAAAAATTTTAACTGAATAAAAAAAAATTAAACCAATATAATAACACCCCCCATACACACAAGCCCTGCTTATTTATGGGAGTAAATCAAATACATATATTATGTAATTAATTATTGTATAAAATTTATTGTAATTTATGTTACTTTTTGTAAATAAATAAAAAAATACATAAGATGAAAATATAAATAAGATGAAAAGAAAATATAATACATAAGATTAAAAAAATATATGTATTTTTCCCGGGTGCCGGCGCCTGAGCCTTAGCGAACAAATTGTTTAACAAGTATTGCCAAATAAGATGCAGATCCCTAACCCGTGCATTAGTACATTTTACAATTTTTTATTTATTTATTGTTTCTTTACACTGCAGGTAAAAATGTTTTCAATACAATTTGTTACCTCACTAGGACAAGCCTGTGTTGAGGTTAACAATAATTATACAAGTTAACAAAATAACACAAAATTATACAGATTTTGAAAGAACAATATTGTTGTATTTCTTACAGATTGAGATTAGATTATGGGTACCTACTGGTACCTACTAAACTGATGGCGCTAGGTACTACATTAAAATAGACTTTTAGGGTGACCATAGTTTTGAGATCTGATTTAAAATAAAATAAAGTTTTTTTTTTGTTTTTTTATTTTTAAGGATTAAGTTGTGAATAATAAATATATGTATATAATTTAACATGCTGTAGATTTGGCAAGAGGAAGATGAACAAAAACGGTTCAAACAAAAATAATATTATTTTAGCTTATTATTATAAACATACTCATTTAGCTAATAATTTAGAAAGGACAAAGTAGAGAAAATCAATTGGCAATCCTCGACTAACACAAATAATTTAAGATCCTTTTTAAAAGTGTACAAGGAATTGATTGATTACCATAATTTAATTTCTACTTTATACACGATTTCCTAGAAAATAATGGTAGGAGCAGGAAACCGATAGATCTACATCAGATGCATTTCAATTTTTTTTTTTACTAATTTCCTTTTTTTTTGGCATCTGAAGAGTTAAAAAAACTTTTGGAGCCGGGTTTAGGTTTCAAAGCATTTTAAAACACAATAAGCAACTGATGTTAAATATGAAGAGATTGATTTTTCCAAATTTACCAAAAAAATTCCCACTTTGGACTCAATTTACTCAAAAACGAAAGCTCAAATAAAAAAAAAAGTTATACCACAAAATCGACTCCAAATGCGATGTAGATTCAACCAGTTTCCCGCTTGTACCATCAGTTTCCAAACACCATATGTACGCTAAATACCTTTATTATTATGAACATCTTTTTCTACTGAATTGCAAGTGTGGAGTTTTGTTTTTTGGTGATTGGGCCTATGAAAAGTGTGAGTGACCCGATTGCTTTACTTTCAGAGTGACCTGTATGTATTTGACATTGGGGAGGGCGTGTGGTGCAAGCTGTGCGAGGACACAGGGGGACGCGGAGGCCCCCGGTTGATCTTCGACCACCAGATGTGCGTGGACTCGGAGCGCCACATCCTCTATGTCTTTGGTGGCAAGATTCTCTCCATGTACAGGTATGTTCACCAAATAGTATCTAGTTTTTCTTTATCCAAGAAGAGATACACCGAATCCCTAATATGGGGTTCCCACATATTAACTTTTGATCAGATGCCCGGATAGCGGAAGTTCCCGATTTTAAGTGCTTAATTTTTTTTCTTTTTTGTATGTTTTTTTAATTTATGTGATTATGAATATTGGTTCAATATTTAATGCGATTTCAATTTTGAAGTAATTAAAAAGACCAGCTCCGATTTATAACATATATTTGAACACTTTACACAGTGTTGTTGACTTAACCCCTCAGGCTAATTTGTTAGTTTTTAGGAACAACTCGTACAGTTCTCGTAGAAATCATTGTGCCTCCCTTATTATCACAGTGTTATCTTACGGTGTTAGAGACAAAAACAACACCTGAGCTGTCACTCATAACCCCAAATTAGCAATGCTGGTTTATTAGAACTGGTGCCCACACATTCTTACTCTCATTCTTGCTTCCCTGTCTCAGTCTACCAAACTGATATTTACCAACAGTTATTATTTCCGTCATTACAGCGAGACGGATGAGAACCAGCAGTACTCGGGGCTGTTCTCGTACCATATAGCCGAGGACCGCTGGAGCTTGCTGCTGCCCGACACGGCCGCCACGCTCTCCCACCACCACTCCATCCTCTCTCGCGCCAGCCACTCTATGCTCTTCCACCCGGTGAGTCTCAATCAAATCTTTCAACATTTAAAAAAAAATTATTATGTGTTGGAATAAATGTTTTACATGATCCGATCACTAAGTTGATATTAAATTTTTCAACATCACGTATTGATTTCCTATAGTGTGAAATCGTTGTTTCACAGAATTGAAACGTTGCTTGAAATGGCTTTGGTGAGCAAATCTGATTAGCCAAGTACTTCCCCACCCTACTTCAGCCTCACAACGTACCCCAACTGGGCATGCCATAGCTTTACTGGCTCCAGACAGGAGTAGTTGGGACCCTTGTGCAGTATTCACATAAAAAAAAGGTCCTCAGGTTTCACCGGGACTGGTGTTTTTTTCCATTTGAGCTATTGCCATCTCATTACTTTCGATCATATACAAAGTTGCGTCCATTCCTTTTTTATTTTATGTGTCCTTGTCTGTTTCATATTTTCATTGAGTGTTGTTGATATTAACCCCTCCGCAACGTAAGCAGATATAAGCGTTAAAAATAGGACAGCAGTCAAGTACAATAAGCGTGTTTATACGTCAGCGCGTGTGTTTCCATAGAAATCGTTATAACTTCGTTATTGTTTTAGTTACATCCCTAAAACAAAAAGTCAAAGGTCGATAGTAGATCAAGCTGCACATTTCTATCAAGTTGTCTATGGAAATACATAACAGGAATCAGCTGTCAATCGTGTAGTTGACAAAAATATTTACCTGCGCAAATTTGCTACCGGCAGCTCCACCGCGCTCCACATTTTAAATTTTTATATGAAATGATAAAAAAGTGAGGTGACAAAAGTGTTTATTACACATATATACAATAGAATAAGTATTGTTGTTTGCATAATCTGTGATTTTAGTACCGTTTTCACATAAAAACATCACGTGAGTCATTTTTACCTATTTTTAATGTTTGCGTTCTAAATTTTAATATTTACAAATGCTAATATTTATTTGTAATATAATAATTTGAAAGCCTATTTTGTAACCTTTCTAAAACAGTTTTTACTATTCGGCTACGTTCAGAAATGTTTCATTTATGGAGCTTTAGTTGTGAAGCGGTTATAACTAAAAGTTTTCATAAAATGTCATTTCGTTTAAGACACCAAAAGCTAATATTCTCGAAAATTCGGAGGGATTAAGTTCTTCCATGATTAAATATTACAATAAGGTTTATAAACTTCTATGAGTTATCCATGAATAAATTTATTTATTTAATTTTTACAACAATGGGGTATTTCTACTTTTTTTAGTGCTTTAAAAATTAAGCAAAAAAATTACTATGATTATAACATTTTTATTTTATTTTTATGTTGACGAATAAATTTTCTACAGCGAGTCAAAAGTTTACCATTTTTGAATTACCGCTAAAACGATATTTTGGGGCGGGGCGTGTGTATCGTGTGACGTCATGAGCGTGGACGCTCACTGACAGTGTTTATTTATGCTGGCTCAGCTGAGCGACGCTTGTGATGTCACAATCCGATTTGCCAACCACGGGCTGTTTTGATTGTTTTTAAAATCAAGCGAATTGAATGAATGAAAAATCAAATATTGAATGAAAACATAAAAAAACAAATATTTTTAGTTCGATGACTAAAATCAGAAAATGATCTTTAAATATTCTGTACATTTTCAACAGAATCCCTCGTTTGTGGATATACCCCATTGTATAGATTTAATAATGTTGCATCAAAATCTCTTACATCCGCAATAAAACCACCTTATTTTCAATTTTAGAAGTTTTGTTTTTTCAGTACTTGATAAAGTTTATAAGATAGATAATATTATTATATGTATGACTAATTTAAAATTGTTTTTCCCAGGTGACCCGCACCCTGTACGTGTTTGGGGGCCAGCGCCACAAGGAGCACCTGGCCGACCTGCTTGCCGTGTGGGTGGGCGAGGAGCCCCCGAAGGTGCGCTCGCTGTGCCAGGCACCCGCACGCAGAGCGCCCCCGCCCGGATTCAACCACCGCGCCACCGTCGACACCGATCTCAACGAGATATACGTTCTGGCCGTGAGTACCTTAACTTCAATTTTAAACATGCTTCAAATTATGGGGACGAGGGCTGTCCGTGAAATAAGATCTCCAAGGTGCTGCAGTCCTTTTAACACTGGCGTATAGCCTGCTTTCCCTACGCCAAATCCCCACCACCATTCACCCTCAGACTAGTTGCTAGAATACACAACAGGGGTTCAGCCATTATTGATTGTGTGTGTCTGTGTGTATTAGGGAATCAGCAAAGAAGACAAGAGGATCTCCAACTCGCTGTGGGTGTTTTCCCTGTCCCGCCTGCAATGGAGGTGCATCTATAAGAACGATAATCAGGGACAGAACTACTGGGCCAAGATGCAGCAGTCGGAGCCGTGTCCCAGGTAACTTATTCTGTTCTCCCCTCCTCCTAAGTGCCCTCCACACACAGTGAAAGTGGTTCAGCCAATGACGTTATATATAATATCTTTGTTTCTCCCTGCGTGTCCTTTCCAATTCGTCCCCGTTCCCCTTCTGCCTCCTGTTCCCCTCCACCTTCCTCTCCTTTCCCCTTTTCCATTTCCACCCATCCCAAAAACTCCCCTCCCCCCCGCTTTTCACTTTTCCCGCCTTCCTCCTCCCTGGACCCCGTCCCGGGAATCTCCTCCCCCCTTCATTCCCCTTCACCCCTCGGACTCCCCTCGCGGAAACCTTCGCGAACGTGCACACAACAACTCACCCAAATATCATCGCAATTGGATTAGTATAGGAAATAATTTCATAACGCCAGAGCTCACTATTATACATAGAAACCATCGCGGGCACACGCTTATCAAATCACCAAAGTTTCATCGCAATTGGATGAATGGTTTAGGAACACATTAGACACAAACACGCAAGTAAACATACATTAATATATATATGGAGATAGATTCACCATTGTGTCACAACTCCAAGTAGAATTTGGCAAGTTAGAAACACTCTTGTGTTTTCAGGAAATTCTGAAGTTATGCATCTACGATAAAGATTGACATTCAAAGAGTGTGTGTGTTTTCTGTTGGGGCTATTTACATGCTCCAAAAGAAGGAAATTGGGAGGCCTAGCATGGTTGATTGATAAAACCCTGTATCAATACGATGTTGGTTGTTAGGCGACGTTAGGCAATATGTGCGATCACGGTCATCAATTTATATAAAAATATTGTTCCGACAGCCGGTAAACAAAAGCTGCCTAATGAAGTGTTTGAATTGTTGAAGTGGTCAATGTTTGTTGGTCATGTCAATAATGGTGGGTGCGGTTGTTTCCAGGTTCGCCCACCAGCTGGTGTACGATCAGGTGGGGAAGGTGCACTATCTATTTGGAGGCAACCCGGGCCAGTCCTCGCAACCCAGTCTGAGGCTGGATGACTTCTGGAGGCTGGAACTCTCCAGGTAACTTAATTAACTATCTACTTACTGTTGTATTCAGGTCGGGGACCAATATCCTCCACTAGTATGTCCAGATTGTCCAGTGTCTAGTCTCTAGAGTTTCTTCTATCAACTTTACGGTACTATTTATTTTTGTGTGATGAAATATATCTAACAAAAAATACACCGTCTTTGATGATAAAATACCGAAACTTACCGACACTGATCCAGTAAGATGACCTCTTTGTTGCCTGATATTGTAGAGCATTATTCTATTTGATTGAAATGAAAATTGCGTAATCATGTAATTTTCTGTAATAAGGAACTCCAGTGAAAAATGATTTGGCTTTAAAAAAATATCTTCATATAGACCAATAAACGCTGATTCTGAGTTTTATTAAAAAGTCAATTTTTCATCATGTCATTGAAACACGCCGTCAAGTTGGTATTATTAAAATGTTTAGTGGTGATGTCACTGATCGCCGTAAAGTCATTGTATGGGAATGTAGGTATGACACAAGCCATCGTATTAACAACGTTTCATCTTCATTTATTTACATACTGTTTATAGAGATTTAGTTGTTGTGTTTATTGAAACATTATTTAGGCCTAAATAATTCAGTTTCAAAAATAAAGGTATCTCTTATTAGTTTACCTCTATTATTGAAAATATTCAAAAACTTCTGTACAAAAAAATAGTAATGCTACTCCAGGGAGAATACTTCGAACTCCGAATTTCAAAATGGCACCAGTCGAACAGCTGATTGCGCGATCTTATAGTAGGGGAGCCCAAGAGGCTAAATGGTTAGTTACTTGAGCGTTGTGGGGACCTAATGGATTGAGTAAATCTCAAAATCCCTGCTTGGGCTCCCCTACTATTATCAGTTTGGTGCTTCGCTTTCCATTAATATTGATTTCGATTCTTAAAAGCCAAAAAAATAATAATTTCCCGTAATAAAATATAATAATATAATAAATAAACAATTCCACCTAGATAATATTTGAAGTTATGGAATATTATCATACTTTCTTCCATATAAATGTCATTGTGGGTGGTTTGGTATATTTATGCTGTTATAGAAATGACAACACCTGTTGAAAATAAAAATAACTTTTTGTGAGTGATGACATCACACGATTCACCGTACATACGGTGGTTTTCGGGGATCTTGAAAAATTAAAACTTTGACAATTATTTTTACTATTAAAACTAACTCTAAAAATAATAAAAAATATGTAGTTATTTAAGTTAGAAGGTTATTATTCATTAAAAAAAATAAAAAAATGGACCGGAGTTCCTTATTGAAATTTACATCTATTCGGTTGTTCTTTTAATTAATCTGTCATTATAATCGAAAAAAATTTGAGAGTTGAAAATTGTTGTTTTGCTGCTTCAATAAAAGAATAATGCTTTTTGACCAACCCATAGCCAAATGGACAAATGTGTTACGCAACCTGTTATACTTCTAATGATGTAAGTCCATCCTCTGTGGTTGAGAGGCAAGGCTTCAAATCCAGGCGTGCGCAAGGAAATTTTATATGATTGAATTTAGTTTTCATAATTATTTAATCATTAAAAACAATTTGTAAGGTATATTTGCAGCATTTTCCAGAGTGGAAGATACTCTCATTATAGCCCTGGTGTAAGACCACCATTCAGAACTGAAACTTTGCTTGAAATGGCTAAATGGCTTTAGTCATGTTGGTGACTTTTTTTTACATGAGCTCCACACAGGAGGCCCCGAGGAAAATAATTTCCATCAGGATCTATGTCATCTTTGGGGATGTTGTGTGGAGGGGTTTTTTAAGGAAAAAAGGAGAGGAGAGTTCTGGGAAGGAAAAAGGTTTAAGGGGTGGGTAGGAATCTGGGGTTCAGTGTGTCCTGGTCATCCGCCTCCAAGACCTAGACAAACCTTACCCCATGAACCCGGGCACCCCTGCTAAATCACCAAACGTAGCGAACCACTTGGGGTGACCTATGGCAGAGGTGTTGGTGGTTTAATAAAGGTTCCCGGGGCTAGATCAGAATAGCCAAATACTTCTTCACCCGTCTCTTCCCCGCCTCATCCCTGTAATGTTTGTTACAAAAATTAACATTTAGTTATTTTAGGTAACATTTATTAGGAATGTAACTTGTTGACCAGAATGCATAGATTCCGTTTCCGGATCTGACATAGACAAGTTTTTGTCACAGATATTTTAGCATAACAATCCTCTCGCCACTTACCTTCTTCAGCCACACAAAATACTCCAATAACAAATAAACAAATATCCGTGGATGTAATATAATAATATAATAACAAATAAACAAATATCACACTGGCTCCAGGCGATTGGGACTGTTGTGCGGTGTCCACATAAAAAAATAATACAAATATTTTCAGAATTTCCATAACCTGGGAATGTTTGTCTCTTATCAACAAAATGGCATAGAACTAAATAGAAATGTGGTTGCAGGCTGAGCGGAGACTGCGCATGGAAAAGAGCGCGCCTGAGCCTGCGCCGGCTGCAGTACGAGGAGCTGGTGCGCGCCGGCCATTCCCGCGAAGCTCTCACCTTCCTGCAGACACGCCTGCACCAGGCCACCGACCACGAGAGCAAAGAGGAGGCCAAGCAGGTTACCTCTCCTGATTATCGCTACTGCTAATTTAATTGTCAAGTCATACTAACTAAATTTAAAAGAATTACTTTGTTTTATTTAACTCGGGCATGTGCACAGTTTTAACTTCACTTTACCTTTATCTGAGAAATGAGGTGTCAAATTTTGCAGACTATTTCTCATAATCTAATTATCAATTTCTGATTTTGAGGTTGAATCTTGGGTAAAGTATTTTAATTGAACATGTTTAAAAGAAATTTTTTAAATAGGACATATACTTACTTAGAACATAAGTAAACATGCAAATAGAACCATGTGCAACCAGCTAGGTGAGCTAGAGCATAATAGGTGTTTACATTTCTCCAAAGCAATTCCAAGCCGGGCGGGGGCCTGGCTTGGTGGCCGGGGGGCCACGTTGTGTTTAAACATTTCCATTAAAATATGATAAACTTAAATACTTTACACAAGATTCAACCTCAAAATAAATAAAAAATGTTAATTAGATTACGAAAATTGGTTTTTGCAAACTTTGAAACCTTAGAACATTAGTTAGAACTAGTGTCCGACCGAAACCGAAACTGAATCTTCGGTGTCTGTCTCAGTTTCGACCGAAACCGAAACTTTTTTAAGTATTTAAATAAATAATATTATGTAATGTTTTAATTGTAACTGAACATTAGCATCCTGTTGACAAACTGTTTTATTGCGGTTTAACGGGATTGTACCTTGAAAACCAATAAAAAAAAAAAAAAAAAAAAGCGAAACTCAATTGAAAATCTGGAAACAGAAAAATCAGAATAACATATTGACACCTCTGGGACTCGAACCCAGGACCTCTTGCTTTCCGGGCAAACGCGCTAACCACTGCGCCACGGTGTCGATATGAAATCAGAATAACATATTGACACCTCTGGGACTCGAACCCAGGACCTCTTGCTTTCCGGGCAAACGCGCTAACCACTGCGCCACGGTGTCGATATGAAATCAGAATAACATATTGACACCTCTGGGACTCGAACCCAGGACCTCTTGCTTTCCGGGCAAACGCGCTAACCACTGCGCCACGGTGTCGATATGAAATCAGAATAACATATTGACACCTCTGGGACTCGAACCCAGGACCTCTTGCTTTCCGGGCAAACGCGCTAACCACTGCGCCACGGTGTCGATATGAAATCAGAATAACATATTGACACCTCTGGGACTCGAACCCAGGACCTCTTGCTTTCCGGGCAAACGCGCTAACCACTGCGCCACGGTGTCGATATGAAATCAGAATAACATATTGACACCTCTGGGACTCGAACCCAGGACCTCTTGCTTTCCGGGCAAACGCGCTAACCACTGCGCCACGGTGTCGATATGAAATCAGAATAACATATTGACACCTCTGGGACTCGAACCCAGGACCTCTTGCTTTCCGGGCAAACGCGCTAACCACTGCGCCACGGTGTCGATATGAAATCAGAATAACATATTGACACCTCTGGGACTCGAACCCAGGACCTCTTGCTTTCCGGGCAAACGCGCTAACCACTGCGCCACGGTGTCGATATGAAATCAGAATAACATATTGACACCTCTGGGACTCGAACCCAGGACCTCTTGCTTTCCGGGCAAACGCGCTAACCACTGCGCCACGGTGTCGATATGAAATCAGAATAACATATTGACACCTCTGGGACTCGAACCCAGGACCTCTTGCTTTCCGGGCAAACGCGCTAACCACTGCGCCACGGTGTCGATATGAAATCAGAATAACATATTGACACCTCTGGGACTCGAACCCAGGACCTCTTGCTTTCCGGGCAAACGCGCTAACCACTGCGCCACGGTGTCGATATGAAATCAGAATAACATATTGACACCTCTGGGACTCGAACCCAGGACCTCTTGCTTTCCGGGCAAACGCGCTAACCACTGCGCCACGGTGTCGATATGAAATCAGAATAACATATTGACACCTCTGGGACTCGAACCCAGGACCTCTTGCTTTCCGGGCAAACGCGCTAACCACTGCGCCACGGTGTCGATATGAAATCAGAATAACATATTGACACCTCTGGGACTCGAACCCAGGACCTCTTGCTTTCCGGGCAAACGCGCTAACCACTGCGCCACGGTGTCGATATGAAATCAGAATAACATATTGACACCTCTGGGACTCGAACCCAGGACCTCTTGCTTTCCGGGCAAACGCGCTAACCACTGCGCCACGGTGTCGATATGAAATCAGAATAACATATTGACACCTCTGGGACTCGAACCCAGGACCTCTTGCTTTCCGGGCAAACGCGCTAACCACTGCGCCACGGTGTCGATATGAAATCAGAATAACATATTGACACCTCTGGGACTCGAACCCAGGACCTCTTGCTTTCCGGGCAAACGCGCTAACCACTGCGCCACGGTGTCGATATGAAATCAGAATAACATATTGACACCTCTGGGACTCGAACCCAGGACCTCTTGCTTTCCGGGCAAACGCGCTAACCACTGCGCCACGGTGTCGATATGAAATCAGAATAACATATTGACACCTCTGGGACTCGAACCCAGGACCTCTTGCTTTCCGGGCAAACGCGCTAACCACTGCGCCACGGTGTCGATATGAAATCAGAATAACATATTGACACCTCTGGGACTCGAACCCAGGACCTCTTGCTTTCCGGGCAAACGCGCTAACCACTGCGCCACGGTGTCGATATGAAATCAGAATAACATATTGACACCTCTGGGACTCGAACCCAGGACCTCTTGCTTTCCGGGCAAACGCGCTAACCACTGCGCCACGGTGTCGATATGAAATCAGAATAACATATTGACACCTCTGGGACTCGAACCCAGGACCTCTTGCTTTCCGGGCAAACGCGCTAACCACTGCGCCACGGTGTCGATATGAAATCAGAATAACATATTGACACCTCTGGGACTCGAACCCAGGACCTCTTGCTTTCCGGGCAAACGCGCTAACCACTGCGCCACGGTGTCGATATGAAATCAGAATAACATATTGACACCTCTGGGACTCGAACCCAGGACCTCTTGCTTTCCGGGCAAACGCGCTAACCACTGCGCCACGGTGTCGATATGAAATCAGAATAACATATTGACACCTCTGGGACTCGAACCCAGGACCTCTTGCTTTCCGGGCAAACGCGCTAACCACTGCGCCACGGTGTCGATATGAAATCAGAATAACATATTGACACCTCTGGGACTCGAACCCAGGACCTCTTGCTTTCCGGGCAAACGCGCTAACCACTGCGCCACGGTGTCGATATGAAATCAGAATAACATATTGACACCTCTGGGACTCGAACCCAGGACCTCTTGCTTTCCGGGCAAACGCGCTAACCACTGCGCCACGGTGTCGATATGAAATCAGAATAACATATTGACACCTCTGGGACTCGAACCCAGGACCTCTTGCTTTCCGGGCAAACGCGCTAACCACTGCGCCACGGTGTCGATATGAAATCAGAATAACATATTGACACCTCTGGGACTCGAACCCAGGACCTCTTGCTTTCCGGGCAAACGCGCTAACCACTGCGCCACGGTGTCGATATGAAATCAGAATAACATATTGACACCTCTGGGACTCGAACCCAGGACCTCTTGCTTTCCGGGCAAACGCGCTAACCACTGCGCCACGGTGTCGATATGAAATCAGAATAACATATTGACACCTCTGGGACTCGAACCCAGGACCTCTTGCTTTCCGGGCAAACGCGCTAACCACTGCGCCACGGTGTCGATATGAAATCAGAATAACATATTGACACCTCTGGGACTCGAACCCAGGACCTCTTGCTTTCCGGGCAAACGCGCTAACCACTGCGCCACGGTGTCGATATGAAATCAGAATAACATATTGACACCTCTGGGACTCGAACCCAGGACCTCTTGCTTTCCGGGCAAACGCGCTAACCACTGCGCCACGGTGTCGATATGAAATCAGAATAACATATTGACACCTCTGGGACTCGAACCCAGGACCTCTTGCTTTCCGGGCAAACGCGCTAACCACTGCGCCACGGTGTCGATATGAAATCAGAATAACATATTGACACCTCTGGGACTCGAACCCAGGACCTCTTGCTTTCCGGGCAAACGCGCTAACCACTGCGCCACGGTGTCGATATGAAATCAGAATAACATATTGACACCTCTGGGACTCGAACCCAGGACCTCTTGCTTTCCGGGCAAACGCGCTAACCACTGCGCCACGGTGTCGATATGAAATCAGAATAACATATTGACACCTCTGGGACTCGAACCCAGGACCTCTTGCTTTCCGGGCAAACGCGCTAACCACTGCGCCACGGTGTCGATATGAAATCAGAATAACATATTGACACCTCTGGGACTCGAACCCAGGACCTCTTGCTTTCCGGGCAAACGCGCTAACCACTGCGCCACGGTGTCGATATGAAATCAGAATAACATATTGACACCTCTGGGACTCGAACCCAGGACCTCTTGCTTTCCGGGCAAACGCGCTAACCACTGCGCCACGGTGTCGATATGAAATCAGAATAACATATTGACACCTCTGGGACTCGAACCCAGGACCTCTTGCTTTCCGGGCAAACGCGCTAACCACTGCGCCACGGTGTCGATATGAAATCAGAATAACATATTGACACCTCTGGGACTCGAACCCAGGACCTCTTGCTTTCCGGGCAAACGCGCTAACCACTGCGCCACGGTGTCGATATGAAATCAGAATAACATATTGACACCTCTGGGACTCGAACCCAGGACCTCTTGCTTTCCGGGCAAACGCGCTAACCACTGCGCCACGGTGTTGATATGAAATTCGGTAATGTTTAACTGTACCATACTTCGACTAAGAACCACCTACATTATCTTCATTTTCTTTAACGCATATATTATTGGCAACTATCTTTATGTATGATTGCAAGATTCAAACCCGAACTAAATGCTCTCTAGATAGTGGATGTCGCATATTAAATAAAATGGATAAAAGATTTATCCAGACACTATACTACTTCTTGGAACAAAAATTTGTCAATAATCAACACTTACATTATAAAGGAAGGACCTCATTAATTGAGTATTTTAATTTTTATTGCATTTACAATCACGAAATCCTTTTTTTATGTGTTAAATGAAATAAAAAACAATAATTGAAGTATGTAAAATTTTTTTTTTTTTGATATTACTGATATAAAACAAATCAAAATTAACAAACATGTTAACCACTTCTTCCAACAAACATTTGTCAATAAACAACACTTAACCTCTGAGTGGCCATGCTATTTCACGAAAATTCACTAAAAAAGCACCACTTTGAATTTTGAATTGAATGTTTTCTTAGATAAGTTTTAAGATTTTCACGGCCAAAAGCATTTTCGTTATTTGTTTTTGGGGTGTTATGCCGTGTTGTGCTACCTCCTTCTTTAGCCAACGTTTCGGACATCGTTGCAGTGTCCATCATCAGGGCAGATCCGGCAGATGTGTAATTTTTAGTCGTGAAGTGTGTGCTTATTTACTTCAAAGCGATACCGTGTCGCCAGCACCACTAACTTTCACCAGTACAAAATAATCGTGACAAGCAGTGGCATCATCGCCGCGGAACGGAATAGAAAGTTCATTAAAACGTGGTATTTATGCTAGCCAGGGGCAAGTCCGTTTGCGGGATGCCGACGGAAGTGGCTCCATCTCTTAATGAAATCTAAAATTAGAAATCACAATGGTAAGAATTTAAAAAAAAAAATTACAATGGTTAACTTTCACCAGTACAAAATAATCTTGACAAGCAGTGGCGTCATCGCCGCGGAACGGAATAAAAAGTTCATTAAAATGTGGTATCTATGCTAGTCAGGGGCAAGTCCATTTGCGAGACGCCAACCGAAGTGGCTCCATCTCTTAATGAATTCTAAAATTAGAAATCACAATGGTAAGAATTTAAGAAATAGAATTACAATGGTTAAAGCGAATTTAGTCGATATAAATCAAAATGGTTTACCACGAGCTGGCATTACTGTATACTTAGACATGGTTTTTTTGCTCTATTAATATTAAATGAATTTTACTAGAATTAGAATTACACTGGTTAAAGCGAATTTAGTCAATATAAAGTTATAACACAAATTGGTTTACCACGAGCTGGCATTACTGTATACTTAGACATGTTTTTTTGCGTTTAGCTTTGGTGTAGCCGTCAATCACCGGATACCAAGAGCTATTGAGCTTAGCTCCGTCGTCTCTATTAATATTAAAAGGATTTTTGTAGATTTCAATTGCCTCCGTAATTAGGCGTGCTCTATAAGTTTTGGGTCTTCCCAAGACCTCAGGAACAAATCCAAAGTAATGGCCGGTTTCGATTAAGTGCTCAGCGATTGCCGATTTATCAGGGTGGCCGAGTTTGCAAGCACGAAAGTGTTCTGCTATCCTTTTGGAGATCGTCCGCTCTGTTTGGCCTGCATAAACCTTGTCACATCCGGAACAGCTGAGTTTATACACTCCATCTGCTTCCAGAGGAAACTTAGTCTTTGCAGACCTCAGTAGGTCTTGAATTTTAGTTGTGGCACCGAAGACAGTCTTGATGCTATCTTTTCTCAACAGCCTGGCGATTCTGTCTGTCACATTGTGAACGTAAGGCAGGAAAGCGCAGCCTTTTGACTCTTGTTTAGCTCTGTCTTCGTTTGGTGTAGATTTGGCTCTTATGATTTGCCTTGTCTGACTTGCTGGGTAACCGTTGCGTTCCAGTGCATCGGTCAGCTTTGTAAGTTCTGCTCCAATTTTAGTTTCTTCACATATTCTGGTCTGGTAGAATTTTTTTTTACACACACTTCAATTATTGTTTTTTTATTTATTTAATTTAACACGTGTTAACATTCCGAATAAGTGTAAAAAATAAGCCTAATAACAGTAAACAATTGATTTTTAAGATGTCAAAAAGTTTCGGCAGAAAATCTGCCGAAACCGAAACTAAAGCCGAAACTAGATTTTTTGCTGAAACTTGCCGAAACCGAACCTTCGGTCGGTCACTAGTTAGAACCCTATCCAACCAAAGTGATGAACTGTAATGCACCTCGTAATAACGATCAACTGTCAGATACAAACAAAAAAGGGAGTGTAATTAATGTTTAGAACATTGTAAAATGAATTTAAGATGCTTGATGTTAGAACTTTGTCATACATATCTACGAAAATACAACACAGGTGGTTCTGAAAATTATTTTCGGTATAGAAATGAGCAAAAAAATGCTTTTGCATTCAAAGGACATTTTAAACAAAAAATGTCAGAACCCTATCCAAATGAGGTGACAAGAAGTCTTTGAGAATTACAGTTGATTTTGCTTAATTGCTACACCGGTTTATTGGGATTTTTTAATTATTTTGTTTTCTTTATTCATTGAATTGTTTATTACATGAATTGGGGATTTTTCGATCACCATGCTGGGCATATGCCCGTGTTGTGGTGGAAGCCGGGATAGCCGGTTATTTGGGACAAAGCCCAAAGAACAGAAACCAAACAAAGAAACTAATGATAATTTACTTTCACTATTTGGGACACTATTCCATTTAATTGGGACGATGAAAATATTTATAAAAACATTATTTTCCTCAAGATCATTTCAGCCTTTCAATTGAAGAAATTTACCTTTTGAATGTTTGTAAAAATACAAGACACGTTATGTTCAAACTAATCCAACAAAAAATGTAGCACGGCTTATGATGAGAATAGCCGTTCAAGAAATATGTGTGTACGAATGAAATGGCAATATGACCAGCCCGCCAGAGTGTGCCCACTTGATCAAATCAAGCACTGTGTCTGTCAAACATTTACATAATGAATTATGTAAATGTTTGACAGACACAGTGCAGTGAATTAAAAATTAAATCATCGCTTGTCTGATAAGATTTATAATTATCAGTTACTTTTATGAAAATTTTGAAAAAGTTTGTTGAACTTGAATAATTTTATAGTCTATGCCAGAATACAACTTTAAATTATGCACCTCCAACCAAAATTAGTATGTTTAATCTCTCCCCTACCGGAACCGCGCCGGCGCGCGCGGATCAAATTTCGTTTATTTCTAAATGCGATTTTAACCCATATATATAACGAAACTGTATGAAGGACAAGGTCAGAATCGCTTGCGCCAATATCGTTCTTGACATAGCCAAAGGTTTCATTCACCTAGCAACACTAGAATATTTTTAAATAAATTATCTACCGCATCTGGGTGTCAGATTTTGCCGCGATTTGAACTGTCAAAAATCCGAGCGTGGTGGTTCACAAAAACATCCAAAAACCTATCAATTTATCAAATAAGCGCAAGTAATGTTGTTTTTATAGATAGTTTATTGTTCGAGGAATGTGTTTCGGTAAATAAAATATACGATAGCTCAAAATAAATCCACAAAATATTACTTCAAAGTGATGCTTTCCATTATTTCCGAGGTTTCCTACGACCGATGACGGGCAAATGACTGGTTAACCTCTGGGAGGCCAGGCCATTTCACGAAAATTCACTAAAAAAAGCACCACTTTGAATTTTGAATTGAATGTTTTGTGGATTAATTTTGAGCTATCGTATATTTTATTGACTGAAACACGTTCCTAGAACAATAAACTATGTACCAAAACAACATTACTTGCGTTAATTACGTAAATTAATAGGTTTTACGATGTTTTAGTCGAGGAACATGCATCAATTTTGACAGCTAAAATTCGCGGCAAAAATGATATTTCTATGTCACAGATAAAATCGTTTAAAAATATTCTGGGGTTGTAAGGTGAATGAAATTTTTACCCAACTTTCGGGGTAATGTTAGCGCAAGCGATTCTGACCTTGTTCTTCATACAAATTCTGTACATAGAAGGGCCAAAATCGCAGACAAACAAATTTTTGTTAAAAAAAAATTCGAATTATTTTCTCACGCATGCGCACAATACGCAAGCGCCCGCGCGTCTCCGGCCTATAAGACGTTAATAATTGAAACAACAACACAAAAATTGGTAATTTCTAGTTAAATAAGCAAATGAAAAAAAAACTGAAAATGTTTAGTGGAATCAATAATTAATAAATTAATCTTATTGGTGTGATTGGTAGATAATAAAAAGTATTTAAAACAGTTTCAGTTGCTGGCGACACTGCTATTCACCGAGAAGGAGCAAACCCTCTTCTTCCACCCTCCCCTGGAGCCGCTGGAGAACAAGGAGACAGCCGAGGTCCGCCGGGACCCAGAGATACCCGAGGAGTCGCAGCCCAAGAACGGAGACTACTCCATGGAGTGCACCGCCAGGTACCCCGACGCGGAGCAGCAGGCCCTCTTCGCCACCATGCTGGGCATGGACTCCCTTGACGAGTCTTCCACCTCCGTAGTCCCGCTACCCGGAGAAGACGAGGAACCAACCTCCACTGCCAATATGATTGCGTCCATCCAGGATGAGATTCTCCAAGACAAGTGCGATGACTATGAAAAGCACTACCGCCGCTGCCAGCTGTTCCAAGAACTCTCGGAATACTTTCCCCAGCACATGGTGCAGCCTGTTAAAAATCTCACTGATTTCGCCCCCGTTTAAATTCAATCCTTTCTTGACGGTGATATTTATTACAATACAAGGTAGAACCAAAACTGCCCTATTTAAAGGGGGAAGTCTGGTCCAGCTGACTTTTTAAAATATTTATTTGTGCAGCCTGTTAAAAATCTCACTGATTTCGCCCCCGTTTAAATTCAATCCTTTCTTGACGGTGATATTTATTACAATACAAGGTAGAACCAAAACTGCCCTATTTAAAGGGGGAAGTCTGGTCCAGCTGACTTTTTAAAATATTTATTTGAAACGTGATATTCAAAAAAATTTCGTATAGCATGAATGTAGAATGCGCAAGAACCACAGTTTGCAAAAAAAAGTTGTTTGCAAAAATGGCGGATTTAAAATAAAATTTGACGAAAAAATTCCACCTTAATTTTGCAATAACTTTGTCCTGCAAAAATAATTTTTTTATAAGCCGAGGTTCATCCGCATATAAATTAAATTTAAACCTTGAATGAAGTGAATCAAATGAAAATTTGATTAGCTATGTTTCCAGCCAACTAGAAAAATATGCTTTTGAGAAAAACGCGTTTAAGTTTTCGTTTAAAACCGGGCCGCTCCCTTCTCCATTCTACCTGCTTGGCGTGCACCGCTCGTAACTATATTTCAAGGTGGAATTTGATGCTACAACTTTGGGAATGTATTCTCCACATGTATTATGTGGATTTTTTGGATTGGTTGGACCAGACTCCCCCCTTGAATGCCCATACAGACACTGTTAGCCAATATGACAAGAAATTTGGTTTCTTACATTGTGGATTTTTATATTTTTTGTTTCTGTTAACACATAAAAGGGTGAAAAATTTAAAGTACAAACCAAAATCCAAATGTATTTTGAACAAGGTGCCACTATTTTCGTTATTTGTTTTTGGGGTGTTATGCCGTGTTGTGCTACCTCCTTCTTTAGCCAACGTTTCGGACATCGTTTCAGTGTCCATCATCAGGGCAGATCCGGCACAATTACACATCTGCCAGATCTGCCCTGATGATGGACACAGCAACGATGTCCGAAACGTTGGCTAAAGAAGGAGGTAGCGCAACAAGGCATAACACCCCAAAAACAAATAACGAAAATGCTTTTGGCCGTGAAAATCTTAAAAGTTAAGATGCCACTAGATTATTGTCTTGACATTTGTAAGAAACGTTTTTGATAAACTATTAAACTCTGCGATTATCATTATAATCTAGAGAAGAGATTGGTTCAACTTGAGAATGCTTACGAATTCATTATCTCTAGAAAACTATTCTAGTACTACTTGCTGTAGTAATTCCTGTATTTTGGGTTTACATCTAGATACAATCTTCTTATTATCGGAAGAGATTTTATTATGGTGTGTATGTTTTAGTATTAACTAACCAGAGAAGGTATTTTAGTGTTACTTGCTGATGGCGCTCCCCAATCTGTGTTTTATACAAGTCTGATTTATTTACATGATATTCTACAATGCATTTGCTCTAATCTTAGTTTCATTTATTAAATCTATAATGAAGGTTGCTAATATTATGTATGGTATTATTTTGTTTATTGAAAAGCAAAACAAAAAAATGAATGTTTAAAATACTTTTAAGAGAATAATTATTCTATTTACTGCCTTCTTATAAAATAATGAATATAAAAAAGTACCTTTGTACAAAAAAATATTATTTTTTAGAATTTAAGCTTGCAAGGAAATTTATGTACGTTTTTTGTGCTACATATTGTATTGTTGAACAAATGGACAAAAAACAACAAATTTACACGCTTGTAAATGCGGTATGTATTATTTTCGTGCAGAAGTAATTTAGAATTGTTAAGAATATTACTACTGTAATGTCAAAAACAGTTACATATTTATAAATGTTTAACAAATTAGTAATGTTAAGAATGTGATTGTATTTTTTGGTAATAAATGTGTTTTATTAATAAAAAATTTAAAAATGACTGATATATCTTGTATGAAAGTTTTTTAAATCTTTATCGCATGATTTTTTAACCAATTAATATAAAACATGTTTTAAAACTGAAGGAGCACAATAATGTATAAGAATGCTATTACGTTATTTCAAAACTCGTTCATAAAATATATTTACTAATTTCCTAACCATGATATTTGTTATATTATGTAATCTGTTACACAATAACTAATTCCTTTGACGCACTCTTCCTAAAAATAACATATTTATTTGTAATGCAGCTTTTTGTACGCCTTTAACACAGTGTATAGTACTTAAAAATATTTATATCAACTGTGCTGTATTTTATTTATCATTGTAAACCACACTAGACAATTATCAACTGCATGTTGACATGACGTAAACATACTGCTAATTTATATTACTCTTACGGACTGTCACAATGTAATTGTCGACAGCCCGTGGAATGTCAAATAAGTCATCCGTCTAACTACTGACATTGGACGCTAAATTTGAATAAGTTTAAAGTGATAAAATCACTCGCATAGTTTGATCGCTTCTTTGAAGTAAATCTGTTTCTATGAGGCAAATACATTTTTCTCATTTGTTTTTGACGATTTGATAATAGCTTTGAACACTGAAACAGCTATATAATAGCTGCAACGGTTCATTAAAAAATAAACTAAAAACTAGCAGAACTTAATAATAACTTTATTGTATAATTTGACATTATGTATTTAAAAAAACTTATTCCTTTTCTATCTCACTTTCAGGGTGGCCACAGACCTGGAAAACTGGGAATTATACCGAACCGGGAAATATCAGAGAATTTATGAATAATTTTGGAATATCGGGGAATTTTTTTATTTTTAGAAATTTGAGTTTGAAGAAAAAATTGTCCAGAAATTCGAGTTCTGCGAACGTCACTTTAAATTCAGGTGGATATTTAAATTTAATTCCTAATAAGATGACTTGTTTTCGTGTAAATCAAATTTTCACTGCCGATACCGCCGCGGCCGGGCCTTTAAATTCAGATATTCTAATTAAATTCGCAAAAAATACAATATATCCCAGTAAATGGAAATTTCCCATGTGATTACTGTTGCAGCCGGCCTGTCAGATTTATGACAATTTATAACGGCATAATGGAAATTTTTCAGCATTTAGTGTAAAACGCTAACCTTGATTTAGATTTATGTATTAATATTACCATATCTATTCACACAAATTGAATATTTTCGAATTACATGGACAATTTTTCATGTGTGGACAAAAATAAATTTTGAATTACGAATATTTTTAATAATTTTTAATTTAATGACTCGCAAAAATTTCAAATAATGCATTTCGAATTATATTAATTTATTCAAATTCTGTTAAAGCATCAAAAAAACTTAAATATTTATGGTTTCTCAAATAAAATTTTGAAAAACATTCCCCCTTATAAAATAATATATATATATACACATATATATAATTTAAAAAATGTATCAGCTGTTATTGTTCTTCATCACTGCTCTACAAAATCTGGAATCAGCGAAATTTTAAACCTGTTTTCTGTCACCCTGACATTAAATAGTTTTATTTATAAAATGGGCCTCTTATGAGTTTTTTTGATTGAATGATGTTCGATTTGAGATCTTCTCAGTTTAATTCCTTACAATTTTCTCTTCCCGACCATCGTCAGTAAAAACAGTGAAGTTTTCCTGCTTAAAATGTTTGATTTTTTTGGTCCCTTGGAGACTGAATGACCCAATTTATCCCACTTACAAGTTTTTCCCGCCTAAGAAGTTTTTTTTCCGGTTCCTTAGAAAACTTAAAGAGGGTTTCATTGTACGACCATTCTGGGAATTCAAAACTTCTAGCTTTCGATTTCTCCAGAATCCTCATTAAACTTCTTGTAAAATTTTGGAGGAAGGAACAATGCCTGCGTTCCTGCAGGTAAAAATGAATAATGGTAGTGCCTGACAATAAGCTCACTTAGCTTATGATGTGAAGGTAGTACTATGGGGTGTTATTGATTTTCCGATATCATACCCCCCACCCGGATTAAATCCTTAAACAAATAAGGATTTAATGACTTCAACCTACCTATTCCTTACATTACCCCCGGCCTGTAAGGCCCTCGTCTCTTCCGGGAATGCAAAACATTGTGCGCGAGATATTAATATGTGAAGCGAATTTTTCAATTCGTAAACAGTTAGCGCTCCGCCGCGCCTTGACAAAGAATTTCTGCAATTAAAAATAAATCGTAAAATATAAGCTGTCACCCTTTGCAATTTGGTTAAGCAAGAGTATTTGGAAAATATTTCCCAATCCTGTTTTACTGCTGAAATTAAAGTTAGTTTTAATCTTTCTTCTGGCAGATCCAACGGCGTAACTTCACTGCTGGTAATCGGGTAATCGCCTGAAGTCAACCAGGTGGGTCCATGCCACCAAATGTCAGACTTTAGTAGTTGCGACACCTTAGCGCCTCTGGATAAAACGTCCGCTGCATTATCCCCCGATCTTACGTGTTTCCATTGTGCGGGTTGACTGGACTCCTGGATTTCAGCTACCCTGTTGGCCACAAATGTGTTCCACCTTGCTGGCTGTCCATGAATCCAGAATAGCGTTATCAGGGAATCGCACCAGTAGGTTGTATCTATTTCATTTAAGTTCATAGCTATTTTATTTATTTATTTATTTCAACGCCATAAATGGCTATTACATTCTGTGATACATGATACACAGTGGTATAAATAGTGGTTATACATAGGTTATGATTATAACAAACAAAAATGAATATGAGCTCATACAAAATACACATTTTTATGCAGAATAAACATAAGTAAATAAAGGTGAATTCTTAGAAAAATTCTCAACATCAAGTATAATATACCTACTTTACTTTTATTTGTTCGTATTGTTGGATTCTAGGAATTGGCTAAAATGGACTAACTTAGTAATGATATTATTGTTACCTTCAGTTGAAATGACTGAAGTTTAAAATTACTACAGGTACTGCTAATTAGTTCAGCTTTTCAGGGCTGCCAGTTAGAGAATCAATAATAAATCTTTGGTTTAAAAATAATAATTTTGGAGAAAACAAAAAAATTATACATTATTAGCTATCACTTAACTAGTCTGTCTGATAGTTAATATAAATGAAGCAAGCAGTTTGGAATCTATATTAGAGTATGATATAGACGCTGTGCAGATGAACACTATTATACCTAGCATTAATTATTGTCATTGAGGTATGATATTATAGCCTTCTTATAACTATATTCGGTGCAGTTGAACACATCTACTACTTCTGAGAAAGCATTGCCAACAGCATGCAATCTAGGTATAAGCGAGTATCTAAATGACTCAGTCCTGATATTTTTGTTGCAATTAAAAAGAATTTTGGATCGAGTAGTCCTAGTAGGTATGTGGAAGGTAATTAGGTTTAATAAATCAGGACTGTCTATAATACCATTAACAATTTTAAAAATAAAAGTCAAGTCGGAAATAAGTCTTCTATCTGAAAGTTTGAGTAAGTTTAGTTCTTTCATTAAGTGAAAGTCAAGTCGGAAATAAGTCTTCTATCTGAAAGTTTGAGTAAGTTTAGTTCTTTCATTAAGTGATTGTAATTTATTGATTCTATTGGTAGATCAAGTTTATAGTTAATGAATCTTAAGAATTTATGCTGAATTTTTTCTATGGAATCGGAGTGGATTTTGAAGTGAGGGGACCAAATAGAAGAATTATATTCGACTTGACTTCGAACTAGAGAGGAATATAGGATTTTTAATGTTGAAATATTTTGAAAGTCTCTGCCATTTCGAAGAATGAAACCTAGCATTTTTAATCCTTTATTGGTTAC
The DNA here is from genome assembly GCA_929108145.2 of Limnephilus rhombicus. NCBI lineage: Eukaryota > Metazoa > Arthropoda > Insecta > Trichoptera > Limnephilidae > Limnephilus > Limnephilus rhombicus. The sequence goes on along the minus strand of OV815283.1, from coordinate 1,353,740 downwards.
TGTAGTTATATGTGGAAGAAAGTTAAATTTGGAATCGAAAATAATGCCAAGATCATTAATCTCACTGACAGAGGTGAGGGAAACATTATTAATTTTATATTGATAGTTAAGGGGTTGATTTGTTCTGAAAAACCTTATTATCTGGCATTTACATATATTCAGATAAAGTTTATTAGTTTTACACCAGTCTTGTAGTTTATTTAAATTTAATTGAATGTGAATACAGTCATTTATTGTTTTTATAAGTTTAAATAGTTTTAAGTCGTCGGCGAAAAGCAACACTTCAACAAGTTTACTAACTTTGTGAGTAAAACAGCACCACAAAGCTCCAGCTTTGGTAGTGATGTGCCTTTCAACGGTGCCACCCTTGATTTTGATGTACTAAATTAGAAGTTGTGTTTCCCGATTCATCAGTAGACACTATATATATACAAGCTGCATAGGCCTTTTCTGACGAGTCACAAAATTCATGCAGATGCAGTTTAACTTGATGTTTGCAAATTACCTTTCTCGGTATTTTTAAATTATTCAAAAGAGGTAATTCATTTATATACGAATTCCACGCATTCATCTGGTCAGATGGAACATCTTCGTCCCACTGAATCTTAGTTTGCCACAAACCTTGCATTATCAATTTTGCGACTAAAGTTATTTGGCCTATCAGTCCCAATGGGTCAAAGGTAGAGGCGATACATGATAGCATTTGGCGTTTGCTTTTAACGCACGTTTCTAAGGGCTCTATATGTACTGAAAATAGTCTTGCTGGTTATTCCACGACAACCCTAAAATTTTCTTTTCCTTGGGGTTATCAGTAATAATCATATCTGTATCACTCTCTGGTTTCGAACTTATAGAGGGTAAATTTGATCGCCATTTTCGTAAATTCATGCCAGCAGATGCCAAAATGCTGCTTAACTGATGCTTAATAGTGAGACAATCTGCCTCATTTTCGTCGCCAGTTATCAAATCATCCATATAAAAGTTGTATTTTAGGATTCGACTGACCTTTCTGTATGCATCCTGATTTTCCATTCCTAACTGCTCCAAGCATCTGGTAGCCAGAAAGGATGATGGTCCCAAACCGTAGGTGACAGTATTGAGTTGATAGTGTCAGATTTCTTCTTCCGGAGAGTCCCTCCAGACTATGCGCTGTAAATCTCTATCCTCCGGCTGCACCAATATTTGACGATACATCTTCTCGATTTCGGCGGTTAATGCATACTGGTGCTTTCTGAAAAATAATAGTTGTGCACATAAATCCTTTTGTAAAACTGGCCCTACCATGAGGGCGTCGTTTAATGATTACCGGTTGATGACTTGGCTGATCCGTCAAACACGACCCTGGTTTTGGTTGTCGTGCTAGACTCCTTCATCACGTGGTAATGCATGGTGTGGCAAATAATAACAAATTTTATCTTTTGGCGGTGCTTTGCACAGCGTCATATGCCCCAATTCCTGATACTCTTTCATGAATTTTTTATAATCTAGCATCAGGTCTTTATTGGCAAGGATTTTCTTCTCCATATTATAGAATCTTTTTTCAGCCACCATTTTTTAAAATTAGGTTTCACCTATTTGATTAAAATTAGGCCGCAGCGGTAATCTTACCGCAAAATGTCCTTTTCATCTCTTTTAGCGTGTGTAAGATGCTCTCTTCACATGCTCTTTCTTCGTGGCTTCTATGTTTTACAGGAGCTAGTTCCTCTATTTTCCAAAAGCTTTCTAATTGCTTATGTAATAAATTTAAAGATAAATGACAGTAATTTACTGGCCTTTTTGGTTTCGGAGTGGATATAGGTCCGGATTCAAGCCATCCTAGCTCGGTCCTTTGTAGTGTGAGCCCCGCATCTCCAATCCTCATTCGATCGGTATGCAAGACTTCCCAAAATACCTCCGCTCCCAATAGTAGATCTATTGGGCTGGTAATGTTGAAGTTCGGATCTGCTAATTGGAGACCGCTGGGGATCCCAGCGTCTTTTTTCTGAAAGGCAATTTGCGGCAGATTACTGGTCACTTCAGGTATTATCAGGCATTCTATCTTCTTTTCGTATTCGGAATAGCTTGAAGTTATATTTAATTCAACTTTAGATCTTATATTTAAAATCTTATTGTGGCTTCCCGTGACCGGAATGTTAGCCCTTTTCGCTTTTGATTTTAATTTCTTTGCAAATTCCTTACTTATAAAATTCGATTGCGCCCCAGAATCTAGTAAAACTCTGGCTTGAATTGAGTTTCCTGTATTGTTGTTTATGTTGATGATGGCAGTGGACAATAACACGAAATTTTGTTCTACCTTCGCGGCATGATTTGATACTAAAGGCGTTTCCTTAGCGGAAGATGTTGATGCCCATGTTCATCTTTTGTTCTCAAAAGATAAATCTGTACAGTTTGGCAATTAAGTGTAGAAAATAAATGATGGCGCTGCGATCGTTTTTTAGGTTTTAAATGACAACACCAAGATGGCTCGTAAGACAATGATGGTGGGTTTCTTCATTTACCGAGAATGCTAAATGCAATGCTAATTGTAAAAGTAAACAGTCAAATGCATAGAAATTTTTAAATTTCGATTGTTTATTTTTACAATTAGCATTGCATTTAGCATTCTCGGTAAATGAAGAAACCCACCATCAATGTATGTTTTTGTTATTAGTTTTTGGGATATTATGCCGTGTTGCGCTACCTCCTTCTTTAGCCAACGTTTCAGACAGCGTTACAGTGTCCATCATCAGGGCAGATGTGTAATAGTTAGGGGTGATGTTTGTACTTATCTACTTAGGAGCGATACGGGCTGGCGCTACAATATACTTCAACATGTTTTTTTGCGTTTAGCCTTGATGTAACCGTCAATTACCGGATACCAAGAACTATTGTGCTTAGCTCCGTCGTCTCTATTAATATTTATAGGATTTTTGTGAATTTCAATTGCCTCCGTAATCAGGCGTGCTCTATGAGTTTTGTGTCTCCCCAGGACCTCAGGGACAAATCCAAAGTAATGGCCGGTTTCGATTAAGTGCTCGGCGATTGCAGATTTGTCAGGGTGGTCAAGTTTACAGGCACAAAAGAATTCTGATATCCTTTTGGAGATCGTACGCCCCGTCTGGCCTACATAAACCTTGTCACATCCAGAACAGCTGAGTTTGTACACTCGCATCTTTTTCTAGAGGAAACTTGGTCTTTGCAGGCCTCAAAAAGTCTTGTATTTTTGTCGTGGTTCCGAAGACAGTCAAAGATATTGTTATCTACCAAGTAGATTGCTCGTACAATGATTTCTCAAAGGCATTTGACACCGTAAACCATGATATCTTATTAAAGAAATTGTCAACGATAGGTTTTTCTTTCCGGTTTCTTATATTCTTTGCCAGCTATTTTACTGAAAGAAAACAATTTGTATCACATGGAATATTCTTATCAAAATTATTTCTTGTTTTCTCAGGAGTACCTCAGGGCTCTAATTTAGGACCACTTCTCTTTTTGATTTTTATTAATGATGTAACGGAAATTATTCTGCATTCCAGGTCACTTCTTTTCGCAGATGATCTAAAACTTTTCTTGGAAATACAAACTTTAGAAGACTGCATTCGACTCCAATCAGACATTGATAGAATTGTTGACTGGAGTAAACGGAATCAGATTGAATTCAATATCTCTAAATGTTTCATTCTTTCTTTCACTAGAGCGTATCATACCTGGTTTTACCGGTATACTATGAGGGCTCTAAATTTAAAACGTGTCTCCACTATGAAAGATCTTGGTATTTTGTTTGATAGTAGGTTAACTTTTCATGATCATATCATAATGACGTGTAGTACTTCACTGAGAATGTTGGGTTTCGTCCTACGCACTGCGAGAAACTTCAGAGACACCCGGGTTCTCACAGTACTATACAATGCTTTGGTTAGGAGTAGGCTTGAGAGTGGGTCGGTGATTTGGAGTCCACACCAAGTAAAGTATTCCCTCATGTTGGAGAGAGTTCAGAAGAAATTTCTGAGATTTCTTTACCTGAGGAAATATGGCTACTATCCGTGGCTCTACCCTACCCACTTTCTCTTGGGCATGCTCGGTGTGAACCTTCTACGGGTCAGAAGGGATGTGCTCATTGTAACACATTTCTTCAGACTGATTCGTGGAAGGTTTGAAAACTCGGCTATCATGGAGAGCATTAGTTTCTATGTTCCCGATGGTTATCTCCGTCATCGACAGCATAGTCTGTTTTATCTCCCGGCTTGCAGAACTAACTTGCCAATGGTTATGCCAGTCGGGAGAGCAATCTCGCTGTTGAACAGAATTAATTCGGATATCGACATATTTAGCGTCAGTGAAGCTGCCTTTAAAAGGCAAGCTCAATTAATGCTTATATAGTTTTTTTTCTTTTTTGCCTACCATTTATATATTTAATTTAATGTTTAAGGTAATACTGTTAATTTTTTTTTTTAAAAACGCATTAAAATTTTAAATTTTGTAATGTTTTTAAAGAATAAATAAATTGAATTGAAAAAAAAAAAAATTAAAAAGGGCTGCGCTTTCCTGCCTTACGTTCACAATGTGACAGACAGAATTGCCAGGTTATTGAAAAAAGAAAGCATCAAGACTGTCTTCGGAGATTGACATTGAGGGGGGGGGTTAAAAATTACAAAAATTTGGTCACATAGTATGGGTACGTTCCCTTACCCATTAGACACATATGGTCTTCGGCTAATAGTTAAAGGATACCTAAACCGACATGGGAGGAACAACGACCAACTTTTTGCAATTTTTAACCTCCCCCCGGTGACCAAAAACCTTAGCCCCCCGCCGCTCATTTGTACCAAGCGTGGTATTTTGAAGACCCCCCCCCTGAACAGGTCACGTAGTATGAGTACGTTATCTAACCCCATTCAGCACAAATATTGATGTTTTCAATTATAAAATTTTCTATTTCATCTGAAAGAACTTTCCGGCCACCTTGTTTTATGTGTGGCGCAAATGATGGCGACCAAGTACACTCTGGGATATTCCAAATTCAGAAGCCACTTCACCATAGCTTTTACAATTCTTCACTAATTCCAACGCATTTTTGATATTCTCATAGTTGTATTTTTTGTATCTTTTACTACTCCTCGGATCGGGCTTGTAGGGTTTTACTTTAATAAAAGACATTCTAATAAAACGAACATATTAAACATTAAATACTAAAAAATTAAAACTAATTTGAGTACATCCTAAAGTAATAAATCAACTTAGACACCTTCAAAAATTGACATTTAAAATCTTATAAATAAGTCGTCCGTACGTGGCTTCACCACAGTTTGAAAATGACCTTATAAGTCGAAACAGCTGTAACTAAAACACTAACCAAAAAACTTGCAGAACTCGATAATAACATTATCAAATTTAATTTTAATTAAATTTCAAAAAAAAAAAAAGTACATCCTGTCCCTATTCACCCCGTATGGCGTCCCCATTCACCCCATATAGCGTCCCCATTCACCCCGTACAGCGTCCCCATTCACCCCGTATGGCGTCCCTATTCTCCCCACAATATAGTCAAATTGTCTGTGGATTCACTTTCAGTTCTAAAGTAAATTAATTTAATACATAATTAAACTCACTAATAACTTCCTCCTGATGAAGGAATCTTATTCTTTACAATTGACGAGCTTTTTCAAAGGTTTTCAAGACCTGTGCACACTTTCTTCAGAAATTTTTGCACCGAGATATTCTGACCGCCAGCACGCTTTGCTAAATAATTATCTTTAAGATAAAAAAGCGACACTTCTGACAGTTTGCAATGTAGCTATCGTAAAAAAAAACATTTCCCTACCTAATAATGTTGCAGTTTTTGATGTAGAGTAGAATGGTATGGAATAAATGTGTTACCAAACTTTTTGCCCAAACTTGTCCCTATTTAGACTTAAGTCCCTGTACACCCCGTTTCACGGTAATTTTTTTTTTTTTTCATAAATTTTTTATTAGTTGTTTTTTTTTTGGTACCACACTGGGCTCATGCCCGTGTTATGGTAGTCGTATATTTAATATTTATTTAAATTAATACAAATACTATTTTATTAAAACAGATGATTAAATATACTAAATAAAAATTATGAAATATTTAAAAGTAAGTGAAAAATAAAGAGAAAAAAGATCATATTTTAAAGAAAAGTAGAAATAAAAATGAAAATTCAAATTTTGAAATACAGAAATTAAAAATAAAGATTAAATGTTAAGAACTCAAGTGTTCTATACAAATATATAAATTAAAACATATTAGTAAATAAATTAAAATTAAAAAATAAATAAAATTTAGTGAAAAAATTAAGAGGAAAAAAAATAACAACATTTTAAAGAAAAATAGAAATAAAAATGGAAATGGAAATAAAAATTTTGAAATGCAAAAATTAATAATTAAAATGTAGTGTTAAGAACTTAGGAATTCTTTAAAGTACGCTCGTCCACTTTCGAAAATCCAATGTTGTACACGTGATATAAAAAGAGAATTAGAATTACTTGACTTTATGTCAGTACTCAAAGCATTATATATTTTAGGAGCGATGAACCAGAATTAAAACATTTAATTCCAATTTATTAAAATAAAATTGTAATGAAAACATTTAGTTCCAATTTATTAAATTTCTAGACTTAATTGCCAAACTATACCTTTGACAGGAAAACATAAATTAATCAGTAAGGTTAATGTTTCTGACTCCGAGAGATTTAACAAAAAAGCTCGTTTTTTTATCTGCACTTGATTTCTCATCATTTATGACGAAGAACTGTACAATAACCGAAATATCATCCAGTCTCCAATGAGGTGATTGAAGTTGGGATTCTGCCTAACTCCATATCTCCAAAAGGAATCAGACCACAATAACGATAAAAAAAAACTTGCAACAACTTTCCCCCACAAAAATATAGCAAAAACTTATCTCCGAATCTCTTCTGATCTCTTGTCCAAATAGTCTTCGTTCGTAGGTAATATTTTAATAACAGATGTTATTTTCTTCCTTGTATAATTTTGGTTTCACCGCCCCGCTCCCTTGGTAGTGAATATTTGCTCCGGATGGATTTATGATTCCGATTATTCCTGGTCTTCTACGATGAACCTGGAAAAAATTATAATTTCGGATCCTAGACCCCTCGATTCTCGAGATCAATCACCTTTTCCCTTCGCTGCATGAAGGAAAAAAAAAATGCAAGTCACCGTCATGTGAGTTAGCTCTTTCGCTCCCTGTCAATATTGTTGTCATATTGCGTGACAACCAAAATCCACAACACAGATTGCTTCTACGGTTGCGCCAGCTATTGTGTTCCTACACTTAGGACTCTCCGACGCTTTGTTGTGGAGTTGAATTCAATGAATAATAGTTCTTGTTATCAATCTGGACTTGTTTGAATTTTACAAAGTGGTGACCTAACTGGGAAGTAGCTATCACTGACAGGCCGAGCTCGGCAGGGCAACCATCGTAGCGCCTCCGCCGGTCGTGCAGAGAAGTAATTCCCTGCTAACATCTTACAAACTAGTAAGAAAGCTTTTATATACCTGACATCTTGCGGAGAAGTCTGGAAGCTTTTATATATACTACAGTAATCAACTCCACACTTTATCTTCAGGCAGAATTTTATGTTCATGTTTGCAATCAACTCGATACTCTACCTTCAGGCAGAATTGAGGTTCATGTTTGAAATCTACTTGATCCTTTACCTTCTGGCAGAATTGAAGTTCGTGTTTGTAATCAACTCGGTACTCTACCTTCAGGCTGAATTGAAGTTCATGTTTGTAATTGACTTAACACTTTCTCTTCAGGCAGAATTGAAGTCCATGTTCATAATTAACTGAAAAGTTTCTCTTGGCATGATTGGAGTTCATTCATGTACTCCATTGGTCACCAGGTGGGAATGCTGTCCTTGTTCTATCGGTATTTCAACGGAAGATGCTCCGTGGAACTAGCGTCATTGATCCCCTCGGCACTGGTGCACAGACGGGAAATATGCCTAATGCACACTTAACATATGAGGCACCTAGAAACAAAGACGGAAGTGTCCACTTTGTTAAATTGTTGGCAAACTAAAAAAAACGTTTAATCAGTCCGTTATTCTTCAATATGGAAGGAACATTTAATATTATTGTCGTAAACCAGTTTAAGAATAATATTTTAAATCATTTATGCATCTGAATGCCCTAGTTTCTTTAAAAAATGCATTTTTTTGATGGACACTTCCGTTTTTGTTTCAATCATTTAGACACTTGCTGTTTTGTTTCACAAAAGTTGGACACTGCCGGTTTTGATTTAAAAGACAATTTCGAAGATGTTGCAGTCAATGTAAGAAAACAAAATTGAAAAGAAGATTTTTTTAAATAATTTTTTTTATTTGAAATAGACATAATATGAACGGCTTAGTTCACATAATGAATGTATCACATTTAGAAATATTCATAAATTCCGAGAAATATATGTTAGATTTTTTTTAAATAATGAAATTACATCCACTACGAAATAGAAAATAATAGAAATTTTAACTAAATTATAAAATAAAACAAAAGTTAACTAAATCATTAATGAGTCTGACACGATTTCTGCTGATCCTTGTATGAATTTATAACAGATAATAAAAAATATATGTTTTGAGTTGTTATTAATTTGAAATATTATATCAAATAATTTATTTAGGTATAGTTGTCAAAATACATGGCCTAACTGACTCAATCCATAATCCTTAAAAAAAAAATGTGAACAAATTCAGATAAATCTTCAAATGTCATATTAAGACTTTGCCTACAACATAACGGCGATTTACCCTTTTTCTTGGTAATGTTTGCCTTCCATTTGTGTGGTTGTTTGACACGTTTCCTCGCTGATACCGGTGGCAAAATATCGGGGAAAGCTTCCATTCTTGGAATATGTAACGTCCACTAACAATAAATGGTTATTACAACCAAAAAAATAACTTATCAGTGTACGATTCATTGACGCTTTTGCAGGAGTTTGTATGAGTTAAAGTATGGCGGCCATTATGAATAGAGCATCCTGATTGGCTATTTGAAAAACTGCCGCTTTTGTTTCGGAAGGAGGTGGACACTGCCGTATTTGTTACAACAACAAAACTTTAAAGCTAAAATACTATGGTTTAATGACGTTTATGTTACAAACAGATTTATTATGGAGAAAGAATGAACTTTTCTCTATGAAACTGCATATTCAACTCATTTTTCACGTGTGGTGGACACTTCCGTCTTTGTTTCTAGGGGCCTCATATGTACGCGGTTGACATTTGTCACATGCGAACGGGTCGCTTCTACAACTCGTTCTTGAGTTCAACATGAGTTGTGGAACGATTTTCCGGCATCAGTGTTTCCTCCCTCCTACAACATAGTTCTCTTCGAGCTCTCCCCTCAACAGAACCCTCCACACAGCATCTTCAAAGATGACATAGGCCTTGAGGGAAATTATTTTCCTGAATTAGGCTCTGAGGGAATTCAAACCTTTATTTTGAGGTTAAATTGAAGTCCATGTTCATAATTAACTCAAACCTTTATTTTGAGGTTAAATTGAAGTCCATGTTCATAATTAACTCAAACCTTTATTTTGAGGTTAAATTGAAGTCCATGTTCATAATTAACTCAAACCTTTATTTTGAGGTTAAATTGAAGTCCATGTTCATAATTAACTCAAACCTTTATTTTGAGGTTAAATTGAAGTCCGTGTTCATAATTAACTCAAACCTTTATTTTGAGGTTAAATTGAAGTCCATGTTCATAATTAACTCAAACCTTTATTTTGAGGTTAAATTGAAGTCCATGTTCATAATTAACTCAAACCTTTATTTTGAGGTTAAATTGAAGTCCATGTTCATAATTAACTCAAACCTTTATTTTGAGGCTGAATTGAAATCAATGTTCATTATTTTTTAAAAGAAAGTCAAACATTTCCGGGTTATGAATAAACTGACAATATTTGAAAATCTCCTACTACCACCACAGTAAGCATCACAACAGAAGCAGTTGCTTCTGTTGTGATGGAGAAGTTAGCCACAATTGAACATGCAGTGCCCGGTGTTATGTGGGATTCACACACTCTGGGTGGGATTCACACACTCTGGGTGATATTCACACACTTTTATGGGTATTTTATAAAGTTTTACACAATTAAATAATTTATGAAGTGATAAGAAATGATAGTCTCTGTTGTCCTGGCAAAATACCACTTTATTAAACTGATAGATACAAAAATAATGCTGACAGTTTTAACACTTTACTTATACCAACAGAACAAAGTTTATATACCTTATAGCTGACGGCCGGCGTAGTCCAGTGGTAAGGCTCTTGACTAGCACTCCAAAGGTTGCGGGATCGAATCCCGGCGTGGCAAATAAATTTTATTTGATTAATTTGTGTTATTTCACAATTTATTCATTTAAAATAATATATAGTATATTTGCGGCACGTTCCAGAGTGGAAGATACTCTCAGTATCGCTCTGGTGTAAGACCACCATTCAGAATTGAAACGTTGCTTGAAATGGCTTGAGCCGTGTTTGGTGACCAGATCTGAATAGCCAGGTACTTCCTCACCTTCCTCTTCCCTATCTCCTTCCCCTCCCCACTACCTTCAGCCGCACTTGGCATCCCCAATTGGGGATGCCATAGTCCCACTGGCTCCAGACGGGAGCAGTTGGGACTCTTGTGCGGTATGCCATTTTCTAACAATTTATTTAAGTATACTATATTTGTATTTATTTTAATAATTTCCTTACAAAGTCAGTTTTTCATTGTCTGTCAATCTTCTATATACAACACGATGGTTTGTTCACACACTTTTTGTATTATACTATCCTTCATAAACAAACAATTACCACATTTTGTGCGCTTCTAATTCTTGCCAGCGGCGGTGGCACTAAACTCTCCACTGCATGCCTGATTTTGAGGTCATGAACACCTCACTTCTAGAGCAGTCACCTCATGTTGTAGCTATAACGCCATCATAGCAAAAACCATCAGGATCTGACTCCTCCTGGATTTAATTGTGGTCTTCCACGTCAAAAAGGTCCTGGCGATCAATTGCTTTGAAATCCATCTTTGAAAATTTTTATAAACCTCTTTTCATCATGATGGACAGTTACAGCGGAAAATTCACAAGTATATTTATTCCCGTGAACTGCTCACGCTAAGAAGTTAGTACTTGTTATCTTTAAAACAAAGAAACAAATTTTGCATCTTCTTGGTGTGCCCTATCGGGTCCCCCTTGTTGTCGGGTTGGTGATCGCTTTGGAAAATGTCTCTCTGTCTTGCGCTGCCCGGAATAGCTCCTCCACTCTTCTAATGCCGGTCGCAGCCAAGACATTTGTCTCCTACCAGGCCCTCTATCTTGCCTTTATTAATGTTCTTCTTAGATGTCTTAGAAACTAAATGATTTTTCACAAAAACTAATATTTTACCAACGGGAGCACTATTTCTAAAAGCACTGTGAATTTTAAATCCGAATGCCAGTTGGTTGTGCTAGCCTGCATCATCATCATACAAGCCGGTTTCATCTGCATCAAATGAATCACAGAAAACAGGAATTGACTTTGTCACACTGCCCTTTTTAAAATTTGATATTGTGTCTTATTGTCCATCGAGATAACCATTGATTGCGTTGAAATCATCGTGGCCCAGCTTTTTAGTCAACTCGTCTGACTTTGCCTTCAATACAGGACTACAGGCATGATGCACGCCCGTCCCGTTTAGTCACACATGATTTGCATCAATTTCAGATGGGAATTTGTTACAAATAAACAGAATGGTGTTTCAGATAACCAGAGTAAATTAGTATTTATTTGGTTTCTGTTCTTTGGGTTTCATCTCAAATAACTGGCTTTCCCGATAAGCCAGTGTACCAATCAAGCGGAATTAACTGGTGCTCATAAAAATGGGTGGTGCGCTAAAAATCTTTAACACCTACTCTAATTAAAATAAATTAGAAAAAATCCTACTTGTCTCTGGATGCAATGCATTGAGTCTGAATTAATTTTATTTCTTAAGAAAGATTAAATTCTTTTTAAAGTTGAAAAACACCGCTCCATCTGAACCGACGTCACAGAAATCGTGAAGACAAGTTTTAGCAACACTCTGAAAAAGCATCCCATATTCCACAATATTGTAAAAGAGTTATTGAGAATATTGTAAAATATATATAATGACCCATCAGCATAAAGTCGCCGCGATTGTAAATTCAAATTCAATCAACAGTTTATCTAGAAAATTGCATGTAGATTGGTGTGAAAATCGAGTTAAAAATAAAGTTTGTCACACGTCCAAACGTCTTCCCGACGCATCCAAAACTCGAATGAAATATACCTATACATACTGTCATACGTGTGTTGTGCTGTCGTCGATTGACAAAAGAGTAGATGTTAAATTAAAGACACAATCTCGATAATAATATGACACAAATGTGTCCCGTTTAATATACCACGGAATGAACCGTTCCTTTTGATGTGGTGGAAATTTTTCAAAAACCGTCTGCGATATACTAAAATTTGTGAGGAATTCAAGCTATCCACGGTTAGGTCTCATTAGAGAATTACAGAAGGATTCCCGTAAATTCTGTGATCAATTTTAAAAATGAACCATCGCTCTGAATACACAACAATCTGCTTTGTAACGCGTGCAGTAATATAGATATCTACCTACCTATATTTTATGTATGCATTATAACCGAAGTGAATATTGTCAACTGTGATGAGGCGTGTCGGAAATTTTCTATGTTTGATTAGCAGAAATTTTGGGAGTGCGCCGCTCCTTAGAGCTGGCCGCCCCTGCGCACATCTAACATGAAGTATTTTAATTGTTAAGTGTGGTTTTGCTCTGGTAACAAAAATTATTGAATGTATGGCGTAGATATTTATTTAATTAATTTAGTGTGTGTAAAATAAAAAGAATGTAACAAATCCTATCAAATGGACTATTAAATGAAATTTTAAGTATATTTATTTAGTAGTAGCATCATTTGAAAGTCACAATGTTTGCTTTTTGATATTATTATTTTAATTTATTGTCTTCTGCATGTCGTCTGCAAAAAGCAAGCAGATTTTATGGATTAATAGAAAAATATTTATTTTTCTTTATAAAAATATTTATATATGTTACTGTAAAAGCACCACGGTAATTCTTAATACCAATATACGGGCTTTTAAAGTAACATATATACGTATAAACTTTTTGACATTATGCAGAGCAGAAAATGTCAAATAAGTTACTAATATTTGCAGTAGCGATACCTAATTACCATTTGCAGTAGCGATATTGTGTTCCGAAAGACTATTTTGTGTTGTGTATGTTTGTATATTTATGTATTATTAAGTACTTATAATAAGTAAGGATGTGTAAATATGACATAATTAATAAAACTATAATGACAATGTTAATATTCTTTTATTTTCATATATAATCTTTAAATTGCAGACATCCCTCACGTCATAAAATGATAAATAAAATATAAATATACTTGAATAAATAATTACCAAAATGCGGCAACATCCATTCATAAAATAAAATAAGAATTCAGCGATTTATAAACATACATAAACCAGAGATTTATAAACATACATAAACCAGAGATTTATAAACATACATAAACCAGAGATTTATAAACATACATAAACCAGAGATTTATAAACATACATAAACCAGAGATTTATAAACATACATAAACCAGAGATTTATAAACATACATAAACCAGAGATTTATAAACATACATAAACCAGAGATTTATAAACATACATAAACCAGAGATTTATAAACATACATAAACCAGAGATTTATAAACATACATAAACCAGAGATTTATAAACATACATAAACCAGAGATTTATAAACATACATAAACCAGAGATTTATAAACATACATAAACCAGAGATTTATAAACATACATAAACCAGAGATTTATAAACATACATAAACCAAAGCAGCTGTTGTATCTCAAAAACCGTCAATATAAAAGAAACATGATTTAAAATATCATAAATAAAATGTACTCATTGCTAAAACCTAAAACTTAGTGTTAAGAATTTTAGCGAAATAACATATAAAAAATTATGCACTTACAATAGTATTATAAATAAAAGGCTGACTATAACTCGTTGCGCTGAGAACTCGCGCAGAGAACCCTGAGTATTTCTAAAAGCGGCCGCAATTAAAAGGTGATTTCCCGCACTGAAGAAAACCGTAGACAAGTGAAATTAAATTATGCTATTGATTAAAACTGCAAAGAAAATCTGCTACCGTCAATATTATATTTGGACTGCTTTAGAATCAATTGCTAAAACTAAAAAAAATAACGTTATATGAAAAATGAAGTTGAAATAGTCTCGACAGTTAAAGAATTGTTTACCTAATTACTTACTAGTCAATATTGAATAAGTCCAGTAATTCAGCAATGTGAGTGAATATATTATTATGAAAATCTCAATACCCAGATTGGGACATGTTCTTTGATAATATAAAGAGTGTAATTAATTTTCCTAAGAATAATATAAAATCTCTAGGCAGCTACGGGAGTTGAACTCGGTTACTTAGTTTGTATTCTACTGGTAATATTACAAACTGAGGTGTCCAGTAACTTACCTACTTCTTTAATAAGTATAACGCTACAAAACAAAATGTGTTAATTCCACCTCCATCTAAATGGCCTAACCTAACCTCTACCCTTAAAATAACTTGGGAAATAATCATAACATACTAGGGGAGTTACTATTAAGTACATGTGGAATATTCTAGCTAATGTTTATAAATCAGTTCTGCCATTTTACCAAAAGATCACCACCGCAAGTGAGCCGGGTGTTAAGTGTCATTCTATGAAAAGCTAAGCAGCCAGAAGAGTGAAATCTCGTAAACAACAAATTTAAACAATACTTTTCCAAATAAAAAAGAAGCCATTCCTTAACATTGAGTAACTGCGGAACCCATCTGTCAATAAACTGAGAGATTCCCGAGTCGGGTGTTTTGACTGGCTTTGAATAACAAGGTAACTTGGCACAAATATTTTCCTTTGGTGCATAATGAAAAATAAATGGCAAATTTGTGGAATTTTCAATTAAGACAATAATACATACATATATCACGAAATACAATAGAATATCAAGCTTACAAAAGGATTCTTGGAAACATCGGCAACAATCTTTTCTTATTTTGTGCTTGACATCATTACCGATCTCCTGACAAACATTTATATCTTATATACAGACAAATAGCGTAGGAAAAATCACAGTGCATAGAATAATCAACAAAATGAGGTTTAATAACATGTGTTTTAGCCATCTGCGCAAACAAAACAATGGCAACATTAATAGAGAAATACACAATAGAAAAGTGAGGTGCACAACACATGCACTTCTGTGTAAACCATCGTCAAATAACATCTATTAATTTTCTTCAAGAAAATGGGATTCTAAGAGAAGTCAACTGAATTTCAACAAGGACTAAGATTAAATACATTTAATTATAATGAGCGCAGTTAAACAATCATCACTAGGGGACGGCTAGACATTCTCGGCTCGGCATTCAATATGGCTCGGAATGGTCTCACGAGGGGAGCTGAGCTTGTAGGCCCGGTTTCCCCGCACTGTGAGAGCGACTGCGTTATTTGTAAAGCCAATGTTCCTCGGGAACACGGGCCCGGGGGGCGGCAGCCTCGAGATATGGACAGCTGAATGCACGGAGCTGTGTGAATGCAACTTCTGAAAACCTCCGCAACACTAAACTCACGGGACATTTCAATTAAACACACTTTTAATTCTAACGTTTAATGCATTGTCAAGATTATACCGAGGTATTTATAATAGTACAACCTCTCGTGTATGTTTTTGAAATGTCCTGCAAGCCTGCGCATTGAGCATCATAGAAAAAGATCAACAACGTGTTTTGATTTGCACTATTCACACCAACAAACAATTAAAGATAAGATTCTAACGAGACGGACATTGTTTAGAACATTTAAAATATGGACGATATTAAGATACATTTCACAAAGAGTTGTATTTTTATTTATCTTTTATATAAAATATGAAATTTCAAAAAACACTAACATTGAAACAACCTTTTATTAAATCGGACACAACATTGCAAAGCTGCCAATGTTCGATGAGCGGCACGGAAAACTCGCCCTACTTCCAGTAGTCAGCATTCCTCGGCTCTTGTGGAATTATTCATTCACTCCAATAAAATACTTCCTTCCAAGAATTATTGTAGATTTATTTCTTATAGAGTTTAGGAAAAATAATATCCGAGAGAGGATACATAAAAATATTTATCATTGGCCGAGAAAAGTCAATCAATAATAACGGGTAGAAAATATAACACGACTGGCTTTGGTCGCTAAATATTCCCCAACTTTAACATTAACTCGTCCCCTCTTCCGAGCGGGACATTCTTGGATGGACATTTGCATTATTTAGTACATATTAATATTATCATATAAATTCCACAGGTTTTAGTAAAAACCTATTTTTTGCACAATTATTTCCTAAACACAATCTAGGGTTTGACTACATTGCGATTCCAATAATAATTGTCATCTCACCGACAAGTGTTTGCGTTGCGGCTTCAAGTTAACTTATTAGAAACATGCGACATAATAATGTTAACGTACCTCGAAAGGTGCTGGAGAAGAAATGTACTCCATTATATGTACATAAATACATACATAATATAAACAATACATATATGTATATACATTTTAAAATTTTAAATTACATATTCAAACTTATTGTGTTTTTGTTCTAAAAAAATTATACATATTATAATTATGTACTGCGATATGTTTTTCATGCAATATAAAGCTTGTACATGTATAGGAAAATAAATAATAAATAAATAAGATTAGAACATTATTTAAGTTCAAGTCGAGTAACACGACAATATTGTTGGGAACCTGATTGCCCGTCTTATTTTCTGTCTGTAATTTAACCTGTCTTAAACATTTTGAAATGTCTATTTAAAATAGTATATCCATAAAACAAGATATTAAATACAACAAATATTTACATATATAACTTTTAAAATAAAAACAAATACTTATTGAGTTAGGTACGTGAGCCATTAATGTATTATTCAAAGTTAAACGGTATTTATTTAATTTGCAATTTGCTCCCATTGATTTGTCATTTGAGTCAATTAAATTTCTTACATGTAAAAAAAGTGCAAATATGAATTAGAAATTTGTTTTCACCAAATCAAACGATATATCAATGAAGGGAACAAAGGAATGTTGGCCGATTAGAAAGCGAAGAAATAAGCAACACAGAACTGTGAACTTTACTTTTGGAAAAACAGTAACTCATTGGACTAATATTTGGCTAATTATATTATTTATCATTAATTTCTAAAACTAGTATTTTAAATATTTTTTTACTTAATATACACCTCACAAGAATTCAATTATCCGGAGCCAATAAGACAACGGCATTCCCAACTTTGAGAATGTTGTGAGGTTAATGTTGTGAGGTTAATGTTGTGAGGTTAATGAAGTGAGGTTAATGAAGTGAGGTTAATGAAGTGAGGGGAAGGAGATGGGGAAATCGAAAATTTGAAAATTATTAGCTAATCAGATCTGGCCTCTAAACATAGCTAAAAACCATTTCAGTACTAAGGGTGGGTTTCTTCATTTACCGAGAATGCTAAATGCAATGCTAATTGTAAAAAATAAACTATTGAAATTTAAAAATTTCTATGCATTTGACCTTTTACTTTTACAATTAGCATTGCATTTAGCATTCTCAGTAAATGAAGAAACGCACCATTAGAGTAATAATTTTTGAACCAAAATCAAATTTTAATTACTTTTTAAGTGGTAAAAATAAAATGTAATGTTTTTATTTTCAAGATCCACCATGATGGAATATTTTAAAAAGTCACATATTTTTAGTAAATAATCTAGCATTCCCTACAGTGAACTTTTACAGTAAGTAATTTTAAATCATTCAGCATGCAACAGTTTGTTATTATTTTTTTTATCAAATCATAAACCTTCTTTATTATTTGATATTAAAGTTCACAGATCTATGTTTTTTTGTTACCAATTATTATACGGAATCAATTATCAATGATCTCCATTGTTAGAAAAAGCAGAAACTCAAAACATTCATCTTACATTACTTTCCTAAGTAAAAGGCAATATTTTTCCATGGGTATAACAGCCGCACTGAGCGGCATAAGTCTATATTCATCACACCTCGCCAAACACCACACTCCTGAGATCAACACCTCATTTTACAACTATTATTATTATGTATTGCGTTTTTAACCATTTCAGAGCGGAGAATCTGTACTTGTCCAACAGCGATAATAAATATTATTTCGATAAGAATAAGGCCATCAATTTGCCGATTTTAAATAAGTCAAAAATGCTCGGCCAAACATCAACTAATCCCGTATTATGTGTGGTAAAATTATAGCTCAGAAAATCGTCCAGAAAACTTGAAAGAATTATACATCCGATTTTTGTTTCCCTTTCAACATGCCAATTGAAAACAAACTAAAATCGACTTTGCTAAGACATCTCCAAATGAACTATCTCAAGTATATCATGTGTAATAATAAATAAATAAAATAAAATAAACTACAAAAAGTGCATTTATGCATGTCTCAATATCATTATTTTCTCTCAAATCTCAAAATATAACTTTAGCAATAGCTGCCTTTTTGCTTATGAGCATTTTGTTGTTACATAAGAGATGAGCAAGGGGACGGGATGAACAATTACTTTGTTTATGCATCGAAAACTTTAAGACACTATTACATATTTATGTAAATTATGAATAAAACTGGACCCAATATGGATCCTTGAGGAACACCCAGGTAGTTTTCAATTGGTTTCGATATTGAGCATTTTTTACATTTTTTCTTTCTGGGTAATTTTTGGCCACATATAATACAGAATTTAAGGGTTTACTCGAGAGGATTTGTAAGAGACCCTCTACATAGGTCTGTAAGTGAGTGAGTAATTTAATAAATGAATACAGAAATTTATGGTTTATTCGAGGTCACTTGCTCTCTTCCCAAGTCTGTGTGTTTGTTTAAACTGTAAAAGTGTTGTGTGTGTGGTGTCTACAGCTTGACGACCGCCCTGAAGAAGGTGGCGAGGTAGTGGAAGAGAAGGGGGCGCTAGAAGCGAGCCCCGGGGCGGCTGAAGGCGGGGGGCTTGCCGGGCCGACCCGGGGGACCCCCGGCGCCGCCTGCACCCACTCCTCCGGCTCTGCGCACCCCGCGCAGCTCACGGTCAACCTAAGTGGAAAATAGAAAAAAAACATTTAAATACACATATTTTTGGTTTAGGTCAAAATATCGACGCTAGAAAGGATAAATGGCTAAATTGCCATGCAGCTAGAAAGGAAGACGTACAGCTGTACGGCGCTAGAGACATTTTTCTTTTGCAGGTGACGAGAAAATTCAAATTGATTTTTTTTTAAGATATACATATTATTTATTTATATTGCATTATTTTCCAGCTCAACAATGCCATCAGAAGGCAAAACTGCTGTCATGCATAATAATAATAGGCCACTTGCATGACATTTTTTTTTTTTAAATTCCGGTTTAGACAAATATTCTAAGACATTCCGTATTTTTTTTTTTTTAATCATATTTTTGAAACCCTGGGGATTTTTTGAAAATTTCAATCTGAAAAATCAGACCATTTTTTATAGACCGGAAAGATGGGACATAATTTTATAGGTGCGAAAAAACGATAATTACATAGCCGAAAATCATTTAAAAAAAATAACGTTTTCCACAAGAAAGGGCACAGGAGAATAACGAGGCATACCAAAAAATTTTCATTTCATAAATATTTTTTTCCTTGATCCATAAATCGTTATAATCATCAACGTCTATATTAATAAATCCAATGTAATATACTTGTACTTGTAAATTCTAATAATAATAAGAATATTATAAAATTTGATTTTGATAAAATCAGCACCATAACCATTGTACCTCTAAAACACGTACCGACATATAAAATGTACGGGGTTCTCTTCATAACATTTGTCAAAAATTCAAACCAAATGATAAGTTCGTAGAGAACAAACAATAAATCTAGTGAACGAATTCAAAAATTCGCCTGAAATCAAAGTGATGCCATATAAAAAAAATAAAAAATCAGTGTGGAATTTTACAAAATTAATAGGAACATTTTCGGAGACGGGACATTTTTATGTAGTGACGTCACGAGCCCAAATAATGAATTTATTTATTTAAAAAAAAAAAAAACTGTACATTTCTAAAAAAATTTAGTAACATTTTCGTAATCTTAGTAAAAAAATCTATCCACACGATTTTTTCCAAGTCGCTATGAAATCCATGCAAGTGGCCTATTACCTAGCAGAACTTGTTTATGAATAAACTGTTTTTTTTATTCACATATTGAATATTACTGAATATATAAAAGAAAAAAAAGACCACAATTTTTTTTTTTGTTGTTTGTTACTAGGTATTGTACCTGTTCTGAGGTCTAAATATTATGTAGTAACCTCTAATGTAATTAAACAAAAAGGAGATCTGAGTGTGTTGGGTTTATGGCTGTCTATAAGTTATTCTGTATTTTCCAGTTTGTTTTGTATGACATCTCTTTCTTTTGAATTGGTCTAGGTGTTTTGTTAGTTTTGAAAGCAAGGTTGTTTATTTTGTGATTTAATTACAACCGGAATAATATTATACAATTTTGGTCCCAGGTGCACGGCATTGATTCTTGTACCTTTTCCTAATTTAATTCTTACCCATAAATACTTTTGTCCTTCTACCGACTAATGCCTACAATACATTCTTTCGGTTTTGTCCCTAGTGTATGTACTCGTACCTCATGTATGTCCCCAACAAGTACTACAAGTAGTGTCCTTTGTCCAAAATTAGTAATCATTGCAGCTGGTGTATGTACCTAACATGTTCTGTGAGTAAATACTTTCAGCCTTACTAAAAAACCCAGTGAAAATTTTATTCAATTGACAAACGGCCGCGGATGTGAAAACATTACTAATTAAAAATTTGTTCTTTGAAAGAAATACACATGGTTTCCACGGCCTGAGAGGGTAGTTTATCTCTGTTTTAACCATTGATATCCGAACGATATTTGTAATTTTTCCATAGTATTTTGAATGTTCTATATATTTCTTATTTTTGAAGGTGTCGTAAAAACAAATACCATTTATGAAAACTAGATAAAATTACCTTTTAGATTTGAGTATTTGAAATACACTTTAGCTTTCAAAAACTGCCATATTTTATGATTCAAACTCGGAAAAACATGGAAAAAAAATTTCCTCCCACAACATTTTTGACCAAAATGTAGAGAAATTTAAATAAAATCAAAATTTAAAAAACACAGTCCTTTAATGTAATAAATTTGGAAGGAAACTATCACCTCACTTTTTTATCGTGTATACAATAAAAAAATAATAAAAAATTTCAAAGTTTTTTTTATTGCCAAAAAAATAACTTAGAAATAATACCGAAATTTAAAACAGATTTCTTGCATCTCTAAAGACGTTAATTTTTTTGATACGTTTACGAACACATGTATTAGATTTTAATATTGTAAAAAATTATCACTTTTAACAAATTCTCTTAAAATAAAGATCTTAAAATGAAAATTTTATCTTAAGTAACCTATAAAAAACAATATTCTGACAGTTCAACTTTGAAAGTATGGCGTTTGTACAATAACTTGATTAAACTGATGTAAACCACACAAATAATATGGTAAATACAGTCAAACCCTGTTAAGACGTTCTTCAAGGGACCGGTCAATAAAAACTTCTTAAGCGGGAAAACATCTTAAGAGGGTTTTCAATTTTCTGTCAATTTTGTATTAAATTTGAGTGTCAAGTTAACATCCAATCAAAGGTTTTATAAATATTGTAGTTGTATGATATGTAGGTTAAATAAAAATATGTATTATGAATAAAAATATATATACGTAGCTGATAAGCTTGCTACAAAAAGTTCACTTTAAAAGTTTTCAAAAGTTCACGTGTTGTATTAGGAGAACTATCAACTTTTTTGATAATTTCGAGTTTTTCCATCAACGATAATGGTTTCCGCTGAATACTTTTAACTTTCATTATAGAATTCATTAAAAACAAAAAGGGTACCAACTACCTACTACTCACTATCTAACAGAAATAATAATAACAAGAAAAGATTTTAACAACTAGAATAAAAAACTAACTTATTAATGAAAAGAAAAAGTAACAATATTCAACAACGTAAAAATTAAAAACAAATTAAAAAGTTTTACATAAAAAGATCGAGGAGAAGATAATTTATCTTAAAAATATTAGTAAAAATAAAATTAATTAATTAATATACCTATTGTACCCTTAAAAATAAAACTACAATCTAAATAATTTTGAAAAAAATAATTAAAAGTGTAATCGAAACTATGAAATATCTACTAAACTATGTACTGAAAAAAAAAAAGAAATAAAACTAAGATAAAAACTAATCAATAGTGTAAGGGAACGTACCCATACTACGTGACACGTTTAGGGGGGGGGGGGTGTTCAAAATGTCACGCTCCATACAAATGAGCGGCGGGTTGCTTAGGTTTTTGGTCACTGGGGGGGTTAAAAATTGCAAAAAGTTGGTCACGTAGTATGGGTACGTTCCCTAAGTAATGAAAACCACAAAAAAAGTAAAACTAACTTATTTATATCTACTATGTAGGTACTAAATTACTGAAAAAAGAGAAGAAATAAATCTAAGAGAAAAAATAAAACTAAAAGAAAAAATAATTAATAGTGTAAGTAAAATGAAAACCAGAAAAAAGAAGTAAAACTAACTTATTTTTATCTACTATGTACTAAATTACTAAAGAAAAAAAACTGTGTCGGTACTTGTACCAAATAAATTTTAAAAGTAAAAAAAAATAAGCTGACTAAAATACCAAAAAAAAAGTTTATTGAAAATAGGAATGAAAGTGAAATGTAACCACTTAAACCACGAAATGTAATCCGAAACTAACATTTTGTTTTTATTTTCAAGATAAGGAAGGCTGGCCAAGATACAAATCAAAAGGACGGGGAAAGTTCACAAAAGTCAAATGCTAGGTTTCATTTAATGTAGTGGCAGGTTAAGCCATTTTTTCAAAGTGTTCAAAATTTACGAGAGATGGGAAGGCTGAAAGAGATATTGAAAGAAGGGTGAATGCCGGTAACTCCATTAATGGTGGACTGAATGCCGTTGGCGCTAATAAAAAACTGTCAAAAAAAGCGAAGCTAGCAGTCCACAATGGAGTCCTGGTACCTACCCTGATGTATGGCAGTGAGGCATGGAACTGGCAGAGGAAGGATGAAAGTAAACTGAATGCTGTTGAAATGAGATCCCTGAGACGTATGTGTGGTAAAACAATGTATGATCGTGTGAGAAATGTGGATATCCGCAAAGAATGTAAGGCTGATGTAAGCATAATGAGTAAGATTAAGAAAGGGACCCTCAGATGGTTTGGGCATGTAGAGCGAATGAACGAAGGAAGTAGTGTAAGAAGAATATACAACGCGAATGTGAATGGTAGAAGAAGTCGGGGACGCCCGAGGAAGACATGGCACGATCAAGTGAATCAGATACTTGAGTCGGGTCATGTCAAAAGTCAGAATAATAGAAGAGAATGTATGAGACGATGTATGAATGTGAGTGAGGCAAAGAGTGTGTGCCAAGACCGAGTTGTTTGGCGGTCCGTCCTCTCTGCCTACCCCTGCGGGGAAACGGCGTGATGGTTAGTTAGTTAGTTAGTTAAAAATACAATCACAAAATTAGATTAGTATTTCAACCCCTTAGAGATTCATCCGACAAAGCAAAGTTTAATAGGTGAAGACGACTTTGCTACGCACTCTATCCTCTATCTCACCCGCACATTCGTTTTCTATACAAATTAAAAGAGATGGACAAATAGCTGACCCCTTTATCTATTAAAAGACGCCTAGGGTTTGTTTACTCTGTATCTGTATAGACTGGCCGGTCGGATAGTAAAATTCCGTAAATGTTCTGATAAAATTTACGTACATATTTGAAAAAGGTATCCACCAACGAGTTCGTTTCAAATTTTGGCAAAAGCAATGGTTTGACCCTCTGCCGAGTTCACGGCTTGCTTGGTAGAGCTCTTTATTTCAAACACTCTGAATTTGGAAATTCCATATGACAAAGGCATTTATTTTGCCAAAATGCATAGGTACATGATAACAAAAAACGTCACAATATGCGGGTTAGCGGTACTTTTATGAGCACATTATTTTAAATGCCGATTTACAAAGGGATACGAGGTTTTCCGCTTAATTTTTCGACTGTCAACTTCTAAGATAATCAAATTAAAGTACAGTAATTTACGTATTTGAAAAGGTATTCACCAACCAGCTCATTTCAAATTTTGGTAAAGGCAATGATTTGACTCTCTGTCGACTTCACGCCCTGCTATCTTACTAATATGTACTACTTGTCAGCTGGGTACAGATACAATCTGTTGTTATGATGCTCTGTTAGTAAAAGGCGTTTCTCCAAAATATTAATATTGCTTTTTAATAGCGTTAAAAAATGTAAAAAAATTTAAAACCAAAAAAATGATTTATTTTAAATGTGAAAACCTCACAAGAGCCCCAGCTGCTCCCGTCTGGAGCAAGTGAGACTATGGCATCATGATATGACATATGGCCAATTGGGGTATGGTGAAGTGAGGCTGAAGGTAGTGGGGAAGGGAAGGAGATGGGGAAGAGTAAGGTGGGAAAGTACCTGGCTATTCAGATCTGGTCACCAAATATACAAAGCTAAAGCCATTTCAAGCAACATTTCAATTCGGAATGGTGGTCTTACACCAGGGTGATACTGAGAGTATCTTCCACTCTGGAACGTGCCGCAAATATACTAGTAGAATCTGTTCATCAGAAATCCACGGGACATCAAAAATAAAATTTCGAATTAACGTATTCCCACGTAATTCGAAATTTCACGAAAAAAAAATCGCCGAAAATTAAATTTCTTGGCGGCAAATTCAAATTCGGGTAGGTTCTTCGGAATAAATTCATAATAATACGACTTATTCCCTGGGTAAATCGAGTTTACGAAGCCGTGTACCGCCGCAGACGGCCTTCTATTCGAAGTATAAACACACAAAAATACGATATTTTCCGAGTAAAAATTGTCGAAATCGAAAAAAATTGGTAAAAGACGGGCTTGACAGATGCAGATTTGCCACATTTTGTTCGATATAAGATGACATATTTCCGCAGAATTAAAATTTCGCAACCCCCAACATTATTAAAATAAATTATTTTATTTTTGATTTGTGTACATGCCACCTTTTTCTCTTTGAACAACATCGATCCCAGCTGTGCTGTCAGAAAGCTTTGGCTTCTATCTCTATCACACCCATTGTGATTTATGTGAAAGTGGAGAGGCAAGAGGATTAAAATTACAGTATGAAAACGCTTCCAATTGACACAGCGACGTTATGCGATAATGGTCTTTAGAGTAGTGTATTTTAGAGCTCATAATCTCATGTTTATGTCTCGGGTTATTCTGGCGCATTGATAATAGCGGGGTTTACACGCAGAGTTTGGCCTGCGAGTCTCAGCACACTTCGCTCCGAATCGTTGGCGGAAACGTACGTGTAAACGCGATCGACTCGCAGGCGAAACGCTCCAGTCACTCGCCAGTTCGTATCAGCGTTTGGCCCGTTGAGCGTTCACACGTAAGGGTTGGAGCGGGTGCCGCGCGAGATGTATTTGACTTTTTTTGTTTGTTTATGGCTATTTGCTGACTGATTTTATTCAAGAATTAATTTATCTGCCATTCAGTGTTACCAGATGCGTGGTTTTTTGGGTCGTTTATACCTCCACGGTTTTCTCAAAAAACCATATCGAACAAGACATTGTATTTTAGCGGTCGCCAAATGATCTACTTTTGAGTGGATATTATTTGTTTATTGTTTGCATGGGTCGCGTGAGTGAAATCCCGAATTCAGGAATGTAGTTCTTGAAATTTTGAACTTTAGTACGGGACTACGGGTTCACAACGTCGTTTTATTTAATAATAATATGAATAAATTAATAAAATGATTTGAATATAACCATGTAAGTAACTTTCATAAGGCACCTACTCTAGGTACCGTAATTTTTTGTAATTATTATTGATATTTATATTTTAATCTTAATATTTAATTGAAAATAGATTTCTGTAAATTAATTTTGATAAAAGAAAAAATAAAAGGTTTATATGTGTAGTCTCATCTCATAGTTTGTGTGTTATTTGCGAATAAAACACATCGATATATATTCGATTTTGAAGTATTAACAATACATCGGTTCAATACGATGAATCGTTACTATACATCGAGTGTTTACAATACAACGATATATATCGTCCATCCCTATAAGAAGGTCTTTTGACCTCTCCAGACAGAATCCCTCAACCCATCACCTTGAGAAATCCTGAATTATAGCTGAGCAGTGAGTGACCTTTTCAAAAACAGAATCACAGAAAAAAATGTACATTGAAAAATATCTATTGATGAATAAATGTTCATATTATTATTATTATTATAAGTCCCAAATTCTGTTACAAACAAAAGTAGTGTGTCAGCAATAATATGAAAACCGCTTGTTTTTTAAATGATGACATTTTACTGAAAAACTTAAAATTGCTGTAAATATTTACTGGTTGAAGATTAATTTGCATATGTATATATATATATTCTAAAAGGCAATTAAATTCTCTAGACTTCTTTTAAATAAATTTCTTTCTTTGATGGATATTTTAGACGATATGAAGGAATTTTTGATGAAAAATGTGAAGTAAAATGATTTTTTTCGAAAATATCTACATTTGTGGAGCGTGTAACTCAAAAACAGCTAGGATTTCGAAAATTACGTATGGAATAAAAGTTGTAGATAATTTTATTAGCTTTTACTTAATATGAGAAAATTTTCCTCTGCGACGCCCCGTTTTCGGGATATAAGCGGAAACCCGAAAATTACGACCTTCTCCCCGCCCTCCCCCCTCTAGCTCACCACCTAGATGTCAGGACTTATAGTATGTTCACACCCTAAGCACCGTGAACAACTTTCTGAAGGAATCGCTTAGGTTCCTGCTCACGCACTCTACACCTCCTTTTGGACCATTCATTGACTGGACTAATAGTGAAATCAGTGGGGTAGCGTGGGGGGGGGGGGGGGGGGGGGGCGGCCCGCCCCGGGCGGCACTTTTAAGGGGGGCGGCAAATTTTCACAATAAATAATAATATTATCTTGGAAAATTTTAAACCATTTCAAATCATCATTTAAAAATGTTCTACGATACTTTCGTTTACGAATCCAACAATTGTTATTATTATTTATTAAAAATATCAATAATTATATTTTTTTAAGCTGCAAATTTCACAATTCACAGGAAAACCGTACGCATATTATGAGAGTAATATTAATTAAAGCTGATAACTCGCAAACAGATTCATTCTTAATTAAAACCAGAATTGTGTTCAGAATGTATTAACGAATTAATTTCATTTTTGTATTCATCTGCTGATATATTTCGAAAGAGACCGTTATTTTATTCGAAGTGCAGTTATAAAATTCTAGTTGCAGACTATGTATGTGCTGCCAATATCAAAGAGAAACCATTTTCATATTCTGAGTGTAGTTCCCGTCTAATCACAGAAGACACAAATTGTCCCACACATTTAATTTTAAAATAAAATTGTGAAATTATTTCCCACATATTTAATTAAAATAAATTTGTGATTGCGATAAATAGTTAAGATACAGTTTTATTACATTTAAAAAAAAAGGAATCTGTATTTAAAATTTTAAGTTTATTCTATTAGGTACTTTAATTCGAATATTCGCAGGCGTGTATTTTTGAGCCAATCCACATTTTCAATATCAAAATTTTAATATTTAAAAACAATAATGTTCTAATTAGCACATCAGGAAAAATTATTATATCTAAATTTAAGAACAATTTTGTTTTCAATTTTGCAAAAGGATAAAAAAACAATAAAAAGGAACATTTAAAATGCATGGGAAGAACCGGAAATTTCGTACACAAACATTGACAGGCAAAAGTTTACAGATATTTTTTCTAATTATTCGAAGGGTTAAACCAGTTTTCAGAATGTAATATTCCATTTGAGGATTCATCTGCTGACACGATTCAAAGCAAAATATTATCTTATTCGAAATTCAGTTATAAAATTCTAGTTGCAGACTCTGTATCCTGCACCTGCTGCCAGAATCAGAGAAAAACCATTATCATGTTCTGAGTGTACTTTTAATCCGCCGCATACAGACTTAATTCAAACCCATTTTGTGTTGAGAACGTAAATTTCCAGTTGTGGTTTCATCTGTATGTTGACACATTTCAAAGGAAAACATCCTCTTATTTGAAGTTCAGTTATAATATTCTATTTGCAGACTATGTATGTGCTGCAAGAATTAAAGGATAACCATTTTCATCTTCTGAGTTTAGTTTAAATTCGCCAGCTACAGATTTAATTTAAACCAGTACAGAATGTAAAATTCCAGTTGGATTCATCTGCTGACACATTTCGAAGGAAAGCATTCTGTTATTCGATGTGCAGTAAAATTCTATTTGCAGACCATTTATTTAATACCAGAATCAAAGTAAAACCATTTTCATGTTCTGAGTGTAGATTTAATTCACCGCATTCAAACTGGTTTTGTGTTCAGAATGTAACGATAAATTGAATAACGAGTTGTAGATTCATCGTGCATCGAGTGAAGTTTTACATTTGAGTTACATAATGCTGTAAAATTCTGAGAAATTGTTTGTTGCGTGTGTAACTATTATTTGGGGACTCTAACGCAGTATCAATAAATCAACTTTGGAGTAGAATTTATAAACATGATTTTCGTTGAAAGAATACTCGTCAAATGTGATTTTTAAAAATTTGAAGGCAGAAGTTGGGGGGGGGGGGAATTTTCCTCCGCCCCGGGCGGCCGAAACCCACGCTACGCCACTGAGTGAAATACATATTTTAACAAATGTCTACGCCAATTAAGAGTGCTAGCTCTTGCGCTTGGCGTAGGAGTTATTTCATAGTTATTTCGTAATTATTTCATTATTATTACATAATTTTACAAAGAGTGTACAATAAATATAATCTTACGTACTAGGATATTGTGACGTAATTTTAATATGGCATGAAATGAAGTTATAACATTTTGATTGATGATGTTATGGTTGTTATTTTTTTTAAAGAATAATTTGACATTTTTCTTGAATGATACGAAATCTGTTATTTTTTTTACTTCTTCGGGAAGACTATTAAAATATTTGATGTCTTTGTAAATATAATTATTGTACATTTGTTGTGTTGAAAATAGAGGAATTTGGATGTTAAATTTATGCCTTAATGATGAGATAAGTTAAAAAAATCTATTAAATTTTCTTTGAATATTATTTGTAATATTGAATCTTTTTTATGGAGGTCTTACATTTTGAAAAAAAAAATGCTGAAGGGAGTGTAGGTTGTCTTTTCAAAATTACTTAAAGAAATAATTTTTGTACCACTTTTACAGGACTTACAATTTTCTCCTATGCACTTCTCCATCCAATGATTCCATAATGAATTAGTGATTGGTGGGGGGAGGGAGGGCGGTGAGAGGGGGGAGGTGGAAGAGGCGAAGTGGGAACCCCCCTTACACCATGCGCGCGAAGCCGCAGGAAAAGCTAGTAATATAATAAATAAATAATTCCACCTAAATAATGTTCTAACTTATCGAATAGTACCATACTTTCTTCCGTATAACCGTCATACAAAATGAACACATGTTGAAAAACTTTTCAGGAGTGATGACGTCACACGATTCACTATAAGTGCGGTGTTTTTCAGGGGATCTTGAAAAATTAAAACTTTGAAAATTATTTTAACTATTAAAACAAACTCTAAAAAAATATATGAAGTTATTTAAGTCAGAAGGTCATTATTCATTTAAAAAATGGACTGGAGTTCTCTATTACAACGAGGTACTTTATTTTAGTTGTATGGTTTAATATGGTACATGAATTATTACAGACTTTTTTCTTACATTTTTTGTTTCTTACATATTAATGTTGGGGTAAGTTTTGAATACATTTATTGAGAAAGGAATATAAACTGTTTTTTTTTGCATTAATTGTAAGTAGGCTTGTGAAGCTTGCCGTACTGACGAAGTTTTCATTTCAAAAAAACACTTAGTAGTTTACATTTAGTTTCCAAAATTGTGAATTTTAGTAATTTACATCAAATGTTTTACACTGTACAATAGTTTTTCAATCCATTTTTATGTATGAAACAAATAGCCCCGTATTTTGCGTATAGCTTGAGAAAGATAACAATCGCGTACTGGCAACACAAAATATTACTGTCTTCGAATTCGAAACGCTTGTTTGACGCTTGACAGCTGACATATCTCGGATTTCACATGGATTTCACCATAGGTAAAAAATAAAGTTGAAAATAATAATTACTTTATTTTACATGTCTAATCTAATAGATAAATATGATTTCCATTCCAAAAACATTGGTTTTTAATTTTAACATTCATGTTCCCGAGCTGGCACATTGGTCGTTGGTGTTTGTTTTACTTGATATTATTTTGATTATTTCAATATACCTATATTCATTTATTTTAAATACTTCTTTATATTAAATACTAATTTATATATTACATCTAACTTATTTTTATATAACATCAGAAATTTGTTACATGATTAGATCACCATGATACTGGAAGGAGGCTAGGAGTCAGACGGAGGAGAAGACGAAGAGGGCTGGCCAGTGGAATATTTAGAAGTTTTCCGGAATCCTGCAGAGGGATGCATTGAGCCAAGCCTCTTGGAATGGATCCATTGGTAGAAATCCATCAAGTACTTTTATCATTACATATTTCTTATTGCTAGGGATTATTGCGTTTGATGTTATTATAAAATGATGAACATGTCTGGGTTTTAAATGAAACTATGAAGTAATATTTTTTCATTTATAGAGTTTGGAAGAGAGACAGCAGCCACAGGGCGGGGAGTCAGAGTCCTGCACTGTACCCCTAGGACAGCCCGGTAAAGCCTCAACTTCCCATGGACGGAGAGCTGATCTACGGTGTATCAAGAAAGATTACGAGCATGTTGACTCTCACTGTGATGTGACCTTTTCAAACCCACCCCAGAATATGTCTGCCTACAATATTTTTTATGTTTCATAGATGAAAACACTATAAAAAATATTGTTGAGCAGACAAATTTGTATTCTGTACAAAAAATAGCATTAGCGTAAACATTTCAGTCAACGAAATGAACTGATTTCTAGGAATGCACATCATGATGGGTATCCTCAAGTATCCGGCATTCCACCTTTACTGGGTAAACGATACAAGACTATCTCTTATCGCAGTTGTCATGCCTAGAAATCGTTTCACTAAGTTGCGGTTGTGTTTTCATTTAAACAACAATAACACGTTGATTCCGAGAGGATGCCAGGGTTACGACAAACTATTCAAAATAAGGCCGTTGTTAAATGCCCCACATGAAAATAAGGTCAAGGTGGAACCTGAGGAGTTCAATTCTGTAGACGAGCTCATGGTACTGTTCAAAGGTAGAAGTAATTTGAAGCAATACATAAAAAATAAGTCACACGAGTGGGGCATCAAAGCCTTCTCCCGAGCGGTAGCCAGTCACAGTGTGGCCAGTGGGCAGTAGCCAGGTAGGTGGGCTCGTCTATGATTTTGAGATGTACATCGGCAGTAATGTGGGTGAGAAGACTGCCCGGTATAACGGTGGGGAAAATAATTCCCCGCAGGGCCTATTTCATCTTTGGGGATGCTGTGAGGAGTGTCTTTTTAGGAGAGGAAGTTCTGGGAAGGAAAAGGGTATTAGGCGTGGGTAGGAATCTGGGGGTAAGTGTGTCCAGGAGTGACGGTCGTATGAATTCATCCCAAAGTTGATAAAGGGTATCCCTCCAAACCGTAATTTCAAAGTCTCCACTGACATTGTGTAATATTTTTTATTCAAATGTGTATTAAATATTTAGTCCAGATATTGATTGTCCAGTTGATTTAGTCAGACATCTCCAAATCCTAAGTTTTGAGAATATATATTCAAATGTCCACCATAAATCAAATATTAACTACACTTGTCTCTGTTTTAAATACTTAAAATGATGTAAAATAACACTGGGAGACTTAACGGTCTATTAGTATGACATTTATTATTATGACATTTTTAAATATCCTACTAGTGATCTAGAATCCATTTGTCACATGAGAACGGGCCATTTCTACGACTCGGTCTTGAGTTCGACAGCTAAGCTGTGGAATGATTTGCCGGCCTCTGTGTTTCCTCCCTCCTACAAGACCTATGTTCACTTCTTCCCATGGGCGTAGGCACGGTAGGGCAAGGTGGAGCGTTTGCCCCATGCCTGGCCTGCCGATGCATGAGCTCCGGGATTGTCCACTGAGTCGCATTTTCAAATTTACAGCACTTCGTAGGATGGTTTTTCCTTTTTTTCAGTTCTTATTATCTGCATTCATAAAGCCTTAAGCATGAATAAGTTGTTACCTACTCTAGATTTTTATTTTTTCCCCACCCTAAATCAAAACCTGGCTATGCTCATGCTCCTTCTTCTCCTCAAAAAGACCCTCCACACAGCATCTTTTAGATATTATTTTCCTCGGGGCCTCCCGTGTGGAGTTAATGTAAAAAAAATCATATATGATCTGTTCAGTTCTACTTGAGAGTTGTATTTAATCTGGTTAATTGCTGGATACATGTGCACATCGTAGAGGTGGACCCCTCTGCGGAGGCGGGTTCCAGTGCTCCAGGAAGGGTACGCCTGTCCCACCCACGCCCCGTGGAAGGTATCAGGTACATTGGCTGGAACATTTCCCTCAGGTGCAAAGTGTTCCAAAGCAAACAAAGGTTCAATGTGAAAGGTGCACCTTTGTTTCACCTCCAGCAAAAAAATTTCAAATCATAGCATTAATCAATTAGGAACTGACCTAATATGTAAGCACATTTTATTTCTTTTAGATTTTTATTTATTATATTATATATATATATATATGTTTATGTAATATGGCAGGCTGGGATTGCACTATCCTCCCAGTCCTGCTGGAATAAAAACTATAATAAAAATAAAATGACTAAGACAGCCTTTAATTTTACAAGTAATGATACCTATATTATCTCTGCTACTTTTTAATGTGGTATGTAAATAAAAATATGTTTTATAAAAAAATATTTCATTTATCTTCATACTAATAAATTACGCACCTCTCTCTACCACAGTTGTTAAAACAACGCTAAATAGTGCCAGTTACTAAGCTGTTAAATATTTCTTTAAGTTTAAGGAAATTTATTTGGTGAGAATTATATTGTGATTGAATTGATATAACTACAGTAAATAAATACACACAAGCTCTTCTACAATTTATTTTTACGCATTCACAAATGGCGTCAATCAAATTATTTTAGGTTATTAATACTTTTTGCACGTTACGATTTAAAATATTAAGGTAAATTAATTGTTTGCGCCCGAACACATTTAATATGAATATAAATAAATAGTTTTGTCCATAAACAAACCCAAATCTTTCAAGAAAGGCTGAAAAATTCAATTTTTTATCGGTGACTCAATCCAATATTGTATTTTTCAGCCTTTCATGAAAGATTTGGGTTTGTTTATGGACAAAAGTATTTATTCATATTAAATATGTACGGTCGCAAACAATTAATTCACCTCAATATTTTAAAGCAAAACGTGCAAAAAGTATTAAAAACCTAAAATAATTTGATTGGCGCCATCTGTGAATGCGTAGATTAAAACGTACGCGACGTTTAACCTTAAGAGGAAAGGCTGCGCAGCCTTTTTCAAACAAATTTTAAATTTGTATTTGAGCCCAAAATACTCGTACAAACTGAATATTATTTTTTATCCAAATGTGTAAAAAATATCTAGAACAGATACTGATCGTCCAGTTAATTAATAAGATATCTCCAAATGCTAAGTTTTGAGATAAAATGAGGAAAGGAACATTTGAATGTTCACTATAAATCAAATATTATTTACACTTGTCTGTGTTTTACATACTAAAAATAATACAAAATAACCCCGGGAGGCATAATGGTCCGGGTCCGGTACATTAGTAAGAAAATTTTGAAATATCCTACTATCGACCCAGAAAACATCAACACTTTGTTTAATTCACTACAAGTTTTTGTGCATTATAAATTATAATAGATGTTGGTGGTGTTTATGAGTAAACTGAGTATTGTACCAGATAGGGGGTACACTTTTGCAAATAACTGCATACTCAACTTAAATATCAATTTTTCGGAGTTGTCTGACCAATGAACTGAATGATCGATATGTATTTTATATTACGACATACAGGTCATTAATTAGTCAATTTTTCATAATTTTAGGGGTTTTAAATTACACATATATTTACAAGGGCGGATCCGGGATTTTTTTCTGAGGGGGGCACAATGGGCGGACGGGCAAAAAATCAACAATCACTGTTAGGATTTTTTTTCTGGGGGGGGGGGCACAAGGGGCGGACAGGCAAAAAATCAACAATTACTGTTAGAAATAAACAAATTCAAGTATGTATAGGAAGGTTTATGAAAGTGTTAAAACAATAGAAAAAATTAATAAAGATAGTTTTCTGTACTGTGATGGAATCTCCACAGTACACAAAAATACCGTTTGGGGGGTCACCCGTGCCCCCCCCCCCTAAATCCGCCCTTGTATATTTATTTGAAAGTGCTGTTCCCGTCATAGTAAAAGATTATAATTTTTATATGGGAGGTGTTATCATTGCAGTGTGCTAGTTGAGTTGTATGCATCACCAACATAGTTCCCACGACCGGTCAGTGACTGAGTTGGCTTGGAATCTTGAAGAGATAAGTAGGGATGAAATACAGAGGTTGGCAAATCGGTCCACCGACGAGCTGTTGAACTCAAGAACGAGAAATAGAAATGACCCTTCCTCATGTGACAAATGTCATGACCGACCTAGTGGCTGAGTTGGCCTCGCGTCCAGGAGTCCCATTGTTTGATTCCTTGGCTGGCTAAGTCCTCCATCACGACACAAGCAAAATAGTCAGGTTTTTTGTAACCCGGGAATGTTTGTCTTTCTTTTTAAAAAATAGAGTTTATATTTTATGTACAAGGTTGATGTTTTTTTTTTTTTAAAGAAAGTCAAACATTCCCGAGTTACGAATAACCTGACAATGTTTGAAAATCTCCTACTACCAACACAGTCAGCCGAAAATTTTGTTTGTGTCGTGAAGGAGGACTTAGCCAGCCGACGAATTGAACACGCAATGCCCGGGTGGGACGCGTGTTGGATTGCCAACTCAGCCACTGACCGGTCCTGACATTTCACACGAGAACGAGTCATTTTTCCGATTGGTTCTTGAGTTCAACAGCTCGGCGGTGGAACGAGCATCCGTGCTTCCTCCTCCTACAACTTGGGTCTCTTCAAGACCCATGTTCAGTACTTCCTCTCCTCAAAAAGACCTTCCACACAGCATCTTTTAGAAATTATTTTCCTCAGGGCCTCCTGTGTGGAGTTAGTATAAAAAAATATCAACGTATGATCTGTTTTTCAAATCCTAGCATAACCGAGACAATCTTATTTATAAGTAATCACAGCTATAGTTTATTTCTTCTGTTTTTTAATGTAAGTAGTATGTAAATAAAAATATGTTTTATAAGGTAACCAAAATGTTTCATTTATATTCATACTAACAAATTATGCACCTCTCTCTACCACAGTTGTTAAAACAACGCTAAATAATGCCAGTACACATAATAAACTGCTAAATATTTCTGTCTTGGATGAGAATTACATTGTAATTGAATTTATACAACACTGTAAAATAAGTACACTTAAGTTATTCTACAATTTATTGTAAATTCACTTGGTGGCATCATTCTAATGAAAATAATTAATTAACTTATGAAAATAATTAACTTCACCCTTTTAAACATTATCAAAATAGCCTCACTGATAATTTTTCATTAAAATACTGGTTTACAATTTCATTCGTATAAATAATTTGTCACCGCCGC
Organism: Limnephilus rhombicus; assembly: GCA_929108145.2. NCBI lineage: Eukaryota > Metazoa > Arthropoda > Insecta > Trichoptera > Limnephilidae > Limnephilus > Limnephilus rhombicus. The sequence continues at coordinate 1,317,675 of OV815283.1, read as the reverse complement.
TAAAACTGTCAAAACTTGATAGGTGACAGCTGACAAGCATGTGATTGGTGATAGGTATCATCTTAGTTATGGTCAAAACTGTAGCAAAAACTTTTGAACTGCACGACATGTCCCGCGACACACCACAGTTCGCTCCGAACGCTTGAAAATCAGTTTACACGTACACTTCCGCGCGAGGGTCGCCCAAGGTCACCCCTTCAACGATTTCGCCTGCCCGCGGAAGTGTGGCGAATTTTTTACCCAAAATAGTGTACCTGTTCGGCCTGCAGGCGGACACGGCGTTTCGGCGGGCTGCTTGGCGAACACCATAGACATCCACTGTCGTGAGGGCACAGTTGTATGGAGCTTCTATAATATTTCTATAATCTATGGTCAAAACTGACGCTTTGGCCTGCCCGCGGAAGTGGGGTGACTTTTTAGCGCAAGGGGTCGGCCGGCAGGCGGACACGGCGTTTCGGCGGGAGGGTCACATGCCGCTTTAGCCTGGGGGCGAGGCACGCGGTCGGAAGTGTACGTGTGCCCCGGCCAAATGGTCATTTTGCAAATAGGTGAAATGGGTTTTATTTGTTTATTGGACCTATTAGAGGCACAACAAAGGATGAAGCCGGCCCGCCGGCATGACAGTAATATAACACGAAATGGGTTTTTTTATTGGGCAAGTTAAATGCTTTCAATTATAATTTGTGCTGTAAAAACTTTTTAAGAGGGTAATTATTTTGTTAGGGGATTATATTTTTGAACTTCTTAAGCGAGAAATCTTTTCTTGCGGGAAACATATTAAACGGGAACAAAATGCGTGTTTTGTATGGGAATTTTTCGGGGTTGAAAATACTGAACTTTTTAGGCGGGAAAACATATTAAACGGGAACTTCTTAAGCGGGTTTGACTGTATATCAATTATGTGAACAGAAGAGTAAATTCGTCACTACAATAGAAATTATTTAGTAAAATCACAACATTTAGGCACCAACAAAATTTTCCATATCCCGCCATAAACACACCGAACTGTTTTGTCATCGCGGGCCGATATGCACAGGTGCACCAATAATGCCCCTAGCGGAGAAGAATTAAAACAACATTGTTTCCTAGTAAATTAAAACCATATACAACGTTGTCACATCTTCAATGCGTTTTAACAGCGTGACCACGAAAGAAACGTTATTGGTAATAAAACGTCTTTTAGTGTATACAAGCTCTATTTATGTTATTGCAATAACACAGTTAATCGGTCGCGCTGTGGTTTTTTTTTAGTAAGGCTGTTAGTGTGGAATTGGAAGTGATAAGAGCTCCCATAACACTTTGAATCAGATGATGTCACAATAGTTAGCTCTGCAATGGCACTCTGAACACAAATCTACTGTTAGGGAGCCTACTCCTCGCAGCCATCTGTGTAAAAGTGGATAAATGATAAGTTTCAGTGATAATGAAGGACAGGTTACCTCTAGCTCCTCGAGTTTCTGCGTGAGGCCCAGCTTCTGCTGTACGGCGAGGCGCAGCAGCTGGTTGAGGGTGCGGCGCTCCTCCTCGGCGGCGGCCAACTGCGCCTGCAGGTCCTCCACCTGCGTGGCGTACTCCTCGCAGCGGGCCGCAAACATGGCGCGCAGACCTGCACACACATACACTTTCAAACTATTTCTACAACAACATTGTCAATCTAAATCCTTTCCAGCTTCAATATGATGAGAAAATTTGAATAGATTTTTTTTAAGATACACAAATTATTTATTTATATTGTATTATTTTACTCTTTTAGCTCAATAATGCCTTCAGAAAGCGAAACTAATAATTAGTAACAATTAGTCAACAGAAGCATGCTCCATGCTTATCCCGCTAAACTTTGCGGGTGATTATTACACCCTCTAACTCTGCGGTTCGCACAAATATCTGAAGCTTTCTTTTATTTTTTTAAATATATATATTTTTATGTACATTTATATTAATATGCTTTTTCTTTTTTCCCAAATATTTTGTGTATGTATGGCCTTATGATTTTAAAACGTTGATTTTAATTGATTGACATTTGCTTTTAAAATGCCCAGTTGGTTTTTAAACAAATCCTAAGACGGTTTTGTATGTGCGCACAGTGTACGTCATAGGTTCTGAACGTGGGGGACAAACGTTTGAGACTTTCAGGGGGACAGTAAAAGACCCAAAGAAAATTTGAGGGCGTTGAGATGGCACAGTGAGGGAGCGGGAAGGTAAAAAAAAATGGTCTAAAAAGACAACAAAAAAACACGCTAATCACGTACTAATAAAGCAAAGTAAACTTTAATATTGGTTAATTTTTGTTATTGTATGTATTGTAATAATTTTTACAACGTATGTGAAAATTCACATATTTCGGAAGTTCGGAAAGTTGATGAAAATTGAACTGAAAGATTTCATTACATTCATATCTACATTAAATTGGATGATGTGAAAAATTTCATTTTCAATATCGTCTTACGTGTATCATTATTATTATTAAGAATTAACACTATATCATGAATAAGTACAAGAAGGAAGAAGGTAGTAAAAATAGGCATAACAATAATTTTTAATCGAATCCCCCTCCTTCTCCACCCCCCCCCCCCACCAATTTCAATTTATAACTGTGCGGCCCACGGTGATGGATGCCTCACTTTGTCCTATGTGGTCCTTGACCAGAAAAGTATGACGACCGCTGCTCTAACTTATAGCTTTTGATATAGAAGTAATTTAAAAGAAGGAAGCCCTTTGATATGGTATTATTATAATCGATCATGGAAAACTAAAATGCGGTAAAGGACAAAATGTTAATTGTTCAGGAGAATGAAAAGAATGCTTTTTATTTTTTCTTAAAATCATATCTCCTGCTTTTGTACACCTATAATTATGAAATTTTATTATAAAATAACATTGAATAGATCTTTCAGAATACTAAACATTTTTTTTTAAATTTCTTTAATAACAGTATATAATTTATTTTTAAATTTTCAGAAAAAATCTTCTTAAAATGCTTGTCATATAAGACGCACTTACTCTACTAGAAATATTTCAAAGATGCAACGACGATCGAAAGAGAAAAAAATGGAGAAAAATGACATAAGATAGCAGCCGATAAAAACATGCGTTAAGAAAATGAACTCACTAATTTCCGCTATTGAATATTATGGTATAGGTATGATTTTGAAAAGTTGTAGATTTATTTCCGCCGCTCCATAATAACATAAACTTGACCTCACAAACCCGATTTAAGTAATTTTTTATTTTTTTTATTTAATTATTTTCATATTACATTTGGTTATAAAATGACGTATTGCCCATCTCACTAGGTGTGAAACGCCTGTGTTGAGATGGCAATTTACAGAGTGGTTAGATTTTGTAGTAATATTATGAAAATGACAGGTTAATATAATTTTTTTTTGTTTAAATATACAATTCAAGTATGTTTTATATATATAAAGAAGATTGCAGTAGGTACATGGTTACATATATACACACAGTAGGTATAAAGGTAAGTCTGTTTTAAATACTTGTGATGGATATGTTTATATGAGGTGATCAATGATTTTACTTTTAAATGTACTTTTGGTTTGCGTGTTTCTAATTTCAGGAGGTAGAGAATTGAACAGCTTTGTTGCATTATATTTAAAACTTCTTTGCCCATAAGAAGTTTGACAAACTGGGATGTTGAAAGATTTTACATTTGACTCTCTTAAGGCTCTTGTGTTCATTCGTTCTTCAAACATGTGTGTATTTTTAAATTGATGAAGCAGGATATTTTTTGAATACAATTTTTGCAGGTTTGGAACATTTAGTGTCTTAAAATTGATGCATTTGATCGTGCCACGTCTTGCTCGGACTTTCCCGACTTCTTCTACCATACCAAATAAAACAGTAATTACTTGAGAAAGTGGCGGCGTCTTCCTTGAGCAGGCGCAGCTCGTTCCTCAGCTTGAGCATCGTCTCGGAAACGATGTTCTTCTCGTTCTCGTACTTGGACTTGAGGTTGTTCAGCGCCACCTCGGCCGTGGACTTGTTGCTCTTGAGCACCGTGCGGAGAGTGGCGATCTGCTCGCGCTTCGTGGACAGCAGGCTCTTCAGCTTTATCACCTGCTCCTGCATGTCGCACAACTCCTGCGTTACCTCCGTGTTGCCTGCACCTGGACATACAAAAAGTTACAGCGTTAGTGTTGGCCAATTCACTGGTGAGAGGGAAATTAAATATCAGCTGGTTGGGTGAAGTTCTGTAAAGTACTGAAAACGCTTCTAAATTATGCCTCTGATGAGAGGAAGGAGTGAACATGAGTCTTGAGTTGTAGGTGGGATGAAACAAAGAGGTCGGTAAATATGTTGGGGGTGCGCTTGGTTTGTTTTCGGACTATGCACCGCTGCTAAAGGGATCAATGGCGCTACTTCCTCAGAGCATCTTCCATTGAAAAACTAGGACAGCATTCTCACTTGACGTTTGTGCTCTAAAAATAGCATTACGTTTGTTAAGATAACAAACGGACCGCCCGTTTCTATAGTCAAGGGTGACTACAGTTTAGTGGTGACCGGACAACTCAGAATGAACTCAACTTAACACCTCCTTGGAAAAGTTATTAAAAGTGATGAAAAAATATATAAAAATTGGTTAAATAGGTTACATTAGGCTATGGGCCATTGTTCAATTTTTTTTTTTTATAGCTTTTAATGACTTTTCAAAGTGTTGAGTTGACTTGATTCTGAGTTGGCATGAAACCATTTTTAGTCTGCTGATAGCGCAACAATGAGTAGTTTAATTATTTTTTCCACATTTGTTCCAACTGAATGACCCATTCACACGAAGAGGAAACCAACAAGGAACGGGTATTCTGCACTTATTGATTGAGATTACCCATATCCGCCGATATGGGTACCACTGCTCCGGGAACCATTTATTGGAAAAACAACACCCGCCATAGGTTACCCCAAGTGGTTCGCTATGTTTGGTGACTTAGAAGGAGTGACTGGGTCAGGGCCGTGGTGGCGAATGCGTTTGCTCACCTACTACGTGATGGGCTGTATCGGGAGAGACCGGTTGAGGGAGACTTAACCTGGACTTTTCCAGCTGGACTCTCTCATTGCCTTGCACCGCAGTGGGAGGGATGGATTCATCATTCGACGTCTGTCACTCCTGGACACATTGACCCCAGATTCCTACCCATCTGTCATACCTTTTTCCTTTCCAGAACTTCCTCTCCTTTTTTTCCCTAAAAAGACCCTCCACACAGCATCCCCAAAGATGACAGGCCCTGAGGAAAAAAATTCCCATGTGGAGGGACTATTGTAAAAAAAAATATCAATGACGGTAGTTTCTTGGAACAGGCTCCATTATGATAGCTGTAAAATAGGTATTCGCCAACTGAGGACTCCAACTTCGAGAAACTAGTCACTGGCAAAGTGGAAGGCAGGAGGAGCGGAGGAAGGTCACCGCAGCGCTGGAGTGGCCAAGATTCACTGGTGTCTACTACTAGGAAGTGCTTGGCTCTCCAAGCAGTGCAGAACAGTGAAGAGTGGAGAAGCCTTGTCCACCATGGAAATTGGAGTAAGGGTAAGAAAGACAGGAGTATAATTACCCTGTGTGGCGGCCCTGGCCTTGCCCATGTCGATGGTGCTATTGACAGCGGCGTGGAGATGCACGATCTGGTCCAGCAGGGTGTCCACCTGTTTGGCTGTCTCCGCAGCCTCCACCACTCCCTCCTCGTCGGCCAGGTCGGGCTCCAGTCCCACGTCCACGCCGGCCTCCAGGGAGCACTCCGCTTCTGGAATGGTTCAATATTTTACAATATGATACACAGAATAAATTAGTGGAATAATAATCAACAAGTAAAATTCGCTATATTCCTTGCAGTTGAACATGTCTACTGTTTCTGAAAAATTATTGCCAACTGCATGCAATCTAGGTACAAGCGAGTATCTAAATAACTCTGTTCTGATGTTATTGTTGCAATTAACCTGTCAAAGGCCCGCAAATTCCAGGAAAAATACGGAAATTTCGTAACAAAACACGATTTTCAATTTTGAATTAAATGTTTTGTTGATTAATTTTGAGCTATCGTATATTTCATTGACTGAAATACGTTCCTAGAACAATAAACTATGCACCAAAACAACATTACTTGCGTTAATTACGTAAATTAATAGGTTTTATGATGTTTTAGTCGAGGAACACGCGTCAAAACTGACAGCTTCAATTTGCGCCAAAAATGACATTTCGATTCCACAGATAAAAATCATTTAAAAATAATCTGGTGTTGTCAGATGGATGAAACTAGTGGCTATATCATCAATGATGTTGGCGCAAGCGATTCTGACCTTGTTTTCATACAAATTCTGTACATAGAAGGGTCAAAATCGCGGTCAAACTTTTTTATTTCGAAATATTTTTTTCGCGCATGCGCAAAAGCTGCGCGCAAGTCCGCGTCTCCGGCCGTTTAGAGGTTAAGAGTAGTTCTATTTATTTATCTATTGGTACTATTAACAATTTTTTTTTAAAAGTCATGTCAGAAACAAGTTTTCATAGTTTAAACAAGAGTTTTAATAGTAATAGTAATTTAATTAATAGTAATTTTAATAGTATGGATGGCCCTGAACGATAAAAAAGCGAGATGACATTAAAGTTTATAATACATTCTTTGTGGAATAAAATATGTATTTGTTTTTATTTTTTATTGTTATCAGTACATAACGACATACGAAGCATTTGCATACTGCTTACTAACACTGTATGCAGGGACATTGGAGGTTTAGTTTCGTTTAATTAAATGTAGAGTTGTTTATATATTAAAAAAATAGAGTCCTTGCAAGAGCCTTGAAGGGGTAACCATCTGTTACCTGTACCAGGGCGGGTAAGTGGTGGGTCCTCCAATGTTATCAATAAATAATTTTAACTAGAGAAAACGTAAGGTGAACCATTTTTGAAACTTTTTATGTTTGCATGCAAAAAAATTTTATTTCATAAATGTTATATGCTTATTTCGATTTATAAAATTTGAAAGCTTGTTTTATCACATTTCAAAAACAGTTTTTAATTTTTGGAAACATTCAGATACACTTATTTGAATTTTATTGCTAAGTGTAAATATTTTGATCTTCCGACAGAATAAGCCTGAGGCCTGAGGGGTTAAAATGAAGAAATTGAATTGAATGCTAATAATATTGGTATAAATGTGAAGGTAAAAAGAAAGATTAGTAAAGAGAGAGAAGTTTAACCACTAATGCTTTAACTCGCATGCGCGAGAAAATAATTCGAAAATTTGAATAAAATTTTCGACCAAAACTTTTTGTCTGCGATTTTGGCCCTTTTATGTACAGAATTTGTATGAAGAACACGGTCAGAATCGCTTGCGCTAACATCATAGATGATATAGCCACTAGTTTCATTCACCTTGCAACCCCAGAATATTTTTAAAACGATTTTGTCTATGACATTGAAATGTCATTTTTGCCGCGAATTTAACCGTCACAATTTATGCGTGTTCCTCGACTAAAACATCGTAAAACCTATTAATTTACGTAATTAATGCAAGTAATGTTGTTTTGGTACACAGTTTATTGTTCTAGGAACGTGTTTCAGTCAATAAAATATACAATAGCTCAAAATTAATCAACAAAACATTTAATTCAAAATGGTGCTTTTTTAGTGAATTTTCCTGAAATGGCGTGGCCACTCAGAGGTTAAAGAAGTGAGAAGTGATCTCTTGGCAGCACAGGACCCAATTAATAAGAAGGAGTTGTGATAATGAGGCAGCTCACCGGTGGTGTTTTTCTCATGGTTGAGCAACACCCGGCTGGGTTCCTGCCCGTTGACGGTGCAGACGTGGTGGTAGAGGCGCGCCAGCTGCTCCGTGGCAGCCGCCAGGCGCGCTCCCGCTGCCCCCCCGAGCGCCGCCGCTCGCCGCAGGGCACGCTGTCCGCGGGCATAGCGGGATTCTAGCTCTAGGCACTGGAATGGGATACATTGATATACAGTGAAACCCTCTTATGAAAGTTTTCCAAGGGACCAGAAGATAAAACTGTGGGATAAATTGGGTCATTCAGTCTTCAAGGGACGGAAAAAACCAAACTTCTTAAGCATGAAAACTTCTTGAGAGGGAACTTCTCAAGAGGGTTTCACTGAATTTTAATTCTCCTACTGAATCAATATGCCCCTGATGAAAAAACAGTTTGCCCAATTTGTACACGGTTTTCCTTTCTGCATGAGAATGGGTTGGTTTTATGCTCATTCTTGTGTTCAATAGTTTGGGTCAGGAATGATTTTCCAGCTTTCCCCCTAAAATACCCTTGCCAAAACATTGCCACAGATGGCTGCAAACAGGGAAGCGTTATAAAAGAAAAAAAATTATAACTTGGATAAGAAAAAACACTGGCTTTACGTCATAAGTCATCACAGAAGAACATCACTGAATGAAATTGGCTTACCTTATTGTTAACGCTGGCGAGCTCGTTGCTGAGCTGGCGAGCGAGGTCGGGGATGGTGGCGAGGGACTCCGCCTCGGCCAGGCGCGCCCGCAACGTCTCAAGCTCTGGTCCTGATATCTGGAACCAGCTGCCAAAGTCTGCCGTTTGTTCCTAAAAATACAATGAACATGTGTTTAGATCTCATGTGGTAAATGTTTAAAAAAAATATATATTATTTGAGATCAAAATAACTCTTATTATGAAAATAATGAAGTGACACACTTTCGCAACCATACGCCATACTGCCATACTGCCATGAGCAAGATAATGTCAAACTGGGATGATAATGGTCTTTGATAATGTCATTGATCTATTTATGTAGATGCAATTATTGTTGTTTGAATTCTGCTAAATGCAATAGTATCAAACTGTCACATTGCACACTTGTTCAGCACTCTAAACATTATTATTCACGCATTCAATTTACAATATCTGCTAACTAAAAGGTTAGTTACCTGTGCAGCCATGTTCTTCCTCATGGTGTGTAGGGCCTCCAATCGTGCTGCGGCCGTAAGCAACGCCGCCTTCACCGCGCGAGCCTCTCCCGCACCGCGTTCCTCCCCCTCTCGGGCTTCGCGCAGGGATACGCTAAGGGCAGACTGAAACAAACAATGTAACATTCAGATTTACAAACACACAAACTATGCATGTACATGTATTCTATAGATTCCAAGCTAATGAAATGAATGGCAGGAAATTCATTTGGGACTGGAAGAAAAGATTATTCAAGGAACGACAGTAAAGGCTCTGGTAAATGAGAACTATTTATGGTAATTTCTTGCCAGCAGTGTATTGCCATCTGCTTTAGCATCGTAATCAGTGGCGGTCGGTGGTCAAAATATGTGGGGGTTCATCAGAGTCATTAAGTTAGACAATAAATTTAGGAAAGGTACATACCTACTTATAAAGAAGTTCTATTCTCCGTTCCGTTATGAAACGTATCATGTTCGCATTAAAAGGTAACCTTGCGGCAGAGCAGAGACCAGGGCTCAGGATAGTGGGCCAAGTAGTTAACTGTCATGTAGGTAGGGTTTTCAGTCAAATAAAAAGAAGATGAATTTTATAAAACTATATTGTAGCCAAGAAAAAACAAACTTTTAAATTTCATACCAATGAAAGGTTAGCATTAAATTTATACCAAGGAAATATAAGAATACAAAACATAAACATACCAGATGGACTCCGGAAACACTCTAACCTAACTATACGAAAATGACCCCGGTAGACGAACGCGATCTTGCTTCGCAGTGAGAAGAGACGGGACGGGAACTCCAGTCTTCCCATATGGGAACGGCGCGGAATCCAGAGCACCAAGGTCGTCCTTCTAATTGGGCAGGAGGCCGCTATACCTCCAAGGAGCGCATTCAGCCACGGGCCATCTCTACGAACTCCAATCCAAAGGCACGTGGTCCCCAACAGTATCCAAGCCTGGCGTCTCACGGTTAGCAGACCGTGACTTTGCGACGCGGGGTCGTGAAGGCCTATGATATTAGCCAACACCAGGAGCAATTCACTTCACGATTCCTTTTCCAGAAATACACCCACAGAACGGCCAACCAGCCACATCGGAAAAAGTGGGATTCACATAACCACTCAAAAATACTGCCGTACACGAACTTCTCGTGTTACGCAAAATACACCCCGCGTCTTTATAAGATAGGATCGACTTCGATTTACATGATATAATCCAATTGAAACACTTTTACAGTGAGTGACTCATTCACGCACAGCTAGCCCATCGCTGCCCGGGAGGAAGTGACCATAAACAAAAGAGCTCCTGTCTTTTCAAAAAAAATTACCAGTCTCAAAAAAAACACCATAGACAAAAAAACAAATAGGCAAGAACTGCACTAGTCACATAATTATTTATGTGACAGTTAAAACGGAAACATCCACAACATGGCTTAAAATACAATTTAAACAATGCATTTCAAAAAGTACTTTAGGAACACTGAAATAACAACCAAAGGAAGTTTCTCACCCGTACTTTTGTTCCAATTACGTTTTCCCAATTTTCATTCGAACCCAAATTCCCAAAATTCATGTTCTTAGTTATTGCTTCGGAAATGTAAATGTCAAATGAAAATAAACCAGAGAAATGCAACAAAAAATAAAAGATTCCTGTTGGTGGATGTAGTAGCCGGGAACCATAAACAAACCAAAGTGGACTTAGGATTTATGATATCACACAAAGATTCGGTTGACATTTTGGATCGGAGTTATGCCTGCCTGCTGACAACTAGTCAGCTAATCACTCATTATTATACAGGGTGTCCGGGGGTAAACTGCATTAACTTCGGGAGGTGATTCTACATGATAGTACAAGTAAAAAAGATAAATAACTTTTTTTGAAATTCCGACGTTTAGGGGTAGTTTGGAGGTAAAAAGATGAAATTAGTCCGGCGTATGCGGCCAGATTTATTATTTTCCGCTGTTACGATACGGGCCAGTCACAATCGAGTCGGGCACCCGGCAGGCTCTCAGCAAATAAGATCGTACCTCACACTAAGAATTTTTAGTAGGTACGTCTTTTTGTATGTGAAAAAAAATGTTGGAATTTCGGAAAAAGTTATTAATCTTTTTTACTTCTACCATCATGTTTCTACCTCACCTCCCGAAGTTAATGCACTTTACCTCCGGACACCCTGTATAGTGACATGCTTTGACTTGAAGAGAAGAACGCGCGGAACATTCGTTAAAAATAGTAACTCTGCTGTTAACCACTGGGAGGCCAGGCCATTTCACGACATTTTGACGACCTCCGTAGTCCAGTGGGTAAGACTCTTGACTCACAATCCGAAGGTCGCGGGTTCGAACCCGGCATGCGCAAATAAATTTTATTTGATTAATTTGTATTATTTCACAATTAATTCATTTAAAATAATATATAGTATATTTGCGGCATGTTCCAGAGTGGAAGATACTATCAGTATCGCCCTGGTGTAAGACCACCATTCAGAATTGAAACGTTGCTTAAAAATGGCTTTAGCCGTGTTTGGTGACCAGATTTGAATAGCCAGGTACTTCCCAACCTTCCTCTTCCCCACCTCCTTCCACTCCCCACTACCTTCAGCCTCACAACATTCCCCAATTGGGGATGCCATAGTCTCACTGGCTCCAGACGGGAGCAGTTGAGATTCTTGTGCGGTATTCACTGTAAAAAAAAAAAAAATTCACAAAAATTCACTAAAAAAGCACCACTTTGAATTTTGAATTGAATCTTTTGTGCATTAATTTTGAGCTATTGTATATTTTATCGACTGAAACACGTTCCTAGAACAATAAACTATGTACCAAAACAACATTACTTGCATTATTTACGTAAATTAATAGGTTTTACGATGTTTTAGTCGAGGAACACGCATTAATTTTGACAGCTAAAATTCGCGGCAAAAATTACATTTCTATGTCACAGATAAAATCGTTAAAAAATGTTCTGGGGTTGCAAGGTGAATGAAATTTTGACGCATCTTATGGTGTAATGTTGGCACAAGCGATTCTGACCCTGTTCTTCATACAAATTCTGTAAATAGAAGGGCCAAAATCGCAGAGAAACTTTTTTTGTTCAATATTTATTCAAATTATTTTCTCGCGCATGCGCACAATACGCGCGCGCCCGCCTGTCTCCGGCCTATTAGAGGTTAAATTGAAGACAAAAAGTGGACAAAAACATTACATATAAGCGTTCTCATTTAACATGCCACTGTATGAACCGCTCCTTTCGATGTGGGGTAAAATTCGGAACGGCGTTTGCGCTTTCGTAAAATTTGCAAAGAATTGTATATAACCACGGTTTTGACTGTTCACGGGATTTGCTCACAAAGTAGTAAGATTCTGGTACGCTATCGAAAACGAACTGCTATGAAGATAGGCGCAAGGGCCGGCTCTCGTCGCTCTGAAAGATAGCACGTATAATAGGTACCTACCTACCTACTGTATGAGAAAATATTATAATTTATAACCGAACCGCGTTTCGTATTATGATCTTCAATTTTTGTGGGTTGTGCAGCGCTCGGGAGCTCTTATGAACTAGCCGCCACTGATCGAAATATGTATTTTTTTAGTTTTTTTGTCACAAATTAAATATAAATAATTCAATATTATTTTCATATCTCAAAGATGGTTTTCCTGCCTCTATTTATTTGAAGTTGTACTAAATGGTTAGTGCTTATTGAAACGCATCATAGATGGCATTCTAATGTCCGTTTGGACTGAAAGATGAAATAATATTTTTTTATTGTCATATTGTAATAATCATGTTAACCTTTTCATTCTCGACTGCCTCCAGCTGCTTCTCTAACTTCTTGAGCTCGTTGAGGTGAATCTCTGAGAAGAGGTCGACGTGGCGCGGGTCGGAGGGCGTGCCAGCCTCGCCGCCCGCCTGCTGCGCCTGCAGGTCCTGCTGCATGCGCCGCAGGGCAGACACATCCTCCTCGCCGTCCGATCCCATGTTAGCGTCCTCCGACATGCCTACAGATTAAAACAACAATATATAAGTTACATAATGGTGAAAAGGTACTCTGCAGGGTACTTTTGCAAAACTGACTTATTCGACCAGAACGTTTTGTTGGGAAAATGCAAAAAACTGACATAGGTGTCAAATATGTTCTTTTCTATCTGTTTTGTTATGTAGTAATATATTACTTTAATAATATTCAATTCGAACCATAAAATATAAACAAATATCGAAAATTAAAAGATATTTACAATTTATGTTTGGAGTAAGTCTGTTTTGCAAGAGAATCTTGGAATAATCCTGTTTAGCAACTAACTGTCTTGGAATGAGCCGATTTTGAAATGCCGCACAACACAACTAACAAACTGACAGCAACTTTCGTGCAAATCATCTAGGCGGCCATTTTGCCACAGGACCAAATGTTCTGTTTCTATTGGCTGAAATGGAATAAGTCTGTTTTGATAAAGATTTTGAATGAAATAGTCATTTTTGAAGTTATTTTTCTACGGGAATAAGTAGCCTTTGCGACACGTATTAAAAAAAAAAATTACATAGAAATATATTTAGAAAAATATTGCACTTACAAGTAAAAAAAAAACCTGCTTTTATGAATGTATTTATTTGTTTTCCTGACTCACTCTGACTAAAGCACGCCTTCCACTGCGAGCGGAAAAGAGTTGAGCTGAGCGGGGTTGGAGATGAGCGAAATAGCTTTGACCTTCCACCAAAAGAGTCGCTAAGAAGATAGGTGTTTGCCTTCCACTGCCCATGCAAGAAATGAGCGAGGCGACCGGAGCGATGTCAACGAAAAATGAGAAATGGTTTTGCCCTTCCATTGAAATCTAATCATTGACGCTCCGTCTCGAAGTGATTAGAGTGATTTCTTAATTTGAAGAACTGATTCTAGTTAGGATGATTTTTTTTGCGCATATGTAATGAAGAAATGTTTACTTAAAAAAATGCAACGAAAATTTTTTAAAACTTTCCTAATTCCAGCAATTTCATCTCAACGATGGTTTTCCAAGCCGCATCCTTTTTGTCGACATTGCGACATTCTTTGCTAGTCGTATCCTATAAACACGAAAATTGGCGAAAGGCTTCAATAAACACCTCCATTTCGACAAAAATACAGCGAGGCAACTGAATTGGTTACTGTTCTTGAGCGGAGTCCGCTAGAAACTGGTCGGCGATGGTGTGCGCGAGCGGACTCTATTCGGACCTATTTTAACAAGTTCGGTCCGCTCCGCTCACCTCGTTCTTGATGGAAGCACTTGTATGCAGTTAACGTGTGCGAGTCGAGCGGAGTTCGTACGGAGTCAGCTCCGCTAGCATCAGCGGAGCGCACTCGTTCAAACCTATTTAACTCTTTTAGTGCGCTCCGCTCACCTCGTTCTTGATGGAAGCACTTGTATGCATTTAACGTGTGCGAGTTGAGCGGAGTTCGTATGGAGTCAGCTCGCTAGCATCAGCGGAGCGCACTCGTTCAAACCTATTTAACTCGTTTAGTCCGCTCCGCTCACCTCGTTCTAGATGAACGCACTTGTATGCAGTTGACGTTTGCTAGTTGATTGGAGTCCGTACGGAATCCGCTCCGCTTGCAGTGGAAGGCGGGCTTACTATTCTCTTTAAAAATTATTTAAAATAGTTATTTATAATGTTTTTAAAATGATTGAATTGAATTGAATATACCCCGGTTGGGGACACTGTAGTCCCACTGAGTAATTGGGGCTCTCGTGCGGTATTCACATTTAAAAGAAAGACGAATAGGTTGGTCTTCTGTCATACCTGAGTTTTATAACAACAGTATTCCTTCATAATAATAACGATACAATACAAATACACAAACGGCAATGGCTACAAATATCTCCAATATAAAGGAGGAAAAGTAGATTATTGATAACATATTAAATAGTTATTGCATCTTGATTATTGATAACATATTAGATTGTTAGTACATCTTGTAATGATTATTGATAACATATTAGATAGTTATTGCATCTTTTAATGATTATTGAAAAGTACCTCTAATGCTGTATGCCAGATTGGTGATATTATAGAGGGCGTCCCTGCCCTGGTGGTGATCGAGGTCTCTGCGTAACTGTCTGCGGGCCTCCCTCTCCGAGGCCAGGGCTTCCAGGGCCTCCGCCAGCTGGCGCTCCGCGATGCGGCGCAGGCCCCCCAGCTCCTCCGCCGCGGCGCGCTGCTCTCCCGCCTCCTCGCGCAGCACGCGGACCTCGTGCTTTAGGCCTTCCAGTTCAACCTACAACACACAATTACAACGTAAATTATGTGAAATGAAAAATAAGACAAATTATAGGATAAAGGATTGGACATCCTCCACAAAGCAGCACCAAAGGTAACACAGGCTCTGAGGGAAATGATTTCGAGATAATTGATTTTAACCACAGAGTAAGGAACAGACAGAGTTGCCCATAAGGTCGAGGAGAACAAACCAAGTTGTGCCAAGCAGGGGGAGTGGCGTGGGCGTTTCCCTGTCAGTCTTTTTCTTATTATTTCATATGATTGGGGTGTCAGATAGGGACATCTAGGTCTGCGAGACAGTCTAGGGCCTTAGGCGTTGTCCTGGGGACCTCATTAATCCCGCTGCGAACAAAAGTTCAGGCTTGCTTCCAAAACTGAATATTTTGTTACACACTTTTACAATTGTGTTATAATTTACAAACCTCACTCATTTTTAGCTTCGCTACGCAACCCGATTTGAAGGCGGTTATTTATGAACATTCCGATCCTGCACAGAAAAGTGGCACGATGAACTGCGCTGCAAACCGTTGCCTTACTTTAGCGAACTTTACTTTTCTGCGCAGATTCTGGTTATTATAATGTGCGGGTTATTTCACAGAATTTGAATAATCCTTCAAATTTAAAAGTTAAAATTCAAGTTCTAAGTCCTATTCAAGTTTTGTTATTATCCAAGTACTGTCAAACAACTGGCCCCCGATGAAATAATGAATTTGAATTTTAACTTTGAAATTTCATGAATTGTTCAAATTCTGTGAAACAATACTTCCTAAGTTTCTTTGCATTAAGACCGACACAAATCATTAAGGTCGGGTTGTTACAATTTTATCTAATCGCCTCTTTCTCATCTCCAAAGAATTTCACATAAGAGTTAAGTAATAAATTCAGCGTACACACCTGTGAAGACTTGAGAGCCGCCACCTGCTTTTGCAGCGCTATATTCTCCTCCTCCAGATCGCTGAGGTCGGCTTGCAGCCGAGCCTCGCACGCACGGGCCTCGCGCACGTCGGCTCGCAGCGATCGCCGCTCCCCCTCGGAAGCAGCCGCACTCCGCGCCGACTCCGCCCCCTCCACCAGTGCACGCTCGCGCTCGCCCACCACTCGCTCCAGCTCTTGGCGCAACTGGAAACAACAAACCACAATAAAAAGTTAAAATAAAAATGGATCACCTAAGTTTTTTCCAACTAAACTTACTGATAATGAAAAAAAATAAAAGCACATACACCTTTTGTTAGACAAATGTATTATGGATGATATGACGATTTCAAACTTAGGTTTCATAAAGGTATTAGGTAAAAAGGTAAAATCTTTTGTAGTTAACTTTTAGATTTGAATATAAAGCGTGGTGTTTTGTTTTTCCAACACCGTTTAGATAATATTTCTCACTAAAGTAAGGGAGACACAATGATTTCTATGATGCCTTAATGAGTTGTTCCTAAAAGCGAACAACTTAGACTGAGGGGTTAAGGGAAACCTCTCCTCATCTTTGGGAAAGGTGTGTGAAGGAGAGGAGTGATCTGAAGTTAAGATTGATTGTCCTACACATAGGTGCTGGCAAATTGTTTCCTGTCAAGCTATTAAGCACAAGAACGAGTTGTAAAAACAAACTATTCTCATGTCAACTGTTGAAACTTTGGCATGTATCCCGGTTGTACTGGTGTCCAAGGAATCAATGATGATAGCACTTCAGAGCATTAACATATCGGGAGAAAAGACACATTCACATCACACCTGATGTTTCTGTTCTAAAGGCTGCAATCTGTCCGTTAGGGTAGAGGAATCCATCAGAAGAATTACCCGTTTAAGGAAACAGTCTATCCTAAGTGTCACAGTGCTGTGCGATCACGTCCGTTCACAATACTAAATACTATGAAATGCGTTTAATATTATTTATCTGCAAGTTATGTACTAATAATATAATAAACAATGAAAATCAAACAGAGTAAATGTAACATCCAATTGATATCTTTAGTTATCTACGACAGGGGTCTCCAAACATGAACAAAACACTCCATTTCTGCCAGGCAAATTAACGTCTCAGAAGCCGGGCATTCTGTACAGGAAGATACTGCAGATAGTGCACAACCAGTTACCCTGTACAAATCACTGTTGAATTTAGCAGCCACATCTGGTCTGGAGCCCCAAAATACTTGAAAAACACCCTCAATTTTGTACAGAAATGGGCGGTCCGTTTGATAAATTTCTCCATTTTAAAAAGCGGATTGCAATTTTTAGAGCACAGGCGTCAGGTAGGTATGCTGTCCTTGTTCTACCGGTATTACAATGGGAGATGCTCCGAGGAACTACCCCTTCGGCACCGGTGCATAGTCGGAAAAACGCCAAACGCGCGCCCAGCTTATGTACACGGTTGACATTTGTCACATAAGAACGGATTGCTTCTACGACTAGTTCTTGAATTCAACAGCTCGGCTGTGGGACAATTTGCCGGTCTTTACAACATGTTCACTCCCTACAATATGTTCACTCTTTCCTCTCCTCAAAAAGACCCTCCACACATCTTCTTATTAGAAAAAATACCACCACAAGGGGACCTAAGATTTTTAAAATTATCAGATTTGTTGTAACAATTTTTTTCTTCTTCAAAATGATAAAACGATGTAGGTATTTCTTGTAAAATTTTACAAGAAAAAATGGTAATAAATATAAATCTACATAACACGTTGGTCACCACTGGTCCCCAATCACATTAGAATGAACTAAACAAGTTCAGAGGTTATCCGAACAAATAGAACAAACATTTTGTTTAATTTATTCTATGTTACTTGCCATAATAGGCCACTTGCATGGACTTTATAACGACTTGGAAAAAATCATGTGGATAGATTTTTTTACTAAGATTACGAAAATGTTAGTAAAAATTTTTAGAAATGTACAGTTTTTTTTATTTTTAAATAAATAAATCCATTATTTGGGCTCATGACGTCACTACATGAAAATGTCCCGTCTCCGAAAATGTTCCTATTAATTTTATAAAATTCCATACTGATTTTTTTTTTTATATGGCATCACTTTGTTTTCAGGCGAATTTTTGAATTTGACATTTAACGTTCACTAGATTTATTGCTTGTTCTCTGCGAACGAATCATTTGGTTTGACTTTTTGACAGATGTTGAAGAGAACCCCGTACATTTTACATTGTCCGCACGTGTTTTAGAGTTATGTATAATGATAATGGTGCGGATTTTAACAAAATCAAATTTTATAATATTCTTATTATTATTATAATTTACAAGTACAAGTTTATTACATTTGATTTAGTAATATAGACGTTGAACATTATAATGATTTATGATCAATAAGATGGATCAAGGAAAAAAATATTTATGAGATTTAATATTTTTGGTATGCCTCGTTATTCTCCTGTGTCATTCGTATGGAAAACGTTATTTTTTTAAAAAATGATTTTCGGCTATGTAATTATCGTTTTTTCGCACCTATAAAATTACGTCCCGTCTTTCCAGTTTATAAAAAATGGTCTGATTTTTCCATTGAAATTTTCAAAAAATCGCTAGGGTTTCAAAAATACGATTAAAAAAAAAAAAAAAAAAAACAGAATGTCTTAGAATATTTGCCTAAACCGGAATTTTTAAAAAAAAATGTGATGCAAGTGGCCTATTATCCTTTTTTTACGTTAGCTGGGGATGCATGTGGAGGGTATTTTTAGGGAAAGGAAGTTCTAGGCAAAAAAAAGGTGTCAGTCACTCCCGGAAACAATGTCTCCAGAAGTGACTGACAGATGAATCTATCCCTTCCACTGCAGGGCAAGGTGATAGGTCGAGAGAGTTCGACTGGAGAGGTCAAAAGGTATCCATCAACCAGTCTCTCCCGATCCGGCCCGCCACGTAGTAGTTGGGCAAACACATTTACCACTAAGACATAGATAAACCTCACCCATGAATAAATTTTCTATGACAATTTAAAATGCGCCATTTTCGATTTACCGCCAAAAGGACATGTTGGTCTTTATTGAATTTGGCGGCATTGATGTCACAATGCCGGGCAACGTTGGTGACAGTCAGTAGCGGTTAGTCGCTAACCAGTAGCGGTCAGTCGCGGTTTATATATAATGTTCCAGACTTTGGAAGGAGGGAATGGGTACCGCCGCCCCGGAAACCTTTTTTGGATAACCAACACCTCTGCCATAGGCCATAGGTCACCCCAAATGGTTCGCTATATTTGGTGATTTAGCAGGGGTGCTCGGGTTCATGGGGTGAGGTTTATCTAGGTCTTGGAGGCAGATGACCAGGACACACTGAACCCCAGATTCCTGTTTTAAATTACACATATATAATACAGATTTTTTTATTTTAAATTATGTCACATAAGTATCTGCTTCATACTTCGACCAAGTATATTTAGACAGGGCGTGTAGGTCTTAAAAATGACACCGGAACCAAAAATATTGGTTTACGAAAACATTTATCAAAAAGAAAGTCCTTTATCTCGCAGTCAAAAGATCGCAAGAAGCATTGGTTTGTGCCTTTAGTTGGTCTGCATGGAGCTAATTTGTTTTCCAGCAAGTTCGCGGCAACGGAATTACTAGCTTTGCGAAGATCATTTTTAAAACACTAATTTCAGACAGTTAGAAATATTTTAGGTATGGGCTATCGCAGACTTTATTGTTAAAAATTTAATCAGTTATATGAATGTCTAAAAAAATATGTTTATAACATATGAATTCGAGGCAGCGTATCAAGAAAAGTAACATTTGAAAAAAAATAAAAATTTCTTCCTAGTAAAACAATTACGTCACAGTTGTAACAGAATTCGATGGGTAGTTGTATTATTTTTTAATTTCTCGTAGGTGGTGTCACTTTGGGATTGGAATTGGGTATGGGAGGGCTAATCTATAGTTAATATATCGATGGCTTCATATAAACAAAACAAAAAATTATTAATTATTTTGACATGAAATGAGAAAAAAATGAGTTGATGATAAAAGTTTATAATACATTTGCCTGATAAAATATGTGTGAATTTTTTTTGTCGTTATCAGTAATTTTAGTTAGAAAAAACATAAGGTGAGACATTTTCAAAACTTTTTTATATTTCAAAAATTATATGTTGAATTATAAAATTTGAAAGCTTATTTCATCACTTTCTTGAGTTTTCAGATACATTCAGAAATAATCCATTTATTTGGATTTTATTGTAAACTGAAAATATATTGACCCTCTGACAAAATATGGCCGAGGCCCGAGGGTTTAAAAATAAATTTATAATTTTGGATACCGAAATATATTCAACTATCTAGCGTTAAAGTGGTGCGAGATTAATTAATTAAAATATTTATAATTATACTGGCCTCAATAAGTTTTCCGGCATAATTAATTGACGATTCACTTCAACTAAGATAATTAGACGAGTGAAATATATCTTCTAGTTAAATGAAAGAATTAGCAAGTAAGTTGTATTGCAGCTCAGAAGCTAACACTATTAATTCAGTAGGCTACCGTCGTCAAGAGATTTTAATTTCAAATAAGTGACAGTGTGGCCGGGGAAATTAAATAATCATTTTATTGCTCACGCTTGTTAAAAATCATATTCAGACATTTTAAATTGAAGCTCCTCTTACACACAAACTTTAGGAAAACAATATTTTTCAAATAACTTATTTTTTTATTATTATCAAGTTTAATTTGAAAAACTCCTTTTTGTATTTAAAAACATTAAAACCTTACATTTTTCTAACTAAAATTATTAATAATGAAAACAAAGAAAAACATACATACATTTTGTTATTAGATAAACATATTATAAATATTATTATCACCTCATTTTTTTTTCTTATAAAAATAATTAACAAAAAATTCATAAAATTAAAAAAAAAAAAATTGCAGAAATCATGGTTTGATAGAAGAGTTCATTTTAATTCTTCTTTAGTTAATTTTTAGATTATTAGAATATAAAGCGTGTTGTTTTCTCGTTCTAACAACGTTTTCTTTTTTTAATACCCCATAACACGGGAATTTGCCCGCACGGTGGTCAAAAAATCCACAAATTATGTAATCATCAAAGCAATGAATAAAGAAATATTTTTAAAAATATATCACATGACAGTAAGGGAGACAACGATTTCTACGAGACCTACATGAGCTATTACAAAAGCGAACAAATTAGCCTGAGAGGTTAAGCATAAATGCAGTTTTTTTTCACATTCTTGCATTCACAGTTTATTTCAATAGATCCCTTCAAAAACGATAGATATGTAACGGTTTACTTTATATTGAAAAAAGTACATTCACATGAAATGCCAAGTAACAATGGGCCTTATTAAAAATGTCTACGGCGTGATTTAGCTATCAGTAAGTGTATCCAGTCTCTCTAATGAAGTCACTCAATTGAAAACCTGTGTGGGTGAGGGGACTCCACTTGACTAAGTACTCACATTGCATGCACCAACTCATTGTCAGGATAAAGGCCAGACAGCTCTTTCCCAGTGACACTTCTAAATCAAAATACCACATTTCACGGGCATAGCCAGGTTTTAGTATCGGGGTGGGTTCAAGAAAATAAAACTTCTGAATGTACCTTTATATTATATACCACCACCTTGGCAAATCAAAACTCGTGTCGGGGGAGGGAGGGGGGGGGGGGGGGATTGTCGGACTTTGTATTTCTTGGGCATTAACTATAACATTGACTCGCAACAATAACATTTGGCTGTCATCAGTTCTTTTGTTTTGCTCTTTCAAAAAATATTCTTAAACCAATCTTTTTATTGTTTTTTTGGCTGTAAAAAGTTTAGTGTGTTGGAATCTTCTCCCCCCTGATCTTCCAGGAGTCACTTCTTGCTGCTCATTTTCAGATATTTATATAATTTTTTTTACTTCTGTCACTTTTTATATTAGCTGTAATTTTTTGAACAATGGAGGAGGATTTCCCTCCTGTACCCCCTACAAAGCCCCCAGATCCCCCTCCTGACCCTCCAGATAGAGACATTTCAGATAAAATAGACTTTTCAGAACATTCAAACATTTCAGACAATGAATCTAAATTAAAAAAAGAAAATTTAGTCCCCTTTCCCCAAAAAAACATGATTCGCCTTTGTCTTCTCAGTCCCCTCCAGCTCTTCCTCAACCTCCTCCAACAATCTTTTACTCTACTCATTCCCGTGGCCCCTACATTGTATATGCGCAAAAAACTGAACAAGGTAAAACCATCCATCCTCTTGAATTTGGTAAATTTCTTTCAAATAACAAGAACCTTTCGATTAAACCTGGAGGTGTTAAAGCCGAGGGTCGCTTCCGAATCTCTGTTGAATTCCTGTCAGGTTGAGCCGCCAACAACCTTATCAAAAATATATTTATTTCATCAAATTCTAAATTCAAGGCGTACATCCCAACTTTCAATGTCACTCGAATGGGCCTGGTCAGGGGTATCTCGACCGATCTGTCCATTCCAGAAATCCTGTCCTCACTTTCAACCCCCCAACATATTGGCAATCCCATAAAAGCCAGGAGGCTAAATTATAAGGACACCTCTGAGGGCATCGTTTCCTAGAAGCCCTCACAATCTGTCGTCATCACATTCGAAGGACAATCTCTTCCCTCCCATATTTATTTATTTTTCAACTCCTTACCAGTTGAAATGTACACTTATCCCACCACTCAATGTTACAACTGCTGCCGTTTTGGTCATACCAAAGCTGCATGCAGATCCCCTCCCAGATGTTTCAAATGTGGAGAAAACCACTCGGCTGACCAATGTTCTTCTCTCTCTTCACCTAAATGTTTTAACTTGTCTTTTCTGCAGGCTTCTAAATTATTCCCGCCTGTCAAAAAATCATTTTCCGAGGTTTTATCCAGTAACTCTTCATCCAACCCTCTCGCCTCCTCCTCAACATCTTCCCGTTCAACAAAATTCACATACAAAAACCCTATCTCTAAACAGGCTCGTGGATACGATCAGCAACAACACAACTCACTTCTCTTAAATCCCAATGGTTCTCCTCTTTCACACGCCACAAATGGGTGCGCAAACAATTATAATTTATCCTCAACAAACCATCAAAAGCTTTCTGAACAACTCTCCCAAGATAATTCTTCATTTATTCAAACTCTTATTATGCTTCTAATTGACCTAATTTCTTCTCAAACTAATCTACCGTCCAACGCTGCTTCTATTATTTCCACATTAAAATCATTTATTCAAAATGGCTCTTCAAGATGTCAGAATTCTTCAGTGGAATAGCCGCAGTGCTATTTCAAACAAATCGAACCTTCTTAACCTATTAAATTCAAACCTTGTTTCTGTGGCTGCTGTCTCGGAGACATGGTTTACTCCATCCACCCACTTTAATGTGGGAGGGTACTCCTGTCTCCGCGATGATCGCCCGGAAGGTACGGGCGGTGGTGCTGCCCTTTTTATTAAAAAATCCCTTCCGTTTTTCCCAATAAATAATATCAAACCCCCCAATGCTGACTTTCAAATGGTTGCAGCTAAAATAAAGGACACTTCCTTTGTTTCTATCTATCTTCCCCCAACATCGCACTTCAATAAACAAGCGTGGTTGCAAATTGTCCGTCAACTAAGCCCTCCTTTCTTTTTATTGGGTGATTTTAATGCCCATTCCCCCGTCTGGGGTTCTGCTTTCTGCGATCGAGACAGTCGAAGTGTGATGGATTTCCTAGATGAATCCAACCTTTTTCTTTTGAATGACGGATCTCCTACTAGAATCTCTCGCCCCAACACAAACCCCAGTGCAGTGGATCTCTCCATATGCTCTACTAATCTGGCACCTCTCTCCTCGTGGGTGGTGTCCCCCGACCCTTGCTCCAGTGATCATTTCCCGATCACCATCACTTATCAAACTTCTTTCCATTCAGACAAGTCCCATATTTCGACAAAGATTAAAACAAAACACACCAAATGGGACGAATTTAACTCACATATGGATAAGTTTATACAAAATTTATCCTATACCGATACATTATCTGTCAAAGATGACTACGATAACTTCAAATCAATGCTCGTAACTGCAATCAATAAATCAAATCCTCCCCCTAAAACCAAATCTCTCAAAAAACTCCCTCTGACTCCCTGGTGGGATGAGGAATGTTCCAAAGTAGTGAGAAATCGGAAAGCTAAATCTCTTTCCTATCGTCACAATATGACTATGGAGAACTATCTCATATACAAAAATGCCGAAGCCAATGCCAAAAGGGTATTGAGGTCAAAAAAAAGATCCGGGTGGTACAACTTCTGCAGTTCAGTATCTTCGAACACTCCAATTTCGGAAGTTTGGTCTATGATTCGAAGATTTCGATCCTCGTTCAGTCCAACATCTCCTCGAGCTTCTCATTCTAAATGGATAGATGAGTTCTTGGACAAAATTGCCCCCCCTTCTGTACCTAACTTAGATGAAATAACTCCAATCCACAACACTCCTATGTCTGATCATTGGCTTGACTCTCCATTCACTTTAATTAAATTAAAAAATTGTTTATCAACAGTCAAGGACTCATCTCCAGGCAGAGATGGTATACCTTATAGCATTATCAAAAATAGTAATGATAATGTTCTAAATCACTTTTTAAGCATCTTAAATAAAATCTTCCAGACTGGCATAATACCTGATGACTGGAGTTCTCAAATAATCATCCCAATTCTAAAATAAAACAAATCACCCAATTCTGGATCCAACTATAGGCCAATTGCTCTTTCATCCACCTTTAGTAAAATTTATGAAAAATTAATTAAAAACCGGTTAGAATTTTTTGTCGAGAGTAATCATCTTCTCTCTCCATCCCAATTTGGATTTAGGAAAAAGAAATCTACACAAGATAACCTTGCCATCATCAGCACTGATATTAATTTATCCATTTCTAACAAAGAAGTATGTCTTGCAGTCTTTATAGACATAGAAGGCGCCTTTGACAATATTTCCATCCCAATTCTTAAAAAAAAACTTTTAGGTCTTGGCTTACCCCTCATGTTTGTCCAATCTATTTATTAATCTTTTTCTCGATAGGAAAATTTTCATTGAGCTACCAGATGTTACTCCTCAGAGTAGGTCAATTTGGAAGGGTTTACCCCAAGGCGATGTATTATCCCCCTTACTGTATAATATATACACACACGATATGCATGTCACCATTCCCCCTCAAGTAAAAGTTGTTGAGTTCGCAGATGACATAGCTTTCTTCTTATCATCCAAAATCATTCCATCCGCCGTCAAATATCTTAATGAAGCCATGGATGCCCTTTGCACATGGCTCACTTTAAATGGTCTTGAACTTTCAGTACAAAAGAGTCAGTGTGTCACCTTCTCAAATCGTCATAATAACCCCCCTGTTCAAATTTTATTTAAAAACTCTCCAATCCCCAATGCTTCCGAAGTAAAATTTTCGGAAGTAACATTTGGTAGGAAACTTAAATGGTCTTCCCACATTAATAATATAGTTACTAAATGTGAAATTTTTTTAAATATTATCAGATCATTGACTGGCGTTTGGTGGGGTGCACATCCTATCTGCATTAAGTTGCTCTACAATGCACTTATTCGAAGCCATTTTTTTATTTTTTTTATTTTAGTTTATTTAGGAAACAAACAGTTATACATATTTTAATAAGAAAGTAACATATTACATGATTGCATTAACCAGCGAAGTTTCCGCTACAATTTATAATATATAAACATGGATTAAAACATTGAAGAAAACATAAAGTGGTAGAAAAAAAAGAAAAATATATATATATACAACAGAAATGAAAGAAAAAAAACACAAACACAAATTAAAGCATATGGGATATATAAATCATCCAAATATTATTATTATAATAAAAAGAAGGAAAACCAACATAATGAGAATGAAAAAAATAACATGCAGCAGGGGTGGAGAGTTCGTAATTAACAATTTGTTTTAATTTTTCCTATTATGGATTTAATAAATTGGCCTGAGGACAAATGGAAAATATCAGCGTCGTAAAAGATATCATTGTATTTTGTGCACGTCCTTCGGAGAAATGAATGTTGTGTGTAATTTGTTTTTGAGTGTGGGATGTGGAATAGTTGGTTTGACCTTGTGTTTCTTATTGGACAGTGGAAATTAATGTGTTCTAGAAGATAGTTGTTGTCAACAACGTTGTTAATGATTTTGAATAAAAATTTTTGGTCGGATATATTTCTTCTATCTTCTAAAGTTGATAAATTATGGAATGTTAATGAGTCTTTTAGGTTTTCTGAAGTTCGAAAGGATTTAAAGTCCAGGTGTTTCAATAACTTTTTTTGAATTCTTTCTAACCTTTCAATATTTACTTTGTATTGGGGATTCCATATGACTGATCCGAATTCTAATATTGAGCGAACAAAAGAGACGTACAGTATTTTGATTACATGTGGAGACCTAAATGGTTTGGTCACTCTTATGATGAATCCTAGAAGTTTGTACGCCCTGTCACAGATGGAATTTATATGTGTTCGGAAAGACATTCCGGAGTCCATTATTATTCCTAAGTCCCTCACTTCACAACATCTTTTTATCTTTCAGCCATCTCGACTATGCCTGCCCACTTTTTAGTTCTGCATCCAAAAATGCACTTAGTAAATTAGACAAAATTCAATCTAAGTCATTGCGAATAATAACTGGCGCGATGCAATCGTCGCCCATCAATTCCCTTCAAGTAGAATGTTCTGATCCTCCTCTTTATTTAAGGCGTTAATTATTTGCTGACAAATTTGTTCTTAAATGTTTAAATTCTAAAAGTCATCAGGTTATTCCCAGAGTCTCGTTGTTCAACGACTCAACACATTCATCTACAATCAGAGCTCGAACTAAACCTCTCCCTGCCATCTGTAAAAATTTTCGCTCTCTCTCAGAGCTTCAAATTATCAAAAATGATCTTCTTCCTTTGTACAAATTAAAATATAGTCAGGTCACCCTATCCCCAACGATTTTAGAAGGGATCGGCATCCTTAAAAGTCATTCCAATTTCCCAGCCCTTACTGTCAATAATATGTTCAATGACATTATTTCTTCTAAATGGCCCAACTCTTCTCTTTTATTTACTGATGGCTCCAAATCTCCGGACTCTCCTAACTGTGGTATTGGTATTAACGTTTACCACAATAATTCTAATGAAAGAATATTTTATTCAATTTCAAACCAATTTTCAATATTTTCTGCCGAGTGCATTGCGATTATTGAATCTCTCAAATATATAATAAAAAATAATTTTGAACATTCTCTTGTTCTCTCTGACTCTCTCGGTTCCCTCCAAAACCTTAAACCCAGTCCTCTTCTTCATCCTGATGATCACTTTGTATGTCTTATTCGAGTATTGATAACCTCCATTCAAAGCTCTGGAAAAACTGTCACTCTGATTTGGATTCCTGGACATGTTGGCATAGTGGGTAACGATATTGCTGATTCCTTGGCAAAACAAGGAGCGTCTAACCCTATAACCCCTACAGAGTATTGGAACATTGCTAGTCAATCCAAGGGTGCCCGCTACGCCTCTATACAAAGGACTATCCCATCAAAACCGTGGTTTCAAAAATTCCCCCATTTTTCCAAAAAAGAAATTTCCTTACTTATTCGTATGAGAATCAGACATTGTTCCGTTCCTTCTCACCTTTATAAAATTCGTGTGCTTGACTCCCCAGATTGTACGTTCTGTGGTCTAGATGTGGGAATTTTAGATCACATATTTTTTGATTGTCCCTCTCTAAATAAATATCCTCTCTTCTATCAAGCGTTATCAAAAATTGCCTCTCCTCCATTCAACATCTCATCTCTTCTAAGTCTGAACTCTACTCCAATCTTCCATAAAATTCTGAAATTTGCACATTTAAATAAAATTAATACATATATAAATTCACCTTCCTCCCCCCCTCCTGGCTAATTCACCCCCCTCCTGGCTAAGCCGTGCCACATTTATTCAACGTGACCCTCAGGCTAATTTGGTAGTTTTCTGAACAACTCATATAGGCAGGCCTGTCTGAAATCATTGTGTCTCCCTTACTATCATGGTTACAAATATGAATGTCATTGTCAGAACTGGACCAAATTATAATGGGACCACACGGGAAGCACCAGCTTTCAAATAAAAAAAGAATCATTAATATCGGTTCACCCAGTAAAAAGTTCTGAGGTAACAAACATTAAAAAAAAAAAAAATTAAAAAAATAAAATAAAAATAAAAAATTTAAAAAAAATACAGTCGAATGGAGAACCTCCTCCTTTTTGAAGTTGTTTAATAATTAAAAGTTAAATGTGTATCTTTAAGAAACAAAGTTTCTGATCGCAATTTAAAAAAAAAATTATGAAACTTTGAGAATTTTTTTATGAATTATTTTTAAATAAAACGACTAAAAAGTGAGTTGACAATAACATTTATAAAACATTTGCCTAATGCAATAAATTTTGTACACGTTTCCATTTTTTTAACAGTAAGTTTAGTTAGAAAAAAACGTAAATTTAAACTTTTTCATGTTTGCATGCAAAATTTTTATATTTAAAAAATTGTATGTTTATTTCAAATTATAAAATTTGAAAATAGATTTCGTCACCTTTCCAAATAAGTTTTTAGTTTTCGGATACATTTATAAATATTCCATTTATTTGAATTTTAATGCAAAATGGAAATATTTTGACCCACGACAAAATACAGTCGAGAAGTGTGGGGTTAAATAGATTAAAGTTAGGTTAGGTTATGGGCTATTTTTCATTTTTTTTTCATATGACCATTCAGCGCCATTTTGTTTTTTTGACAATGGAAAGGTCTCCGTTATAAGCCGTTTCTACATGGATGTCAGCTTTTTAAAAAAAGTAATAGGCTGTCAAGCTTAACAACATGATAGCTGTCCTCTTCTCACAATTTGTTCAAAAGCTGCAAAGAACTTAGAATCGGCATTTAATGTAATGACGTTTTATAAATAGACTTGCCATTGTCCCACAAACTCAAGATATGTGGCAACTAAACAAAGCTCTTTTGTTTTCATCGATTTTCAGTAGTTTCTTCATTCAAAAGTTATTCGTGCATTAAAAAGATGTGGTACTTCCACACCGAAGCCAACCTTCCAACTCTGAACTTCCAACGCACGAACTACCCCTCTACACAATCATCCCAACGTTTGAAGTTGGAAGTTGGCCTCAGTGTGGCCGTACCATAAGACAATCAAAGAATGTGTGTATTTTCTCTAATGACGTATAAAATCGACGGGCAGGAAATATGAAAATTAATTATATTGTAATAAGTAATTTGCGTGTACTTATAAATGAAATGTTATTTCTTCGCTTTTACCACTGTTTGCAGTGTAATGGAAACATTTTGGCATGGAGGGCAAAATGGAGGGCATTTTGGCACTTTCTAAATGCAATTTACCTACTGGTAAGACACGACCTTATTCGACGCATAGCAGTTTGGTACTAAAGTACTAGAAATCGAGACTAGTGCAATTGCCTTACTTTTGGATTCCGACTATGAGATTTCTACCACGCGTCTACAGTATATAATGTCATTGATTTAACGGGGAACTTTGAACTGCTGAAAAGAACAAAATGAAGCTAAACGGCCACTTATTGAAAATGTTATGTTTGAATTTCTTTGAAACAACCCGTCCTAACTAAATCCTATCCAATTTTAATTGATTCTTAATAAAACAAATATTTATTATGTGGTGACTATTTTTGGTTCTTGTAATCAATCATTATTGGCACACTTTAGTCTGAAGAAGTCAAGCGGTTAATAATATGTAAAAGATGACCTCACAGTGAAGTGATTAACACTTGTATAGGGGAAGCAGACGCTATTCTGTCCATGTGCAAAAATAACTTATCGATACACATAATAATAATAATGTAGAATTTTTATGGTGCAATTTTTAGGTCTTATGTGATATGTGATGATGGGTTACCGGACAACTCAGAATGAACTCAACTCAACACCTTCTTTGAAAAATATATAAAAAATTGGTTAAATAGGTTACGTTAGGTTAGGGGGTTTTACAATTTTTTTTCAAATCTTTCTGTGACTTTTTATAGAGGTGTTGAGTTGAATTGATTCTGGATTAATGATTTTATCGACCATCAGCATCATTTTGAATTTTCGACAATTGAACGGTCCCGAATAAACGCTGATTCTCGGTCCGTTTTAGCTTTCGATCAAACCGTGATCAGGCAAGTATAACAGTCATGTTTTTATGCCTGTAAGTGATCAAATATTTATATTTAAAAAGTTTTTACCCTTATTCTAAAAACATAATATGCTGTGTTTTTTCTTATATTTTTAAAATAAAATGTTTTTTTACACTGGAATTTCTTTCTGAAGTTAAATAACAGGTTTGAAATATGCTGCAATGCATTGAACTGAACTCTGGTTGTGATGCGTATAATGTTTTTTTACATTAGCTTCACACAGGAAGCAATGAGAAATGATTTCCTTTAGGTTCTATATCATTTTAAGGGACGCTGTGTAAAGGGTTTTGAAAATAAAGGAAAGAGAAGAAGTTCTGGGTAGATAAAATGTATGTGGGGTGGGTAGGAATCTGGAGGTCAATGAGTATGAAATCCACTGTGGTGTGGTGCAAGTTCCAGAGATGATCAAAGGTTCTCCCTCAACCTCTCTCTCTCTCAGGCCTCTCCCGATCCGGCCTGCCACGCATCCGCCGCCAAGTCAAAGACAAAGTTCATGAACCCATGCACCCCTGACAAGTCACAAAACTTAGTAAATAACCTATGGTAGTTAGTATAGGTGTCAGATTTCAAATTAATGCTTTTTAAGTCATTTTTATTAGAACAACTTTCTTTTTATAACTTTTGAAGGTTATTCCCATCAATGTAATACATGTATCATTGAAGAAGAAGATAACACTAATAATCTAAACGAAAATATGAAAGAGAACAAGACACAGAAAAATAAAAAGATAACTGTCGCAACTGGGACAAAACTCAGAACCTCTTGTCTTACCGGGACAAACGCCTATACCAATTCGGTTAAGGCCACCTCTTATTTGAACGTAACATTTGTCAATCTCATATTTCAGATTTTAGAATTAACAATATTATTATCTTCCCAATTATTGGCAACTACCCTTTTCATTGGAAACAAGTGTTCTAAGAACTGGTTTCTAACCTAGATAGTGTCTCGGATAAATATATCCGATTTTATTTATATGGAATACCTATTGACCTTTTAGTAAAAGTCTAAATAAATATTCAATGTTTATTAGAAAAATGGTTCCAGTTGCGACTGTTATCTTTTATTGTTCTGTTTGTGTTCTCTTTCATATTTTCATTTAGATTTTTAGGGTTATCTTTATCTTCAATGCTTTGTGCTTTATAAAACTTTAACATCCATAAAATATAATTACCATTGTTATTAACTCATCAAATTGATAAGTTTACACTTATTTTGAACAATAACAAACACTTTTCAATCACTTCTGTTAACATCATTCCACTGTCTTTAACATGATAAAAAACTGTTTGTTTTGAATTCAATTAAACAAAATTCATTAATAATAATATGAGGAAGCACAAATTGACACAGAATTTATCAATTTAAAATTTGAGTACACATTTCTACAAACAGTAATAACTGATACTAAACATACATTCATATTAATTTCACAAGCTGACACATTGTAAGGATGATGTACAATGTGTTCTGTGTTAATGTGCTGTATGAAATTTGGAACAAATGCCGATCTATCTGACATCAGCAGTCTGTCTTACTTCAATTGGCTCTGACAATCAACTGTCTGACTGGACACTGGACTGTCCCACTGAATGTTGATATTGAATGAATTGAGATCATCCGTGAAAATGAATTTAAATTGACGTTCAAGGACTTGGTGTTATTTTAGGAACAGCGTGTTGGAGTTGTCCGGTGTGCTTATGGCAGCTTTTTCTGTGTTTACACAAACACACTGGGCTGTTTACAATAAGCATGGGAGCTTTTGGAAGATTGTTAACCCATTAAAGCACGCAGTTTGTAAATAGATAAACTAAAAATAAATAATGTATGCCATATGATAGCTTTTGAGCATGTTTTGTACAAATGTCTTTTTTGACTGTTTTAACTCGACCGTTTGGTATTTCGTCCATTTGTATTTTCCTTTTCTGTTTCAAGATGGTTGCCGTTTTAATGGTTCATTAAAGAATCTTTTTTCAAATGTAATGGTCTTTTTTTTTACTTTCTTATTTGCATTTTTTCAATATTATAGTACCTACCTGACTGGAGAAAGTTTGAAAAAGTATTGTAATTGAGATAGTGATGTTTCTTTGGACAAATTGTACAGATTTTTTTTTAAATGTTACGTAAAACATGTCTTATAATTAAGTAGGTAGGTATTTATGTATGTACCTACTTATAAATCCTATATTATTTAGAGTTTAAAATTCAATTTAATAATTGTGTGAAAAACTTGTATATTATACTTTTCTTAATGTGAATACCACACAAGAGTCCCAACTGCCCTGTCTGGGGCCAGTGAGACTATGGCATCCCCAATTGGGGTACGTTGTAGGGAGGGAAGGAGATGTGGAAGAGAAACGTTTCAATTCTGAATGGTGGCCTTACAGGGCAATACTGAGCGCACCCGGGATTTGAAACTGCGACCATCGGAGTGCTAGTCGAGAGCATTACCCCTCGACCACGGAGGCAGTTTACTACATAGCATGTTTCTTCAAAGCTAGCGGTGAAAAAAAATTGTTTAAAAAATACATGTTACTAAATAAAGGATTTAGCATTGAAGTAGAAGATAACAATAATAATCTAAAGGAAAATATGAAAGAGAACAAGACACAGAAAAACAGAAAAAAGACAATGGTCGCAACTGGGACCATTGTCTCAAAGACAATGGTTAGACCTCTCGTCGAACCATTGTCTTTTTTCTGTTTTTCTGTGTCTTGTTCTCTTTCATATTTTCCTTTAGATTATTATTGTTATCTTCTTCTTGAATGATATATTACATTGATGGGATAACCTTCAAAAGTTATAAAAAGAGAGTTTTTAAAATTAAAGTTAAGTTAAAAAGTTAAAAGATTTAGGTTTGAAAACAGAAAATAATGTGGTGGACGGTGAACACATTGAAAAATCCGATTCTGTAACTCGGATACAGACTATGTTGGTTTTTGTAAAATAAAAACATTTAAAACTAGCTGGTACCCGGCATACGTTGCTACCATTCAAAGAAATAAATTGATTCTCCCTGCATGTCCTTCCCCGTGCATCCCCGTTCCCTTCCACCTTCCCCACCTTCCCCCTCCCTCGTGTCTTACCTCTCCGCAAACCCCACCTTCTCCCTGCCTTCCTCCCTGCTGCTAAAATATATATTCACACATTTTCATTTATACAAATTTCATAACGCCAGAGCTTACCATTATATACAGCCTATGTTACTTGCTGATAATGTAGCTTTCTATTGGTGAAAGAATTTTTCAAATCGGTTCAGTAGTTTCGGAGCCTATTCAATGCAAACAAACAATCAAATCTTTACTCTTTACAGTATTACAGCCTTACTAAAAAAAAACCACAGCACGGCCGATAACCTGTGTTGCTGCAGCAACATGAATAAAACAAAAATACACTAAAACATGATTACATTACTAATAAGATTTGTTCTTAAAATGTATTTTAAATCTGGCAACAATGTAATTTTGTATAGTGTACATAATAAATTGTTTGTTTTCCTACATAACCGCTAGGTGGCGGCGCCTGCGCATTCATCGTTCACAATGACTGGTTTATTTATGTTCACGCTCATTCGTACTGAAAACGCGAAAAAAAAAATCGCTCCGCGGATGTGTGTGTAATATTACTTAAATGTGACTGTAATTTCTATAAATATGACTAATTCACTCTAATATTCATATAATTAATATATTTACCGTGTTTTTTGTGGTTTTTCATAAGTTTTAGTCAAGTTATAATAACAATAATCGTGCTTTGAAAATTGAAATGTCAAAAAGTATTTTACACGATACGTGAAAATTCAAATAGGATTTTATTTTGTGAGAATTTCATAAAAGTGGTGTTTTTTTTTAAATATTAATATCTAATACATGTGTTCCTAAACGTATCAAAGAAATAAAAGTCTTTAGAGATCCAAGAAATCTGTTATAAAAGTCAGTATTGTTTTTAGGTTATTATTTTGGCAATAAAAAAAATTTTGAATTTTTTATTATATGCACGAGGAAAAAGTGAGGTGACAGTTTCGTTCCAAATTCATTATATAAAAGAACTGTATTTTTTAAATTTTGTTTTTTTATAAATTTCTTTACACTTTCATAAAAAATGTTAGAGTAAGAAATTTTTTTCCATTATTTTCCGCGTTTGAATCTTAAAATAGGGCAGTTTTTTAAAACTTAAGTGTATTTTAAATACACAAATCTCAAAGCTAATTTTATCTAGATAAGTTTTAAGATTTTCACGGCCAAAAGCATTTTCGTTATTTGTTTTTGGGGTGTTATGCCGTGTTGCGCTACCTCCTTCTTTAGCCAACGTTTCGGACATCGTTGCAGTGTCCATCATCAGGGCAGATCCGGCAGATCCGGTAGATGTGTAATTTTTAGTCGTGAAGTGTGTGCTTACTTACTTCGAAGCGATACCGTGTCGCCAGCACCACTAACTTTCCCCAGTACAAAATAATCGTGACAAGCAGTGGCGTCATCGCTGCGGAACGGAATAGAAAGTTCATTAAAACGTGGTATTTATGCTAGCCAGGGGCAAGTCCATTTGCGAGATGCCGACGGAAGTGGCTCCATCTCTTAATGAAATCTAAAATTAGAAATCACAATGGTAAGAATTTAAGAAATAGAATTACAATGGTTAAAGCGAATTTAGTCAATATAAATCAAAATGGTTTTATCACGAGCTTGCATTACTGTATACTTGGACATGGTTTTTTTGCTCTATTAATATTAAATGAATTTTACTAGAATTAGAATTACACTGGTTAAAGCGAATTTAGTCAATATAAAGTTATAACACAAAATGGTTTACCACGAGCTGGCATTACTGTATACTTGGACATGTTTTTTTTGCGTTTAGCTTTGGTGTAGCCGTCAATCACCGGATACCAAGAGCTATTGAGCTTAGCTCCGTCGTCTCTATTAATATTAAAAGGATTTTTGTAGATTTCAATTGCCTCCGTAATTAGGCGTGCTCTATAAGTTTTGGGTCTTCCCAAGACCTCAGGAACAAATCCAAAGTAATGGCCGGTTTCGATTAAGTGCTCAGCGATTGCCGATTTATCAGGGTGGCCGAGTTTGCAAGCACGAAAAGTGTTCTGCTATCCTTTTGGAGATCGTCCGCTCTGCTTGGCCTACATAAACCTTGTCACATCCGGAACAGCTGAGTTTATACACTCCATCTGAGGTCTTGGGAAGACCCAAAACTTATAGAGCACGCCCAATTACGGAGGCAATTGAAATCTACAAAAATCCTTTTAATATTAATAGAGACGACCGAGCTAAGCTCAATAGCTCTTGGTATCCGGTTATTGACGGCTACACCAAAGCTAAACGCAAAAAAACATGTCTAAGTATACAGTAATGCCAGCTCGTGGTAAACCATTTTGTGTTATAACTTTATATTGACTAAATTCGCTTTAACTAGTGTAATTCTAATTCTAGTAAAATTCATTTAATATTAATAGAGCAAAAAAACCATGTCTAAGTATACAGTAATGCAAGCTCGTGGTAAAACCATTTTGATTTATATTGACTAAATTCGCTTTAACCATTGTAATTCTATTTCTTATATTCTTACCATTGTGATTTCTAATTTTAGAATTCATTAAGAGATGGAGCCACTTCAGTCGGCGTCTCGCAAACGGACTTGCCCCTGACTAGCATAAATACCACGTTTTAATGAACTTTCTATTCCGTTCCGCGGCGATGACGCCACTGCTTGTCACGATTATTTTGTACTGGTGAAAGTTAGTGGTGCTGGCGACACGGTATCGCTTCGAAGTAAATAAGCACACACTTCACGACAAAAAATTACACATCTACCGGATCTGCCCTGATGATGGACACTGCAACGATGTCCGAAACGTTGGCTAAAGAAGGAGGTAGCGCAACACGGCATAACACCCCAAAAACAAATAACGAAAATAATTTTATCTAGTTTTCATAAATGGTGTTTGTTTTTACGACACCTTCAAAAATAAGAAATATATGGAACATTCAAAATACTTTGGAAAAATTCCAAATTTCTTTCAGACATCATTAATAAAACAGAGATAAACTACCCTCTCAGGCTGTGTAAACCATGGTGTATTTTTTTCCATGAACAATTTTTTAATTAGTAATGTTTTCACATCCGCGGCCGTTCGTCAATGAATAAAATTTTCACTGGGTTTTTTAGTAAGGCTGTTAGTAGATAAGAAAGTTTTGTCGGAAGGTACCTAATTAAACTTATTTAACCTCACCATGAGTATGGCCGCAACGTTACGTCCGCAGCTATAATTCAAATGCCGTCATTTTTAATGAAAATATTTGACTTGTAGTGGCATCTATGGACATCTGCGTGAGTTTTTCGAAGTTTTGGAACACATACCTACAATACCGATGTCACACTTTTAGTCGGAGGAAGGAAGCAGTTTTTTCGCATGCACTTTTGTTTTTCGATGTTGGTTCATTTGCGTGAATTGATGTCGATGACGTGTTTATTAAAAACGTAAGATTGTTATTAATTAATCCACGATAATATATTAAAAAAAAATTTTAAATGACAAAATAAAAACTCACTCCCCACCCACTCATCAAAAATCAAAAAGTTTTAGGACCGGCCACCGTGTGATACTGTCAGTCACCCAACTGAAATTCTTTTTTTTTGTTAGGTTACCACATCTGTCATTGACACTTCCCTTCAAATTTCAGCGGTATAGCTTGATTTTTATAAAAGTTACTCTGTACTGAGTACCTCTACCTTTGCGTGTTCAATTTTGCACCACAATAACGCACCGTTGCACAATGTGTTCCTTGTCCGTGAGTTTTTGACCAAAAACAATACGAATACTATCCAGCAGCCTTCAAATTCGCCTGATCTGACTCTCTGAGACTTTTTCCTGTTCAACCGACTTAAAAAACTGCTTCGCGGAGCGCGTTACAGCACCCGGGAGAATGTCATGAAAAAATCGAAAACTACTCTGATGGACATACTGAAAATTGAGTACCAGCGGTGTTTCGAGGATTGGATCAAGCGCTGGGTAAGTGCGTTGCAGTTGACAGAGAGTATTTTGAAGGTAACCATATCTATTTTGATGAATAAACTTTTGTATTTTCGTTTTTATGAATCAAGTCCTAAAACTGTTTTGATCAAGGTGTTATGTGATACGATTAAGGTGTTAGGGATAGGAGATTAATTAAAATGATTTTGACTAGATTATTTTAAAATTGATATCTCCACTAAGTTCAACACTGTGTGTGACTAAAACCAATATTAAAAATATCCTCACTGGCAGATTCTTCATGAATAAAATTAGTAGAAAATTTATTACCATGTGTAAATAGGTGGTTGCCGTTGCAAAGGGTAGGGCTTTTAGGATAATGAAAGTTTTATTGTTTCCCGACCCCCCCCCCCCCCTGCCCCACCCAGCCCACCTTTCCAATTTGCCCTACCCATTTTTGCTATCGATTATTTCCAGAGATATAAATTATCTTTTTATAGCCTTCCGACTTTATTATCACGGATGGATCCAATACTTTATGAAATGCATGATGAAAAATTCAACCATATGTTTGCATGGTGTCTGGAAACTAGTGATACAATTTTTTTTAATTTTTGATAATTTTTTTTTTTTAATTATTTTTTTTCAGCCACATAGGGTTAAAAAATCTTTTGGTGCTGGCATTTTAAAAGATAATGAACAGTAGGTAGTAACCTTTAGCTCCCGATTTTTTGTTAAATTTGACCTAAAAATTACAAATTTACACTCGGTTTACTGGAAAACGAAAACTCAAATAAAAAAATGTAATATCACAAAATAGACTACAAATGACCTCATCAGTTTCCCATTTGTACCACTAGTTTCCAGGCACTGTGTATAATGTTTGTCACATTGTTCTTGATGATTATGTACTAGTATGAGAAAGCAATTGGATGGTTCCTACAAACAACGTCTGTTGTGTAAATTAGTAACTTTGCTTTAGAACTGTTCAACTCTTTCAGACCTGAAATAGAGCTGACAATGGTACGACATATTTGATAACAATTGATAGCTATTTGAAATTTTTGGTGTATTGTAACAAACCATCTAATTATTATGCAGATTTCCAAGCGTATATTGATTAGGTTTTCAATCTTGAATAGTTTCTCATTCCTGCATCGTTTCATCAGTTATTAATTAGGGCTGAGAGAGAG
The DNA here is from genome assembly GCA_929108145.2 of Limnephilus rhombicus. NCBI lineage: Eukaryota > Metazoa > Arthropoda > Insecta > Trichoptera > Limnephilidae > Limnephilus > Limnephilus rhombicus. Next base: position 1,279,178 of record OV815283.1, on the reverse strand, counting down.
ATGCTTTCACTCCGCTGCTAAGGCTTACAGATGTGATCCCTGGAAGGGGTGTCACACTTGTGATGACCGATAAAAGATCATTGTAACGGACGTGTTACGTACCCTCATTTGTTTTTTCGGCAAAAGTCATCACTGGCGGCATCCTCTACAGTTAGTGGTCATTTCTTGGGAATTTCCTCCGAAATTTCTGGCCACTAAGCTCGTTAGTACCATGCCGCCAGCGACGATCTTTTCGCCGGAAATATTTATGTAAAATATTATCATTTATTTCCCTTTTTATTATGTACATGGCCCCGGTGCGAGAAATAAATGCTTACATGCTAAGGTTGCCACCGGGAGACATTCTAAACTCATATTATTTTAAATATGCTTCTTCACTTAATGTTCTTCCTTTGTTCGGTGGTTATGGCCCTGCAGGAGGCCAACGAGCAAAATATGCTTCACTTAATGTTCTTCCTTTGTTCGGTGGTTATGGCCCTGCAGGAGGCTAGCGAGCAAAATATGTTTTTTCATTTAATTATACTCTCACAACCCGCAGGACGATGAAATCAACACATTTCATTCCAGAGTCCTGCCGGGCATTCAGGGAAAGAGATTTTAAGCCTCTAACCCTTAAACTCTCAACACTAGAGCATTTTTTGACTCAAACAAAAGACTTAGAAATATTCCTTACAAAATCCGTTTTTTCCCATTTTAAAAATCCAGGGACCTCGCAAGACGATGAAACAAACAGGTTTCAGTAGCTAGTCTTGCGAGGGACCTGGGAAAAATAGTAGATTCCTTATATAACTTCTCACAATTAGCCAAAACAAAAAACCTAGAATAAACTGTAAAATTACCCGAAACTCACCAAACTAAAAATCTAGGGATAAAGATTACCCCCCCAAATATGTAAACACTAAAACATGTACCCATATATTATAAATGTAACCTACATAATTATGTATAAAACGCAATTTTAAGCGACCACTTTTACGAGCGGCACCGCCAAAATAAGGTGTGACGGAAACGCCGCCCTATTTACACATACGGGCAAGGTTTAACCTCCCACCACAAAAATGTACCACGTGGGCACCTTTTACCCCAAATTTGGGTATAAAAGGACCCACATTTCTCATAATAAATCAGTTCAGTTCCTCTTCTCATCTCTACTCAACAAATACTTGTCTTTTATTACTCTTTCCTACCTTTGGAAGTCTACCACCTGCTGCCTCCTGCTGAAGTTCTGCCTGAACGAGTACCTGGTGCCTACCGCTGCAGTCAGCCCTAACTCTGGGCACTGCCAAGGCACCGCTCAGGCAGAAACTAGGCGCATCCAGGACCATTACCACTGGATGTAGGGAGGCCAGCCAACTCTAACCATCATCATCAGCGTGAACCTCTGGAAGGCGTGCACGAGACCCGGTACTTTTTTACAGTCTTGTAAAGACGCTGATACGTCTGTTACAAGTGGTCCTTCGAGCCGGATCAGCTGCACGCCTGATGCCACGTCACGTCTGAGATACCTTGCCTGACGCCACGCTGGACTCTACGCCTGACGCTACGCCAGACGCCACGCCTAATGCCACGCCTGATGCCACGCCTGATGCAACGCCAAGCCTGATGCTACGCCAGACTCCACGCCTGACGCCACGCCTGATGCTACGTCACGCCTGAGATACCTTGCCTGACGTTGTGCTGGACGATACGCCTGACGCTACGCCAGACGCCACGCCTGATGCTACGTCACGCCTGACATTCCACGCCTGACACGCCATGCCTGAAGCTACGCCTGACGCCACGCCTGATGCCATGCCTCATGCCAGGACTGACGCTACGCCTCATGCCAGGACTGACGCCACGCTTCATGCCAGGACTGACGCCGCGCCCCATGTCAGGGCTGACGCCACGCCTGATGCCACACCCGATGCCACATCACGCCTGACGCCACGTCACGCCTGATGCCATGCATACCCACGCTCGTGACACGCCTAGCTCTACAACTGAGATGGCGCGCTCAACAGAAGAGAGCCACAACGAGCAAGCACTGCCCTCTACATGTATTGAGGACATGGTGCGACAACTACGACGAGAGCTGCGCCGTCAGCAGAAGCTTATTGACATGCTGACGGAAACCCTGCAACCACAACAGCATGGAGCAAAAGGGCCGGCACGAAATGGTGCGTCAGGGCCCGCTCTACCTCATCCTACAGGACTGACACATCATGGAGCAAAAGGGCCGGCACAAAATGGTGCGACAGGGTCCGCTCTACCTCAGCCTGCAGGACTGACACCGCGTGGAGCAAAAGGGCCAGCACAAAAAAGTGCGACAGGGCCCGCTCCACCGCATGCTGCTTCAGGGCTGGCACAACATAATGCTTCAGGGCTGGCACATGATAGCCAAGCCCCGCAGCCAAGCAGCCATGGACAACCCCCATGGATGCTGCCTGGACCTTCCGGCCCGGTACCGCCCGTACCTCTTGACAAAAAGAGGCAACGTGTCGCCGTACGTGAGATGCCCGTTGGACCTGTACCTCTGGTAGACCAGAGGTACGCATCGCCGGCGCAGCCAGGACCTGAAGGCCCTCCGCCGCCGCCCCCTCATCACAATGGCAGTCCAAAATGGATACTGCCTGGACCTTCCGGCCCGGTACCGCCCGTACCTCTGGTGGACCAGAGGCATCGTGTCGCCGTACGTGAGACGCCCGTTGGACCTGTACCTCTGGTGGACCAGAGGTACGCATCACCGGCGCAGCCAGGGCCTGAAGGCCCTCCGCCGCCCCCTCAGCACAATGAGGGTCAAGGATGGATGCAGCCTGGACCTTCCGGCCCCGTACCGCCCGTACCTCTGGTGGACCAGAGGCATCGTGTCGCCGTACGTGAGACGCCCGTTGGACCTGTACCTCTGGTGGACCAGAGGTACGCATCGCCTGCGCAGCCAGGGCCTGAACGCCCTCTGCCGCCGCCCCCTCATCACAATGGCAGTCCAAAATGGATACTGCCTGGACCTTCCGGCCCGGTACCGCCCGTACCTCTGGTGGACCAGAGGCATCGTGTCGCCGTACGTGAGACGCCCGTTGGACCTGTACCTCTGGTGGACCAGAGGTACGCATCACCGGCGCAGCCAGGGCCTGAAGGCCCTCCGCCGCCCCCTCAGCACAATGAGGGTCAAGGATGGATGCAGCCTGGACCTTCCGGCCCCGTACCGCCCGTACCTCTGGTGGACCAGAGGCATCGTGTCGCCGTACGTGAGACGCCCGTTGGACCTGTACCTCTGGTGGACCAGAGGTACGCATCGCCTGCGCAGCCAGGGCCTGAACGCCCTCTGCCGCCGCCCCCTCAGCACAATGAGGGTCAAGGATGGATGCAGCCTGGACCTTCCGGCCCCGTACCGCCCGTACCTCTGGTGGACCAGAGGCATCGTGTCGCCGTACGTGAGACGCCCGTTGGACCTGTACCTCTGGTGGACCAGAGGTACGCATCGTTGGCGCAGCCAGGGCCTGGAGGCCCTCTGCCGCCGCCCCCTTACTACTACGTTGGGGGACCAGCTTCGTACGCCCAGTGGACATATCCTGGGCCATCGCAGCCAGTACCGCTGCACGAACAGCAGTACCAACTAGCAGCAGCAGCAGCAGCTCCTGCCCAACCTGGTCCTGCCGGCCCCGTACCGCCCGTACCTCCGCTCGAACAGAGGTACCGAGAAGCCGTACGTGAAGAGCCTGACCGACCTGTACCTCTGAGGGATCAGTGGTACGCACCACCAGAAGCAGCAGCAGCAGCTCCTGCCCAACCTGGTGCAATCCTAGAGTCAACCGGCACCTCAGACCCGGGCCAAGAAGCAGCTTGGCGACTCCAAGGATTTCCAACATGGACGCAACCTGATCCTGCCGGCCCCGTACCGCCCGTACCTCCGCTCAAACAGAGGTGCCGAGAAGCCGTACGCGAAGAGCCTGCCGAACCTGTACCTCTGGTGGACCAGAGGTACGCACCACCAGCAGCAGCAGAGCCTGCCCAAGCTGGTGCAATCCTGGATGACCAACCGCATTCCACGACCACATTAGTGGTGCTCCTCACCGGCGCAGCGAAGACGAGCCCGCCCTGCCCCAGCAGTATCACCACCACATTAGTAATGCTCCTTATCGGCGCAGCGACAACGAGCCCGCCCTGCCCCAGCAGTACCGCTGTCACATCAGTGGTGCTCATCATCAGCGCAGCGAAGACGAGCCCGCCCTGCCCCAGCAGTACCTCTGTTACATCAGTGGTGCTCCTCGTCGGCGCAGCGAAGGCGAGCCCGCCCTGCCCCAGCAATGCCACTGTCAAAAAAGTGGCGCTCTTCACAAGGGGGGAGTCATTCAACCAGATCAAAGGTGAAAATTTGCGGCCTTTCATGGACCCCGTGATGCTCCACATCAGCCGACCACACGGCCGAGTCCTTGATGACACCCCCGCTGCAGATGGCCAAGTAAGGACCGCCCGAATCCAGACGAGCCCCGCAGTCAACGTCCGACCTGCTGTGAAGCTCGCTGGGATCCTGTTGTTCCCGCCTACCGATGCAGCTTCGCCTACTCATCCTTCAAACACGTCCTGATGACTAGTGCAGCCAAGCTGCACGAGGGGAGTGTAACGGACGTGTTACGTACCCTCATTTGTTTTTTCGGCAAAAGTCATCACTGGCGGCATCCTCTACAGTTAGTGGTCATTTCTTGGGAATTTCCTCCGAAATTTCTGGCCACTAAGCTCGTTAGTACCATGCCGCCAGCGACGATCTTTTCGCTGGAAATATTTATGTAAAATATTATCATTTATTTCCCTTTTTATTATGTACAATGCCCCGGTGCGACAAATAAATGCTTACATGCTAAGGTTGCCACCGGGAGACATTCTAAACTCATATTATTTTAAATATGCTTCTTCACTTAATGTTCTTCCTTTGTTCGGTGGTTATGGCCCTGCAGGAGGCCAACGAGCAAAATATGCTTCACTTAATGTTCTTCCTTTGTTCGGTGGTTATGGCCCTGCAGGAGGCTAGCGAGCAAAATATGTTTTTTCATTTAATTATACTCTCACAACCCGCAGGACGATGAAATCAACACATTTCATTCCAGAGTCCTGCCGGGCATTCAGGGAAAGAGATTTTAAGCCTCTAACCCTTAAACTCTCAACACTAGAGCATTTTTTGACTCAAACAAAAGACTTAGAAATATTCCTTACAAAATCCGTTTTTTCCCATTTTAAAAATCCAGGGACCTCGCAAGACGATGAAACAAACAGGTTTCAGTAGCTAGTCTTGCGAGGGACCTGGGAAAAATAGTAGATTCCTTATATAACTTCTCACAATTAGCCAAAACAAAAAACCTAGAATAAACTGTAAAATTACCCGAAACTCACCAAACTAAAAATCTAGGGATAAAGATTACCCCCCCAAATATGTAAACACTAAAACATGTACCCATATATTATAAATGTAACCTACATAATTATGTATAAAACGCAATTTTAAGCGACCACTTTTACGAGCGGCACCGCCAAAATAAGGTGTGACGGAAACGCCGCCCTATTTACACATACGGGCAAGGTTTAACCTCCCACCACAAAAATGTACCACGTGGGCACCTTTTACCCCAAATTTGGGTATAAAAGGACCCACATTTCTCATAATAAATCAGTTCAGTTCCTCTTCTCATCTCTACTCAACAAATACTTGTCTTTTATTACTCTTTCCTACCTTTGGAAGTCTACCACCTGCTGCCTCCTGCTGAAGTTCTGCCTGAACGAGTACCTGGTGCCTACCGCTGCAGTCAGCCCTAACTCTGGGCACTGCCAAGGCACCGCTCAGGCAGAAACTAGGCGCATCCAGGACCATTACCACTGGATGTAGGGAGGCCAGCCAACTCTAACCATCATCATCAGCGTGAACCTCTGGAAGGCGTGCACGAGACCCGGTACTTTTTTACAGTCTTGTAAAGACGCTGATACGTCTGTTACAATCATGTTTTAGCTCTATAGAGCGAGCTGCTTCCTGGTGCCTACCGAGCTACTTCAAGTGAACCTCTGGTAGGACTGACCCAAGAGACGTTTCGTAAACCGTTTGCTTCGGAGTTCAGCTAGCCCAGAGGTAAAAATACTCATTGAAACCCTTTTGGTAAAACCAAGGGATAAGGGAACAGTTAGGTTTCCTTTGAGTACCGACACGGGTATCCTTAAAACTAACTTTTAAGTTTGCTCTTTAATGATAAGGACGTGTCGAAACCGGTAGCAAAAAATTTAAAATTAAAGTAACAAATGTACATTGAAAATTAAAACTCTTCAAAACAAAAAAGTTTTTTATACTTGAACTTCTATAAACACAGGTCATACTTACAGATTGATTGTAGCCAAAGATATTTAAATATAAGAGATGTGCTATCGGCTGTTTTTACTGGGTGGGACTGTGTTTCCTGGCTGGCATCGCCGATATTGTTAACCAATACTACTGCACACCTTAAAAAAATCAACTAAATTCCATATTCAAACTAAACTAAGGTGAGCCATTTTTTAAACTTTTTTATGTTTGCATTTAAAATTTTTGTATTACAAAAATTATATGTTTATTTCGAAATATAAAATTTTAAAACATATTTCATCACCTTTCTAAAACAGTTTTAGTTTTCGGATGCCTCCAGAAATACTCCATTTATTTGGATTTTATTGGAATGCCGAAATATTTTGACCTTCTGAAAAAATAGGCACGAGGTTCGAGTGGTTAAGCTGGTCATCTACAATAGGCTATGTAAACTGAGTAATATATGTAAAGTGAGAACTAGAACGTAAAGAAACTTATGGTCACTGACAAAGAAGAAGGCGGGAGAAGCAAAGCAAGATTACTGAAATATCACAGATGGCAGGCCGTGCAGGACCGTGAGTCACTTCAACAATGAAGAAACTACTCAAGAATACGTTAGGTTAGGTTAGGAAAAGCAGAGCAAGATTACTGAAATATCACAGATGGCAGGCCGTGCAGGACCGTGAGTCACTTCAACAATGAAGAAACTACTCAAGAATACGTTAGGTTAGGTTAGGAAAAGCAGAGCAAGATTACTGACATGTACGTTGTACTGATGAAATATCACAGACGGCAGGCCGTGCAGGACCGTGAGTCACTTCAACAATGAAGAAACTACTCAAGAATACGTTAGGTTGGGTTAGGAAAAGCAGAGCAAGATTACTGACATGTACGTTGTACTGATGAAATATCACAGACGGCAGGCCGTGCAGGACCGTGAGCCAGTCATGATCCTCAACAATGAAGAAACCCTCGAGAATACGTTAGGTTAAGTTAGATTGGGTTAGATCAGGTACCTGTTTGTTCTCATTCTCCAGCTCCAAGATCTGCATGTTGAGACTGGTCTCCATGGCGGCTGACTCATTGAGGAGGGCATCTTCCTGTTCGATCCCAGTCTTTGTTGTGACTTTCTGTGATGACTGGAACTTGGTCAGAGCCTGAAAGATAAAACAAATTCAGTGGTTAGATTAACAGCCAATAATTATGTCACCATCAGCAAAGGTCAGTGTTTAGTTTTAATTTCAGTCTCCTGCCGTCTGCCTCCATTTCCTCATGCTGAAGAATGCCACAACACCATCTAACCTGAAACTGAAATTTCACTTTTCCCAACACCCATTACCCATTGGTCCTGGTCCTGCAGGCTTGTAGAGAAGCTTCTATGTTGGTCACCCAGAGGTTCAGAACAAAACACAAGCAGCGGTAATGCGGACATCCAGACAAGCCTAAAAAAGCGAATTTAATTGGTTCACACGCAATTTTAACTAAATCTTTAATTTAAAATATGATCTTGTACAATTCCTCATATTTCAATTCAATTTTTCAATTTCAATTTGTTTATTTATTCTTTCAAAACATTAAAAAAAATTATATTTCAATATGTTTTTAAAATACATATATAACAGTATTACATTGAACATATGTGGTAGTTATACAAACTATACAAGCATTAATAGAGCTTGCCTTTTAAAGTCAGATAATGTTAGATATAAGATGTAAAATTTATGGACTTCAAAAAAAAAACCTTCACTAACGCTAAATATGTCGATATCCGAATTAATTCTATTCAACAGCAAGATTGCTCTCCCGACTGGCATGACCAAATGAGTCCTGCAGGCCGGAAGTTAGAACACTATGCTGTTGGTAGCGAAGATAACTATCAGGAACATAGAAATGAATGATCTCCATAATAGCCGACTTTTCAAACCATCGCAGAGTGTAACAACATGTTCCCAAGGACTTTCACCAGCCATTTCTGAGTAAATTTGGTGTAAAAATGTAGACGTCATTACGCTGTCTGATAATGTATTTTTTCAATTACAACAAAAAGTATATATTTTTCCATCACATGTCGCAACTGAGGAGTTGGGTTTTACAGCCTAGCGAGCGACGTGATACGCACACCATCGTGACAGAGCATGCACCACGTGATCCTGTCGCGACTGGCTATTATCAAAGAAGAAAGAATGAGTTAAAGAAGAGCACACTTTTCATTGCAACATTTCACACATGTATGTCAGCCTAGCGAGCGACGTGATACGCACACCATCGTGACAGAGCATGCACCACGTGATCCTGTCGCGACTGGCTATTATCAAAGAAGAAAGAATGAGTTAAAGAAGAGCACACTTTTCATTGCAACATTTCACACATGTATGTAATTGCACCAAAATTTCACACATGTTGTACGTAATTGCAGTAACATTTCACACATCATGTATGTAATTGCACCAACATTTCATACATGTATATAATTGCACCGACATTTCACACATGTAGGTAATTGCACCAACATTGTGTAGTTTTTTAAAGCCACATGGAGAGTGCTAAATGAAAGACTACCATTCAGACTGATGCTTGAAATTGCTTTAACTGTTTATGGTGATCAGATTTGAATAGTCAGGTACTTCCCAATTTTAATTTTTCCCATCTCCTTCCTTTCCCAACTCCCTTCAGATTTAGAGGGATAGACCCACTGGCCCCGGACAGTTGGGACTCTTTGCATAAAAAAATTAAGTAAAGAAGGCGCAAATAATCATATCTTGCATATCTGTCAAGTTGGGAGCAAAGTGAGTGTAATTACTGAGTTTTAATATATGGAATGCCAATTAGCAAGGAATGTTAATGGCAATATGAAAGTTGTAAGGAATGCAATAATCTGTAAAAGAATGTGACATCCAAGTCGCATTAAATAAAATCAATCATAATCATTTTCATCACTTTTAATGACTTTTCAAAGAAGATGTTGAAGTTGCATGATTCTGGACACTGTTTTAAACTGCACCGGCTCTCAACAAGGGTGTCTTAGTGAGACCGGGGTAGTACGGAACTAATTGTAATAGAATTAATAAAGATAAACATGAACAATAATAAACCATAAATATAAGGTGGCATATTAAGTTTTCAAATCTTCAATTTAAAAGAAACAATTTCAAAAAGAGACACAAATATTTCCGGTTTACGAATTACCAGACAATATTTTAATTCATCCTACTTCCATCATTCATTAAGTTAGCGGTAAGTGAGGCCTACGTATAAATACGGTTACCATGGGTGTTATTCTTCGAGGCTTATTAACTACAGGTTAAAACTTAAATTGCGCAAGAAAAGCCAATGTTATAACTTTACAAGTTGACCATAAGCAACAGGAAATTTTGACATGGACACAAATGGCAAAAATAAATATATAAGCGAGAGAAATATTGTATTAATTACGCTGAATGAGCGGTCTAATGGTGCAAATTATGTAAATGAGAGAGAATTGGAGGCACCTCTTGAGCGATCTCCAGTTCATGCTTGGCGTTCTCGTACAGCGTCTCCAGCTCTTCGCACTTGCCCTGTAGGCTACTCTTCTCCTCCAGAAGCACCAGGCCGTACTGCGCCGACTGCCTCTTCTCGCTGCTGGCCTGATCGAGCTCCCGCGAGAGTCTCTCGATCTCGGCATGCAGCTCCGTCGGGTTGACGGACATGTCCGGCGCCGCCATTCTTGCCGCGTCCACTGACACTTATTTCTAATTGGAAAATAATCGTCGAAAAAACATATGAAAAAAGTCCCGATTATTAATTATGCTACATTCTTTGACAAAATGTGAAATGCGATGACAGGTAGGCAGTCAGGAATTATTTTAGTCACAAGGTGTTGCCCTGCGCGATGATAACTGTCAAAAATGTGGCTCAGGTAAATAATGCGATATCATTCGTCTTCTTTTTTTAAAAATGGTATGCAGTTAACAGGTACCAACCCGAAATCTTCTGGTAAAATCCGATTTCGTCCAGCAGATGATCGGGATTGGTATATTTATGAGATGATCTCTGTCCTTGGTTTTCTCATGTACATTCATTTTCATTCTTTGCAGCCCATTTCGTCAAACATGTTATATGGTTATAGTCATAAATATACTAACCCCGTTATAGTAAAACAGATACCAAAAGCATTCTCAAAATTTCGCAATGGTATCACAGAACTAATACAACTTTGTAAAACTAAAAAAGAAAAAAACCCCGCTATTGTATTTTTTGGTCAATTCTTATTATTTACTCGATCCACGGAAATTCCAGTTTTCAAAAAGGTAATTATCGGTTCGGACTGGCCACGCTTATTACGAATAATTTTTAGAAAAAAACTTTAGATTCGCCTTAATTACTATGAAAGGAAACTTTTTGGCTTTGGGGCGGCGGAAAACAATGCATTTTAATTTTCAATTGCATCAAACCAAAATTCACTTCGCGAACCGACACAGCGAAAATCCGCGGCCGTACCTGTCACTGTTATGTTGGTATCCTTGATAAATTAACAAGAGCTAATACGACTGAAGCCGACTTCATGGGATACCTACATGAAATACCGCGAATCACAAACCATGTTACACAAACCTAGCGTAGCCGCTAAACTACTTGAAAACTGGGATGTTTTTCTTGCCTTGACGCGAGTAGGCGTTATAAAGGGGCACTTTCTTTTGTATCACAAACCATGTTACACAAACAAGCCCGCTAGACAAATTTCATAACTACGCGCCTTATCCCACGAAGTCGGCTACAGTCATATTAGCTCTTGTTAATTTATCAAGGATACCAACATAACAGTGACAGGTACGGCCGCGGATTCTCGCTGTGTCGGTCGCGAAGTGAATTTTGGTTTTATGCAATTGAAAATTAAAATGCATTATTTTCCGCCGCCCCAAAGCCAAAAAGTTTCCTTTTATAGTAATTAAGGCGAATCTAAAGTTTTTTTCTAAAAAATATTCGTAATAAGCGTGGCCAGTCCGAACCGATATTTACCTTCAAAAATACGTTAAGTGAATATCAAACTGGGTTTTTAATCAATATTTTCAGACAATACTTGTTAAGTATTCGTCACAATTTTCACAAGACAATTTTCTGAAAATCCAATGGCGGTTTTTTTCAAGAATACTGAATGCTGTTGAATCCTATGGAAGTTTTTGTTGTTATATCTATCATGCTTCTATAAACGAGAACAATAAAATTATTGTGACTACGATTGTAGTAAAAAGTAATATTGAGTACCATGTTGACTTTATAGGATCAAACCCAGTCCATTACTTTATGCATAAATGAATTAATACCTTACCTATTGACTTTATGTTTGTCCACGTTCCCGACATAATTTCTTTCTGTATGATTTATTTAGATATTTGATCGGAGGCGTCTACTAATATCTACAGGAATTCCAAAAACTGAAAAAATCGAACTAATGTCTATGAGAACCAAAGCGTTGACGAATATCTACAGCTCAAACTGCTGACTAATATCTATGAGAACCAAAGTGTTGACGAATATCTACAGCACTGGCAGAGGTTGGATTTGCAATTATTTATAGCATATTGTAATACAGTAATATTGCGTATGCAGTTTAAAAAACTTAATTTATGTAAGTATGTATGTAAAAATCCCTAATATCGGACTATTTGACACATTTAGCTGATTAGTCCAACCTACGCTCTGTAGATATTAGTTCAACCTACGCTCTGTAGATATTAGTCAACACTGGGACCGTCATAGATATTCGTCCGACCTTAGCTCTGTAGATATTAGTCAACACTCTGAAGTTCGTAGATATTAGTTCAACGTATGAGCTGTAGATATTCGTCCGACATACAGGCTGTAGATATTAGTATCTTTTTTTTTTTTAATGGCTCTTCACCCCAAAAGAGTGTTCTGGCCAGTGTCAAGTGAATGCTTTTGTGAGTGTAATTTTGTGAGTGTAATTTTTGGTTAATATTAACTAATTTAGTTTTAATAACAAGAACCTATCTACATTATATAATAATACTATACAAATAATAATAATCTTTGATTATATAAATGTCAATACGCAAAATTATTACAATAAGAGAAGATTTTAATTAAACATAACAAGGAAATTAAAAGATATGCTGACACAATTTATTGTGCGTAAAAAACAAAATAAATACATGAAACTTAACTTACAGTTACAAATTGATGCTGTTAATATTCAGGAAATTAGCCAAGACTTTATACACGCGTTTGTTCACAGAAGATAACAGGCATGCAATGTTGTAGGGAGGCAATATACCCGAACTGATTAGGTGAGGGATGAAATTTTTGTATGAATTATTTATAGGACAACTGAAAAAAATATGATTGAGATCCTCTTCACCAAGACGACATTCACACATCGCAGAATTCTTAATATGAATTTTTGTCAGGTGAACATTGTGGCAGCAATGCCCTATCCGCATGCGGCAAATGGATGATGTCGAGAATTTGTTAAAAGAAAGTCTGGAAAACCACGGTTTTGAAGGAATCGTTGGCTGAATTGTGAAAAAGCTATATCCTTTTGATTGACTAGAATCTTCCCAATGATTCTGCCATGTGGAAATCATGTTTTCCTTCAATTTTATGAAAATGTCATCGGTGTTTAAAAATTTATATAAAATATCCCCCGAAATAATGGCATCTTTCGCCAATGAATCGGCTTTTTCATTTCCAGGGATACCGCAGTGACTAGGTATCCAAGCCAAGACGATTTCTTTGCCAGAGTCGGTTAATTTATGAATTAAAGTGCGAATTCCAACACAGAAATCGTCTTCTGGGTAATGGAAAGGGGAAGAGTTTAATTTTTGAAGTGCACTCAGGGAAAATGAGAGAAATAAGAATTTTCCAATGTGAACATCGTCAATGTATTTGAGGGATTCAAAAATGGCTATACATTCAGCAGTGAAAACGGAAGCCTCTTTTGGAAGTTTAATTTTTCTATCGACTTGATCTGATGGGCAGTGGAATGCCGCTCCCACATGGTTTGATAAGGGAGACTTGGAACCATCTGTGTAAATAATTTTCCAGTTGGAATATTTCGAATTTAAAATTTGAATAAGTGATGGAGCTTCGTGATTGTTGATTATGCCGAGAGAAAAAAGAATATTTGGTTTACACAAATGAATACGAAAGGAGTTGGCATATAAAGGAAGTCTGTCTGATGGATTTAAGAGGTGTTTATACGCACAGTACGTATGGAGGCTTTTAACAAGAATAGGGATTGATTTGTTCCTCCAATATGGAAGTGATTTCACTTGAGCAGTGAGTGCAGTAATTTTGTCTTTCAGTGGGTGATTAGAGAGTCTTAAGCATTTAAATAAAAACTTGTCAGCCAAGAACTGTCTTCTGAAATGAAGAGGAGCCTCCACAGCCTCCACTTGTAAAATGTTAATTGGGGAAGAACGCATTGCTCCGATAATCAATCTTAAACATTGAAATTGAATACTGTCCAACCTTGCGAGGTTCTTTTTAGAAGTGGGTTCAATGAGGAATGACGCGTAATCCAAATGACTCCTAACATATGCGTTATAAAAAAGTTTTTGGGTGAATGGATGACTTCCCCACCAGACCCGTGAAACGGCACGTAAAGGCCAGCTTGACATTTGTTAATAATTAAATTAACATACGGGTTCCATGTTAACTTAGAGTCTAAAATTACCCCAAGGAATCTTATTTGTACCTGCATAGGGAGAATTGAATGATTTATTTGGACTGTTACACGCGGAGTAACACGTTTTCTGGAAAAGACGATAACATTGCTTTTGGACGGAAAAATTTCTAAGCCGTGATTTTTTAACCAGGTGTCAAGGTTTTTCATGCAAATGTTAATCACATCCTCCAGAATAGAAACAATTCGTCCTGAAATATATATAAAAAGATCATCCGCATACTGGAGTATTTTACAAGATGGATGCATACTCCGATGCAGGTCAAAGGTATAAATATTAAAAAGGATAAGACTAAGGACGGAGCCCTGAGGCAAACCCTTGTTTACTATTCTTTCCAGTGGAGGAGAATCCAGCACCTGGATTTGAATTTTCCTGGTAAGAAGGAGGTTAATTATAAAACTGGAAAGCTTACGAGGGATGCCAATTTTTAATAATTTATTAAATAAAACATCTAATAAAACATTTTCAAAAGCTCCGCACACATCAAGGCAAACACCGACAAGGAATTCATTATCGGCCAGGGCCAACTGGATATCAGAAGTCAGGATGGACACACTTTCGATCGTACTTTTTCTTTTTCGAAAGCCAAACTGAGAGCTGGGAAGAATTTTCTCATTTTCTGCATACCAGTCTAGGCGTCTTTTAATCATATGTTCAGCTATTTTAACTAAGAAAGATGACAGAGCTATAGGTCTGTAAGAAAGTCCAGAGTTAGGGTCTTTCTGGGGTTTCAGAATGGGAACAATTATTTGAGTTTTCCAGGATGATGGAATTTTGCCGGAGTCAAAGATCAGATTTATAATTGAAAGAAAATAGTTTAGTGTGGTAACGTCGCAGTTTTTAATAAAGCTATAAGGAATTCCATCTACACCAGCGGATGAGTCTGTGAGATCGTTTAAGACCTCCCTAAGTTCCGTTAAATTGAAGTGGGTATCCATCCAACCCCGTGTTTTAAATGAGTATGTGAATTCTGTTTCATTAAAATTACTTGCAGGAGCTAGTTTATCGGCAAATTCCTTCACCCACTCTGAAGTGAGTGGTCGAGTCACCGTTGGGACGTGAGAACCCTTAAACCTGCGAATTGAATTCCAAACAACTGAAAGAGGAACTTCGGGAGATAATGATGTGCAAAATTTTTTCCAGCCTTGACGTTTTTTGTTTTTTAGAAGACGTTTGGTCTTAGCTTCAATTTGTTTATACTGAAGGAAGTTCTCCATATTCATATTTGTTGAATAAATTTTCGCATATTTTTTCCTCATATCTACTGCGTCTGAGCATTCAATATCCCACCAAGGAGCTGGGGGAGGTTTCCCTTTGTTATGTGTAGTTTTAATGGGGATAAATTTTTCTGCGGCCGTAATGACTGCAGACACAAATAAATCGTAACATTCCGCAACATTTTCTGTAGTTGGAGAGGGCAGATTTTGCACAGAGAACTTTGTATGATTTGAATAGTCATTCCAGTTGGCTCTGGCAGTTAAGAACCTTGGTTTTCGACTACTGCAATTGACATTTTTGTTGGAATGATAAATATTTGAGGATTCAATGAGGATGGGGTAATGATCACACCCATGAGGGTCATCCAAAACCTTCCATAACAGGGATGCGGCTATGTTGGAATTGCAAATAGTAAGATCAACCATGCTGGGTCGCTGACCAGGCACCTGCAGACGAGTAGGAGAACCATCATTGATAATACAAAAGTCTAGTTCATCTAGTAGATCAACAATATCTCTGCCCATTCTGTCACAATTGTGAGCTCCCCATAATCCGTGATGGGCATTGAAATCTCCCAGAACAAGAGAAGGGGTAGTGACCTTGGAAAACATAGCTTTTAGGATTGATTTAGAAGGTTTATTAGATGGTGATATATACAAAGAAATTATTGTAGTGTCAAAAACCTTTGCGGCCGTCACTTGAAAAGGACAACCAATTGGTTTTACATCTACAGGGGAGAAGGGTAATGATTTT
Source organism: Limnephilus rhombicus (assembly GCA_929108145.2). Classification (NCBI taxonomy): domain Eukaryota; kingdom Metazoa; phylum Arthropoda; class Insecta; order Trichoptera; family Limnephilidae; genus Limnephilus; species Limnephilus rhombicus. The sequence goes on along the minus strand of OV815283.1, from coordinate 1,263,224 downwards.
TTAATGAAAAGAGCGGAGCCGCCCTTTCCATCTTGACGGTCGTCTCGAAGACAGTGGTATCCCCTGACTCTGAAATCAGAATCCGGTTCCAGCCACGTCTCCGAGATGGCAGCCACTGCAATTGAGTTTGAGTGTAATGTGTTTAAAAATTCTTCAGTCTTATTTCTAAGACTATGACAATTCCACTGAAGAATCCTCATCAGAGGAGCCATTTCTAGTTGAGTTGATAATATTAGTAATTTGTTTAGCAACGTGGGACGGTATTTGAATGTTGTTTTTATTTAAAGTTTGTAAAATATGTAAAAATGAGGTGATTAGTGTAGAGTTAAGGTCTATATTATAATTTTGTTCTTTAGTAGATGACTCTAGGTAAGAATTGAAATTTGAACTGGAAGGAATTTGTCCATTAGGGAACCACAGAAGGGATTCGTGATTAGCATTATTTTTTTTTGTTAGAACTCTAGGTTTCACGACCCTTTCAACAGTTTTTCTAAATGAAGAAGAAGAAGGTTGAGAAGGGGTGGATTTTTTAGAATTTTTGGAAGTTACTTCAGAATAAGATGGAATGGATTTGTTGAACATTCTTGATGCTTCCGCATAAGAGATGCTCTTCTCGGCCATTGTGTGTTTAATATTGCGCTGCCTTGACAGTTCAGGGCAAGTTTTGCTGATGGACATGTGGGTACCGGAGCAGTTTAAACATTTATAATTTTCCTCTGTTTTATCACAGGAATCGCCACTATGGGACGAACTGCACTTGAAGCAACGGGGTTCTGATCTGCAGAGGTCTTCGTGTGTCCAAATCTGCAGCACTTGTAGCATTGCACAGTTGGGAACACATAGAGCTCTACTGGTAGAGAGACGTTAAACATAGTAACATTTTGTGGAAGGTCTTTGCTGTCAAATGTTAGGACAACGGATTGGGAGGGTCTCCATTCTACAGAGTTTCCCGTATTAAACCTGTAATTTAGACGACGCGCTTTTAAAACTTTTCCGAAACCTTGAGGAACAGTAATGTTTTCCAGGATGTCCTCTATCGACCAGTGCGGTGGGATCCCTTTTGTGACACCTAATTTTGTAACCTGATATGTAGGTATGAAAACGTTGTACGAGTTTTTTTTGGCAACATCAGATTTTACAAAGCTATTGGCCTCAGCCGCTGTCTTGAATTCAACAGAAAGACGGTTACGCCCAACTGATTTTACTCCATTCCAGACAGGGTGGATTTTATTTTTAAACATAAAATGTCCAAAGTCCACATCGTATAAATTTGATTGTTTCTCATCCTTTGAAATTTTAGTCACGTGTGTAATGTAAGGTGGTCTATCAAGATTATTATACAGACGTGACATTTGTGAAGGAGTATTGTTTACCAGTGGGGCGGGTGTGGTGGGAGGGCTTGCTGGACTTAAATTTGAAATCGAGGAAGAAGTGGACGGAATTACATCCTGTAAAACAGAATTATTTGGAAGGGAGTCGTTTTGCGTGGAGGGTGTTTTTCGATGTATCTGTTCAAAATCTGTTGCATTTCTATTATCTGCTGGTTTAGCAATTTTTCTTTTTTTGACGTAATCGTTACGAAGTCCGAAGCCTCCGGAATATTAACCGCGATTCAATTTTTTGTAACACCCGAGGATTCAGATAGCAAACCATCATCTGGGGGATCAGGTGGTTTTTCTTTATCCATTTTCGAATAAATCTACAGCACACAAATCAAAAAAAAATCTTACCTTAACTGCTCCGAAGAACCAATCATATAACACAAATACTTACAGTGAAAACAAATATACAAGTAAAAACTATATTACACTAATTTACAATACTATTTTAAAACTATTATCTATATAAAATGATTAATTTTGTAAAGAGGAATGAAATGACACTGGCACAGTTAGACGGTAGCCTTTGTTTTTTCATATTAGTATCTGGAGTCTATTTGATCTAGGGGAGACCGGGGACAGTTGTGCCATGGGTCAGTAGTATAGTTTGGCAATTAAGTGTAGAAATTAAATAAATTGGAACTAAACGTTTTCATTATAATGGCAGCACCGAATTATTCACTTTGTTATGATGTTTCGTATGGCTGTCATGTTATCGCATGTTACGGTTGATTTATTGTCTTTAATCTGAGTAGAAGATCGCTGATTTGATAATATTGTTATTTATTGTTTGCCTGAATTTAATTAAAATGAATGAACCATTACATAGTGATGCAAGAGGGGTTATATTCTGCGTTTTTCAACGCTGCCTAGCCGAGTATCACGCAAAGAAGCTTCAGTCTAATTTAGAAGATGTTTACAAACGAACTGCAGAAATGACTGGTACCTGGTACGTAGTATTGTTGTTTAATAAATTTCATAAGTATTACAAGATTTATGCCAATTTTCGAGCGATAATAACCATTACAATCTGATTTGAGGTTATGTTCAAAAATCCGAATTTGACAAAATACGTTACATACATTATATAACGTCATTGAATTTGACACTTCCATTTGACAGTTAATATGCGGCCACAGGAAAAAGGGAATAACTCAATAAAAAAATAATATGCAACTTCTTTAAACTCGTAGAAAAGTTACTTTTTCTCGTTTTCTCTTTCTTTCTTTTTAAGTGAATATTATCTAGTGTTTTTTTTCGTTATTTGTTTTTGGGTAGTTATGCCGTGTTGCGCTACCTCCTTCTTTAGCCAACGTTTCGGACATCGTTGCAGAGTTGCAGTGCAGATCCGGTAGATGTGATCACATCTACCGGATCTGCCGGATCTGCCCTGGTGATGGACACTGCAACGATGTCCGAAACGTTGGCTAAAGAAGGAGGTAGCTCAACACGGCATAACACCCCAATAACAAATAACGAAAATGCTTTTGGCCGTGAAAATCTTAAAACTTATCATTATCTAGTGTGTTTTTTAAAACTACCTTCTATAATAATAATTTTAATTATGTTTTTCACACACAGGTAAATCGGAATCAACGGTAAGACGAATCTTCAAGGAAGGGGAAAAGGCAGATGGAAAATTTGAAACACCGGGAAAATGGAAAATGGGCATAATAATAATAATATGTAATAGCATAAGTGCTGATGATTGGAAAAATTGTTGCAAACACGTGATGAAAATTGAGGCAGAATATTATGCACGAGGCAGTACTATATATGATGATATCGATGAACTGCGTTTAGATGAAGATACGGAAGAAGAAGAATCACACGAGGACGAAGACAATAATTACAGGTCGGGTGTTGAATTAATACACTTAAATTTTTAAGTACCTACGTTTTTATATCGAAATAAACGCCCACTTAAAACTTGTTTTGTTTTATTTTACTTCTATTAAATTACAGTTTTTTGTGCAAAATTTTTGAAAATACAAATACGCTATGAAATATGCAATTTGGCAAAGTGTTTTTTAAAGCATACATTCATTGTCTTATGAGCCATCTTGGTGTTGTTATTTAAAACTAGAAAACGATCGCAGCGCCATCATTTATTTTCTACACGTTGCCAAACAGTACAAAAGTGAATAATTTACTAACAATAATAATAATAATATCTTTATTTGGAAAACAAACAGCTTTACAAAGATACATAAGAAAAGAGTGGTAAAATAAAACAGAAGGCCTAAAAACATGTTTTCGCCGATAATTTTTTTTTTTAGTTTAGACAAGAAAAACTAGGACAAAAATAGTTAAGAGAAGCTAAATATTTAAATATGCATGATAAGAATATAAAAAAACACAATAAAGGGTAAACTTATGATCATATAGTAATAGGAGTATAAGGATGATATGTATGTAATTAGGGAATATGTAAATATATTGCAAATTAGGAAAATCTGATAAATAATACAATAAATATGGATGTAAAGTGGTGTGTTGTGATGCATTACATTTATCTAATAGTGTAGCTTTGAATTTGTTGAAAGTTATATTGAAGATGTCTGTATATGTGAGGTGTGTGTTATGATAGTGGCAGGCTCGATGTATGAATTCATTTTGTAAGTAGTTGGTGTTGGAGCGGCTGTTATAAAAAAGGGATACGTTTCTGCCATTGCGACCAGGAACTCTAATATCTATTTTTTGTAAAAGGTACGGGAAGATATCGTATTATTTAGGATTCTATACAATAACAATTGATCAGAAATAATTCTCCTATAATTTAATTTCCGGATTTTAACGAATCGACGGATATCTTCATTTGATTGGAATGAATAAAACGACCGAAAATTTATTTAGGAGAGAAATTTTCCTGAACACGTTCTATTCTATGAACATATGTTATGTATCTTGGATTCCAAATTTGTGAGGCGTGTTCTAGGTGCGGACGAACATAGGTATAATATAGCAAAATAGATGTATCGAGATAATAAAATAGTTTTGATGTTCGTAGTATAAATCCTAACATTTGGGTGGCTTTAGTGACAATATTATTAATATGTAATTCGAATGTAAGTTTGGAATCTAAGGTAACACCCAGGTCCCAAGTTTTCTTTTAATATCGACATCGTTTATTGAATAATTAAATATTATTTTGGTCCTATTTCTTGTAAACAATATTGAGTAACATTTATCTATATTTAGGAACAAGCAGTTAATTTTGCAATATTCGCTGAGATTATTAAGGTCCTCCTGTATTTTTAAGCAGCACGTGATATCATCGATCGGAAGGTATAGTTTCATATCGTCTGCATATAATATTGCCTTGCAGTGTTTAAAACAACTTGTAATGTCATTAATATAGATATTAAACAGGAGATGACCCAAAATTGATCCTTGTGGAACTCCTGATGTAAAAATTGACCCAGTTTGATTTGAAGCCACTTAGCACAACAGCTTGCGAACGGTTTCTGATATATGAGTCTAGCCATCTTAGTAGATCTCCATGGACACCCGCGAGTTTTAGTTTACTAAACAGAATGGAATGGTTAACTTTATCGAACGCTTTGCTGTAATCTGTATAAATGCCGTCAGTTTGAATACGCTTATCCATATTATGAAGTATAAAGTTCGTAAACCAAGCTAAGTTAGTAGTGACGGATTTACCGCTTTTGAATCCATGTTGGTGTTCACTAAGAGTATTCTTTAATGCGCTGGAAATTTGGTCTGCTGCAAGTTTTTCGAATAATTTTGAGAAAATTGATAGTTTGGATATTGGCCTGTAATTTTGTACAAGATTTCGCGGACCGGACTTGTATATTGGGGTTACAAATGCTTGTTTCCACATCGAAGGAAATTTACCCGTTTGTAACGAACGTTTAAATAATATTAATAATGGATACGCTAAATTATTTGAGCATTTGGAGATAAATATAGGTGGAATTCCATCTGGACCAGCACCTTTGTTAGAATCGATTTGGTTTATGTACTTCAAAATTAGATCATAACTAATCTCTAAATCACCAATTTCGGCAACGATATGGTCGAATAAAAGAACGATGAGAACAGCTGCGAAATTTCTTGACTGGAATGAGCAATTTCATTTTGATAATACATAGTACTAGGAATAGATGATGTTGTACGTTTAGATTTTATGTACGAAAAGAGAGATTTAGAATTTCGATGAATATTCCGTTCTGCATTGAGAACATAATTTTGGTGACACTCTTTGGACATATTTTTTTGCCTTATTCGTAGAATTGAGAAAGCTTCGTAGTCAGATGGATTATTATATTTCTTGAATTTGGATAAATATTTACGTTTTTCTCTTGTTATTTTAATGAGGGCAGGTGAGTACCATGGTGGATACTTTAGTGCTTGGATAAATTTCCTAGGTATAAATTGGTTTATAACAATGTTAAATTCATTATAAAATGTCTTGATTGCTATATCTATATTAGTGTTATTAAGTTTTGTAGGCCAGTCAATGTTAGATAAGTGAGTATTGATTTCATCATAGTTTCCTTTGGCGAATATGTATTTTTGAGTTTTGTTATGTTCAAGCGTGGATAAGACATTGAAAAGTAAGTCAACATGTAACGCTTTGTGGTGTATGTCTTCTGGAACTAAAGTTAATTCGGGCAATAAGACTTTCAGATTTATATTGGATAAGATAAGGTCTAGTATTCTTTCATTAGCATTAGTAAAACTGTTAAATTGTTGTGGGCCAGAGAAAGACAGATAATCTATGAATTGTGAACTAATTGTTGACTGATATTCTTCAGGAATAAGATAAGAGTTATGATCATTTAGGGTCCATTTAATTTACGGTAAGTTAAAATCACCAAGAATTATGAATTTATCAGCCAGCAACGATAACATTTTTTGATTAAGTTGCGTGGAGAAATTGAGTAATTGAGAATGAAATCGAAGATTTCTAGGAATATATACTGAGTTATATGTACGTTATCGGCACCCGAATTGTGATCCAAATATCTTCATCAGTTAATTTCCAATCATTAACAGAAGCGTTAATGTAGCGTTTTACTGCTAGCAGTGTGCCACCTCCTCTTGTTTTACCTGTGTCAGCATAGTTTCTGTTGCGGATGAATACGTCATATCTAGAGTCAAAGAGTTCACCACTATTATTGTTATTATTCAACCAACTTTCAGTAATGCCTATTATATCATAGTCACTACACACAATATTTTTAAAGAAGATGTCAGTTTTAGTACGCAATCCTCTTACATTTTGATAATACATAGTGAACGCCATTAGAGGATTGTGTTAACCAGTTTTATAAAATAAGTATATAGATGATAGCGGTGAGTAATAGGATTCGAGTTATATAGAGTGTAGAGAAATAAGCTTGAGACCATCCTAATTAATGATAAAAAATAAATCAATAGTTTTTTCCATCGTTTACAATAAGTATTCATTAAAAATGTGTTGATATTAATATTAACTAGACTAAATATGGAAGAACCCCGTCGCAAATGCAGTGGCCGTGTAATTGATAACATGCCGAATTGTGTATTTATGTGTTGACAGTAAAGACGGTGAGTATTATAGGTGATACAGATAAGGGTGGTTAGAAATACATTTTGTGTGGGTTTTAGTATATATATATATATATATATATATATATATATATATATATATATATATATATATATATATATATATATATATATATGACATTTATATATATATAAATGTCATTATTATGATAAAGTGAGGAATACTATATGTCAAAGTCACTTCAAGATCATCTAGGGTGGTGGACTTTTTATTGTAAAACACTTTTTTACTGAAGAGTCGTTTTATTTACAAACACTTTTGAGTAACAATGAAATCAACACTTTTTGAATAATTTTACGGGGTCTATACTCTAAGTATCGGTTAATGCGAGAGAAAGAAATATTTGAGTAGCACCCCTTTTATACTGCTAAAAACTGTAAAAATACCGTCTTTCAGACTGTTAAAAAGACAAGAATAATAAATAATAGCACTAAACAACTACTGGGTCACGTGCTCTAATTTAGTTGGTCGGTAACACTAGCTTCTATAAAATTCCTACAGAGGTCTCTAATATGCATACTCTTTTAATAAACTAAGAATAATTAAACCAATGGGATTAACTACAATATTTATCTCATAGATGTCACTATTCTTAACACTATATACATTAAGTAAAGATAAATGTTTTCCTAAAATCTAGGTTATAATAAAATCTACAAAAAATAAAGAAAAATGCAAGAACTATGTCATCCTTGCAAGCTGAGATTAGCTTTGCTGGAGATGTGTCGTTTTTTCGAAGAAAAATTTTGCAGTTCCGTACCCATACATAACGAAAACCCCTTTCTTTGGCGTATATTTTTGTTTTGTTTAGAAGCACCTTATTTGCAATAGTAAGGTGCTCGTTGATAAAAAAAACGTTGTTCAGTCCCTGGTATATTGATTTCCTTTGTGGTAGTTGATTTCTTTTTTCTAGAGGCTGTGATTATCTTGTTTTTTATATCAGATGAGACTTTCATGATAATGGGTTTAATTTTATTAGATTGGGAATCGCGAGGAGAGACACGTGTAATAAATTCTATATCATTTTTTAATATTTTCACATTTATGAGTTCGCTAATGGATTGAGCAATTTCATAAAGATTCTCTCCGTTTCTCTCAGGAAGATTTCTTATTTCGATGTTGTTTCTCCTGTCATATTGATCACGCCTCAAGTTGTTCTCTGTCATTATAAGTAAAGTAGAATTTATTTCTTAAATTTTGACTTCAAGCTTATTAATCGTAGCATTTTTTTCTATGTGATCATTTTTTAGAGTCACCAATTCATCATAAGTGTCACGCAGGGATTGAACTTCTTGTTGGAGACTGGCATATCTTCTTGAAGGATTCTCACACATTCCAAGATTTTCTTGTACTGGTCTTTCCATTCAATAGGCAGTACGTCTAATTTGTGCTGAACGGCATCAGTTGCAGTCTTGCTTTCAGAGCGCAAAATTTCCAATTTTGATTCGAAAAAGTTGATGAGGGAGTCAGTCAGTGTCAATGTTAATAATCGACTGATGCATCGGTAAGTCCAAGGGGCTGGGTATGGCTCCTAGTGGTGAGGAAGAAGTTGCTGATGACGTCAACACTTTCTTTGCACTGCAAACCTTGCCGCGGGATTTAGACATTTTGAATTAATGTAAAAGAGAAAATAATAATAAACTGTAATTGTTATATTGTACGTTACGCGTACGCGGGTAGCATAAAACAAATTTATGTCACAATGTATTACTATTTGAACAAGGAAATGAAAACAAATTGTATTTTATTTTTCACAATACACTCGCAATCACTTATTCATTATAATATTTAATTTTGGTAATAATTTAAAGCACTCTTTACAGAACACCTAACTATAATAAGTAAATGCGTCGTCAGGCAATGGTCCTGGTCGTTCCACTCATTTTACGGACTCAAATGATTCTGAGTTCAGCTGCAGGGACTCGATTCCTTGAATTTAGTTCCTTTGATTCCTTTCGTTCCGTAAGGGCTTCCGACACGATCAAGTGACTCCAGATACTAATATCTACAGCCTGTATGTCGGACGAATATCTACAGCTCATATGTTGAACTAATATCTACGAACTTCAGAGTGTTGACTAATATCTACAGAGCTAAGGTTGTACGAATATCTATGACGGTCCCAGTGTTGACTAATATCTACAGAGCGTAGGTTGAACTAATATCTACAGAGCGTAGGTTGGACTAATCAGCTAAATGTGTCCAATAGTCCGATATTAGGGATTTTTACATACATACTTACACAAATTAAGTTTTTTAAACTGCATACGCAATATTACGTTATTCCAATATGCTATACATAATTGCAAATCCAACCTCTGCCAGTGCTGTAGATATTCGTCAACACTTTGGTTTTCATAGATATTAGTCAGCAGTTTGAGCTGTAGATATTCGTCAACACTTTGGTTCTCATAGATAAACAGTTTGAGCTGTAGATATTTATTTATTTATTTTATTTATTCATTTATTTACATATGCATATATATTAACAATACATTACAATATTCGTCAACACTTTGGTTCTCATAGATATTAGTTCGATTTTTTCAGTTTTTGGAATTCCTGTAGATATTAGTAGACGCCTCCGATCAAGTGGCTTGAAACAAGCACGTAGTCTTTTGCTTTTGTCGTTTATAATGTTTGCTTGATACTTGAGCCAAGCGTTAACTTGCTTGCTCCACCCACGCTTGATGCGATTTCATATATTTTTAATGGGCCTCGGAGACGCAAAATAAAAAAAAAATATATAATTACCAATATAGGGATTTTTGTGAAAATAAATTTTAGAAATGGTATTTAAAAAAAGGTTATGAATAACTGTACAATTTGTTTCCAGATTTGTTCTAAAACAACCAGCCTAATAAAAATTTCAAAGTAATGGTTTAAAATAATATTTTTGAATTACATTTAGAAATAAAAAAATAATTTTATTGCTGTATTTTGTTCCATATTGTGTCTTTTTCTCTCATTTTCTTTACCCTGTATTTGTAAAAGGGTATATTTGTATACCCGATTATTTCTTTATTTGTTTGTTGTGACAAGGTATTGTTTATTATTGAATGGCACAGTATAAATATGATAATGAAAACAACTAAATAAAATGATGTGGACTCGACAAGCAGTAGGGAAGGAATCGAAAGAATACATGAAAATGTTCTTTGGTAGATTTCTTTTGTTTCATATTCCGAAATTTGAATTTCTGAAGGTAGGTAGATAATTGCCAGTAGGTAGTTGTAGTTTTATCTTGTTGTTTGTCTTTTTATACTGTATTATATGCGAAACTTATATTTTTGATATTTGACGGGTGCTTATGTGCGGACGTGTTCATCAAGCTGCTGGAGTGGACAACATTAGACATGATTAGACAACAAAATTACGTGCTTGTCGTCAAGCCGCTTGATCGTGTCCATAGATATTCCAAACCACCCACATCGTGTCGAAAGCGCTTTTGGTAAATGACCATAGACGACCAATCTAATTTATATTTATTTTATAAAACTTTTATGATGTCTATGGCTGCATCCGTTCGCCTTTCATCTTTGTCTTTTTTCTGGATATGCAGGATATGTAAACAAGTGAGTACAGCGTTTTGAGATATTCACGATATTATTGTTTACGAGCCGGCTAATAAATAAAAAATTAGTTCCCCAGCACGTATGGAATGTTATAGTTAATTTCTGCCACTCGTCGTTTATTGACAACTCAAATTATTGGTAAGTGTATATTTTCGCAACATGTTACATTTTTGCTTCTTTCACTACTATAGGCCTGGCATGCTTTTGTGCACGGGAATGTAGTAATATTATAAAATATACAAGTTCGTATTATGCCAGTACGTAATAATAGACTTACATCGATCAATAAAGTAGTTCTGGTAAACAAATAATATCTCAGGTGCATAACATGTCTTTTATTTAGCAATACAACAATTTTATTATTAGTGTAGGTTGTAGGTGCCGATGTCCATATATTCCCCCGTCTATTAGTTATTTTCTTTCTACTGCATAATGAAGAGTAGCTTGATTATTATTTTGTTCAGACTAGTTATTTGCGCGAACCGAACCCAAGAACCTATTTTGTATGTATTTTATATAGGTTTTAGGTTGGATTTTTTTCATCACATTAGCTAGATATTATACTCTAACATGGAAAACTATGAAGAAAAAAGTTGCCAAATTCCGGCTCCCGCACGCATTTAAAAAAAAAACCACTCAATGGAGACAACTATGCTGGGGGTGATGTAAAACATGCACAAACTAGGTTATTCGGTTCTTAGTTTAGGTTATTATAATTGTGTGTTTCCTAATCTTTAAATCTTGATGGAGAAGAAATAGAACTTTATATGGATCAATCACAAAAATCTTTTCTCTGAGTATTTCTGGAGAAACTAATTTTGATAGATAATATACTGTGTTTACAAATATGTGAACACATTATCATAATATGTGAAATTTTATAAAACATAATTTTGCAAAAAAACAAATAAGTTGTCACGAAATTAGAATCAGCTGGTGGTTGGCGAAAATTTTGTGTTGAAAACACCAAACTTTAAGACCGGCTTGACATCATTAGAAAACGTTACAGTATTCGAGAAAGGACAGAAAACTGGCTTGCTTCCCCGCCCACGTCTCTCTGTCGCACGTATGTTTTTACGCATCTTTCGCTTACGTTCATTGTAAAGTCAGTAACTGCGCGAGAATGCATTGTACCATGTTCAGGCCGGTCTTAAAGTTTTGCACGTACTATACTACAAGAGCTAATGCATCTTTTACCATCTCCCCCTTCATAAATATTTGTTTCTTGCATTAGATTTTTGTATTACTGTTCATAAAACAGGCCGGCGTGTTTTTGTAAAGGGAAAGAACTTTTGGCATTCCGATTGTGGTTATTTTTCCTTAAATTCACTTCTAAAATGGTCCAGTAATCTGAAATAATCAACATGAGAAAACATTCCATATTATTTTCTTAGCTAACTCAACCTTGGACTTTCTTGGCCTTGATTGGTGCCGATTTACCTGGTGATTGCAGAAACGGGCTGTCCTGTTTGATATATTCCTGTATCTCAACAGATTGCAATATTTAGAGCACTTTTGATTTGGCCAGTCTACTGTAGAGCTGTTCCGGGACGCAGTAAACAAAGTCCACATAGCCAACATGATAGCCAACGTCCGTTGAATGGACAAGGCACGAGAAGAAGAGCCCTTTTTAGTGGGACAAGTGTCCTTTTTCTATCATTGGAAGATGCAATGAGGATCTATTTTTTTTTTTTTTTTTATCGCGGAGACGGTTTACCATTAGTTCCCGTGAGTACTTAGGCCATGGGCCCATTGTACTTTCTCCCATTTTACCTCAATCCTTTAACAATAACCCAGTCCCTTTAATAAAGTTCACCAGAGTTGTTATCGGATATGTGGCTAGGTCTTCTGGTTCTATAACATATCTCCCGAGGTATCTGAGCCTAGTTCCCACCAGGGCAGGACATTGGCACCATAAGTGAATTGGAGTCTCTTCATCCTCTTCACATTTTCTACACATGCTGGTGTTTTCCACTCCCAATAGCTGCATGTGTCTCCTGAGATGGCAGTGTCCCGTTAGTAGGCCTACCAGTTCCCTCAGCGAGTTTCTGTCCATATCGAGTAGTTTCCTAGTCCGTCTGGGGTCGGGTCCATTTATGAGTACTTTGGATTGTCTCATTCCAGGTGCCCTCTTCCATTCCTTTCAGTGCTGGGATTTGACCCACCTCTCGATATGTAATTTGGTGTGGCAAGCTGCTACTCCTACGGCCGGCTCAGATCCCGCAAGCGGTGCTTTCGCCCCTTTCTTTGCTAGTTCGTCAGCCCGCTCGTTGCCCTCAATACTCTTATATCCTGGTACCCATATCAGGGTTATTTTATTGATGGTAGTGAGTTCTGTAAGAACGGTTCTGCATTCCATCACCAGTCTGGAGTCGCATCGGTTACTTTCCAGTGCCAAAAGGCCTGCCTGGCTATCAGAACAAATAGTTATGTTCTTATTCCTGTACCCGATACGTATATTCTCCTGTGCGCAGGCCAAGATGGCTTTCATCTCAGCTTGAAACACAGTGCAGTGTATAGGTATACTAGAGGTATACTTAGTTCCCTCTTGGATCCCTGTAAACATACCCCAGTCCCCGTTCCTTCCTCCATTTTGGACCCATCTGTGAACCAGATTAGTTCCTGTCTGGAGGTTGGACCTGGGACCATGTCCCACTCCTCCCGGGTGGGGTACATCACATCAAACTGCTGTCTGAAGAAGTATTCGGCTTGTTTGCCGTCCTGCTTCATTCCAGCTGTCGGGCTAATTGCCCTCAGTCTTGTTCCGATTTCTGTATGACTGTTTTTGGGCAACTCACCTCTCCATTGACCTTTGCATTGTAACCTGTAGGCTGCCGCCATCGCCGCACCCTCTATTTCTAAGTTTAGTGGGGGTAGATCTAGCAGCACTCCCATGGCTAGTATTGGAGTGGTTCGCATAGCTCCTGTGATTCCTCTGCATGCAAGTCCCTGTATGTGGTTGAGTGTGGCCATCACTGTTTTCAGTGTTGTTCTCCTCCACCAGACTAAGGCTGCATGCATGAGTCTTGGTTTTACAACTGGCTGTGTACAGCCATCGCATCATTTTGGGTTTGAGTCCCCACGTTATGCCGCAGATTCGCCTAGTTGCCCACATGAGAGCACAGGCTTTTCTGCTTATAGTCTCCACCTGGTTTTTCCAGCTCAGTTTGGCATCTATGATGACTCCGAGGTACTTAACCGTGTCAGAGGGTTCTACTTCTTTTCCGTAGAAGGTTGGATTGCTCCATCCCTCTAGTTTCCTTTTGCGTGTAAAGATGACTAGTTCTGTCTTGTCTGGGTTGACCGACAGCCCTGTTTCAGGAAGAGTCCTACCGCTAGTTCCCCGGTTGCCTGCGCCTGCTCCAGTTTGTATACCAACCTGTGCAGTGCCGTGTCAACCGACTTACCTGGTTGATACGCAAATTGTAATTCGTGGAGGGGCTTTTCTCTCAGTGCCCCGTCTCTTATGTGTCTATCCATTAACCTCTCCATTGTCTTTAGAAGAAAAGAGGTGAGGCTAATTGGACGGAATGCGCCTGGTTGGTCGTAGTCAGTTCTCCCAGGTTTAGGTATGAACACTACCCTTGTTTTCCTCCATGGTGTGGGGATGTATCCGAGGGCGCAGCATGCCCTCAGGATCTTAGTTACCGGAAGTAAGATTGTATCTAGGCCCCTCTGAAGAAGTGCCGGAAAGATACCATCTTATCCCGCGCTTTTAAAAGGGTCGAACCCTTCGATTGCCCATTTAACTTTGGAGGGAGTCACTATTTTAGCTGCAGTGTCCCAGTCCTTACCTTCCCGTATAACTCGGGCTGGTGGTGGCCCGGTGTCACCTGCTTTTAACTTTTTGTAGCCGGGAAAATGTTTCCCCAGCAGTTCCTCCAACTCCTCCTCGCAGTTATCGGTGAAGCTTCCATCGGCTTTCCGAAATGGGCCTTTAGCTGCCCCTGGGTCTTTAGCAAGGATTTTTTGAATTCTTGCCGCCTGCGGGATGGTTTCCACCTCCCCGCAGTACTTCTCCCAGGAGTCTGTTTTGGCTATCCGGATTGCTTCCTTGTACTCTTTCTGGTATTGCTTGTGAGCATCCCAGTTTCCAGATTTTTAGCCCTATTGAAGGCTTGCCTTATTAGTTTCCGTAGCTCCTGCAGTTTCCTGCTCCACCACGGCGTTTTATCCCTGGTACTTGTCTTCAGAGGGCAGCTATTTTCGAATGCCCCTATCATCGAGTCCCTCAGTATTTCTACTGCGTCCTCAATTTCTTCAGGGCAGCCGTATTTCGCTGGGAATCTAGTCATTCCTATTTTTAGTTCCTCTGAATACCGAGTCCAGTCAGTTGCTTTTGTTTTATTTGTCTCCCTCTAGTTCAAATACTATGTGCCGGTGATCCGACAGGGATGGTTCATCTGACACTCTCCATCTTGAGACTCCCAAGGTTCCTAGAGTCAGGTCTATCACCTCCTGTCTGTTACTTATAACAAAAGTAGGTTCCCTACCTCTATTGAGAATCTCAAGATTCACTGTCATCAGGTATTCCAGGAGGTCCTGTCCTCATTTGTTGATGTCCGTACTCCCCCCACAAAGTGTGGTGCGAGTTAGCATCTACTCCGAGTATCTAAACAGTTCCCTACCCTTCTCCCTGCAGTCCTGGATGAGTCTCGTTATTTCCCCTGAGGGTGGTGGTTCCGCAGAGTCATAGGGCATGTATGCTGATGCCACCACTACTTCCCTGCTTCTTTGATCCAGCGTGACCTGTAGCTTCACAGCCACCAGGTCCCTGCTGCAGTGATCGGGGAGCAGTGTGCCTGCTATCCCTCTGACGAGAATGCAGGCCCGTGGTCTTTCCCCCGACTCCTTGTAGTAGAGTAGACCCTGGTCCATGTTTAGTCCTCTGACCTTCTCCCTGTAAGTCCAGGGTTCTTGAATCAGCGCGACATCCACACGGTCCCGGGTAACTCTCCTGTTGAGTACGGCAACCGCTGCTGGGCTGCGATGTAAGTTTATTTGGATGAAATGTAAGTTTTTAGCCATTTTCCTAATCCTTACCCTTTACATCCTGTATCCGCTCCTCGGTGTTGGGTCCGTGCACCATAAAGGTGGCCTTCCTTATATCGACGTGCACCGTTATTCGCATTTCCCGCAGCACCTTCACACTGTCCTCGTCCACGCTCATGATCAGGCGATATCTATCTTTCTCCCTGATCGAGTTGTGGACGATCCACTTTTTTGTGTGAAGTCGCGGGGTCTGGTTCTCCAGCTGTTGCAGCAGCCTCTCGGTGCTTACTGCACTGTTTTCAGGGATTACCGCCTTTACCTTCACATACTTCGGCAGTTCATCTAACCCTTCCACCTCCAGGTTGCAACCCTGCCATTTCCGTAAGGTCGGCACTATCTCCCTCAGCCATTTCTCTGACTCCTTGTCGGAGCAGGTTTATTTCAGGACGCCCTTCTGAATGAAGCACTCGTCGAATCCGGGTCTGAACTGTCCTTTTGGGATGTTCAGAATCAGATCGCCGACACCTTCACTCACGAGGGCCTCCTGCTCCTTTGTAAACTCCTCCTCCCAGTTCCTATGGACTATAGCCACCCTAATTTTATTGTCAGCGGCTTCCGCATAGGTGGCAGGGGTGGGAGTTCCTCGGGGCTTTTTCCGGGCATTTTCCGGTGTTAGCCCAGAGGATTTACGTTCCAGTGAGGTCCTACTCCTCTTCCCGGCTTTTTGTTCCCTGGGCATTCCTGGTTGCTCTCGGTTACCCTGTAGGGTCCCCGTTTGCTTCCAGTCTGTCCCTGGTTTTTGAGCACCGGCATGACTATCCTTCGAGGTCCTTGGCTGTCCCCAGTTGTCTTTAGAAGTCCCTGGTTGCTCCTGGTGTCCTCTATTTAGTCGCCAGTTGACTCCAGAGTTTCCCGGCTTTGCCCGACCGATTCCCTGTGCCAGAGGTCCCCGGTCGGAACCCCGCCTCTCCTTGTTGTATTTTTTCCTCGCAGCCCCACGGTGTCTTTTTTTGCGAATGCGAATTTTCCTCACGTCATCCATAAGGGCATTCACCGCATCTTCCTCCGCGGTGGCTGTTGGACGGTCCTCCTTTACGTCCCCCCTTCTCCCCCGGTTCCTCTTTTCTTGGGTTCCCCGAGGGTCCCACAAGGGAAGAGTCCACCTCGGTGGTCTCATCTCTCCTTTCCACTCCCTCTCGGTTCCTCGAAGGCCCCAAGAGGGAAGAGTCCACCGAGGTGGCCTCATCACTCCCTTCCTCTCCCCTCAGGTTCCCCAAGGGCCCCTCATCGTTTGTGGTTGTTTTATTTTTAAAGCTCATATTTGATCCCACGAGCATCTAGGGAAATAAATGGTCCACCCCAGCAGAGCCCCGAATCCTGAAATAAGGTCTAAATACTCCGAGATTCGACCTTGTGTCTCGGAGGCACCGTTCGTGACACTGTTCCCCAGTGCCATTCAGCCCTAAGCACGGTAGCTAACACCTTAGCTTGGGATGGCTATTGCAGGTCGTATTTCCACTCCCTGAGCTATGGGTTCGCCACACTCCCTACGCTAGGTCCTCTTACTGGAGGTGAGGGTTTTTCTGTAGGGGTTTTCCTTCCCTTAGCTGGGAGGTTCCGGTTTTATGCCGCCAGAGTTTCGCCATTCGCCCCCTCTCTGTCGGCTATGACCGGAGATTTATTTTATTTTTATTTTAAATACATAAACGGCTATACTGCCTTTTATAAATAAACATATAATAGAGTACAAAAGTAAGAAAAATAATATCATTACATAATAGTAGTTTTAAACTTTAAAATAACATACAATTATTTTGTGTATCACAACAAAAAAGAACAATGAGAAATATCACATTTCATTTCAACATGTCCATATTGCGTATATAAAGTTACATTATGGAAAAATAATTTTTGAGTGCATGTTTATATTGCGCTAATTTTAAGAAATAAATGTCGCCGATGTTAGCATATTCATTTCCCAAAATGTGTAATCGACTGATTGGTGAGTAATAATGTGATAATGTATGTGTGTTATTATAGTAGAACGGTAGAGTCAGTCTATTGTTAGCGTGACCAGGGCAATGAAATCGTATTAGTTCTATTAAATCAGGGGTATCCAGGACCGAGTGAATTATTTTATATAATATTAATAGATCACAGATTTTTCTGCGATCTGATAAATTTACGAGATTAGTCCAGTTCAATAACAAATATTAGTCCACGGATTCTCTTGGAATACCTAATTTAAAATTAATATACCTAAGGAATCTATGCTGGACTTTTTCAATCGCTTGAATATGGATATTGTAATGTGGAGCCCAAATCGTAGAATTATATTCTAAAATACTTCTCACTAGCGTTATGTATAAAATGCGAATAGTATCAATGTTACAAAATTGTTTGGTTATTCTAATAATAAATCCTAAAATCTTCATTGCTCTATTAATAATATTATTTATATGGCTAATAAATGTAATAATGAGATCACATTTCCCAGGGGTCGCGGGACCATGATAAACGCTCGTGGACGCCAGAGAGTTGGACTTGTTGGTAGTGCTGCTGACGCGGCTATGTCGTTTGTGGTATTTTTTTTCCGAGGCACACACCGTCCAGCGTGATGTGTCCCTCCACAACCTACCAACCATTCGACCCCCTAATAAGGATCTAGCTCTTTGATCCCTTCGGCACCGGAAACACGCCAAATACGCGTCCAACATTTGTCACATTTGAATGGGTTATTTCCATGACTCGTTCTTGAGTTCAACAGCTTGGCTGTGGAACGATTTGCCGGCCTATGTGTTTCCTCCCTCCTACAACGACTGCAGGTTTGCTCCTTCCATTCCTCAAAAAGGCCTCCACACAGCTTCCTCAAAGATGACATAGGCCCCGAGGGAAATTATTTTTCTCGGCCTTTACTGATAGATCCAAGTCTCATCCACAGTGTTTTCGTGCCAAACTGTCGATTCCATCCAACTCGGAATCAAGTGTACACAACACCTCTTTGAAAAGTCATTAAAAGCTATGAAAAAAATATTTTTAAATTAGCCCATAACCCTAACCCTAAGGTAACCAACCTATCTAACCAATTTTTTATATATTTTTTTCATCACTTTTAATGATTTTTCAAAGGAGGTTCAGAGTTGATTTCATTCTGAGTTGTCTAGTCACCCTCACTCTGATACATCACACCAGGTTGAAACGAGGGTTAACTCCATTGTCTGCTACCACTGATCACTGATAAGAAAAATCACTTCGAGGGCGCTTTACAATTTATGATGATGTCTTGGGCTCTGTCTAATTTTATTATTTGTAAACAAATACAGAAAACATAGTTATCTGGCAGATCATGTCTGCTAAACACTATTGGAGAAGATAGGACATGTGTGCACACGGAGCACAAGCACAAGCACACTATATTTAAACAGTGGATATTGCATATTGCATTACATTTGCTCCCCTCTATTACTTACTGTTGATATTACACTTATGAGAAGATTAGGGCCAAAATGTTGAATTGATATTTGTTTTGAAAGACTGGAGAATTTACGACGGGAGATTTTTTTATGAAATTTCCTTTAACCCGGAGAGTATTAGGTTCAAATTTGTAACAACGAGCTTAAGGTTGGGTAGTTTTCACCCAAAATTCTTAGATTTTCTTTATTCTCGACTTTTTACTATTTTTCATTCGATATTGTACTTGTTTTACCTGTTTTCTAAGTACTTGTTATTAGAAATTAGGAATAAAAGTGTTATAATTAGTAGTTTAATAATTTTTATTGGAATCAACGTTTTTCTTAAATAATTCAACTTGTGGCACATAATTGTCCATTATTATATAAAAATAAATAAAACCACAAAAAATTAACATCTTCCAAAGTTTTACTGATAACAAACACAAATTATAATAGTTTTTTCCTTCTACAACTAAACTAAGTACTAGTAAAAAAAAAACACCGAGCGCTAGATGGGTAAAACTCATCCGCCGACAACTTTGATGATATCTAACTACCTCGCTGAGTGGTGGCTGACTAAATTCTTATTTCTTGTTGCTTTCTTACCCCCCCCCCCCCCGCACAGCTACTGAGGGGCACGTAACAGTTTAGCGCGGCAAACTAAAATTATCGAGCGACATAAATTGCCTTAAAGGGATATGATACCCTAGGAACATTTCGTAAACTGTCAAAATTTGTTTATTTTTACATTGCTAGATGGCAGTAGGGGTGTCTTCTCAGATTTCAAAAGGTCAACATTATACTTGCGTTATGTACATCCAAGCACAGTATTTTTAAAACGAAGTAAAAAAACAAACCAATAACAAAGTGTGGTTTGTTTATGGAACCTTATTCTGTTGGTAGAATATTTAGTATGATCCTTTTTATAAATGTTTCATCATTTGCTTGTTCGTGGTCCTTCCACATAGGCTTACATTATAAACAGCGTTTGGAATCTCGTGGTTCACATTTGGAGTCGATTTAATGGTGTGTTTTTTAAAAAATTTAACTTCTAAATATTCAGTCGTTTATTGTTTTTTAAACTATATTTTCTAGAATTCATCATTATTATTACTATCCCCAAATTGGAAATGTATACTTGATAGAATAACTATACATATTAATACAGGGTGTTAAGGAACATACTTGACTTACTTTAACCAGTGATTCCTGACATTATTTGGAGTAAAAAATGTAAATGAAATTTTGGTCTCCGGTGACTTTTTTTTGACTTTTTTTTTTTCAAAAATTTTTTCTTCAAAATCAAACAAAAAAAAATTTCTTCCACACATCGTCACTGGTCACTCAGCCGGGTGTCTGACGAACCCCTTACCCTGCCTCCAACTGTTCAACAACTACCATTTTTTTATGTTTTTGTAGAAAAAATAAAAAAAAAAACATCAAAAATGTCACCGGAGACCAAAATTTCATTTACATTTTTTACTCCAAATAATGTCAGGAATCACTGGTTAAAGTAAGTCAAGTACGTCCCTTAACACCCTGTATAACATCATTAATAATATTGACTTCGAGAAATAAAAGAAAGTTTCTTTTTCATTAATATACTAGCTGGTACCCGGCATGCATTGCTATGCCATTTAACCCCTCCGTAACGTAAGCAGATATATGCGTTAAAAATACGACAGCAGTCAAGTACAATAAGCGTGTTTACACGTCAGCGCGTGTGTCTCCATAGAAACCGTTATAATTCCGTTATTGTTTTAGTTACATCCGTAAAATAAAAAGTGAAATGTCGATAGTGAATCATGCTGCACATCTCTATTCAAGTTGTCCATAGAAATACATAAAAAGAACATTCTGTCACATAATTTATTCCGCCGAATTTCCTACGGGCGCCCGACATTGTTAATTTCTATTAAATATTTTTATATGAAATGATAAAAAAGTGAGGTGCAAAAGTGTTTATTACACATTTATACAATAGAATAAGTATTGTTTTTTTTACATAATCTGTGATTTTAGTACCGTTTTCACATAAAAACATCACGTGAGTCATTTTCACATTTTTTTAATGTTTGCATTCTAAATTTTAATATTTACAAATGTTAATATTTATTTGTAATATAATAATTCGAAAGCTTATTTTGTAACCTGTCTAAAACAGTTTTTACTATTCGGCTATGTTCAGAAATGTTTCATTTATAGAGCTTTAATTGTGAAGCGGTAATAATACAAAGTTTTCGTAAAATGTCATTTCGTTTAACCGGTCACATGCCGTGACATTTAGCGGAAATTCGCGGAACTTCGCAAAAAAACACTAAAAAACCACCATTTTGAATTGAATGTTTTGTTGATAAATTTTGAGCTATTGTATATTTTATTAACTGAAACACGTTCACATCACAATAAACTATCTACGAAAACCACATTACTTGCATTTATTACGTAAATTAATAGGTTTTATGATCGTTTTATTCGCGATACACCCATTAATTGCGACTGTTAAATTCGCGGCAAATTCTGACAGCCGATTGTCATAGAAGAAATCGTTTTTAAAATATTCCAGGGTGACTAGGTGAATGAAACTTGTAGCGTCTCCGAGAGTAATGACAGCGCAAGCGATTCTGACACTGTTCTCCATACAAATTGTGTACATAGAAGGGCCAAAATCGTCGACCAAAAGTTTTTTGTCGGAAGTATTATTCAAATATTTGAATTATTTTCTCGCGCATGCGCATATGACGCGCGCGCCGGCGCGTCTCCGGCCTGTCAGAGGTTAAGACACCAAAAGCTAATATTCTCGAAAATTCGGAGGGGTTAATAAAGAAATTGTTTCTCCCTGCGCGTCCTTTCCCATTCGTCCCGTTTACCTTCCCCCTCCCCTTCCTCTCCTGCGTCCCCTTCCCCTCTTACGTTCCCACTCCTCCTCCTCCACCTTCCCTCTCCTCACTCTACTCCCCCTTTCCCCCGTCCCGCGAACCCCCCTCCCGAGTTCCCCCCCCCCTCCCGCATTCGCCTCCCCCCTCCCGCGGACCCCCCTCCCCCCTCCCGAGTTATTTCAAAAATATATTGTTTATTGTAATACATTTTGATACAATTGTTTATCCCCGCATGTCCTTTCCCATTCGTCCCATTCCCCTTCCGCCTCCCCTTCCTCTACCGCGTCCCCTTCCCCTCTCGCGGGCATGCTCACAACAACTCAACAAACTTTCTTCGCAATCGGATGAATGGTTAGCAATTCATAATTTCACGATGTCAGAAGTCAGAACTCACTATTGTATATAAAAACCATCGCACACATCAAATCCCCAATGTTTGAATGAAAGCGAAGTCGTTCTGAAGTAATGGGGTGACCAAGCGAAACAGGCAAATTTGGTACTCAACCAACACAGGTACGTATTTAAAATATCAATAACTAGCTGACCCGACGAACTTCGTACCGCCTCAGAATCAATAGCTGTTGAATTAAATTCAGTTTTAAGTTAAAAATTACGCAATGAAGCAATTATCAATGCGCGCAACTGTCCGTGTTTTGTTTTTGTCAGTATCAGAGATGGCGTTGTGTACGGATTTATATTTTTGCGATTTTCTTACTTTTACAATTACTTACGGGAATTCGGGAGGCGGATACGGGTGCCGCCGCCCCGGGAACCATTTATTGAATAACCAACACCTCTGCCATAGATCACCCCAAGTGGTTCGCTACGTTTGGTGATTTAGCAGGGGTGCCCGGGTTCATGAGGTGACTTATGTCCGGGCCTTGGCAGTTGATGCGCCTGCCCACCTGCTTCGTGGCGGGCCGGATCGAGAGAGACTGGTTGAGGGAGGCCTTTTGACCTTTCCAGCCGGACTCTCTCGACCCATTGCCTTGCACCACAGTTGGAGGGATGGATTCATACGTCCGTCACTCCCGGACACACTGACCCCCAGATTTCTACCCACCCCTCATACCTTTTTCCTACCCAGAACTTTCTATCCTCCCCATTCCTTAAAAAGATCCTCCACACAGCATCCCCTAAGATGACATAGGTCCTGAGAGAAATTATTTTCCTCAGGGCTTCCTGTGTGGAGCTTATGTAAAAAAAATGCATTTCATTTCAGAGATTTATTATAATTATTGTATTTTTCCTTTGGAGGTGTGCAGACATACGTTCACCATTTGTCTCATTTTCGACTATTGACATTGAGTGTGTAAGAAAGAAGGGCAGCATTATATGATTAAAAACAAATACACAACAATCAACGCATTGACATTTGACGTTTTTGAATGTTTGGAATGCATGCACAGTTCAATATTATACCCCTCACAATATTGCTGCAGTTCTTTCAAAATAGGAGAATTCGTTCCATACAAAATGTATGGAGAAAATAATTTTCTTTTTAACTATTTATGTCGTTAACTTTTGTGATGTTTTAATAGTTATTATCCTATCCGGGGCGGAGACAAATCCAACAAATCAAAGATCATCAAAATCAGCCCAGCCGTTCTCGAGTTATAAATAGTGTAACTAACCCGACTTTGTTTTATATATTAAGATTTAAAAAATCCATAGACAATTCTTTTAATATAAAAAAAACAGCTGCGTGCTAAATTTATTTCTATCCCGAAATTATTTGGAAACGTATATTTGATAGAATATCTATACATAATAATAACATCATTAATAATATTGACTTCGAGAAATAAAAGAAAGCTTTTTTAATTATATATTTATTAAATTATTCTGTGTTATTTATTTAGTACAACTAAACAATAATCTTTTTTTATCATGGCAGTAGCTGTCGTGCAAGGCTGCAGAAAACCATCACAAAACTGCAGCGACACTCACTTTTTATTTTAGTCTGTTTTATAAGATCGCTTGGACCAACACGCATCAGCTACTATAGTGATTATCGGCGTCCCGTTCTCGTCAACATCACCGCTTTGAATAGCCAGTTTTTTTTCTTCGTCGGCTGCCGCAGCCATACTGGTAAATTTGATTTTCTCCCACCATTCACAAACCTTCATATGGTATTTTCCATATCCAGCAACAGATAAGGACTGAACTTCAATGCTAGCACATAACTCTTCCATGCCCGAATAACCCGATCCTATGCTCATTATTCCCGATACAAAAGATTCGTTGATGCCAATGCCTTCTTGTAGGCTTTCAAACGTTTTTAGTTTAAAAGTTTTACCACATAACACGCATTTTAAATTAAAAGTAGAGTTCAAACCATTTATATTTTCTGAGGTAATTCGTAAATGCTTTAAATTGCAGTTAAAAAGGGAATAATATTGAATAATACATTGGAGTTGTTTAAAAAAATAATCAAATTGTACTACTCTCCGCCCTTCTATGCAAATATCATCGCTTTCTTCTATCACCTCTTCAATAGTAAGCTCCTGCTCCAATTCTTCACAGATCATCCTTGGTCTTCGGTCATAGGTAATTTCACCAAAGAATTGCTGTTTTTTTGCTCCTAAACAATGTAGAAATAAAAACTGCTTACCATGCTATTCAATCTGATTTTGAGATTATTAGTGTAAATTTTAGTAAAGTACGAATCTATGATCACGATGTTTGGAACACGTGTCATTAAAATCATAAAATTTAAAAAAAATTCTTGCTCAAAACACACTTTAACCTGTCAAAGGCCCGCAAATTCCAGGAAAAATACGGAAATTTCGTAACAAAACACGATTTTGAATTCAATGTTTTGTTGATTAATTTTGAGCTATCGTATATTTCATTGACTGAAACACGTTCCTAGAACAATAAACTATGCACCAAAACAACATTACTTGCGTTAATTACATAAATTAATAGGTTTTATGATGTTTTAGTCGAGGAACACGCGTCAATATTGACAGCTTCAATTTGCGCCAAAAATGACATTTCGATTCCACAGATAAAAATCATTTAAAAATAATATGGTGTTGTCAGGTGAATGAAACTAGTGGCTATATCATCAATGATGTTGGCGCAAGCGATTCTTACCTTGTTTTCATTCAAATTCTGTACATAGAAGGGTCAAAATCGCAGACAAACTTTTTAATTTCGAAATATTTTTTTCGCGCATGCGCAAAAGCTGCGCGCAAATGAGCGTGTCCGGCCGATTACAGGTTAAAAAATTAAAACAAATTGAAAAATATTGCATTTTGATATTGTTTTGTTATCTTAAAAACGCGATATGTCATTTCTCAAGGAACGCCATGTTGTTAATTACGACGGCAAACGTCTCACGTGATTTTTCGTGTTTATGAAACAGAACAAAATAATAATTAATACGCATTATTATTAGCATTTATCATTTCCAAAGATTGCAATTCGTCCTTATTATTGTCTAACTGACAGAAAGTGATATTTTTTTTTTAAATGCATATTTCATCATCGTAATTAAATAAAAAAAAACCCCATTAACCTGTGAAAGGCCATCAAAATCAAGGAAAAATACGGAAATTTCCTAAAAAACCACCATTTTGAATTTTCAATTGAATGTTTTTTGGATTAATTTTGAGATATCGTATATTTTATTGACCAAAACACATTCCTAGAACAATAAACTATGTACCAAATCAACATTACTTGCGTTATTACGTAAATTAATAGGTTTTACGATGTTTTAGTCGAGGAACACGCATCAACATTGACAGATAAAATTCGCGGCAAATTTGACATTTTCATGCCACAGATAAAATCGTTCAAAAATATTCTGGGGTTGCAAGGTGAATAAAATTTTTACCCGTCTTATGGGGAAATGTTGGCGCAAGTGATTCTGACCTTGTCCTTCATACAAATTCTGTACATAGAAGGGTCAAAATCGCAGACAAACATTTTTTTCTCGAAATATTTTTTATAAATATTTTCGCGTATGCGCGCAAGGTGCGCGCGCCCGCGCATCTCCGGCCGATTACAAGTTAAAACTCAATATTTTTCAATTCCGGTTACTGAATTACTTATTACTAACCATTATCTACCTAGTACAATTTGTTTTAATTTTTTAAAAGTGTTTTTTAAGGATGTATTAGGAATATACGTAAATAGGTTATGAGAAATCGCCTTTTCAAACTTTGACAAGTCATATCTCAGAATAAGTTAAGTGAAGTTAGAACCCTATCCAAATGAGGTGACGAATAGTAATTGCGAGATATTTGAAGTCCAATAAGTATAAAAGTACCTTATCGACAGTAGTGGCTGATGAACCAATAATAATATCCTCGTGCTCTAAATCTTCCAAGTTGTAGTTGTATTCATTACCAAACACCGCGTACATAATGTACCTACGGACAAATAATGCTTGGCGAGCGAAATGCCCATAAATGAACTAATACTTATATTCCGAAATACGCCACGCTACGTATATTATAGCTGTGTGTGTGTACGCAGCCCAATGAATTCTCACACACATACTTGCAAAACGTGCGCATCGCCACACACATGAACAACGCACTAACCGTTTTCAGAATTGGAACGCACATTAAACGTTATATTTTCAACGATTGGACCAATTGGTGGAAAAGAAACATTTTGACAAATTTACACCAAAAAAGAGAATTTTCGAGTACTTACTGTTTTTGTAGCTTTCTGAGATTGCAACGCTTCAAGTGTGTCGGTATTCTATGTTTAGAGCCATTAATGAAGCATTTTGACAGCATTTTCAAAATATATACACTATAAAACCAGGAGCGTAGAGTTTCGCTTCTTGCCGCCGGGGGCTTCTCTCCCGGAATAAGCAAGAAGCAATAATATCTGTTAGAATTTGATGTAAAATGAAGTATTTATTTAACTGTTAATATTTACAGATATCATAATGATAATAAGAGGCCGTACTTCTACAGATGTATGTATTATGTATATATTTTAAATTAAAAATATTGTGTAAAATCATTATTAATGCGACAATCATAGATTTAAGTTTAAAAAATGGGTTGTATGGTGTATCAATGTTTTTATTTTTCATGGTCGAATGCCTACATCAATTACAAAAAAAAAATAAGCAGATTGAAAAATAAAGGTCCATTATTTGGTAACAAAAAATATCAAGTCTGAGAATGACACATGAAAGGTAGTATTAAGCCGTTTTAGAGAGTCGTTTTTCCGAAAATAACCATTCTGCCCCTATAACCCACTCTTAACCTTATGCTCGCAAAGTTAAAAACTTACATTTTTACACAATTAGTTTGTTTTATAATAATAGCTTGGTTTCCTTTGACAACTTTTTATAAGCGAATACTAAATCTGTGATTGTTGCAGAAGCAAAATGGACGAGGCCACTTTGGAATCTCTGAAGCAGCTGAAGAAGATACTGCTGAGCCTGGTGTGCTCCAATTCCTCCCGTATGGACGTCAACAACCTGAAGCGGGACTACGCCGACCAGGAGCGGGACGGACGTATACCCTTCCAAAAATATGGCTACAAAGACTTGATAGCATTTCTGACCAATGAGTGTAGGGATATATTTCAGGTAGGCAGATAACAATTAAAAAAATTTTGAAAACTTCTTTTTTACATTAGCTCCACACAGGAGGCCCTGAGGAAAATAATTTCCCTCAGCACCTGTGTCATCTTAGGGGATGCCGAAATAAATAAAATAAAAACTTTGTTTTTTTTTATGCAATTTTAACCCTTATAAGAGACTAAGAGCGGTATGAAGGACAAGGTCAGAATCGCTTGCGCCTATATCAATCTGCGACCTATGTTCTATTTCATTATTGTAGCTACTGGGAATGATTTTAAAAGAATTTTCTATGAAATTTGCAGGTGGCTTTTGGCAGTTGTCAAAGGCGAAAATATTGATATTTTACATTTTCAAATGAGTATAAAGGTCATTATTTCTTTGAAAACTCAATTGAAATATGTTTTTTCATGTTAGTATGTATTCAGGTTTGTGTAGAAACAATAAAATCAGTTTATATTTGTATGAATATATGTTTTGACAATTATTTCCAAAATGGGATATTTAAAAATGATTTTTTTTAGTTAATTAGCTATTCTGTAAAAGTTTCTTTCCGATATTATTATGTAATAATTATATTATTATGTTATGTAATATGTCCCGCAAGGGTCCCACCTCGGCCCAATATTCTTCTTAATATTCATTAATGACATTGCAAACATATTTAAAGATGTACAAGTCCTACTTTTTGCAGATGATCTAAAATTGTTTAAAAGAATACGAAATATATATGATTGCCTAATTTTACAAGCTAATTTAGATGAATTTTTTAAATGGTGCGAACAAAATATGTTATTTTTGAATATTGAGAAATGTCAAGTAATACGATTTTCCAGAACTCAATATAATTTAAATAATGTTAAATGAACATCAGTATTACAAATTCGCGACTTGGGAGTTATATTCGATTCAAACTTAACATTCACAGCACATATAGATGATATAACTAATAAGGCTTTAAAGATTCTTGGCTTCCTTTGTAGAACCCTAACTGATTTTAAGTCCATGGATTGCATGAAAACACTCTACATTTCATTAGTTAGATGTCAAGTAACATATAATTCACCTATTTGGTCCCCTTTCTATAAAGTACACTCTAACAAAATAGAACGTGTTCAACACAAATTTCTTAGGTACTTAAATTTCAAACTCAAAATTCCAATAGAAAACATTAATTATTTAAGTTTAATGAATCGACTAAATTTAATTACGCTGTTATGTATAAAACATAGGTTAATTGTCGTTTTAAGTTAGAACTGGAGTCTATGAGGCGGCACGATAGCATTGTCTATTGTTTTTCATCCTGGCAACACCAGAGAGGAGCGGAAATGGAATGGTGGCACTTCCCCCGGCGGGCGAAAGGCCCGCCGGAAGTCGAGCCGGGCATTCGAGATAATCGGGGAATATGAAGTGCATCGGTGCCAAATCATAGATTCGAGAAGTTCCCGTAAAGTTCGGGCGGTTATTATAGTGCCGTTACAAGTTTATTTGAGTTCCCGTTATGGTTTCGACCCCGCGAGTCGCGCTCCGGAAAAAATGTTGTGTTCACACATGGCCGAATTGTATTTTGTTTAGGAATAGGAAATTTCGATCTGGACAGTAAACGCCCCTGCCTTTAGTCCCAGAAACACCGTGGGCTAGTATGATTTCCGGCCAATATAATGTTCTACCCGATCTCCGCCAGGAAATCTCCTGGTGTATCAATTCACCATACACGTGCGTGACTCTGTCTATTTGCAATCAACGCCAGCTTACTTCACTGTGGGACGTGGAGTAGCCTTATTTGCTCGCGCCAGAGTATTTGCTCATGCTGCAGAGGACATCATTTGCAATCAGCGCCAGCTTACTTCACCGTGGGTCGTGGAGTGGCCTTATTTGCTCGCGCCAGAGTATTTGCTCATGCTGCAGAGGACATCATTTGCAATCAGCGCCAGCTTACTTCACCGTGGGTCGTGGAGTGGCCTTATTTGCTCGCGCCAGAGTATTTGCTCATGCTGCAGAGGCCAGAGGATTCCTGCCACCAATATAGTCAGCTCGCATCACCGTGGGACGTGGGCCGTTGCACCAACCTTAGTCACCGGGTGGATCCCTCATCGTCTAAACGACCGCGTTAATAGTCAGATTACTTTAGCTTTAGTTTTCGGTTATGGTCTGTGGGGGTAAGTTCTTTCCTATCTGTACTATTACATGCAATATTTAAAATAAACCTATACGGTTAGTCCATTTATAATTAACCTTATTTTATTTACAAAACCTGGTAATTCCTGCCTATGCCTGACATCTTAGAACATAATTCCCCGCTCTGGGAGGGGGGGAACTCTGCTCTACCGCTGTGCTGGTCGATTTGGCGGGTCTGATTCTGAGGATTCCTCGGGATCAGATCCTGGCGCGTCCGGTGCTAACCGGCAAAGCCATTTCGACCACTCACCATAATTAAATCCCTTTAATAAATAGCCAACTATTGGCTATTCAATTGACCCTAACAACGCTGTCTGACAGAAGAATCATTTCAGACCTAATTTTATTGTACAGAGTTATGAACAACCTAATTGACAGCCCTGCCATCGTTTCTAGTATTAAACTCCATGTACCGACAAGGAATACTAGACAAAATATAACATTCTTTTGCAACACATACACAACCAACTATCAATCACACTCACTTACCAATAGGATGCATGATTTAGGCAACAAGTTTGGTGGTATTGTAGATGTATTCGCTGATTCCCTTTACATTCTAAAATGCAATTTAAACTAACACTTTGTGGAATCCTACAAATTATTGTAAGGTGGGTATAATATATTTAACGATTTGATGTGTTATTGTAATATTTTATATTATATTTTGTTCTATGTTATTGTTAAATATTATATTGTTTAAAATATTTCACGGTTTTAAGCAAGAATATACAAGTGGTTTTTTCTTTAAAAACTACTTGTATATTCTTAAAAGGTTTTTCACTTTTATAACTTTTGGTATAAATTCTATGTTTGTGTAATCCTCGATATCTTAAATATTATTTTATAATCTATGTAAAAACCCCTAGGGGCGTATACCAACAACAATAAATTGCTCTGTTTTTATATCGATATTTGACCAGAACTCTTCAAGGTACTTTTCGCACGGTTTTCGAAATACCATCCCACGTTGAACAGGTTAATCTCAGCATATTGTAGGCACTAGTTTGGCAGAATTCTGGAAATTAAATAAAATAATACCAAAATGAATATGGATAGAAATTATTATAAACTAGCAGACCCGGCCACACGTTGCTGTGGCTAACGAAACACAACGCCATTACCCAATCTTTATAAAATCCACACCACCCGCTTGCCAGCTGCCTGCTACCCGCTGCCTAAATTGAATATTTGACTGCCCGCTACCCGCTGCCTAAATTGAATATTTGAATTTATCGGCTTTTCTCTACTATAATAAGCTTGTACATATAAACTAATTAACTCGCCACTAATTATACAGTGCTTGCAATGCAACACTGGATATTTGAAAAGGGAAAATCAAATACCTACTTACTCTAGGACATCTATTTTCCAATTTCTTCTATAGAACGAATTTCAAAAGTGACTATAGTACGGCTCGCCAGCCGTTTTAAATCGCACAAAAATATGTTTTCTTTGAATTTCTCGGCTTTTCTCTAATATAATTTACATGTATTATACATATAAACATTCCTCTTCAATCACTCTTATCTATTGGTGAAAACCGTATGAAAATCCGTTGCATAGTTTAAAAGATTAATGCGCACATACATTTTGAGTGACTTCATTTTATACTATGTAATGATGACTGTCCATATTCATTCAGATTTGTAAATGGAAAGAAATGATTGTAAATCAACTTTTCGTTTAACGTAATTGTAATTAGTGATTTTTCTTGTAAAAAATATTTGTAAGCGATCCCGATAGTTTACCTAAAGTTATGATGCTTATGTTTGGTGTTTCCAGTTTGAAGGCAACCCGCACAATCCATTCCTCGTGCCCATAGTTCCCAAGGCACTCAAGTCACTAAATGATTTAGTGGTAAAGCAGAGAACTTCCCTGAACAAATCATAGTAAGTGTTCTCATTCAACATATTACCCAATATAAAGAAAATTCCCAAGTTCTCCTAGTGCCGTTGCAATAAGCTGAAATGTGGCTTGTTGTTGGGTGGAACCCGATGCGTTGCCAACCAAGCCGCTCTGATGAAGGGGATATTCTTCTAAGATAGATATTAGACTAGACATATTCTGTTGTTTGTGTTCCCGTTTTCACTATTTCAGAAATCCTTTTGTCACCCCATTTGTGCATCACGCCTGGTGATCAAGACAGCTCCCAGTCTTCCTCAGCCATGGATGGGGGAGACTGGATGGGCAAACGCATCCGCTACTAAGACCTAGACAAACCTCAACCCATGAACTTTGGCACCCCTGCTAAGTGACCTATGGCAGGGGTGTTGGTTATCCAATAAATGGTACCCGTACCCGCCTCCCGAATTGATGTGCGGTTTAGTGAGGTCCACGTCTTCCAAGGGAGACATAAGTCTGGCCAATGCTTCACAACACAGTGCTTGTTTATCATATCCAAGGTCTATCACTGAGTTTGCCGAGACTCTTCAGGAGAGTGTTGACGAAGATTTGGAGGTGAGAGGAAGGAGGTAATTACTACCAACCGGGCGTGCTATGAAAGAAATGCTATAGATTGAACTTAGTTATGTAGTAACCGACCAGTCCTCTATTTCCTATCCGATCAGATCCGATAGAGTAAGGTCAATTCTATGTTCTACTGAAACAAAGGCAGGCCACGCCACTTTCACTAATTTTATTCATAGTAATAAATAATAATTCATTATTATTTAACCTATTTTGTAAGACAAGTCCTATAAACAGGGTGTAATAGGACTTACCCGAGGGATTTTAACCAGCGATTCCTGAGCATATTTGAAGTAAAAAATGTAAAGGAAATTTTGGTCTCCGGTGACTTTTTTGATGACATTTAAAAAAAAATTTTTTTCTTCAAATTCAAACAATTTGTTTTTTCTTCCGCTTGTTGTCATTGGTCACTCAGTCGAGTAACCGACCAACCTTTCACTCCACCTCCAACTGTCCAGCCCCTATCATTTTTTTATGTTTTTGTAGAAAAAATAAATTAAAAAAAAACATCAAAAATATCACCAGAGACCAAAATTTCATTTACATTTTTTACTTCAAATATGCTCAGGAATCGATGGTTAAAATCCCTCGGGTACGTCCTGTTACACCCTGTATATATATATTTATTTTTTCATTAGCTCCGTACAGGAGGCCCTGTGGAAAATAATTTCCCTCAGAGCCTATGTCACCTTATGGGATGCTGTGTGGAGGGTTTTTTAAAAGAAAGGAAGAAGAGGAAGTTCTGGGAAGGAAATAGGTTTCAGGGGTGGGTGTGTCCAGGAGTGACAGACGTATGAATCCATCCTCATGACACATCGGCTGCCAAGACCTTGACAAACCTCACCCCGTGAACCTGTGCACCCCTGCTTAAGTCGTCCGGGGGTGACCTATGGCAGAGGTGTTGGTTATCCAATAAATGGTTCCCGGGGCAGCGGTGCCCGCCTCCCAAATTATAATATGTTGGTGGTCTATAGGTGATAGTTTACATCCATCCCAGCATTTTTAAGCCATTGTAGGTACTGACTGCCTTTTGATATACCTTTTTGTTAAATTGATATTTTATTTTTCAGCCAAGTCAAAAGATCACGAGGCATCGATGCCGAAGTAGTGCAATTCCGTTCAAAGCCGAGGATTAATGATTACCAACCTGACAGTAATGGTAACAGAAACTTTGGCTTTGAGAGAAAAGCCTACCGTAATAGCCAAAACAAGCCACCTAATAACTACTCTTCACAAAGTGGTTCCTACAACACAAACACAAACACCAATACCAATACCAATGAAAGAAGCCAATACCAAAATAGCAAGATTTACAACAATACTCGTTACAGTGGTCCCGAGAAACCTACACCAATCAACTACACAAAACAAGCAGGTATGCATTGTTATTAAACTTATTTGAAATCATCCCACATTA
Source organism: Limnephilus rhombicus (assembly GCA_929108145.2). Classification (NCBI taxonomy): domain Eukaryota; kingdom Metazoa; phylum Arthropoda; class Insecta; order Trichoptera; family Limnephilidae; genus Limnephilus; species Limnephilus rhombicus. Next base: position 1,229,745 of record OV815283.1, on the reverse strand, counting down.
GAATTGGACGGAAGACAAACAGGTACAGGTATGCATTGTTATTAAACTTATTTGAAATCATCCCACATTAGAATTGGACGTAAGACAAACAGGTACAGGTATGCATTGTTATTAAACTTATTTGAAATCATCCCACATTAGAATTGGACGTAAGACAAACAGGTACAGGTATGCATTGTTATTAAACTTATTTGAAATCATCCCACATTAGAATTGGACGTAAGACAAACAGGTACAGGTATGCATTGTTATTAAACTTATTTGAAATCATCCCACATTAGAATTGGACGGAAGACAAACAGGTACAGGTATGCATTGTTATTTGTGTTTTATGAACTCATTTCATTTCACTTTTGCTTTCTTGAAAATTAAGTGGAATCTTGGAAGTGCAAATTAACCCACTTCCCGACATCTGGTCGAGCAGAAACTCGCCATATGGACTTTTGGTGGCAATTTGACGACCTCCGTAGTCGAGTGGGTAAGACTCTTGACTCACAATCCGGAGGTCGCGGGTTCGAACCCTGCATGCGCAAATAAATTTTAATTGATTAATTTGTGTTATTTCACAATTAATTCATTTAAAATAATATATAGTATATTTGCGGCATGTTCCAGAGTGGAAGATACTATCAGTATCGCCCTGCTGTAAGACCACCATTCAGAATTGAAACGTTGCTTGAAAATGGCTTTAGCCGTGTTTAGTGGCCAGATCTGAATAGCCAGGTACTTCCCAACCTTCCTCTTCCCCACCTCCTTCCCCTCCCAACTACCTTAAGCCTCACAACATACCCCAATTGGGGATGCCATAGTCTCACTGGCTCCAGACGGGAGCAGTTGAAATTCTTGTGCGGTATTCACTGTAAAAAAAAAAAAATCATGCGCACACGCAAATATATACGCATTCTGAAATTCAATGATATTACACCACTTAATATACTAAATAAATGTAGTTCTTATCCAATCATCATTTGGCTCTAGTTGGTTCAATTCTCAGTCAAACCAAAATTTAATTTAATTAAAAATTTTAAATGACTTGAAAATAGATGTATTGCAATAGTAAAAAAAAACTTTTGTTTTTGTTTTTTACGGGTTGATATTTTTTATTTGTTAAAAGATGCCATTTCTACGTCATGAACATTTGAACACCCATTTTCCTTTATTTTTTTCCGCATTTTTTCAAAATTGCACAAGAAGAGGAAGAAATGTTCCCTGGTATTATTTTTACAAAATACATATATGAACTTTGTTCTCAGACCCCGAGCCGCCCAACAATACCCACACCCACCCGTCGACGCTTCGAGTGAACCAAAAGATCATCGACAACTTGAAAAACCTCTTAGAGCAGTATAAAGATGGCATCTGGTCCTTAGAAATTCTATCTCTTTACGAACGCAAGTTCCACATCGACTTGCCGGTCAGTTACCAGATGGTGCTGGCCCTGTGTCGCGACCTCCCCGACGTGTTCAAGGTGGTCCGCCCCAACAAGCTGGGAGACTGGCGGGTGTTTGCCGCCAGCGCCGTCATCCCGGACTGCTACAAGGAGGGATCGCAGCAGTTCACCAAGAGCATTGACGAGGAGCAGCCGGCCAACTGCGACATGGATATCTTTGGAACTGCCGCGCTGCCAGGATTTGGATTTGTAAGTTGCTTTTTACCGCACAAGAGTCTCAACTGCCTCGGATCACATACGCCCGAATGTGATCGGAGATTTTGAGCCCAAAATTTATCTTTACGTTGTATTTTATCAGGGGCCTACTTACTAACTGGCAAAAAAAGTAGTCAGAAATCCGATATAAAAAAGTCTTTATTATTATGTTGTTAATATTGAACTTCGGTAGATCTGCGCATGCGCGATTCCGCCATGTTTTTTTTTCAAGTCTGGCGAAATCATAGTTTAATATTTCAAATACAAAAATCTAAAAGGTCGTTTTCTCCAGTTTCTAAAATGGTATTTAATTTCTAAAATGGATATCTTCAAAAATAAGAAAAATACAGGACATTTAAAATACGGAAATTCGTTGAGATATTATTAATAAAATAAGTATATACAACAGATAAACTACCCTCTTTGGAAGCAATGTATATATCTTTCCATGAACTATCTTTTGACAATTTCTAATTAGTACGGTTTTCACATACAATTTAAGGCTGTAAGTCATTTGAAATTTTCTAAATTTTGAATGAAATTTAACATTCAAGTCGAAAATGAATATATTTTTGCTGGTAATGGTTAAATGGATTTGCCATTATGATTTGCCTGACTTTACTGCCCCTGTCACTTAACTGTTATTGTATGTGTATGTGTGCGTTTCGCGTGACTATGTTTCTGTAAAGGTCACAGCATTTATTTTTTGTTTTTTTGCTTTTGTTTGACTGTTCAAGTGGAATATTATTTTTTTATAGCAGATGTAATGTAAATGTGTAGTGCATTGAAAAGAACGTGAAGCAGTCAATTTGAAACAAATACCTGACAGAAATTTACTAATTGCTACCATTTTGGAGTGAAACTTAAAAACTATTTTATTTATTATTTATTAGCTTTATTAGCAGTCTTTGTAAATTCATATACAACAACGTAAAGAATATTTATGTCATCGACCAATAAAATAACCACATTGAAATTTAAGAGCATAATATAAAAAAGAAAAATACACAACAATATATCTAATATAAACAATACTGATTAAGTGCATCATCTTACTTCAATCTACAAAGTGATTAAAGTGTTCTCGACATGAGATTGAAAAAGAATACCGTGTAACAGAACTCCAAGATATCTTATTACATTTACCATGTTCAAAAGGTTATTAATTATGTAGGTATACAATACTAGCTGACCCGGCCACGCGTTGCTGTGGCTAATAAAACACAACGACATCTACTGGATGGTTATCCAACCTTTATAACCACCACTGTTTTCGAGTTTATAGCGAAGAGACAGACAGATGCCGCGGAGGACTTTTATTTATAATACGTAGAGATGGTGTGAAAGATTATAATGATGTGCATGAAATGCTTGAGGTAACTAACGTATTTAAATTTAAAGGATTAATACTGTATCCATCTAAATAACTTTTCAATTACCGCAATGTACGTGACCATTTTTTTAGAAGATAGAATGGTTATAGTAAGCTATCTGTAAAAGATAGATATATGCCTTCGCGGACTTTTTTGTAGATCTATAAAAGAGTAATATATAAATGGAATATCCCACCATGCATTGTTTTGTTATATCCCAAATGGATTAGGCAGCGTTTTCGATGAAAGTTACCAGGCGGCTCGATTTTTTCTGACACTTATAACAATTATCGTGATGTTTCAACCAATTTACACAAATCCTTGACAAATTACATTCCTAAACCTTCCTCACGAAACACTATCTATTGGTGAAAACCGCATGAAAATCCGTTCAGTAGTTTTCGAGTTTATCGCGAACAGATAGACAGACTTTAATTTATAATATGTAGAGATTGTGTGTTTCTTTCGAGAATAAGATATAATGCTGCATTTATTTGCATTCAAAAGAAGATAATATTCTAATCAATATACATAACCAGAGAGTCCAGGTCATTCTGGAGCTCTATACAATCCATCTCAGACTTAATGATTTTGACAATCTCTTTATCATCCGCGTAATAGTTTTGTTAACATCATTCATAAAAATATTGAACAAGAGGGGGCTAAGGTGAGATCCTTGGGGACCTCCTTAGGTTGCGGGGAGGAAACTAGACCAGAGCCCTAGAGTATTTCTGAATGCATCCGAAAACTAAAAATGTTTTTGAAAGATGATGAAATGTGCTTTCAAATTTTATAATTTGAAATGAATATAATTTTTTAAATATAATTTTTTTTAATGCAAACATAAAAAGTTTAAAAAATGGCTCACCTTACGTTTTTTCTAACTAAAATTACTAATAATGAAAAAATACATAAATTTTATTAGGAAAATGTATTGTAAAAGTTATCGTCACCCCACCTTTTTGTCATTTCATGTAAAAATAATTAATAAAAATTTACAAAGTTTCAAAACTTTCAAATTGCAGTTGGAAACTTTGTATTTTTTATTTTTTTATTTAAGTTTTTATTGTACAATAATATTTTACAGAGTAAATAAAAATCTAAAAGAAATAAAATATGATAACAATAAATGAAAATAAAATTCGAACATAAATAACAAAAAATTCATAGAGAGATAACATTTCAGATCTATATTTTAATTCTACCATGGTTAATTTTTAGATTTGAATATAAAGCATTGTGTTTTTGTTGATTAAAATTAAAAATCTGAGTTAACACTCACATTTTATTTGTCGTTTGATGTAAAAATAATTTCTAAAAAATTCTTAAGTTTCATAATTTTTTTTCAAATTTAGATGAGAAATTTTGGACTCGTGAAGGTGTACATTTTAATTATTTTGTGGTTAATTTTTAGATTTGAATACAGAGTGTGGTGATTTCTCTTTCTAACACCGTTTAGATAACGTTTCTCACTTACAACGATCTCTTAGACTTGTATGAGTTATACCTGAAAGTGAACAAATCGACCTGATGGGTTAATATAACATTGTGTTTGGTGGTAGGACCCATCGCTGTACCCGCCCGAGTGCGCCCCGTACGGGGTGTGCCTGCCCCGCCTGTCCCCGCTGGTGTTGGGGCAGACGCTGGACGTGCTGCTGGCTGAGGTGCGCGACCCCTCGCACTTCTGGTTCCAGCTCGACTCCCCTGACTGCGCGCTCGCCCTCGAGACACTCATGGACGACATGGAGTAAGTGCCTCTCTCTTTCATCCATACCGTTTGTTTCTTTAATAAGTCAAGTACGCCTATATTGACATCATTTTCTTATATGGCTCCAATGACTGCCTAGGTCTAGGAGTAAGGCTCTTGACTAGCGATACTAGGGAGATTACAGCAACCCAATTGGAGTACGTTGTGAGGCTGATTGTAGTGGGGAGGGGAAGGAGATGGGGAAGAGGAAGTACCTGACTATTCAGATCTGGTCACCAAACACGGCTAAAGCCATTTCAAGCAATGTTTCAATTCTGAATGGTGGTCTTACAACAGGGCAATACTGAGAGAATCTTCCACTCTGGAACGTGCCGCAAATATACTACGAGGGTTGTCCATGAATTAAACACCATTCTTATTTAACCGGTCACAGGCCGGAAACGCGCCGGCGCGCGCGTCGTATGCGCATGCGCGAGAAAATAATTCAAATATTTGAATAATATTTTCGACAAAAAACTTTTGGTCTGCGATTTTGGCCCTTCTATGTACAGAATTTGTATGAAGAACAGTGTCAGAATCGCTTGCGCCAACATTACTCTATGATACGCCTAGAAGTTTCATTCACCTTGCAACACCAGAATATTTTTAAAACGATTTCTTCTATGACAATCACCTGTCAGAATTTGCCGCGATTTTAACCGTCGCAACTGATGCGTGTTCCGCGACTAAAACATTGTTTACATAATAAATGCAAGTAATGTTGTTTTGGTAGATAGTTTATTGTGTTGTGAACGTGTTTCAGTCAATAAAATATACAATAGCTCAAAATTAATGAACAAAACATTCAATTCAAAATGGTGCTTTTTTAGTGTTTTTTCGTGAATTTCCGTGAATTTCCGTGAAATGGCCTGGCCTTTGACCGGTTAAAAAATTAGGAAAAATTAATATTTATAAAAAAAAATTATGATATTTTAGATACATATCCCCATTCTCTTTCGACATCGTCTCAATTACAATCGATGCACTTGGTGAGTTGTGGCGCTAGTTCTTCAAAAATGCTATCACCTCTTTTTCCCATCCTAGTCGGTCTCTAAAGGTTTTCCGGCCAAATATTGCTTCAAGTGTAGAAAAAGTTGCGAATCATGTCATTAATTGCCTTTTTGATTCCGGGATAAACCGTGATAAAGCCATGTTTCAACCCAAAAAAGCCTCGCCTTAGTTGGAAAAATGGTTCAAAGAGACCCGAGCGCTTTCCCTATTGTAAAGTAGTACTCGCTCTTTATTATTTACATTAATCCCCTAAGAGTTCTGTAGCCCAAGCATAATAAAAATAAATTAAATAATAGAGTATTTAGAACCATTGAATTTAAAAAATTTAATAAAAGTTTAGTCTGTAATGTTTATATATATAATGCAACGGGTTGGATTATCATACGGACCTTCTCACCCCGGTTTCGTAGTAAATAAGTACTGGCGTATTTGAGAGGTGTAATCCCAGTTCAATTACCGTCGGTGCAGAGACTCAGCTCGCCGCTAACTTCAGTCAAGAAACCAAGCCACAGGAGGCACGTGCTTACAGCTGTCTGGGAGATCAACCATTGGCGCTTTGGTTCGCAACATTAACATTTTAATTATCATTATAATTATTTCGTACTCATCATATCTTCGCATCATGGCAATCCTATTTTCAAGACCACCGAATTATCGTAATGTAACGTTATTTTATTATATTTATTTCTCAGGTTACAAGTTTAGCTTCATTAGTTTTTGCATTCTATACATAAAAATGCAATGGCGCCCTTACAAGTCTTTTGCACTGCTCACTTGCATTTTGCCACACATGTAACTTAATGTCTAATAACCTGTACACAACCCGAGATATTATTATTCCTTTTAGAGTCTTCACCTTCTATTTTAATATTACCAATTATGTCCGGTTGTAAACGCAATAAAATCCTATTATACACGGTGTCCGGAAACTCGTAGTACAAGCGGGAAACTGGTAAATCTACATCACATTCGGAGTCGATTTGTGATTTAACTTTTTTGATTTGAGCTTTCGTTTTCGAGTAAATCGGGTCCGAAGTTGGAATTTTTTTGGTTAAATTTGAAAAAATTGTTTACTAGGGGGTTGATTTCAGCTGTGTAATGTCTTATAAAATGCATCGAAGGGTAAACCGGGCTCAAAAGTTTTTTTTAACCCTTTAGTTGCCAAAAAAATGGAAAAATAGAAAAAAAATAATATTAAAATCGAAATGCTCAGATCGAAAAAAATAAGTTTTATGGGTTCTCTACGTGATGTAGATTCACCAGTTTCCCGCTTTTACTACGAGTTTCCGGACACGTTGTATATCTTTAACTTAAATCTTTTCATTTATTGTATTATAATTTTCATACATCTACCCTTTTCTGAGCTAGCCACATATATAATATTGAGTGATGAGCTGTATACGTAAGTATTTCCTTATCAGCATTACTTTTGATGTAGACGTGAATATGTTTCCATTACAATATATATATATATATATACGTACATAAATTCCATCTCTTCTTATCAAGAGTTTCTTTTCCTACCACAGCAAGTACTACACAAGCAACCCCTCAGCCCTGCCGATGGTGCGGGCCGCGGCACGCATCGCACAGCTGTGCGCTGTGCCGTACGTCAACCGCTACCACCGCGCGCTCGTCATTAAAAATGTGGATTTTGATACCGTCAAGGTAAGATAATCTTACAACCTACCACCTGACTAGTGAGAAAGGTGACTTATTTCTTGATATTTTATCTGACTTATTAGCAAGGTTCCACTAAAACACTGTCGACATAATTGTAATATTCTCAGGTTATGAATAACCAGAATGAGGCATGAGCGCAAACTGTGTTGGTATTATTATATTAGCTTTCTGAGAATGGGTCCTTCCACCACGAGCTGCCAGCATCTCTTTCCTCATTCATTTAATCCAGCTTTCACCAAGACCCCTCTTAACAGTTGATTAATCAGACCTCTCCAAATACTATGTTTTGAGATAATAAACCAATATTCGAAAGATGACCATAAATCAAATGTTTTAAACGTGTTTGTATTTAATTTATTTTGAAGCATAACGGTTCAGTTCATTAGTATAATTTGGAATATTCTACAGGTGACCCAGAAAACATCAACATTGTGTTTAACCCCTCAGGCCTGAAGGTCAAAATATTTCCACTTTGCAATAAAATCTAAATAAATGGAATATTTCTCAACGCATCCGAAAACTGAAAACTGTTTTTAAAGGGTGATGAAATACGCTTTCAAATTTTATAATTCAAAATAAACATAACTTTTGAAATATAAAAATTTTGCTAACATAAAAGTTTAAAAATGCCTCACCTTATGTTTTTTCTAACTAAAATTAGTGATAATGAAAAAAAATAAAACCACACATATTTTATTAGACAAATGTATTATAAACGAAACGTTATCATCGATTCACTTTTTTTTTGTCTTTTCACGTAACAATAATTTATAAAAAATTCACAAAGTTTCTTTTCAAATTGCGGTCGGAACTTTGGTTTCATAAAGGTGTAGGTGCATTTTAATTATTTTGTGGTTAATTTTAATAATTGAATAAAAAGCAGGTGTTTTCTCTTTCTAATTCCGTTTATCTGATCATGATAGTAAGGGAGACACAATGAGTTGTTCTGAAAAGCGAACAAATTAGCGTAAGGGGTCAATTCACTACAAGTTTGAGTGCATGTCTAATAGATGTTGGTGGTGTTGATGAGTAATCTGAGTATTGTACCAGTCACAGTTAGAAGGTACACATACTAATATACATAACTGCATACTAAACTCTAACAATTCAGTGCACTGCATGTCTAATAGATGTTGGTGGTGTTGATGAGTAATCTGAGTATTGTACCAGTCACAGTTAGAAGGTACACATACTAATATACATAACTGCATACTAAACTCTAACAATTCAGTGCACTGCATGTCTAATAGATGTTGGTGGTGTTGATGAGTAATCTGAGTATTGTACCAGTCACAGTTAGAAGGTACACATACTAATATACATAACTGCATACTAAACTCTAACAATTCAGTGCACTGCATGTCTAATAGATGTTGGTGGTGTTGATGAGTAATCTGAGTATTGTACCAGTCACAGTTAGAAGGTACACATACTAATATACATAACTGCATACTAAACTCTAACAATTCAGTGCACTGCATGTCTAATAGATGTTGGTGGTGTTGATGAGTAATCTGAGTATTGTACCAGTCACAGTTAGAAGGTACACATACTAATATACATAACTGCATACTAAACTCTAACAATTCAGTGCACTGCATGTCTAATAGATGTTGGTGGTGTTGATGAGTAATCTGAGTATTGTACCAGTCACAGTTAGAAGGTACACATACTAATATACATAACTGCATACTAAACTCTAACAATTCAGTGCACTGCATGTCTAATAGATGTTGGTGGTGTTGATGAGTAATCTGAGTATTGTACCAGTCACAGTTAGAAGGTACACATACTAATATACATAACTGCATACTAAACTCTAACAATTCAGTGCACTGCATGTCTAATAGATGTTGGTGGTGTTGATGAGTAATCTGAGTATTGTACCAGTCACAGTTAGAAGGTACACATACTAATATACATAACTGCATACTAAACTCTAACAATTCAGTGCACTGCATGTCTAATAGATGTTGGTGGTGTTGATGAGTAATCTGAGTATTGTACCAGTCACAGTTAGAAGGTACACATACTAATATACATAACTGCATACTAAACTCTAACAATTCAGTGCACTGCATGTCTAATAGATGTTGGTGGTGTTGATGAGTAATCTGAGTATTGTACCAGTCACAGTTAGAAGGTACACATACTAATATACATAACTGCATACTAAACTCTAACAATTCAGTGCACTGCATGTCTAATAGATGTTGGTGGTGTTGATGAGTAATCTGAGTATTGTACCAGTCACAGTTAGAAGGTACACATACTAATATACATAACTGCATACTAAACTCTAACAATTCAGTGCACTGCATGTCTAATAGATGTTGGTGGTGTTGATGAGTAATCTGAGTATTGTACCAGTCACAGTTAGAAGGTACACATACTAATATACATAACTGCATACTAAACTCTAACAATTCAGTGCACTGCATGTCTAATAGATGTTGGTGGTGTTGATGAGTAATCTGAGTATTGTACCAGTCACAGTTAGAAGGTACACATACTAATATACATAACTGCATACTAAACTCTAACAATTCAGTGCACTGCATGTCTAATAGATGTTGGTGGTGTTGATGAGTAATCTGAGTATTGTACCAGTCACAGTTAGAAGGTACACATACTAATATACATAACTGCATACTAAACTCTAACAATTCAGTGCACTGCATGTCTAATAGATGTTGGTGGTGTTGATGAGTAATCTGAGTATTGTACCAGTCACAGTTAGAAGGTACACATACTAATATACATAACTGCATACTAAACTCTAACAATTCAGTGCACTGCATGTCTAATAGATGTTGGTGGTGTTGATGAGTAATCTGAGTATTGTACCAGTCACAGTTAGAAGGTACACATACTAATATACATAACTGCATACTAAACTCTAACAATTCAGTGCACTGCATGTCTAATAGATGTTGGTGGTGTTGATGAGTAATCTGAGTATTGTACCAGTCACAGTTAGAAGGTACACATACTAATATACATAACTGCATACTAAACTCTAACAATTCAGTGCACTGCATGTCTAATAGATGTTGGTGGTGTTGATGAGTAATCTGAGTATTGTACCAGTCACAGTTAGAAGGTACACATACTAATATACATAACTGCATACTAAACTCTAACAATTCAGTGCACTGCATGTCTAATAGATGTTGGTGGTGTTGATGAGTAATCTGAGTATTGTACCAGTCACAGTTAGAAGGTACACATACTAATATACATAACTGCATACTAAACTCTAACAATTCAGTGCACTGCATGTCTAATAGATGTTGGTGGTGTTGATGAGTAATCTGAGTATTGTACCAGTCACAGTTAGAAGGTACACATACTAATATACATAACTGCATACTAAACTCTAACAATTCAGTGCACTGCATGTCTAATAGATGTTGGTGGTGTTGATGAGTAATCTGAGTATTGTACCAGTCACAGTTAGAAGGTACACATACTAATATACATAACTGCATACTAAACTCTAACAATTCAGTGCACTGCATGTCTAATAGATGTTGGTGGTGTTGATGAGTAATCTGAGTATTGTACCAGTCACAGTTAGAAGGTACACATACTAATATACATAACTGCATACTAAACTCTAACAATTCAGTGCACTGCATGTCTAATAGATGTTGGTGGTGTTGATGAGTAATCTGAGTATTGTACCAGTCACAGTTAGAAGGTACACATACTAATATACATAACTGCATACTAAACTCTAACAATTCAGTGCACTGCATGTCTAATAGATGTTGGTGGTGTTGATGAGTAATCTGAGTATTGTACCAGTCACAGTTAGAAGGTACACATACTAATATACATAACTGCATACTAAACTCTAACAATTCAGTGCACTGCATGTCTAATAGATGTTGGTGGTGTTGATGAGTAATCTGAGTATTGTACCAGTCACAGTTAGAAGGTACACATACTAATATACATAACTGCATACTAAACTCTAACAATTCAGTGCACTGCATGTCTAATAGATGTTGGTGGTGTTGATGAGTAATCTGAGTATTGTACCAGTCACAGTTAGAAGGTACACATACTAATATACATAACTGCATACTAAACTCTAACAATTCAGTGCACTGCATGTCTAATAGATGTTGGTGGTGTTGATGAGTAATCTGAGTATTGTACCAGTCACAGTTAGAAGGTACACATACTAATATACATAACTGCATACTAAACTCTAACAATTCAGTGCACTGCATGTCTAATAGATGTTGGTGGTGTTGATGAGTAATCTGAGTATTGTACCAGTCACAGTTAGAAGGTACACATACTAATATACATAACTGCATACTAAACTCTAACAATTCAGTGCACTGCATGTCTAATAGATGTTGGTGGTGTTGATGAGTAATCTGAGTATTGTACCAGTCACAGTTAGAAGGTACACATACTAATATACATAACTGCATACTAAACTCTAACAATTCAGTGCACTGCATGTCTAATAGATGTTGGTGGTGTTGATGAGTAATCTGAGTATTGTACCAGTCACAGTTAGAAGGTACACATACTAATATACATAACTGCATACTAAACTCTAACAATTCAGTGCACTGCATGTCTAATAGATGTTGGTGGTGTTGATGAGTAATCTGAGTATTGTACCAGTCACAGTTAGAAGGTACACATACTAATATACATAACTGCATACTAAACTCTAACAATTCAGTGCACTGCATGTCTAATAGATGTTGGTGGTGTTGATGAGTAATCTGAGTATTGTACCAGTCACAGTTAGAAGGTACACATACTAATATACATAACTGCATACTAAACTCTAACAATTCAGTGCACTGCATGTCTAATAGATGTTGGTGGTGTTGATGAGTAATCTGAGTATTGTACCAGTCACAGTTAGAAGGTACACATACTAATATACATAACTGCATACTAAACTCTAACAATTCAGTGCACTGCATGTCTAATAGATGTTGGTGGTGTTGATGAGTAATCTGAGTATTGTACCAGTCACAGTTAGAAGGTACACATACTAATATACATAACTGCATACTAAACTCTAACAATTCAGTGCACTGCATGTCTAATAGATGTTGGTGGTGTTGATGAGTAATCTGAGTATTGTACCAGTCACAGTTAGAAGGTACACATACTAATATACATAACTGCATACTAAACTCTAACAATTCAGTGCACTGCATGTCTAATAGATGTTGGTGGTGTTGATGAGTAATCTGAGTATTGTACCAGTCACAGTTAGAAGGTACACATACTAATATACATAACTGCATACTAAACTCTAACAATTCAGTGCACTGCATGTCTAATAGATGTTGGTGGTGTTGATGAGTAATCTGAGTATTGTACCAGTCACAGTTAGAAGGTACACATACTAATATACATAACTGCATACTAAACTCTAACAATTCAGTGCACTGCATGTCTAATAGATGTTGGTGGTGTTGATGAGTAATCTGAGTATTGTACCAGTCACAGTTAGAAGGTACACATACTAATATACATAACTGCATACTAAACTCTAACAATTCAGTGCACTGCATGTCTAATAGATGTTGGTGGTGTTGATGAGTAATCTGAGTATTGTACCAGTCACAGTTAGAAGGTACACATACTAATATACATAACTGCATACTAAACTCTAACAATTCAGTGCACTGCATGTCTAATAGATGTTGGTGGTGTTGATGAGTAATCTGAGTATTGTACCAGTCACAGTTAGAAGGTACACATACTAATATACATAACTGCATACTAAACTCTAACAATTCAGTGCACTGCATGTCTAATAGATGTTGGTGGTGTTGATGAGTAATCTGAGTATTGTACCAGTCACAGTTAGAAGGTACACATACTAATATACATAACTGCATACTAAACTCTAACAATTCAGTGCACTGCATGTCTAATAGATGTTGGTGGTGTTGATGAGTAATCTGAGTATTGTACCAGTCACAGTTAGAAGGTACACATACTAATATACATAACTGCATACTAAACTCTAACAATTCAGTGCACTGCATGTCTAATAGATGTTGGTGGTGTTGATGAGTAATCTGAGTATTGTACCAGTCACAGTTAGAAGGTACACATACTAATATACATAACTGCATACTAAACTCTAACAATTCAGTGCACTGCATGTCTAATAGATGTTGGTGGTGTTGATGAGTAATCTGAGTATTGTACCAGTCACAGTTAGAAGGTACACATACTAATATACATAACTGCATACTAAACTCTAACAATTCAGTGCACTGCATGTCTAATAGATGTTGGTGGTGTTGATGAGTAATCTGAGTATTGTACCAGTCACAGTTAGAAGGTACACATACTAATATACATAACTGCATACTAAACTCTAACAATTCAGTGCACTGCATGTCTAATAGATGTTGGTGGTGTTGATGAGTAATCTGAGTATTGTACCAGTCACAGTTAGAAGGTACACATACTAATATACATAACTGCATACTAAACTCTAACAATTCAGTGCACTGCATGTCTAATAGATGTTGGTGGTGTTGATGAGTAATCTGAGTATTGTACCAGTCACAGTTAGAAGGTACACATACTAATATACATAACTGCATACTAAACTCTAACAATTCAGTGCACTGCATGTCTAATAGATGTTGGTGGTGTTGATGAGTAATCTGAGTATTGTACCAGTCACAGTTAGAAGGTACACATACTAATATACATAACTGCATACTAAACTCTAACAATTCAGTGCACTGCATGTCTAATAGATGTTGGTGGTGTTGATGAGTAATCTGAGTATTGTACCAGTCACAGTTAGAAGGTACACATACTAATATACATAACTGCATACTAAACTCTAACAATTCAGTGCACTGCATGTCTAATAGATGTTGGTGGTGTTGATGAGTAATCTGAGTATTGTACCAGTCACAGTTAGAAGGTACACATACTAATATACATAACTGCATACTAAACTCTAACAATTCAGTGCACTGCATGTCTAATAGATGTTGGTGGTGTTGATGAGTAATCTGAGTATTGTACCAGTCACAGTTAGAAGGTACACATACTAATATACATAACTGCATACTAAACTCTAACAATTCAGTGCACTGCATGTCTAATAGATGTTGGTGGTGTTGATGAGTAATCTGAGTATTGTACCAGTCACAGTTAGAAGGTACACATACTAATATACATAACTGCATACTAAACTCTAACAATTCAGTGCACTGCATGTCTAATAGATGTTGGTGGTGTTGATGAGTAATCTGAGTATTGTACCAGTCACAGTTAGAAGGTACACATACTAATATACATAACTGCATACTAAACTCTAACAATTCAGTGCACTGCATGTCTAATAGATGTTGGTGGTGTTGATGAGTAATCTGAGTATTGTACCAGTCACAGTTAGAAGGTACACATACTAATATACATAACTGCATACTAAACTCTAACAATTCAGTGCACTGCATGTCTAATAGATGTTGGTGGTGTTGATGAGTAATCTGAGTATTGTACCAGTCACAGTTAGAAGGTACACATACTAATATACATAACTGCATACTAAACTCTAACTTCTCAGAGGTATCTGAATAATCAAATGGACTATCGAAATCTCTTCATTCAACCCCTTTCTGATGGTTGTGACAAAGACGCCTGGATTTTGTTGTTTTTAATTGTTTCCTGTACTAAATAAGAAAAATGTTTCAGATTCTCTACATAGATTATGGCACGGTGAGCGATGTGGCCGCCAGCACCATGCGAATGTTACACCTGGACTTTACCCGGCTGCCGGCGCAGGCACTGCGGGGGCGCCTGGCCGGGGCGGCCCCGCGCAGCCCCAGCTGGGGTCTGGCCGCCTGCCAGGCCTTCATGGGGCACGTCAAGGACAAATATCTGGTGGCGGAGGTGGCGCAAACTGAAACTGTGGACAGGGTGAGTTGCAAGCGGCCATTTCTATTACATTGAATGCTGTTTGTTTGTATTATATATAGAATCCATCGCGGACTTGTGCACTTCAAATCCCCAAAGTTTCATCGCAATCGGATGAATGGTTTAAGATCACATAGACAAACAAAGAAACGTTAATTTTTATGTACATATTAAATATAAATATAAAATAGATTCTTTTCTTAGTCCTCCTCACTAGGAGGTCCTGTGCTGAGAGGTAATATGTTTTAGATAAGTTTTCAACGACTTCTTCATGGTTTGAATAAGATTGTTCAGAAACTTCTACGACGTTTTAATATATGTACTAACTAACTAGTAAGTTCTTTTTCCGATAGTTCCTTAACCGGTGACAGGCCGGAGACGCGCCGGCGCGCGCGTCATATGCGCATGCGCGAGAAAATAATTCAAATATTTGAATAATACTTCCGACAAAAAACTTTTGGTCTGCGATTTTGGCCCTTCTATGTACACAATTTGTATGAAGAACAGTGTCAGAATCGCTTGCGCCATCATTACTCTCGGAGACGCTACAAGTTTCATTCACCTTGTCACCCTGGAATATTTTTAAAACGATTTCTTCTATGACAATCGGCTGTCAGAATTTGCCGCGAATTTAACGGTCGCAATTAATGCGTGTATCGCGAATAAAACATCATAAAACCTATTAATTTACGTAATAAATGCAAGTAATGTGGTTTTCGTAGATAGTTTATTATGATGTGAACGTGTTTCAGTTAATAAAATATACAATAGCTCAAAATTTATCAACAAAACATTCAATTCAAAATTCAAAGTGGTGGTTTTTTAGTGTTTTTTTGCGAAGTTCCGCGAATTTCCGCTAAATGTCATGGCCTTTGACCGGTTAAAGACGGTTCTTGTAAAAGTCTTTCCTTCAAGTAGTAGAGGTTTCTGTTCAGGTTACATATAAATATATCCTTTATTAAAGATGACTGTAGGTTACCGAAATCACAAGTTTGGCTGAGATTTTGTAATGAAGCAATAAATTCTTCTACTGTTTCACTTTCGTCTTGTTTCCCCGTGAAAAATTTAAATCGTTCCACTGTTACATTAATTGTAGGTATGAAATGTTTATCAAAATGTATTTCTTCGAGCTTGCTTTTTTCCATTGTTAGGCCAAAAGAGTTAAAAATTTCCACTCCTTTAGGTCCGATCGTATGTAGGAGCCTTGCTACTTTTTGTATTTCATTTTCCTCATTGTAATTATTCGCCATCATATAAATCAGGAATGATTGTTTGAATCTCTTCCACTCACCCGCCATATTTGGAACAATATTCATTTGTAAAATCTGACTCGACATTTTATTCCTTGGTTTTGTGACACCACAAATTATTCGCACCACAAATTATTGATTGCTGACTTGACTTCACTCACAATATTTTTAATCAGACACACCTGACACCATGTTATATTGTGTTGAATATAATAACACAATTGTAATTGGAATATCATTTATTAAACCAGCCGTGCTGACTGACAGTTCACAAGTGAAAAACAACCTATGAAAGTAGTCTTAGACAATAATATAAGATCATAGATAATAATACCAACACAATGTATTACTAACAGTGATGAGGGTAGCAAATAATGTGAAATCATGCAATGTCCAGTGTGTTAACTGTAATGTCCTCCGCGTGCAAAGCCTTTTTGTGTTTATTGGAAGTGACCTGCCAGGTAAGTATGTTTCTGTATCCATTTGTAAATAGTAAAATTAGTTAGAACCTAAGCATTCCTAATAAATTGTACAGCGCCCTTGAGGTGATTTTTCACAAAAATGGCGCTTTATAAATTATCCAATTATTTACGCACCAGATTTAAATGTCCGGGTTTAATTTTCCCCACAGGAAAAACTAAACCCTTTTCACACACTTCCCAAATGATCATCTGGTCAATCCACGTTATGCAATTGCACTATATAAGTATTATAATTACAAAACAATACAAGTACAACATGTCAACCTACCAGAGACCAGATGGGAAAATAATTCACCGACTCCAGATATTTTCATATCAGAGGGTTCGCCTCTGTGGAATTCCTAATTGAACCTATAAATCCTACTGATCCCTCAATATAAATATTTAAAAAATCTTTTGTAATCCTACATGTATTTAAAATTACCGATTTTTGCATTTTTATATATAAATTCTTTGACAAATCTAATATGCCTAAATTTTGAATCAGAGACCTAGGTATAATTCCAGTAGCCGAAATAACAAATGGTAATATTTTTATAGTCCGAGAATGCCAAATTCTTTTAATCTCATTTCCTAAATCTGTTTATTTTCTAATTTTTTCAGAAACAGTTTTTTGAATATTGCAGGAATTTGGAATAGCTACATCAATGAGTTATTTTTTAATTTTGTCATGTAAAACTATATCAGGTCTATTATGACTATGAGGCGGATAGTGGCGGCAAAACGTAAAATTCCAGAGCCGCTCATTATTAAAGGCAAAACAATTAAATTATCGTTTCAAATTTGTTTTAAACAGAGTGTAGCTCATGCACGTGGCTAGCGAATACCACGAGAGGTTTGGTGTGAACAAATTCTCAATTTTTTATTATTTTTTTACGAAATAGATTTTCAAACAGTGAATTCGTACAAACAACACTTTTGCACATACAAATATATTGGATTTTCAGTTTGGAGGTTGTGTGATATCAATTGTGTTATTTTAATGAAATATTATACCAAGTTTGTAGGAAATAAATAGAAAATTTAATAATAACGATATTCCAGTTTTGTCGCTGGCATTAGCATGCAGGTGCAGAGCGAACTACTGTGATATAGCAGACAAAATAACATGCAAAAGGTTGAGTTCAAATGGAAAGGTATAAATCGATTTCAATAAAATAACATTACATCTTATACTTCTCTTTGTCTTTTTTGTGATAAAAATCACTTTACTTGACTTGCTAGCTGCGGTTTCCCCCAGCGCAAGTCAAGCAAAATGAAATATGATGCCATTATTTGGAATATTATAAACATATATATATAATATTATTTTCGTCTCTTTCTCTTCAATAGAAAATATAAGGAAAAGAAAAGAGATATATTATCGGCTTGTTTTCTAAGAAAACAATCTTTATCTACAGCAGGACGTGAAATGTTTTTAATACTTTGAATATTACGAAACAGTATTGACAATATAATTTTATTATTGTAATATTTCGACAGTATTTTTTAGAAATCCACTTGAAATAAGATGTGAACAGATTTGTTTTTATTTAGGTATAGTCGACTCAATTTGGGAGGCGGGTGTGGGTACCGCAGCCCCGGGAACCATTTAATGGATAACCAATATTAAAATAATATTAACCAATATTAAACGTAGCGAACCACTTGGGGTGACCTAAGAGGTCACCAAAAGTGGTTCGCTACGTTTGGTGACTTAGCAGAGGTGCTCGGGTTCATGGGATGAGGTTTGTCGGTGAGGTGTGAGGTGGTTGGTGTATTGGGCTACATGTCATGTCACGTATCGTATGGGTCAAATGCAAGAGGTGGTGAGGCTTGAGGAGTTTGAATGAGATTTTTGTATAAGAACCGGGAGGTGGTGTTGGGGTGAGCCATTCATATAATAATACCGCACAAGAGTACCAACTGCTCCAAAATTATTTTTTTTTAAATATTTTTTATTGTAAATTATTGTTCTGTGAATACCGCACAAGAGTCCCAACTGCTCAAATTTTTTTTTTTCTAAATATTTTTTTATTGTAAATTATGTATTGTTAAGTAAATACCGCACAAGAGTACCAGCTGCTCCAAAAAAAATATTTTATGAAAAAAAAATTATTATGTGTCATGTGAATACCGCACAAGAGTTCCAACAGCTCCCAAGGGAGGGAGGTTGAGGGAGTGTTGAGATGAGGTGGAGGGGGTTGCTGAGGGGGGGATCAGAGGGTGGGTGCAGGGGGGGGGTGGATCAGAGGTGGTGGTGGGGGGAGGAGGTGGAAGTGGGTGAGAGGGGGGGGGAGGGTAGGCTTTTTTCATATCCATTTTTCGTATTACAAAACTAACAAACACGGGAGGCGGGTATGGGTACCGCCGCCCCAGGAACCATTATTAGATAACCAACACATCTGCCATAGGTCACCCCAAGTGGTTCGCTACGTTTGGTGACTTAGCAGGGGTACCTGGGCTCATGGGGTGAAGTTTGTCCAGGCCGGATCCGGAGAGAGTGGTTGAGGGAGTCCTTTTGACTTATACGTCCACAGCTGATGACATAGGGTCTAAGGGGAATTTTCCTCAGGGCCCCTTGTGTAGAGCTGGAATTATCTAGCCAACCCCCCACCCCCCCTGTCAGCGAAAATATTTTGTAATACCTCACCTCAACTACAAACTCCTCCTGTTGTCGTGTCCTACCCAACACTAAGTCCTTGGGGTTGCTGTGTGGAGTTTTTTTTTTAAAGAGACCCATTGGAAACAAAGACAAAGAGGCCAGCAAATCATTCCATAGCCGAGCTGTTGAACTCAAGAACGAGTCGTAGGAACGAACCGTTCTCATGTGACTCGACTCGTTCTCATAACTCGTTCTCACTCGACAAATGTCAGGCGCGTAAATTTTAAAATTATTTTAAATAATATATATGACATATTTGCGGCGCGTTTCAGAGTGGAAGAGACTCTCAGCATCACCCTGGTGTGAGAAAACCATTCAGAATTCAAGCGTTGCTTGAAATGACTTTGGCCGTGTTTGGTGACCTGATCTGAATGGCCATGTAATTCCCAACCTTCCTCTTCCAACTTCCAGCCCCAGCAATTGGGATTCTTGTGCGGTATTCACATAAACAAATGTTTTTAATTTTTTATTGTTGTACTTTCACTCCACACAGAAGGTCCCGAGGAAAATAATTTTTCTTCAGAGTCTATGTCATCTATGGTGATGTTGTGTGGATAGTTTTTTTTAGGGAGAAGAAGGGCCTTGAAGAGATCTATGTTGAAGAAGGGAGGAAACACAGAAGCCAGCAATCATTCGACAGCTGAGCTTAAGAACTCGAGAACTTGAACAAGCCGTAGAAATGATATTCTCATGCGACATAAAAGTCAACCATGCACAAATATTGGGTGCCCGATTGGTGTGTTTCCCAATTATGCAACGGTGCCGAAGGGATCACAAACGCTAGTTCCTTGGAGCATCTTCCATTGAAATACCGGTAGAACACGGACAGCATTCCTAACTGATGCCAGTGCTCTAAAGATTACGATCCAGTTGTAATCGGGGAAGCTATCAAACGGACCGCCCGTTTTTGCGCAGTCATGGTTTTTTTTTTTAAATTATTTTGGGACTCCAGACCAGATGTGGCTGCCAAATTAAACAGTTGGGCGCATTTGTGATTTGTACAGGGTCAGCAGTTAAAGTATATCTCCAAAACAAACCATTCCGAGAAAACTTTGCACGTCATGTATTATTATAAGTCAATAAACTTTTATTTCCGACAACGTACTCAACTTGCTAAAACTGTGAAGTAATTTAAAACAACTATTTAATAGGTACCTACGCGTTTTTTGCGTGTTTAAAAATTAAGTTATGTCTTCCCTAGAGTTCGGCTCTGTAAAAGCCTCCACTTTGCCGCCTCCTAATTATGACTAATTGTTCTGTCTGTTAGTACAGTGAAACCCCTATTTTACGTTTTTTAAGGGACTGAAAAAAAAAAACCTAAACGGAGGGAAAATGCAAATGGGGGGTATTGAAGAAAACAACCTTTTAAATTTTATCTTTTAATAAAATCATGTATATTGGTGTATATTGAAGAAAAGAACATTTTAAAATTTATTTTTTATTTAAAAAATCGTGTACCTACATGAAAAGATAAATGTTAAACTAATAAAAGAAGAAGCAATACGTACTTCGAGGGTCTTAAAATATATTTTTCCAGCATTGGTGGCGTTCAAGACGAAACTTTTAAATGTCTACATGATTGAAAAAGAATTAGAACAGAAAAAAATGCAACAAACTACCTAATCTACGTGATTTTTCTAATAAAAAATAAAATGTTCCTTTCTTCAATACTGGGGGTAGGTATAGATATTCGAAGTAAATTTGTATATATTTCCGCATAAATCGAAATTTCGCGGCCGACTCTCTAAATTCAGATACCTATTTGAAATAAATTTGTAAAAATACCGCAATGTCCGCGTAAATAAATTTTCGCGGCGGATTTGTAAAAATATGATAAAATTTCCTCGTAAATCGAATTTTTGCAGCTAATTTCCGCCACAGTCGGCCACTTAAAATTCATACATTCGAAGTAAATTTGTAAAAATACGACATTCCAGTGTTAACCGATCCAATATCAACTAACCAACTCGTTTTTCGAGAATGTTCCCTTTCTCGCACTGACCTGACAGTTTTTCTTTGTCGAGACATTACTTAAGAATGTAATAAACTTATGAAAACAAAACAAGAAACGTAAAAACTAATAATAATGCCGGAAAGAATCAACACAAATCGAGTCGAATGCCGATGACAGATGCGTAAATAAACAAACTGAGAGATGCTGTAGCATTTTACACATGGCTAAAATTGAAAGATGTCGGCCAATCACCGCGTTGCGCGCCGTACGCCGACCAATCACGGCCGGCTAAAATGGAAAGATGTCGGCCAATCACCACGTTGCGCGCAGTTTGCCGACCAATCACGGCACCGCCGTGTCAAGCGCGCGTAACTCACGTATTTTGAATATTTTCGACGTAAATTGCGGGAAAAAAACGTAAAAAGCGAGTAATAAATGTACTAAAATATATCGGGACCAAAATAATTACACGTAATTGGCGGGAAAACGTTAATTCTGGGGACGTAAAATTCGGGTTTCACTGTATAGTTTTATCATAATATATTTTATAAAATTCATTTTCTAAAAATGAATTTGGTTCATATTCATAATATGGTACTATATTACGGCAGTCAATCAAGTTATGTTTAATTACCAAACTTTGGTGGATTATTTTTAAAACCTGATTGTGCCTAAATGTATACTCGGACGGCGCTAATATAGAACATCCCGATATAATATGTTCTATAGTTTCCGGAAAAGCCAAACATTTTCTACATAAATCATCAATTTGATTTATATCTTCCTTCTTCTATATGCTTCCTATAATTTTTAGTATTAATGACTCTATCTTGAATGGCAAGCATAAATCCTTCTATTTTTGCGCTCAACTCTCCAATACTCAACCATTTGTTTGACGAAAGTTTGTCAACATACGTTTGGTTGAGATAATTGAAGTGTTTTGCATGAATAATTTTATTTGACCAGGAATCTAATAATTCTTCTTCTTCTTTGCGTGCCGTATCAGGTCCCCCCGACGTTGGCGATCACTCTTGAGAATGTCTCTCTGTCTTGCGCTGCCCGGAATAGCTCCTCCACACTTCTAATGCTGGTCCACTCTCGTATATTACGCAGCCAAGACGTTTGAGGCCCCCGGCGACCCTCTATCTTGCCTTTCAATATCAAATGGAGCAAGTGATACTTCTCCCCTCGAAGTATATGACCCAGATATGAAATTTTCCTGATTTTTATTAATGTAAGCAGTTCTCTATCTGCTCTAGCCCGCCTGAGAATTTCTGTGTTGGTGATCATGTCGGTCCATGGGACCTTGAGCATTCTCCGGTGAAGCCACATTTCAAAAGCCTCTAACCTGTTCATGGTATTTACTTTCAAGGTCCATGTTTCACATCCATAGAGCAAGACCGACCACACATAACATTTTAGCATTCTCTGCCTTAGTTTTAAGCTGATATTGTCATTGCAGAAGAGGGATTTCATTTTAATGAACGCAGTTCTTGCTGCTTCAATTCTGCATCTAACCTCCACATCTGGGTCAAGAGTCTCCGTGAGAATACTGCCGAGGTATCTAAATCTTTCCACCTTTTCGACATTGCAACCATTTAACAGTTTCACTGATTCAGAGTGATCTAGTCGTCCAAATGTCATCCATTTAGTTTTATTGACGTTGATTGTTAGGCCCAGTTGCTCACAAGCATTATTAACAAGATTTAATAGGTCTTGGAGGTCATCGATGCAGTCAGCTAGTAATACAGTATCATCTGCGTATCTTATGTTATTAATGACAACTCCGTTGATCTTCAGACCCTTATCAGTATTACTTAGGGCTCTTTTAAAGACATAGTTGGAATAGAGATTAAACAATAGTGGCGACAGGATACAGCCTTGTCGTACTCCACGCTGAATGGCAATTGCATTAGATCTCTCATTCCCATGTCTTATTTCTGCTGTTTGGAACCAATACCAATCTAATAATTCCTGGTTAGTATTTATAAGAATGTTGGCATTCTCGTCATATAAATTTAAAGGTGTAATGTTTATATCTGCCTTGCAAATTATTTTGTGCATTTCTGAGCTATTAGCTTTCCTATGGAAAAAATTTCTAAGCATTTCTACCTGATTGTGTTTCAAAGATGTTATTTGACCACACCTCTACCTCCTAAATTTCTAGGTAAATTAATTAGTTCTATAGCTGAATTTGGATGATGGCAATTAAACTTTGTTAACGTAGTTCTAATTAATCATTCTAAACTATCAAAATCTGTATTGGACCATTTAATTATGGCAAATGAGTACGTTAATAAAGGTATTGCCCAAGTATTTATTGCTTTTACTAAATTTTTAGTAGATAGATTGCATTTTAAAATTTTTTTGATCCTAGTTTGAAATTTAATCTTAATATCATTTTTAATACTTGTGTGATCTAATCTATTCGATTGCGGGTATCCTAAATATTTATAAACCTCCATCCCCTTTCATACTTTTAATTTTGAAATTTCTAAATATACCCTCGTCTCCATCTACAATTTTGCCTTTCTCAATATGGATCGTTTTACATTTATCTAAACCAAAAGTCATTTTGATATCATCTGAAAAATTTTTAACTACCTTAATCATTTTCTCTAAATTTGATTCAGAATTTGAAAATAATTTTATATCATCCATATATAATAGATGTGAAACTATATTACTCTCTCTTGTATTACCCTTAATTTTTATTCCAAACTTGATTTTAATTAACATTTTAGACATAGGATTCAATGCTAAGCAAAACCAAAGAGGACTCAATGAGTCTCCTTGAAAAATCCCTCTTTTTATTGAAATGCCCGGTACTACTATTTTCTTACCTTTTAAATTTACCAGTAAATCTGTATTCCAAAAGGACATAATATTTTTCAAAAAGCTAATTATAATTGGGTTAACTTTATATATTTTTAATATTTTGATTAGCCACGAGTGTGGGACACTATCAAAAGCTTTTTGATAATCTATATAACAAGTATGTAAATTACGCTTTTGATTTTGAATTTTTTTTAAATTACAGAATCAATAACTAATTGTTCTTTACATCCCATGTTTTCTGCGACAACCTTTTTGTTGTTCAGATAAAATATTTTTTTCATCCAAATGAGTATATATTAGAGGTATATAGTTATATATTTTCATCCAAATGAGTATATATGAGTATTTACTGTCAAGCAAGAGGTTAGTCCGGGTTTAATTTTCCCCACAGGAAAAACTAAACCCTTTCACACACTTCCCAAATGATCATCTGGTCAATCCACGTTATGCAATTGCACTATATAAGTATTATAATTACAAAACAATACAAGAACAACATGTCAACCTACCAGAGACCAGATGGGAAAATAATTCACCGACTCCAGATATTTTCATATCAGAGGGTTCGGCTCTGTGGAATTCCTAATTGAACCTATAAATCCTACTGATCCCTCAATATAAATATTTAAAAAATCTTTTGTAATCCTACATGTATTTAAAATTACTGATTTTTGCATTTTTTATTATTATTATTATTATATTATTATTAGTAGGAACCTCGCGCACAATGCAAGTCGGCAATTTTTATTATTTTTTTATATTTCTTGGGCATCAACTATGTAACAATTTCTAGACATTTTGTTTTGAAGATAACATTTGTTACTTTAATTTTAATTTTTCTGCTACCGTTTTCTACACATCTGTGTCATTCAGACTTAAAACTAACTTATAATTTATACAAGTACAGAAATGATTAGACGCAGGTGCTATTATTTTGTCAAACAGCACCCTGTAAATCACCCTTATTGACAATGTTATGTTGACTCCTTGCACCGTTCTTCCCCTCTCCCAAAATCACCTTTCCCACTAACCCCACCCAATAAAATCTAATCATTTCTGTACTTGTGTTAATTTTACGTTAGTTTTAAGTCTGCTAGTGAATGACATGGATGTGTCGAAACCGGTATCAGAAAGATTAAAATTTATGTAACAAATATAAATGGAAAGTAAAAATCTTTCACCCATACTGCTGCATGGTCGCAGGTTTGAAAGCCAATTTTTTTTAACATTCAAAAATATTACAGATCACCACGTATGATCTGCGACTGTTTGAACGCAGGGACGACGGCAGCCTGGACTACCTCGCCGACCGTCTCATCGCCGCCAACCTGGCTGTCGACCCTCGCCGTCTCAACGACACAGTAAGTAGAACCTTCAGATCACCCGACGATGACTTCATTACCTTCTCCCTGTCGGAGATGGAACTGGACTATAGCTCCGAGGACAGCTGCAAGAGTGCCTCGTCCCACGCCGTCCTGAATATGGGTCTCGGTTACCTCCGACCCCGCAAGAAGAAAACCCACCGAAAGGGTTATCGCTCCAACTCGGCTATGTCTTGGAATCAGCTGGATGCGTCTGATGATGATATAACTCCGTCTGACTCCATATCGCAAGTCGGAGTCAATCATAGATTTCGCAAAAACTAATTTAATTTTTATTTCAATTTGGGAGGTGGGTACGGACGGGCCCCGGGAGCCATTTATTGGATAACCAACATCTCTGCCATAGGTCACCCAAAGTGGTTCGTTACGTTTGGAGGCTTAGCAGGGGTGCCCGGGTTCACGTAATGTAAAAAATAAATAAATTATTTAGGGTTGTAGACTCTCTATCGACAAACCTAATATATTTAAATGCGGATGTTCAGTAAAAGGTTTTGACCATGAAACCGTAATTTTTTCGTTTAAATCAATTATTATTATTTTTATTGCTATATTTTACTTGCAAGTTTCAACAAAATCTATTTAAGTAATATTTTTGCATGAATTATAATAATGCCCTATCTGCATGTAGGGTTAAAAAGCGCCCCAACATTTATTCCTTTCAATGAAAACCAGAAGTTCTTCCAGCAACAACAATGGCCATCTTTGGCTAGTAAAAGATTCTGATGGTTTTTTTAAACAATCTGGAAATGGAGTATGCGATATGTATTTTTTAAATAGAGATGCAATAATAATCAGCACATGTCCATATTATTTTTTTGTTGGATAAAAACCATTTTTTCACAATTTCACTTATCTAGTTTTAAAAGTTATATTGTGATGAATATCACAATGCTTTTAGTGTATCTAAAATATAATATATTTATTATATTAATTTCGTGAGTTCTGAGGATATGACTGAAAATTTAACTTTATTACTTAGATTAATATTTACTTGGTATATTAGACCATCAATACATGCATATGTATTATTAATCAATTTATTATGTATTGTCGTCTTACTTGACCAATGTTCTTTTTTAGATTTAACAGATTGTTGTTACACTGTTTTTTTTGTTGTTTATTAATATGTATGTATATATTTACATAGCAAATTTTAACCTAGACAATGGGCCAAAGTTTTGTAAATTTCCTTTTCAGAAAGACATTAACCCTTAGGGGCCCGAGCCCTGCATTTGCAGGATTGAAAATTGGTGCCCATGCACAGTATGAATCACTGCATTTGCAGTGTCGAACTTATTTCCTTTTACCCTCAGATATTATGTCTATTTCAGGACTTTATCAAGTATGATATTGAAATTTTTTGCCGGCCCCTAGGGTTTAATCTGTTTACTTCTTTATCTGTCGCAATATTACTTCCAAAATATGAATGAATAAGTCAATACTGTGATAAAACTAGAGTCCTCGCGGAGAGCGGAGAGCCTTGAAGGAGTAACCATATCGATGGTCACAACACTTATCATATTTGTTAAATTGTTCAGGAGGGCCAAAAAACCCTATAAATAAATAGGCGACCCGACAGTCATTATTGAAAATATTCAAAAACTACTGCACAAAATAAATAGTAATGCTACTCTAGGGAGAATACTTCGAACTCTGAATTTCAAAATGGCGCCAGCTGAACAGCTGATTGCCCGATCTTATAGTAACTTTTCGAGAGTGATGACGTCACACGATTCACTACACATACCTTGATTTTCGGGGATCTTGAAAAATTAAAACTTCGACAGTTATTTTAACTATTAAAACTAACTCTAAAAATAAAAATAAATATGCAGTTATTTAAGTTAGAAGGTCATTCATTATTCATTAAAAAAAAAGGAAAAAATTGGACTGGAGTTCCTTATTGTCCCTCCGAAATAATCTTAATATATAAAACAAAGTCGGGTTAGTTACACTATTTATAACTCAAGAATGTCTGGACAGATTTTGATGATCTTTGATTTGTTGGATTTGTCTCCGCCCCGGATAACAGAATAACTAATAAAACGTCGCAAAAATTCACAAAAAAGAAAGTTATGAAGAAAATTCATTTCCTCATATATTTTGTATGGAATGAATTTTCATCTTTTGAAAGAGCTGCAGCAATATTGTGTTAGTATTGGAGTTTGCGTGAATTCCAATAATTCAAAAACGTCAAATGCGATTATTGTTTTGCTTTTGTTTTTAAACATATAATGCCGCCTCTCTTTCTTACACACTAACAGCCTTAACAGCCTTACTAAAAAAAAACCACAGCGCGACCGATTAACTGTGTTATTGCAATAACATAAATAAACCTCGTATACACTAAAACACGTTTTATTACCAATAACGTTTCTTACATGGTCACGCTGTTAAAACGCATTGAAGATGTGACAACGTTGTATATGGTTTTACTTTACTAGGAAACAATGTTGTTTTAATTTTTTTCCGCAAGGGGCATTATTGGCGTGCCTATGCATTAGTTCTTCGGCCCGCGACAGCCCACGATGACAAAACAGCTCGGTGTGTTTTATGGCGGGATATCGAAAATTTTGTGATTTTACTTAATAATTTCTATTGTAGTGACGAATTTACTCTTCTGTTCACATAATTGATATATTTACCATGTTATTTGTGTGGTTTACATCAGTTTAATCAAGTTATTGTACAAACGCCGTACTTTCAAAGTTGAACTGTCAGAATATTGTTTTTTTTATAGGTTACTTAAAAGATAAAATTTTCCTTTATTTTAAGAGAATTTCTTAAAAGTGATAATTTTTTATAATATTAAAATCTAATACATGTGTTCGTAAACGTATCAAAAAAATTAACGTATATATTGAATTATTTGGCGGGTATTTGATAAGCCGCCATAGCTCAGTGGTCAGAGCATTCGACCGGCAATCGGAAGGACACGGGTTCAGTCCCGTTGGCGGCAAGTATCTTTTCTCGGAAGATTTTTCAATGTAAATGAGTGTTTCAGGCTGACAATTATTGCTTGTAATAATTGTTACCCTTTGTGCTATGCATAAAAATCTTGTCTAAACGTTAGTTTATAAATTAAAAAAAATAATAATAATTAATATTTAACAAGTTTAAGTATTTCCCCAATAAATGAAGACATAATTTGTCTCGACGCCACCTAGCGAGGGATTTAACACTAACTATGTCTTCCTCGCAAAAATAAAGTTGGTTGTTTTCAGGTGGAAAAAATATAACAAGCAGTAATTGTTGAATGAAACACTAGTATATATTGAATTATTTGGCGGGTATTTGATAAGCCGCCATAGCTCAGTGGTCAGAGCATTCGACCGGCAATCGGAAGGACACGGGTTCAAGTCCCGTTGGCGGCAAGTATCTTTTCTCGGAAGATTTTTCAATGTAAATGAGTGTTTCAGGCTGACAATTATTGCTTGTAATAATTGTTACCCTTTGTGCTATGCATAAAAATCTTGTCTAAACGTTAGTTTATAAATTAAAAAAAATAATAATAATTAATATTTAACAAGTTTAAGTATTTCCCCAATAAATGAAGACATAATTTGTCTCGACGCCACCTAGCGAGGGATTTAACACTAACTATGTCTTCCTTGCAAAAATAAAGTTGGTTGTTTTCAGGTGGAAAAAATATAACAAGCAGTAATTGTTGAATGAAACACTAGTATATATTGAATTATTTGGCGGGTATTTGATAAGCCGCCATAGCTCAGTGGTCAGAGCATTCGACCAGCAATCGGAAGGACACGGGTTCAAGTCCCGTTGGCGGCAAGTATC